>OZ014499.1:13722670-14405541 GCA_963966045.1 Xestobium rufovillosum | reverse complement strand
TTGGTAAAACGATGGGTTACGGTTTACTTTATCAACATTTTTGGGAATTATGTTGAGAAATAACGAGAACTGTAAGTACAATAATAAAATAGGTAAATGATTTTCAAGTTCCAATATCCTTTGGTATTTAATAGCACCTCGATTTGCACACTTAATCGTCTTGTTATGCAGAAATGCACTACGATCACAGTTTATTTCAAATGCGCTAGCCTACTATATTTGATAAAGAAGGCAAACATTCAATCGCTGCAAAAATTGCAGAATCGTGGAATGAGAATAATTTTGCAGTGTAACAGACGCACACCGGTATACTTGATGTTGCATACTTTGACTTGGTTCTCTATCTCTGTGAATGTTTATTATAGGACCGTTGATTGAGGGAATTCCCTCAATCAATGATAGGACTATGATTTTAATTCCTAAAATTATAAACAGCCTATTGCCCAGTGTACAGAAATGAAGTCCATAGCTACAATACCCGTGATAGCTCAAACATTTACTTATCTAGAATGAATTATTTATAGAGGAAGCATGAACTCTTTGATATATGAGGGATTTTGGGACTTTAATGAACTTCCAGAACCTATCAAACAAACTTTTTTTTGTTGTAATTGGAATTTGCAGTGATAGAATGTAAAAATTATTAGGATTCCTACTTCAAATAAACATTATTATTATTATTAAAAGGATGTCTTATTTCCCCCATTAAAAATTAGAAAAAAGTGATAATTTTTAAGTAATCAAGAAGATACTTGTTTCTAAAATAAAAATTTATTGACAACACGGCGCATTTCTGCATTTCGAAGGTTTCGAAAGTTGTATATGTAATTTATGAAAAACGAACACCTAATTAATGCATGAGCGAGAGTTGAAACTTCGTCAAGCCCCCTTAATCTGAAATTTCTAAAGACCACGCTTTCGAAAAATGTAAACATGCATCCATCAACTGGGAGTCGAACCTCGGTCTTCCACTTGCAGGAAGGCTGTTCTAACCAACTGCGTTATCAGCACTGCACACATCATACATTATACTCTCTGAAAGAGTAAGTTGACAGTTAATTACTTCATCTTTCCTTAGGAATTTAAATTGAATATTGAATATGTACAGTGCTATTAGTTCAGTTGGTTATAGCCGAAGCCGAACGATAGTACAAGCCAGAATGTAGCGCGTGGAGCACTGCTGTGACGTCACAGCCGTGGACGGATCTCTTAGTCGGGAAGCAAGTTGCTCTAATTCGATACCCTCTGCACAACTCGAACACACACAAAAATATGAAGCCGATTCTTATGTAAAATGACCTGCCAGATTCGAATTTTGAGGTCACGAGAAGATCGGGAATTGCGAAAATGCCGGAAAATCGATTTTTCCTGAACTTTCCTAAATCAATTTTCGACTACTTTTAATACTCTTCTTGTTGTATTTCAGCAACGAAAAGAGTTAGAGATCTGTTTTTTTCATGGAATATACATTGAAGTGTGTTGATCATCACAGTGTACTCACGTTGCCTCTAAAACTTTCCAATTTTATGAAAAAAAATGTTTAATTGCTAGACCACAAATTTGTGTAATGTATTTTTCATGTACTGGGTAAGTAATCTTATTTTTCGGAATTCACATCACAGAGTTGCTTATATACAAATAGAGGGATAATGCCTCCTACCTGCGCGTTGAAAAATGACCCAACTACGGAGAAATAATTTTGCCAGTTGCGGGGTAGGGGAGCATGCGCTCTGAGTTTGTTTGGTCTGTCACTTGTCATCCAAATGAACTAAACTAAATGTCATTTGTCACACGTCGTTTGCTATTTTTTGTACGAATGTTTGATTTGCGGTGAAATTGTTGAAATTTATCATACATAGATTGATTCTTTGAATTATTGTTATACGTACATTGCTACAAAAAGTAAATAAAGTTGGAGATGCCACGTTTATGTATGGTACCTTTTTGTAGCAGTCGATCACCAGCGCCAGTTGTACGTTTTTTCTTCGGTAAGTAAACAGTTTGTTATAATTATTTTGAAGTAATTGCATGATATGTAAAACTAGGATAACTGTCTAATGTTGCTTTCACAGCTTTAAGGCTCGTTACTGCAAGACGAGAGTCGTGGTTAGCTGCTATAGGAAGGAACGCCGATTAATCCTGGAGTGAACAGAATGCAGTTTGTTCCCGCCACTTTGCAGAGGATGCCTTCTTGAATAATGGAGAACTGAAAAAGGACGCAATTCCAACATTGAGATTGAAACCAAAAAAAAACAATATTAATCTCTAGTAAGTCGTGTACGTCTTGAGTATGTTTTTTAGATACATACTTATATATGTATATCGGGATCTGTTACACATGCACTTTTGCAGCTTTGAAATGGATGAACTTCTTCCGCTATCTGGGAAACAAGTCTCACAGCCCTCAACTTCCAATGATGCGTATGTTTATTTTTAATGTCTGTATAATTACTTAACAATAATTGTTTACTGACTATTATAGGCCTTCAACATCTGAAATGAATTTAGAGACTGTTCCGCATGAGGATGCAGATACGTATTGTAGTTTATATTTGCAGATCGTCACTTGCAAGTACCATATCACTTAAAACATCCCGTGCTATGTCAAGTGGTGATATGAAAAAGGGTGAAGTGCATACTTCTACTAGTGATTCTATAGGTTTGCGAGGATCTGCGAAGAAAAGAAGGCGATTGGTTAGGCTGGATCATATGTATTAGTAAGCACTGTATTTTTGTATTAACCAGTAAATAATAAGTACCTAATTTATAGTTGGAGTCCAAGGAAAATGAAATCTACAGTAATTGAAGCTCACTCTACCCAAAAGTTGTTACGGCAGAAAGAAAGGACACCAAGACGAAGAATTAAAAGATTTGTAGAGAAAGTAAAGGGTCTTAAGTCACTTACTGCTCATTTGTGGAGCATTCTCTCCCGAAAAATGTATCGATCGTAATCGAGAGTCAAACACAGAATCTTCTGTTTGCCGGGTGGAGTTCTGCCTGTTGGAATTTGTGATAGCTCAATTTGCAGAGCACCTAACCAACGGAAGATCCTGGGTTCCACTCCTGATCAGCTATCCATAAATTTTTCACGATTGAATATCAAAAATGCCAATAAAAATGCATTAACTGTATATGTAGGTATATGTATATACATTGTGTTTCGTTATCATTACCAATATTTATTTATTTATTGTGTTATTCTGCCCACAAGTAAATAGTGTGGGTTGTGTTCAGGTTGAATATGTTCCTAATTATCTTTGTATCAAAATAAAAACAATTTCGTTTTCTTTCTAAGTAACTGAATTTGTTTTAATTATTTACTTTTGTCATCTATTATATCATTATATGCTTCCTACTCACTTTCTTTTTTGTAAGAAAAATTAAACCCTGGCTTGTCTTAACAACTTGAAGTAATTAAATTCAAGTTTTATTCAATCCCATTTAAATTCAGCCTAGAATCTTTGAATTATTGTCTCATCTCCGAAATAATTATCTTGAGGTGAACTGACATTCTCTCTAAATAGAATGCAAGCAATATTTTACAAAGTTAGTACTTTATTTAATGAACTACTTCTAAGTGGCTTTTGTGATATGTGAAAGGGCCTGAAAATTTTATAAGCCGCGCCTGTGCTTTGAATACAATTTCCTGGTACCTGCTCTGTGTTTGCACCACGCGCATGCTCCCCTACTCCTTGCGCAGTTTCAATTTGGGTCAACTTCTCAACACGGCATTATCCCTCTATTTGTATATAAGCAACTCTGTGATTCACATTTACATATGAGAGACCAAATACGAACAAAGGCTCGAAATTATTTTTGGTGGAGAAACGAAACATTAATATTGTTTCTGAAAAAAGTTACGGCGAGTTGAATAAACATAAATAATTTGTGCGCGCTAGCCGCACTGATACGTTGATAGGTAACGACATAAGTGTTCGCGTCCTTTTATGCACGATAAAAACGTTTTGTTGTATTATTAGTAATTGCAATCAGTAATTAATACGTAATACGTTGTACATTAAGTTGTGGCGGTGCAGTCTCTACGATGACGAGATCTGAATGTTGTAAGTGATGTCATTCAATATTGAAGAGTTTACATTCTGAATCCGGTAGTTTTCTGATATCAGCAATAGGTACTTGAGAGATTTTCTTGAATCAGTTGCAGAGTAGGTACAAATACGAAAGAATATATAAAAAATGTTGGGTCTTGTTTTAGAAGGGCTTTTACTAACAGACTTGAGTGAAAGTTAAGCAAAAATTGTGATACTGAAAATCGTTGGCAATCATATCAACGCAATTATCAAAGAAAAAACTTCGGATTTTATGTAACATTGCATCGTCATTAAGTTCCTTCGTTTTCTTAAAAATTTCATTTTGTCTCTGGAAAGTACCAACAAGTAAAAGTTTATGATTATTACCCTTAGGATCACGTGTTTCCGCAATGTTTTCTACTATATTTTTTAGTTTTGTTCTTGATGCGGAGGGCGGCTCATTTAATATTATTACATAATGTTTACATACATATGGACTTTAAATTCTGTGGGTTTTTAATGTTAAGCATTTGTTCAAAATAGGAAAATATGGTATTATACCTTCCAGGTATATTCTCTTAATAAAAATTTCAAAAGTCCAATAGTTGTTATTGAATATATCGGTAGATTATAGCATTATTTCCACGCCGCGAACGCCAATCGTCTGTACCGAGTTGGCCACGATTAGTACCTCACGGCCGCTACATTCTGGCTTGATTTATCGTTAGGCTTCGTTATAGCACAGGTTCGGCAAGTGGTTTTGGGACAATAAATTAAGAATCTATTTCATCCATTGTTTATTGTTCTTACTATCAGTGGCAGAATTAACTTCAAATTGGTAAGAGCAAGAACCAAAGTATCGGTGAGCTAGTTTTTTTTTTAATTTTTTATGAATTTGTATTCGAACAATATTTAATTTTGTTAAAATCATTTCTCGAAAGAATGAAACTGCTTTCAAGAAAAGTGGCAAGATGTAAGAGATACTGAACAATACCACCAGCGATAAAGTTGAGTAAGGTGAATTTGTATTCGAACAATATTTAATTTTGTTAAAATCATTTCTCGAAAGAATGAAACTGCTTTCAAGAAAAGTGGCAAGATGTAAGAGATACTGAACAATACCACCAGCGATAAAGTTGAGTAAGGTAAATCTTTATGTTTGGTTGGAAAAATTCGAGTCTGGTTCAAACATCAGAAAAGTAAAAAGAATTTGAGGCTGATGACGCATATATCAAAAGTTATAATGTTTAGAAGAGAAAGTGGACAAAAACCTGTTGTGAGATAAGATGGATAAGAAGAGTTAAAAAGAGAACAGAAGTAATTTTATATGTATTTCATGCACCAAATTCTTTATAGATTGAAAGGTCACCAAATAAATTGTCTATCTATCTAATAGTTCACTTTTTTTTTCTCCCCTTAGGGCCTGCCTGCCCGAAGGCTCAGATGCACTGCAGCCACAAAATGGGCTTATTGTGCTCACCCTAAATTCTAAGTCACACCCATTCCATGATCTTGGTGCCTTGGACCAAACGGTACAAGTCAAACATTGAATGCGTGGAAAATTCTTCCGGTTGCATCAGACATTGCCCGAAAATTCGCTGCCTCTTCTGGTCTACAGCTTCACATCTGCACAGGATGTGCATAGCTGTCTCCCGTTCCTTATTACACAAGCGGCAGTTAAGGTCTCCGTAATATTTGTCAATCTTCCACAGGTGTTCTTTAACGGTCTTGTGTCCCGTTAGGAAGCCTGTTACGAATCTAATTTGCATCCTACTAAGGCAAAGTAGTTCTGCGCATCTTTTCCTGCAAGGTCCCTTTATATAAGACTTGCTGTGCCTGTGTCCTGGAATCATGTTCCAGTAATTGTGATGTTGAGCGTGAATCCATCCGTTTACTTGGTGTCTGACTGCACTCTTAGTTATGCCTAGGGCAGGTTCCGGTCCAACGAAAGGATCGTTGGAGCCTCGCTTTGCTAGTTTATCGGCTTCCTTGTTCCCTATCAGCCCACAGTGACCTCGAATCCAAAGCAGTCTCACTGCGTTCCGCATGGCTAGGATATTCAGTTGCTCGAAGCATTTCCACAACAGTCTGGAAGACATCTTTGGGCTCATAAGAGCCTTCAAAGGTGCCTGGCTGTCTGATAAGATAAAGATCCGATGATTTTTGTAGCCCCTCTTAATGTTTTCCCGCGCACATTGTAGTATTGCGTAGACCTCTGCTTGAAAGACAGAGGCATATTTGCCCAGAGAGGAGCTGAGCTTCACTCTTGGTTTATCACCAGTCCTGACCCAGCACCTGTGTCGGTCTTAGAACCGTTGGTGTACCAGATCAGACTGCCGGAAGGTATGCTGTTCAGAGTTTGGTTCTCCACTCTAGGGTCATCGATTGTGACCTGAAAGAGTGGTTGTGCGGTGTTCTTGGGGACCATGTAATCCGTCCTCATGTCAAGCATGGGATCCTTTATGTCCTCAATAGTGCTAGTATGCTCTGTACACAGACGGACACGGTAAAAAGAGTTTTGCAGTCTGTATAGTGCCAGTCTCGCCTCCCCCTGTATCACGAAGTGGAGAGGGGGAAGGTCCAGAAGAGTCTCTATGGCTGCAGTTGGCGAAATCCGCATCGCCCCTGTTATCCCTAGGCAGGCAAGCCTCCGAATTTTGCTTAGCCTTAGCCTAGTAGTTACCTGTTTGACTTTGGGCCACCATGCCAAAGCTGCATACATTATTCCTAGTCTGACCACTCTGGTGTACAGCCAGTGCACCATTCCTGACCTTAGACCCCATTTTTTGTTATATGTTCGCCTAACTACTGCAAGAGTAGTTTCCGACTTTCTAACTATTCTATCGATTTGTTGGTTCCAGGTAAGTGTTGAGTCCAGTATAACCCCCAGATACTTGACCTCCCTTGACAATGAGATCTTTCTACCACGGAGATATAGAGGTCCAAGAGCCTCTATGTTTCTCTTTCGCGTAAATGGAACTATTGTTGTTTTTTCTGGACTAATGGTCAAGCCTTCCTTTTCAGTCCAAGCTGCTACAATACTCAGGGCCATTTGCATACGTTCCCTAATCGTACTGCTAAATCTTGCCTCGACTGTGATGACTAATAGTTCACTTAAATTTATGCCAAAAAGTTCATTAAATCTGCATCTCTGTAGTTTGTTGCACATTTTATCCAGATTGCTCAGAAATATACAAGGTGTTACAAATTAGTAGGTCAAGCCGTTAACCACAGATTATCTGGCCGAAATTAATGAGACTCTCCTTGTGCCATTTTTCATTTAGACTTCTTTCTTTCAAGATACAGGGTGTTAAAGTTAAAATTTAAAAAACGATTTTTAATAATAACTCCTTTGTTTTTTGGGATATTTAGTTGAAATTTTGCACGACATTTTTTCATATACCGGCACAATGTTTGTGTAATTTTGATCAAAAAAATCGGTGCGCGAACGGAGGAAACGGGGGGTAGTAATACCCATTGACCCCCCAACTTTTCCCTGCGCACGTCTATGGTTAAAAGGTATTGTTTTTTATAAGAAGCGCTCATTTCTTTAATTTTTTTCACTCTTGTAAAATTATGATTTAGGGCTTGGTTTACGAGTTATTGCAACCCATTTGACTATGTGTTGTTGATCTACTCGCTATTTAAATCTTCCAATTTTTCTTAGGTGATGAACTAAGCTCGAGAAAAATGTTCTTAGATGGATATGTTTCTGCATAACGTATAATCTTCAGAAAAATGCCCTTGGATGGCATCGATTCCGACATGTTCCTGCATAACGTCTAACAGCCAAATTAGCATTGGAAAGAAAGACAGGTAGGCGTTAAGTTGTCAAAATAATTATTAATAAAAAAGGTACCATCCAAGGGCATTTTTCTGAAGATTAGACGTTATGCAGGAACATATTCATCGAAGAACATTTTCTCGAGCTTAGTTCGTCACCTAAGAAAAATTTAAACAGCGAGCGGATCAACAACACATAGTCAAATGAGTTGTAATATCTCGTAAACCAAGCCCTAAATCAAAATTTTACAAGAGTGAAAAAATTTAAAGAAATCAACGCTTGTTATAAAAAACAATACCTTTGAACCATAGACGTGCGCAGGGAAAAGTTGGGGGTCAATGGGTATTACGACCCCCCTTTCCTCCGTTCGCCCATTGATCAAAATTACACAAACATTGTGCCGGTATATGAAAAAACGTTGCACAAAATTTCAACTGAATATCGTAAAAAACAGAGGAGTTAATAAAAATAGTTTTTTAAATTTTAACATCCTGTATATTGAAAGAAAGAAGCCTAAATGAAAAATGGCATAAGGAAAGTCCCATTATTTTCTGCCAGTTAATCTGTGGTTAACGGCTTGACCTACTAATTTGTAACACCTTGTATTACTTACCAGAAACTTCCTCATCGTCAACTACTTCATTTTCCTTCTCGTCTTCACTTACAAATACCAGATCACCTTCAATCGGCTTGAGACCAAACTTGTTTATCCTTCGTGAAACAATTTTATTCCACATTAAGCTTTGAAAGGCATGAATATACAACAGCCTCATGTTTCTTGGTATCTGAAATTTATGTGCTATTAAAAAAGGACCAGTAAAGTACGTTTTGTTTAAAAGCTTACATTTTCCAGAGAATTTACATAATCATTTAGCCCATTTTTAGCTAAACCTTCTAATAATTTCGATTCAACACATCTGTTTTTATTCCTGTTAAATGCAGCAGCTGCCTTAGAGGCATTTGAGGTCTCACTAAATAATTTCTTCGCTGCTAGAATATCTGAATGAGGATCATCGCTTTCTTTGATTTTTAAAATCAAATCACATGCCTGGAAAAACGCCTGCATTGTACGATATATTAAATGCCTAAACTACACGTGGACTAAAAATTGCCCAAAAATATGTTGTTAACAAATTACAAATTATTCTTACTTCCTTCCAATTTCCTTGCAACAATTTGATACCAATTAAATATGTGGGAACCACTTTGTCATTTCCAAACCTCTGAAGACCATAATAATTAATAAACCCGTTATTTTTCAAAGATTCCATGGCATTGTTTATAAGACCATCTTCTGCAGTTACATTTCTAAGGGCAATCCTAAATCTGTTACCCTTTAATTGCCCAAGTTTAAGAGGCTTATCTTTAAATATTACATTTCCAATTTTGATGTTATGGAAATTATTAGTTTTCATGAATAATCTGGAAGGTAAAACTTTTCTAACACAGAACCACTGAGTCGATTTCGCACGTCTGTCTTTAACACCAGCATAAGTAAAATTAGTTGGACGTATACCCAAACTATCGCTAATTTTAAAGCACGCTGTTATAGTATCTACAGATTCCTTGTAAACTAAGAAATGTACGTATTCCCCTGTATCTTTAGGCCACACTAAACGTCTGTCTCTGGGAACTGAAATATACCTAAAATATATTAACAGCACATGTTAAGTATTAAGCGGTCTACAGACTATACGTAATTTGTGATTCGCAGTGAATGGTGCTTACTCCGTGATAATTACACTGAACTGACAAACAGGGTAAATTATACACTATTCACAATTTGTTGGCGTGATTTTATAGTACACCAATGTGCTGAAGTAGTTTTGCCAGCTACCAGTGCTGCTAATCGAAACCAACCACTGATCACAAGAATATGCCATAATAGTTCAATATCATCAATCTATGCACAGTACTTGTGAATAAATTGTATAGCAAAATACGAACTATAAATCACGCATACTTAGTCTGTGGACATCTTTACAAAATATATAACTACCATTTTTGTCATATTTTGTAAAAAGAACAAACTTCTTATCGTCTTTTGTTATAGTACTCGCTACTACACTTCGACCGAATTTCGTCTTAACACTATTATGTATTTCACCCCGCCTCTCTTTACTCACTGAAGTAACATCAAATTCTACAGGTTCTGTTCTATCGCCAGCAATAAGTTTCTCGATGTTTTCCCAAATTTCTTCCGGAATATAGTCTGGGCGTTCAACATCTTTGCTTTCTGCAAATAACACGAAAATTTTTAGATAGCAATGATTAAATTCTAAACGAGAAAATAAACAGAAAATGTGAGAAAAAGTACTGGGACTAGAACCCAGGGTTTGTCAGGTTTCGTCATTTGCTGCTTGTCCTTGGTTAGTTCGCTTAAAAAGTGGGAAACCTGGATTCGAGTCCCTGGTACAATTACATTTTCATTAGTTTATCTTGAGGTTTATCTGATGTAATTTGTTATTTAGAAACACCTAGTCTAAAAGTGAAAAAGAATGGAAGAAAAGAATGAAGCATGGTTTACCTTCAACATTTTCCTTAGGAACACTTCTATCTGTTAATTTTGCTTCTACACCATTTATATCAATTTCGTTCACTTGAAAATCTGAAAATCTCGCTTTAATTACACCATTAAAGCCTTCATAGGAGCTCATGTATTCTGTTATTCCCACTTCTGTCTCAATTAATTGTGGGGCCTTCAACCGGTGAACATTAGCAAATCTATTTGATTTAAAATCCTTGCCAGGACGACTTCTATTGCGAAACTTATTGAATTTTCGGTTCTTGTTCCCATCAGACATTGTTCTTAAAATCGGTAAACACTTTAAGTTTAAGGCACAAGTGTTATTACAAAAAGGGAATCACACATGAATCAAAATGATATTTGTGGGTTATGTACGTAGTACGTTCATGACATGAAAGAGAAGAGAATGAGGTTAGGTTCATCGATGCTCTTATTAGTGATGGGCGGAATCGATTACTTTTAACGCGTAGAGGGCGTGAAAATAGAATGGACCACATAAGTGGCGCGTCACCAACGTCAGATTTTCATTCCAAACGAAACAAAGCCACGTGCTTTCTGACGTTTTAACCTAACCTCTGAAATATAATTATAGTTGTTTTCAAGTTTTTACACGTAAGCCCAACACACAAATTGAAAATAAACTGTTTTCACTGCAAAACGTCTATATTATATTGCAAAAACTAGTTTAAGACGTTGTAAATAATATCGATAAACGTCAAATGGCACGTGCTTTCGTTTTGTTTGGAATGAAAATCTGACGTATGACGGAGGCACTTATGTCCCCTATTAAAATTAAAATACAAATGAGAAATGAGAAGACAGTCGAAGTCGCGGATTCTGCTTTTTTTAAGAAGTCAAATAACAAATAACTTGCGATGGATATAAAACAAAGAATAGCGCAGGACCGAGTTGCATTTAACAAAATAGGACTGTTTACTCGGCCAGGTCTCAAACAAGATTTTGTTTGAAATCTGGCAGTGACCTTCGACATTTTCGGAGTGGAGTGTATTAGGTATATTTTTTAGTACTACTCTACTACTAAAGATGACAACTTAGTTGCCAAAATACTTAATCTAGTACATATTTCAAAATTTTGTATGGTTAGTGGTCTAATTGATTTTTGAATTAATTATTTAACCACAGTCTCTAACATCTTAATCATTTAAATGCTAAATAATGCACTCTTCCATATTCGGATATGTATTCAACTTGCATCTGAATACCACGTATATTCGGATGCGGTATTCGAATGATATTCGGGAGTGTTATGTGTACAGTATTCACTAGTCATTTCGAATTTTCGAATACAACGTGTACTCAGTATTTTCTACCCATTTCTAAGTATTGGAATACTTACTTCAGAATCGAATTCTTTCGAATTGTAGTTAGAATCGAACACTTCCATATTTTGCATTCGAATACTCCCATCTCTAGCTGTCACGTCAAATACACCACAAAAGTGGCGCGTCACAAACGTCAGATTTTCATTCTAAACAAAACTAAGCCATGTGCTACCTGACGCTTTAACCTAACACCTAACCTCAGCATTAATAATTATAGTCGTTTTCAAGTTTTTTCCCGTAAGCGCAACATACAAATTGAAAATAAACTGTTTTCACTGCAAAACGTCTATAATTTTATTGCAAAAACTAGTTTAAGACGTTGTAAATAATATCGATAAACGACAAATGGCACGTGCTTTTGTTTTGTTTGGAATGAAAATCTGACGTATGACGGAGGCACTTGTACGGTGTATTTCATACCGGGACTAAATGCCACCGCACACGTGCACACTGCATTTATGCCGATCCTACGCAGTATAACATAGCAACTGTACATTCATCCCTGATTTTATACTTACGGTAACGGGCGTATTTTCTTAATATACTATTTCGTAACCGATCTTTGCACCACACATCCATGGCTTAGTGGTCGATGTGTCAGCCTCCCAAGCCGCAACGTTGAGGGTTCGCACCTCGTAGTAGTTATGGTTTCTCTTTTTTCTTTTGACCAAAAAAACTGTTCTGGTCCAAAAGGACAGCTAGGGGATCACCATCACGCGAGACAGACATTCACTAATTTGTTGACTTTTACTGTTATTGATTTACTGTTGTTGCGCGGCAGAAATATACCAATCAGGGAACGTCGCATTAGCTCTAATGTTATACCGCGTAGGATTGGCATAAATGCGTGCACACTGCACACGCGTCACATTTTGCGGTCGGACCGACCATGAAGTTATGGTTAGGGATGCACAATTCAGACAAAGTATCGATACTTTTATCATATGATACTTTTTATTCAGGTATCGATACTATACAATATTTGACGAAAAAGTATCGATACTTGAAAATATCGCGTATCGGAGAAATAATGATTGATTAACAAGACGAGGAATAAGAAACTGTATTTAAAAATAAATTACAAACGTAAATTACTTGGTACTCAGTTTGTAACGTAAATATAAAAATTTAATATAATAAATAATATAATATACTTATCTAATAAATAGTTACGAGGGTTTTGCCGACTCTAAAAGTCTGCTGCTGTACGCAGCTGCCTAATTTGCATTTTTTCACTATAGAAAACAGAAAATACCGCGAAACCAGAACTTTTGGAGATTCTGTTATTTTTCTGGGAGTGCCTCCGTAGCCTGCGCAGGCCTTGCGTATAGTTGCCGGCGCGCTTCTATTTGGGAACGAAAAAGACTGATACAACGCATACGCATTTTAAACAGACTCCTTAGCTGCCCACTCGCACCAGACACACGCATTTTTTGCAAAAAAGATCATGTAAAAATCTAACCTCAAAAAACCAATCTCTACGGGAGCCGATCCTACCCGGGCTAAGTATACCAAATTACCAGTTCTATGCGATACCTTCCTTCCTACCGTCGCTGCTGGATGCGTTGCAACTAACAAGGTACTTAAACTGCCCTATTATTAATTCGTTATGGAAACCGGCTCCGGCAACAATACATCTATAAAACTGTAGCTGGCGCCGGTTACGGAGGCACTTCCTATTTTTTTTTAATTTACGGATACGATATCTGAGTGAAGGTATCGATACCTTAGAAGTATCGAAACAAAAATATCGGAGTATCGTATGCATCCCTAATTGTGGTCGAGTCTCGGTGAACTGAGAGCCCACCGCCCACCATAAGAAGTACTGGACCCTCCATACACGGAAGCCATGCTACAGTCGAAACTCGAAACGGGCATTTGTTTATGTACTTATTTAGATTTCCAGAAAATTTTATGAAAGTTGATATACTACACGATATACAGGGTGCCCCAGAACAACGGGGTAATATTTCTGGACCATATTGTTCGGGTTAAAATAACACTTAAAGTGTGTATAATTTTTTTTCTAGGTCGCACCCCTTCGAAGCTATTCGCCCTTAAAGGTCAAGTCATGAAGGTTTTTTGCTGTATCGAATGTTATACAATTTGGTCTGTAGATATAGTAAGAAAGTATCTGTGATCGAGTGACATGACATCTTCCGTATCTTGTGTAGGAAGCCGGGGGTGGATCACCCCTAATGCTTTTCACCCCTTAACTTTTACGTTGATGCTTTTAGCGAATTTGAAATGACATTTTTAAATACCTTGTCTCAAAAAAGGTACTATTTTTTGAAACTGTTAAAATGGCCCGTTTCCGAGAAAAAGAATTATACAAAGACATGGTTTATCATTTTTAGCACACAAAAATGTATGTATCTACAAGGTGCTCACTTCGAAAATTTATTGTAGCCGCTATTATCTCGGCTATTATGTTTTCATAACCTATTGTTCATACATTTTCATTTCATTTTCATTTTCTCATGTGTTTCATGTAGCAATTTATATTTCATAGCCTGGCTTGTATAGTAAAAGTGATAAACCATATCTTTGTATATTTTTTTTCTCGAAAACCGGCCATTTTAACGCTTTCAAAAAAGAGACAATTGTTTAAGGAATTTAAAAATGTCATTGCAAATTCGCTAAAAGCATCAACGTAAAAGTTAAGGGGTAAAAAGCATTAGGGGTGTTCCACCCCCGGCTTCCTAGACAAGATACGGAAGATGTCATCTCACTCATCACAGATACTTTCTTACTATGTCTACAGTCCAAATTTTATAACATTGGATGCGGTAGTTTGAAAGTTACCAGCAAAAAACCTTCTTCAGGACTTTAAGGGCGAATATCTTCGAAGGAAGGCGTCCTAGAAAAAAATTTTTAGATACTTTAAGTGTTATTTTGACCCAAACTATATGCACCAGAAATATTGCCCCGTTGTTCTGGGACATCCTGTATACATATACTACAGACTACACGATATGTATCATTTTAGTGTCGTTGTGTTGACCCAAATTTGAGAAGCTCCTGACGGACGCCTATTGGTCGAAGCTATTTAAGATTTCTTTATTGGACTTGGAGTACTTAGTTCTCGCATAAAGTTAGCAGAATTCATCTTTCAGATTTCACTAAACTTCGCCGTACTTTTTGTAATAAAATTAATGAAATCTTAGAACAGGCCCATTACATACCAAATATGAACGTCAAAATAAAATATTAGTATCATTATCCTCCATTATAAAGTTCGAGGAAAAAAACAATATGCGTGTTGAACAAAAAGAAATTGTTTAGGTACTTCTATAAACATTTATTATAAATATAAACATACAAATATAATAATAATATTTACACATATACCTAACATTAAACATGATTTTTATTAGCCGCTTTTAAAAAATGTAGCAAACGTTTAAATTTTTACAGTCGTGGATCAGAGGCTTTTCAAAATTTTTGATACAGTCACAGACCTACCATACAGGTCTGTGGATCAACATAGTTACGTAACATTCACATGGGTATGCAGGTAAACTGTATATAGGTTGGTACATGAGTAGGTACACTTATTGGAAAGGTTTAGATAGGTGTATCAATGACGCTAAACGCACCAAAGGCACGTATTCAAAGAGCTGTAAAATAATATAAAATGAAGCGCCATTTAACAGAATTTAAATAGTAACATTACTGAAAATACTGCTAATGAATACCTAAAGAGGTTGGTACCTACTTGCAGTTTACAAAAATTGCACATTCTAAAAAATCACACCGAGATTTTGTTTTCGCTTTTCTATATACCACAAGATATGCCTTTCTTTTCCTACCAGAGGTACACTTCGGCTAATATTATAATAGTATCCAGTTAAATGTATATCATTAACTGCATACTGAAATAGCAATAATTCAGGTAGGTACCTATCTACTTTTTATCAAAATATACTTGAGCATTATTTTTCTATATTCGAATGTCGGTACGCAAATTTATGCACAAGTAAAGATAGGTATCTTAGGTTTTACGATAGAAAACACAATACTTTTTAGGTTTAAGTTCTCTTGTCTAAATGTCTAAATAGGTCTAAATAGGTAAAGTGGAACTTCGTTAATTCGAACTTCGAAAGTTGGATAGCTCAGCTCGAAAAGTTATTTTAAGTCTTTCTGGGCCTTAAAAGTAACAAATACAATAATAATAAATGTGCCTTTTAGTTTCTTTTATTTTTGTTGGGCAGGTTTATGATCGCTTGCTTTATAAAGTTCTATTAAACAAAAAATATGCGCATTTAACATTTTTGATTTCCTTAAATATTCGAATCTTTGAGAAACTTGAAAATGCCAAGAGACGGGAGGCTACAACCCATTGAACCTTCGAAAAGAATATAGGAATATCTATCTACCTCTCATTTTAGCTGAGAAGACCCAAAGATAGTAGAAGAAAGAAGTTCTAATGATTGAGTACCTTGATCGGGTAGATAATTTATCTATGTATCTAATTTGCAAGTTTCTTGAAAGTAGTGTACAGTGTAAAACAGAAATTGTTGATTTGCAAATTTTTCTGTGTGCACAATTCTTTTGTCTTCATTTTAGAATATAAAATTAATTCAACCGTTTTAGCAAAAATATTTTTAACCGTTTTAAATATCACATGGTTTTCATTAAATACGTTTTTGTTAAAGAGAAATATTCTTCAAAATATCTATAAGTATTTAATTCGGTAAGTGCAAGTGAAAAAACGAAACGCCAATTTAGGAACCTTTTCCCGATTTCCGTATTCCAATTATGGCATGCCATAATATTCTTTTATTATGTTATTTTGTGAATCAAAGTGCACCTGATAGTAAACGACATTATACGCACAACAAAACAACAGATACTTTATGCTATTAGTAGATGAACTCTGGCAGTTCTGAACCACACGACTAGTATCATAATCATAACCATAAACTAGCAAAACCAGGTTTACTGTACCTGTATCACAAACTCTAGTTCAAGAATGTCTAATCAAAATTGCTGCCACAGTCCATTTCGTCCACCCTCCGTGATCAAAAGTAAAATACATCGTCACATAAAAACCAATTCATTTTTTACAGTACAAACACTTATTTGACTACATTTTGAAATTTTACTTCGCGGTTATTCCCTTTCACCGATCTAGTTCTAACTGGTGAATTAACAACATCAGGCACACGAAGACTTGGTGGTGATTCTTGGTTCTGAGATTGCATAAATGGTGAGGTTGCAGGAAACTGATTAGCTACAAGAGGCACCCAGCTCTGCGCTTGAAGTTGCCCTGAAATATTTGGTGGTTCATCGAGCAAAATTTAAAGACACGATTTTGAGAAATATTAATTCGTACAACAAAAAATGTTTTATGATAAAATGAGAAAATCCCTACCTTCAGAATTGAAGGATTGTTTGCGGTGATTTCCACGGTAAGCTTGCGAACGCACTAAGCCAGTGGTCCCAGTGTTGACAGCATCCATGGACATGCTACGGTTATGTGCTCGAGCCCACATTTCATCCCTTCGACCCCTTTTTCTGTCGTCTTCTAGCCCGCTTAAATGTTCATTTAAAGAATACAACTTCTGCGTTATGTCTTTACCTGAAAAAATATTTTGTTTTCAACGAGATAATATTCATTTCCCGACATGACATTCTTCTAGTTGAGAAGTATCTCCAAAAAATTGTATGATGTCATGAGCAAGGAGGTATACTGTGGCTCTGTGGCAATTCTGTGCCCAAGTCTCATGCATTTTCTTATGACCGTTGTCCGGTGAATAGACTAACAGACCAAACGGGTCATTCCAATAGTCAATAAATAGTAGAAAATAATAAAAGAGTAGAAAGGGCTCACGCCTATTAGATGCAGGCATCTTCAATATCAAGGGCAATGATCTGGGCAGAAAATGTCGAGGGTTGTTTTCCTCTGGAGCGTTCTGAAGTACCATCCCAAAAACTGGTTTTCACTGACAGATACGAAAGTCAATTTGAAGATTATACAGGGTGGCCCGAAATTAGCTTGCAATATTTTACCAGCGTGTTCCGTGGTCAAAAATAAGACAAAAAGTTCCTATAAGTGTATACCGAAATATGCTTCGCAAGGGAGGTATAGCTTTCTAAAAGAGAAGACCTGAAGACGTTTTCTTCTAAATATCTTCGAAACAAGTTCAATTAAAATTATGAAATTTAATGTGTAAGTTCCGTAAATTATGCAGACCCCTTTCGCTTTCCTACATTTCCGAATCATTTCCCACTTGATCGCCTTATATCTTTCTTTCCCTCTTTCATCTAACCTATTTTTATATTTTCGCCTTTCCTCTATTAGACTCACAATATGTTTTGTTATCCAGGGTTTCCTATACTTTCACTTTGGTTGTGACCCAATATATCTCTAGCTGCGGAATCTAAACTAGGTATTTAATGCAATATTTTTCTGCAAAATATATAATGAAGGTGTAACAGAAGAAATACATACTTTCAGGTGGTGCAGCCTGTATAAGTTAGGCAGTAGGCAGTACCTATTTTTTAGACTGACTTGCATAAACAATATAATTTCCGAAGGGAACATTTTTAACCATTTAACCTAATAATTTCATATTTTACACCCAGTTCTTGGAATAAATATGAATCTATTTCCCAGAAATGTAGTTCTTGTAGGTACCTAGGCATAAAAAGCCTATCAATCAAAATTAGTATTCAAGTTGTTAAATTTTTTTCCGTTTATATCAAAATTTTATTCCTCGACTACTCGCAGAAATATTTCTAAGTATTTCTTTTAGCATAAAATGTACAAAAACTGCATACAAGTAGTGACTGAGCTAACCAATTCTTTCAATTGTTTTTATGGAAAAACGTCATTTATTTTAAACCTATCTGTACCTTTATCAGTTTTTAGTTTATCGTGTAGCGTGGTCTACTGCAGACGTCTGCATTATGCAGTTTATGAAATTATAACAAATCATAATTAATAATTAAGAATTGTGTGTTGTAAATAATAACTTTTACCCAATTCAACAATCTAAAATCTATGTTCTTGCGTCTGCCTGCATTAATAATTTAAGTTTTTTAATTAACGGCCGTTTGCTTCGGGAAGTGAATGATGACGCCAGAATTTAACGAAATTACGTATCGAAAATCGAAATAATTTATTATTTAAGTGTGGACAGTGTGCTTAGTGACTGAAATGGAGTGAAATTTGGATATGAAGTTAAGGAGTCTGCTTGGTGTGATGTAAGTTTTTTTTATCTACTAAAATCATCAGCCATTTTTTGTTTTGTTCGAAGCAAATATTTTCAATGTTTTTTGCTTCAAATCACATTGTTTGAACTTTTTGTGTTTATCTGGTAAGGTTAGCGTTTTTCAGTTCTAAATAAATTTAGAGAAAAGTTGCTGTTCGATAATCTGAAAAGAAATTTTGACCTATACAGAGTGGGTCAATAGTGTTTAGTCTGTCCATACCTATCTCTGGTTCTATTCCAGATACAAACATTAAATTTTACTTGTATATTATGGAAAACCCCGCGAAGCTTATGATAAAATTATTTTGATGTATGTGTTCACGTTCACAAACAACATTTGTTTACATATTGGGAGTGACAAGAGTTCCGAACGGTCGGAACTTGTACAATACTACAAGAGTTCCGAAGGGTCGGGTCAACACTGATCAAATACAACTGTAATTGAACAAAAATATAAGTACTCTAGTAGACACTGTGTCGGTACCTACCTACTGTACAAAATAACATATTAAATTCAAAGTTGACACACGCATTTTAAACAAAGCCCTCTTGCACCAAACACACGCATTTTTTGCAAAAAAGATAATGTAAAAACCTAACCTCGAAAAACCAACCTCTACGGGAGCCGATTCTACCCGCGCTAAGCATGCCAAATTACCAGTTCTATGCGATCCCCCCTACCTACCGTCGCTGCTGGTTGCAAGTCTACTAACGAAGTATTTAACCTATAACTATCAACTATGAAGTATAATGGACCGTTTGGAACTCTTGCAGTATTGTACGAGTTCCGACTGTTTGGAACTCTTGCAGTATTGTAAGAGTTCCGACTGTTCGGAACTCTTGTCACTCTCTTACATATTTGGATTTCACCTTAAAAATTTGGATTTTTGCTGTTTTTTATACCAGTTTTAGGGAATTTTCTCTATTTTGCCATCCAAAACTCAGAAAAATGCCTAAACTTTGTTTTTACAGAAAGTTACCTGTACCTAGGTAAATAATTTTGCCTTATTGATAACCAATAAGACATAGGGTGCCAGGTATTCTCAAAATTAGGTATTGGGCAAATTTTTATTTTCTTGGCTTTTTTATGCGTCTGATTATAATTTACATCATCATCAGTGCCCTAATCCAATGTTTAATTTTTTTCTTTTGTTACAGCTGTATCTCGTGGAGGGAATGAGATCATATCTAGCAAGGTCAGGGATATTTCTTTCTTTTTTTATTAACATAAATACATATTCCAATATCATAATATTAAAAGCGAAGTGGCACAAAACTTTACGGGTGGGGATGGATATCGGTCGTTCGGTCTCTTTTCAACTGGCGGAGATCGTATGGGTGAGGTCGTGCACTCGATCAGGTGTTTCTTTAACGCAAATAAGAAAATTGCATCGGCATCATTCCGATGGACGCTTGGATCTGCTCAGCGCTGTTCGCAGAATGGTCTTTTGCCTTATTATAAATTAAACGCAATTAATTATTTAAGAATATTCTATGGGAATATTTTGTGGTGCACCTGGGATGCACCTACGTTTTAAGTATAATTACTACACCGATTCACCACTACGTAAAAGTCGTGGAGCGTAGCCCACGGGTCATCTAGTAGTAATTTAATTTTGTCACGGTACAATTTCGAGGACCACCATTAAAATCTTGCTTAATTTTGAAAAATCGATGCTAATTAATGTACCAGTGCAAAAACTAATCCATCTCAAAAGGTTATGAAAAATATATAAATTATGTTTTTTGCGGCATCATCGCTCATACTAATTTATCAAGTATACAGTGTGTGTTACCAGTTAGTGCCGAGGAAACAGGTAAATAGTAAATGAAATGAATGAAAATATTTTAGAAATCAAAAGTGTGTGCGTGAAACCGGTATTCGGGAAAGCAAACGGCTGGGTTTCGCGTAGAAAAATCGTGGTTTAATGCACCACGTAAGTGGTGCGTCACAAACGTCAGGTTATCATTCCAAACAAAACAAAGCCACGTGCTTTCTAACGTTTTAACCTAACCTCTGAAATATAATTATAGTTGTTTTCAAGTTTTACACGTAAGCCCAACACACAAATTGAAAATAAACTGTTTTCACTGCAAAACGTCTATAATTATATTGCAAGAACTAGTTTAAGAAGTTGTAAATAATATCGATAAACGTCAAATGGCAGCTGCTTTTGTTTTGTTTGGAATGAAAACTAACGTATGACGGAGGCACTTATGTCCTGTATTTAAAATTGAGTGCCCCCTCCTTTACCTGGATCTGGATTTTGAATCGCAACATAAGCTGGTTACGATGTAAGTGTCTTTTTAAATTTTGTACTATATTTATGACACTCTGTGTATTGATTTTTTAAAAAAACTTTGTCTCATTTATATTTTACGTATTATATTTTGTTTTTCTCTTGTTACAGCTTATCTTATCGCTAATATTTTTCTGTATTTCTATTTGGGCATTTATTAAAAGTTGTAGGGAAAATATAAAGTTCGTTCGTTTTTTCGGTGAATCGAGCACCAAATTATTTTCCATGTGTGTTGTGTTATTCGAGTGTGTGTGTGTAACCTTTTCAGGATAAATTCAAGGTACGTATGTAGTAATTTTTGGCACGGGTTTGTTTTATTAATCTATTTTTTTTTGTTTCAGAACACGATAGTTTTTCCGTACTACATTTTTCTTTTTTATATTAATTTGTTTCACTGGATTAACTTTTGTTTGTTTGTTTCAGAATATTAATATTATCCTTTTTTCAGTGTTTGGTTATGACATGCAAAAACTATAGTAGATACACAATTTTGCCATTTGTTTCAGGGAGACGCAAATACTTATTTTCCCTTTTAGAGTTTCTTACTTATTTCGTTTATGTTTCAGCATTAAGAATTATTTCTATTTCAAAAGTAAGTCATTACATTATTAATCAACATATTTTACTATTTCAGGAAAATTATTTTCTTTTCTAAAGTTTGGTATTTTATGTTGTTTATATTTCAGCATTAATAAAGGTTACTTTTATTTCAGAGCTCAGAGGTATTTACCTGCTTTTTTCTGTTTCAGGAAAATAACGGGGTGTTGCTTGCGATTATGTTTTTTCTTGTTTAATGAAGTTTTCAGCATTAATTTTTGAATTTTATATTTTTTTCAGAATTATTGTGTAACATTTACAAAAGTATCGATATGTTTTTCTTTATTTTAAGAGGATATACAGGGTGGCCCGAAATTAGCGTGCAATACTTTACCAGCGTGTTCTGTGGTCAAAAATAAGACAAAACGTTCCTATAAGCGTATACCGAAATATGCTTCGCAACGGACCTATTAGCTTCTTAAAAGAGAAAACTCGAGGACGTTTTCTTCTAAATATCTGTGAAACAAGTCAAGTTAAAATTATTAAATTTAATGGAATGTGTAAGTACCAAATGCTAAATCGTTTGTTCTAAACATAATTTTTAAAATTTAACAGGGGCGTCTCAAATCTGGGGGTGGCGGGGGTAAGATTTACCCCAACTTTTTTGTAGAACATGCAGTTTTCAATTTTTCAGTAAAAATTTGCAACTTCAGAGTTTTTTGCAAAATAATGTGCTCCTGTCTCGTTTAATTATACAAACAAAGTTCTCCACATCTTGTAGGAATTTTTTGGGCATGCAGCGAAATTTTTGAATCGATTTTACTCGATAACGATGTCTCCTATCAAAACGAGACAAGAGCACATTTTTTTTGCAAAAAACTCTGATGTTTCATATTTTTATGGAAAAATTGAAAATTACATGTTCTAAAAAAAGTTGGGGTAAAACTTACCTCCGCCACCCCCAGATTTGAGACGCCCTTGTTAAATTTTAAAAATTATGTTTACAGCAAAAGATTCAGCATTTGGTACTTACACTTTCCATTAAATTTCATAATTTTAACTGGACTTGTTTCGAATATATTTAGAAGAAAACGTCTTCAGGCCTTCTCTTTTAGAAAGCTGTAGCTCCCTTGCGAAGCATATTTCGGTATACGCTTATAGGAACTTTTTGTCTTATTTTTGACCACAGAACACGCTGGTAAAATATTGCACGCTAATTTCGGGCCACCCTGTGTAAAAGAGACTAAGTATATCATTTCTAGATTGTGTTCTGAAGAACACGAGGAAGAACACTACGAAATAGAAAAGAGCAAGAGTAATATAAACAACACGATTGTTTGTAACATAATATATTGCGGAAAACAGTGCGTTCACTGCAGATTTAGTTCTAGCCGAGGGCCATGGTGCTGAGGCTTACCAATTATGCTATCCAGAACGACCTTGAGCATTGGCCTATGTCGAAGGACACGCTCAAGCTTCATGCGAGGCCAACACAAGTACACGCTGTCTTCTTCAGCAGTAATCGTAACCTGAAATACGTCATCTGATTGCTCGTGATTTGCTTCCCACTCCGGGGAGTCCACGAACTGATGTGTGGTGATGAAGTGTAGATGTGTATCGTCACATGTAACCCGTAACCTGCATGCAAATTAAATTATTTTAGGATGATTTAGGTAGGTTTCACATATGAAAGAAAATCGATATTAGGCCACCAATCTAATTAAGTAACTTCCTACATTCAGGGAAGCAATTTGCATACCGAGAACAACAGCTTCATCGATTGCTGCAAAACTCCTACAGAATCTGCGTACCTATATTGCATAATACGAAAGATAACTGAAGTATATTGTTCTGTTAATTCTACTTTGTACTTTATATGCGTCTATATTTTTCTAATCTACGATATTTTTGGTAAATGCTAAATGGTTAGAAATATAAAATACCACCTGTTTCAAGCTGTTATTTACGTAGGTAACGGTTCAAGACAAGATATCACGTTTAAGACTAAATTTTTAGTTGCACAGCTGAAGGTATAATGTAATGAATGGTATAACTGACCAGTTGTGTCAGCTATTTACAAAGTAATAAAGGAAAGATTGATCGTCGCCGTCTATTAAGGACACATCACATACAGAAAAACATCTGTTGCTTGAACACTAGAAAAATAATTTTCCGACCAAGTAACAAGTCCTTGTTCCGAAGTTTACGTCAATTCATAAGTATTAAGTAACAACTGTTAGGTAGGTACTGTTCCCGCATATTGATGTGTCTGAAAGTTTATAACAGGGCTCAACTTTACAAATAGAATAAAAACTTTGTAAAATTTAGTGGAAAACTAATCAGTTGTATCAAACTAGGACATGCAAAAGCAACATTTAACTCGTTTTTAAAGTAGAAACTGTACACGTATATGCATTTGTGACTACCAGAGCTTCAAAATAATAATGCCCCCTGAATCTGAATAAAATGTGGACGGAATCAGAAACTTGCAGGCATTGTTTTGAATATTAGACTAATTTATTGAACCAAATTTTTTTCCCTATTATGCTGTTATACATTCCACATGTCTTTATATTCCCCAACAAAGCTGAGAAGACAAGAGAGGGCATCATTTCATTAAATTGAAAACTAGAACGTCCCAATGTGGAAGTAGGTACCTATTTTAATATTTATCAGTGTCAAGTAAAATAAAGGAAGCAATAAAATGAACATACTATTATTTCTTTATTGGAAAATACGTGTGTACCCTCGTACCAAAACCATAAACATATATGACGGCATAAAAAGTCAAATAAGAGTCAGGAATAGTAAAAGGTTACGGACATAAACTTCAAAGAGTAAGGAAATATGTTTTCTAGAACCCTGAACAGTTTTTGTCACATAAAATTGGCATTTCTGACTAGAGAAGTAATCTCAAAATATATTTCGAAAAAATATATATAAAACATATAGGATATATTATGTAGAAATAAGTGATGTTGACCTTCCCCAAAATTTTCACTTTTTAAGTTTTCATTCTGATTTGTAAAAGAAATTGAAACTAGAATGTGTTATGCAATAATGGAAAAAACGGAAAACTTGCAAAGCCAAGTCACGTTCTCCGCCCACAATGAAACAACCCCACGCTAAGCTTCCCTCTGTTTTTGTTCTCGGAGATCGCTATTAATTAACAATTCGTTCTACCTCGAACATGTATTGTCACGGATATTAGGTATATTGACATTAGAAGGTCTGAAATTAGAAACCCACTTACTTTCCTTTTAGTAGAATTGACAGTCGTTCATCTGCAGGACTAACGCCTTCCACAGCATAGATATCTCCACATTCTAGATTCATCACTTTAGCTTCTCTGACCAGTTCCTTAAAATGTTTTTTACTTACTCGAAGGGGCTTAAAGACCTGCAAAAATTATTTCCCTTTAGCAGTTACCCTAAATACCACCAAACTTAATTTAATACCTTTAAATATAGCTCCGTTAGTTCTAATGTTAATGTAGGTGGTAAAAATCTCCAAGTTAGAAGACTCGTGTGCGTAGCGTTTATGAAAACAAGAACAACATTCCAGAGGAAGAGATCTAGAGCGCATACGTCTGATCCAGCCCAGCATGTCAAGAAAATGAAGCCAATGGTCAATAAAGCCCTGTAAGAATAGGAAGGTATTAGCAATTTCAGTTTTCATTAGACACTTCTTTTCATTTTAAAACTTAATGGCTAAAATATACCTATTTCTGAATAATGGAAAATACTGACACCCCGTTTTCCAGATTCCGTAGGTTTACTCTAGATTTAGATCTTTGATTGGACTTTCCATTATTTGTCTCCAAAAGATGTATCTTATAACGTTTCCTTTAATTTTATTCATAACCTTTTCTCTAAAATGTGCTTTTGCTGATGTACTCAGAATGGTGATTCATCTGTAATTCCCGCATTCTTAGCTAACTCCCTATTTCTTCATGTCATTAAGTCTTCATTAGATTGTTCATTTCTTCTTTTTTCATCTTCTTTATTTCCGTTACTTCTTTCACTCGTCCAATTTATCGTTATTTCAGTCATAAATTGTCTAGTTTCTTCTATGATTATTTTACTGTGTCCTACTGTCTTTTCCAGCTCTACATTTCTTCTAACCTCCCTTATTTCTTCACGTCATTAAGTCTTCATTAGCTCTTTCAGTTTATTATCCATTTCTTCTTTTTCCATTACTTGTTACTTCTTTCATTCTAAGGGTATTTTGAAATATTCTGATCCTACTGATCTTCCATACATTCCGTTTCATGTTCCTTTTAGTTTTCCCAGTTTTGTTATCATCAGTTGAGAGATTCTTGAAAACGTCCAAGATCATAATTAAGAAATGTGTATTTTAACATAATTTATGTTAAAAACAAGATCTTCCTCTTGGCAATAAGTTATAATTGAAAATATGACTTTGAACTCAAACTTATCTCGTAATGTTGGTAGTTCTCCTAAATGAAGATTTAACTTTCCGCTTCACAAACTTATGGAATAATATGGGCATTATGACCAGGATAGAATTAAATGAAGAAGACACCGTTAAGCCTTTAGAAACAACTAACAACATTTCGTGCAAAATATTGAAGGAATCGATGTCGTTACCGTGGAAATGGTTAATAGCTTCATTTTTTAAGTTTGAAAATTATTTATAATTGCAGCACCTTTTTGTAATGAACAACATTAAGTTCAATGCATCAAGCAATACTCTTGTGCAATTACTTTTAATTTTTACTTGTTTAGTTAGTAGGAAATCTAGTATACACAGTGTTTGCTCACCTTACAAGAAGAACACTTTGCTTGAAGCTCCCCGGAACAAGGAAGGCGGCCGCAAAGAAGAAGTTAGCAGTTTGAAAGAGATTGTGTTGTGCAGGGGTCCATTCTTTGCAGAGAGCCCAAGACTCGCCAGTATGACTCGTCTGATTTTCATTATCGAAATCTGTTGCATTCGTAACATTTAGAAGCCCTATATCACTGTTGTTCCAAACAGAAGTAGAAAGGTTGTCATGTTTTAAGAAATTACTGTAGACAGAGTAGTTTGTGTTGATTGGGTCGAATTTGCCTGTTTCGGTTTCTGTACTTCCTGTCATGTTACTAACTGGACGACGCTTCGTTGGCGGATGCCTGGGAAGCACTGTACTTGGGATTGTTGCTTTCAGTATGACGCTGAAGCGTGGCATATGAGACAGCGATTGTATTACGGGAACCTCCATCCTGGTTTCTGAAAGACATGTACAAATAAAATACTTCTGCAATTATTAGATTACATTCTTACACAATATTCGTGTTCCGCCAAGGCTGCAATATGTGATATTTGTACATTGTGCCTGAACACCTATTTTATTAATTTTATTAATTTTTTAACTTGGAAACTTCAAGAAGCAATTTCTCGGTAACAAATTGATCGAATTGAATAAAACAAATACGGTTGTGTAAGTAATGAAAAACCCTTCCAAAGTAGGCATCATTTGACCCCCCTTCCCATTAAAAAAATTTGGGGGGTCGCTACCCCCGCACAGGGCTAGAGTTGCAAGAATGATTATTGAATAAAAATTGGTACCCTTTGATATAAAAATCGACGTGTTTTTGGAGTTTTGTCAAAACGTTTATTTTGCAGAGTTTTACGGGAGTACAAGTTTTCGTTGCGACACCTTGTATATGCTTTTATTTATATGTAAATCCATACGTAACCGCAAATTTAGTTTTCTGTTTTTATTCTTTGAAATATGTGTGTTTTCACACACGCCACTGGTATTTTGTGTTATTGTCTTGTGCCAATTACGTTACGATTTGGCGGGTTTTTGCCTGCGCGCACTGACCCCCACCGTTCGTCATCACTCGATCGGTTTACTGTACTTGTTTTACCCGAAGTATTCATCAGCTAGATCGCAACCAAGTGGCCTAAATTTCGGGGACTTGCCGAAGTTTCAACTGATTCGCTCGTCCACATTAATTGTCCCTGAGAACTAGGTGTTTGTTCTTCATAAACTGCACTATAGCTTTCGAAATTTCTACCCGAAGTTTTGCAAATTCATTAAGCTTCTTGTTATGCAGAAATGGGCTATGATGTCAGTCTTTTTTTAAATTTTACTTATTTAAAATTGACAATGTTCTTTAATTTTATATAGCGCTTTTCTACATAACAAGAATATTAAGTGTTCAAAATTTAAAGTAAAACTTCGAAAATTGAATGTGTAATCTATGGAAAACTAATATTCAGTTATCAGAGATAATCAGCTTGTGTGACTGAGGCAGTTGAAACTTCGTAAATGCAACTGAAGCTCACCACCGATTTTAGTCAGTGGCACGTCACAATGGCTACTCCGTACTTATAGAAGATTATACGACGTTCGAAATGTCATATTTCAATAACGTTGATGACATAGGAAGCCATCGAGACCAAAGATGCGCGAACACGCTGATTTCGCTCCTAATTTATTCAGACGCTATTATTTGTTTTAATACTATATCCAATCATGGTAAGACACGTCACACATACGTCATTAGTCATTATGCGGTGGAATAACAAAAACTTATCAGGTATTCCAGTAAAAACATTAAAAGTAATCTGATATTTTCAATACTGGGGATGTCACACCACTTAAGGAACAACACCCCTTCAACACAGGTGACAATTTTTACTCAATCTTTATAGAATGCAAGTGGTATAAATTAATGATAAATTACCGAACAAGTTAAGGCAAAACTGCAATGTCCAGCATTGAATTTTTTCAGGGGGCTTTTTAAATTTAAATGCATCAACATCTTGAAGTACACTTCTTAAAGACAGAACGTAATTAGATAATTAGCTCCTCGTGCTATTTTTAAGAATATTTTATTTATTTACTAGTATTAATAATGGTAAAAGATATTTCATTAAAAATGCATATGGAAAGGTCATTTTCTACAACGAGTTCGTTCATTAGCAGCAATCAGCTATACGAGTAGGTATACTGAATAAATAAAATTAATTCTTCCTAATTTTTTAGCGTAACATTACTTTGGTAAATGGGGTCTTTACACAATTTTTTAAAACCATATTTTCCCATAGATTGTCGTAAAATATTTGAATTGTATTTTTTTATTTTTCTCACAGCGAACATTTTAGGCATATAAACCAGCATCAAAGTTAAGACGCTGGCCCTTTAAGCCTTTTAAATGATGACGTATCCGGGGCAATACCGAGAATTGTCGATGTTAGCCGGAAAGTACAACCGTTGTTTGTCAAACGCGTCAAACGTAAACTGAACGAATAAACAATCATGGGATCATGGCAGTCTATAGTCGTTTGACAGATAGTGTCCAGTGTTGTTTTTCAGTTTGTCCAGTTCCCAAATAAATGAAGCACTCACCGTTTTGTTTTAATATTTTTCATTTCAGCACTGAGATAGTCCAAATTGGATAAATAATAATTGTCAATCAATTCACTACTAACTACCGGTAAATTGTCTGAATCGACTTTATCAAAACCTTGCTCTATTTTCCGTACACGAATATACTAATTTACACAATAAATAGGAATAAAACACATTAATAAACGACAAAGAACTATTTATATACCCAATACAAATAAAAATAATAAATTTAAAAATGTCAAATTCTAATTATTCCTAACATTATTGCTCCCTACTTTACCGACTCAAACTCCACGTAACCTTAGCTTTCTTGGTATCAAAACATCAATTCAGATGACCAATCACAAGCGCTTCTAAGCTAATGACGTAACCGGGGCAGCACGTGTTTCTGTTTAATTCTCCGAAGGCGCGCTTCGTGCTAAAATTTTGGGCTATTGGTGAGTAAATAAATGTAATCCAGAGGGCCAATAAACACCTAGTTACTTATTTCTATCAAAATTATATGGATTTTCTATTTAGCGCAACGACCCTATTGCCCTTTAAGTGCCGTCGCCCAATAAGCAATAATGCTGAACAGATGTACAGCACGTTGTACATTCGGCTTATCTGTCGGATTATACTTTTTCCAAATTGTTTTTATATTCGATTTTCCATTATCCATAAGTTTCTTTTCTTCTCTTCTTAACCACTTGCTTTTCTTATCGATTTTTGGGCATATTTTTCTAATCTTGCAATTACATGAACCAACAAAATAATTTATCGCAGTTTTATAAAATGGTTTACAACTTGCAACTGGCAATAATCTGGACGTGGTCGAAATACAGCCTAAGTTTTTGGTTATCGACCAACACGGTACAGACTTTCTTGACTGATAAAATTTTTATGTCGCTATTATAGGGTACCCTGTATTATACCTGCGATTTTACCTAATGAAACCATCAGAGAAAAGCACTTACATTAACACGACAAATTTTTATATTATCTCTAGGTAAAAAGCAGATTAAATATTGTTTAATGGCAGAAACCAATTCCGTTAATAACTCATGTGTTATGACTCATTAAGTTGAATAGGTATAATAATGCATAGACAAGATTGAATTTAAATCCATAGCTTAGTCATAAATGGTACATACAACCATAGTACTGGCTATCTCTAACGGTTTAGTTTGGGGATCCATATTTCGAGTTTTGTAAAAAATAATATTGCTTCCGGCAAACATCTCAAACCCAGAATAAAAAAAAATTGAAATTACGAGTATGCTTAATTTACTGCAAGATTTATTTGTCCCCACTTGCACACTTTATTGTTGATTATTCTCAATTACTCAAAATTAACTTGAAACTGCATGCTTCAGTTTTGCCAATATTTTTCTCTTCTCGTAATGTGATGGCATGTCTGCTACAAATTGCAGAGCTTTGAGAGTTCAATCTGTCATTTTAGTATGCAATTTATATCGTCAAAACAACGAATTCAGTAAATATCCAAGATAATGAACTGGGCATATATTTGCAGAGATCGGTGAAAATAATCTGTTTACATCGGGAACATTGTCATGCGTGTGATATCTATTTTATGAACGTAAAAACATGTTACACTAAGTGAAAACTTACCTGAGTCATATTAAGCTCGATCACAAACCTTCGAGATCTTCATCACCACACGAAATAATTCAAATAACAACACCGTCATGTTGGAAGCGTGTCTGAGAGTAGATAGTGTTTGGCGAAAAACATGTTTCAAGCTGTATTATTAAGTGGAAAATGAATGTTGTAGTAAAGGACGAGCGTACAATGTACGGCACGCCCCATCCTACTGTTGCCCAAAGTGTTCGCCTACAACTCTTAATCGATTTTCAGAGATTTTCCTTGCGCTGGTCGACTGCGTTATTCGAACAAGAGAATCAATAGCAGCTACCAAAATTCACGAAAATTTCATTGTGTTGTGACAGAAGAAGGATTAGAAACCACATAACGTCAGACAATGAGCTTTCGTCTGCGTATACAGGGCGACTTCCAAAGATCGACTCATATTTATACCCACACAAATTACGAAGAAAGTTGCTACTTTTTAGACCTAAGATAAGTTAGATAAAGAAATAAAGTAGGTACTTAGTAATATTTCAGAATAGTAATATTACCCAATGTTTTAAAAACTTTAGAGCACTAAGAAAGTCTTGTTAAAGAATAAAATAGTACTCGTACTAACTAATTCTAAATTTTAAATTAAGATAACTTATTGAAAATAAGTTACTATACAAAGCTCCCGCTACTGGGGATGACTTAGATACATTGAAAATACTGTCGCGTAGTTACTTATAATGGTATTGTATTCCGCAAGGCTTTCCAGATATAAAAGCTTCGGCTTGATGCTTTGGGATAGTAAATTTTACACGTGTGATGTATACTAACTCTCTGAGGAACTAATCCTATAGTTTCTCGTATTGGATAGGACGAATAAATCATAAATATGAAAATTTAGCGGATGCGTAGAACGATTGGAGAAACTGGTATAACTTATTTTTTCAACGCTCTTATTACGTTTAAGTACGCAATTATAAATAATTCCATAAAATATCAGTAAACACATTTACCGCAAAATAGATGGGGCACCCCAAAAAATAAGTAAGCATAAGTAATTAAGCATGTGCATATAAACGTTCTGTTTCTATTTATAGCGTCTTGTGACATTGTCCGTTCCCCAAACGTAGCCTCCATCTTATTCTATTTTGGCATTCCCATTCCTTTAAGTTTCTTGCACTCATGACACTTCCTATGTTCTCTCCCCACGTTCTTCAGAGTCTCACTCTCTTCATTCACTTTAGTGGCATCCATTCCATCACCCCTCTAGGTAATCTATCCTCCACTATTGTGAATCAATTTCCACCCGTTTAATGACTCCTTCATTGGGGACTCTATCTACTCTAGAAACCCTACACGATCTTCTCAATGCATCCATTTTTATTGCGGCCAGCCCATTTCTGTCCACCCCTCTCCACCTCCATGCCCCCGACCCGTATGGAGCTGTACTCTTAATTTTGTGTTGTAGATATTGAATTCCCTCTCCTTACCAATATCTTTGTGCCACCATATTCAGCCTGCCTATAGCTCTTCTTCCTTGTGCAATCCTTTAGAGAATTTCCTTATGATCGATTTTCATCTGATTCCAATCTGACGCCCAAATAATATGTACTTAGCTTTTCATCATTTTCTATATCCACATGAAGCCCACCTTCCATTCCTGTGGTATAACTCCTACCAGACAATTGTTAATTCAATTATCATTTTGACCATTTTTCTTGTTCCATTCTTCATCAATTCTGCTGGTATTTCTCCGGGACCAGTTGTTTTCTTATTCTGCATATTTTTAACGGCTTTCCCTACATATATCTATTTGCCTTAACCAGCTCTCCGAAAATGGCTCTGTTCAAACGTTCCTAGATGAATTCTTGTCTACTTTCTATCAACAGGTTCGAGTAGTAGATCTCCCACATTTTCGGTGCTATTGGCATTATGCTAATAGCTTGTTTTTTGTTCGACTTCATACTTTCAATAAATTTCCATGCTTCAGTGCATCTCCTTCCTCCCATGCATCTGCGAATTTCCCCACATCTCTTATCTCAACTCTTCCTCTTCTCTTCTAGGACTAGTTTCCTACCTTCGGTTCTCTTCGAAGTTCTCTTCCTTGTGTACACAATTCTGTCTTCCATAGTTTTTGTGTTCATCCATTTCAAATACGCTTCCTTGGTTTCTCTCACTTTCTGTTCAGTTTCGCTGTTGCACTATATCCTATTGCTGATTGTTTTCACTTTCTGTATTTCTCCTAACGCTCCGTATGCCGTAACATGCATGAATTGTTTTATATGCTCATATAAGCGTGTTGTATCGTTATATCTTCCTTCTACAAGTTTTTGGAAGAGTTTTCATTGGTACAGTGGTAAAGATACTTTTATGCTTGCATTATTAAGACTTCCTAGGTTATATTTTACTCGCTCAATTCTTTCCATACCGGTCTCCATCGAGGCTTGCTGATGTTCTTCCATACACTTTTCATGTGGGAGATGTATTTTTGCCTCAAGCAAATAATGATCTGTGCCACAGTCTCTTCCTCTACATAGCCGTACATCAGAGGCTTGCATAGATGATTTTTGGGGCAGTATAATACAGACTTTAGTTGCCTTGTTTGCTATGCTTATAAATGTTTTTGTGCTTGTAGAATCCATAGGCAATTTTCATATTATTCTGTGTGCATATATCAATCACCGCTCTCCATTGTCATTAATCTGATTTTCACCATATCTTGCCACAATTCTATCTCCAATTTTAGATACTCAACAATATTATTTCTCTCGTATTTCCTACTCTGCCTTTCGCTGTCCGGAGCTGGTCGAAGAACGTGCCTTTCACCATTGATGGTTCATCAGCTTGTCCATATACATACATATACCGAAAATTGCATTTCCCCTTAAAAATATATTTAGATATATTTTCTATATTCTCTCACTTATCGCTTCGAAGTTAGTTACATTTTCCTGTACTTCCTTCTAATCAGCAAGGATACCCCACGCTTTGCCCTGAACGGCACAGAAGAAATGTATAAAGTCATCTATTTCTTCTGATCCCCATTTTCGTTTCCAACAGAACAATAACATCTATAGTTGAGTTTCTCACCTCTTTGAAACTTCTACTATTAATTCCCTGTACGCTCCATGTTCATAGTCCTTTTTCGTAGCTTTAGTCGACGTAAACCATTCCCGCACAGCTTCCTAAGCTCATGGCTGGTACCTTTTGCGGAAGAAAGTTTTCCGGGTATTGAAGTGCAAGCCCAATATCCCAACCTCCAACCTCCTGGAGGACGTGGTCATCTGTTTTTCAAAGTTTTCCTCCTTAAGCCCTTAGTGACCCAATATCAACCTGCAAGGCAGCAAGGATCTCGACTCCTTCGCTCCCTCGGCCATTGGGGTTATCACATCCTCCTCTGCTCTCGAGACCATTGGCCTATTAACTTATACTTAGGTAATTAACTTACTTAGGTAATTAACAGCACCTTTTTTGATATTGTAGATCTCAGTAGCGTAAAGTACACCCCCAGACCTGGTCTGGCGGAGGGAGGTAGACATATGAGGGGACCTTAAATACCAAAAAAGTTTACATGCAATCACGTGCAAAATTTATTTCGCGAGGAGACCCTGATTGTGCGTTATGCCACTGGTAGAACTAACACAAATCTTTGACAGATTTGATAGATTTGATAGATGGTGCGATAGAAACTCAACAGAGACAAAATGTAGACCATGCAGAAAGAATGGATTCAGACAGAATTGCAAACGTGGGCCACAAAACAAAAGATCCCCAGGCCGCTCCCCTGAAATATGGTAAGAGAGTGGAACACTGAAATCGCAAGGTCAGTAGATGTAGCCAAAATGGGATCCTAAAATCGAAGGAACAAGAAAAAGTAAAGCCTGTGATAAAAAGACACTGTTCAACAAGAACAAAAACAATTCGTACGAAAGTGGGGACACCAATCATTTCTGAAAAAGTATAAAAATATGGAAAAGGAAGGATATTGGAAAGTTTAAACAGCTCCTCCGGCAAATACTTAATATTTATGTATTCGATTACTGAGATATGTGAATGGTCGAATATTTGAAAATATTCGAATATTGAATAATTCAGATACCTACTCTAATAAAAGTTTGAATGAATATCTATTTCGATATTGAAGTTTGAAAAATGGACAATTTAATGTCCAATATTTAAAATGAAATGAGCATTAGATTTGATATTCCCGGATTAAAATTTGGTGGTTTTACTTGTGTCAGGTGGAGGTCAGGTCTGAGCATAAGGCTTTTTTCTAATGATTTATCAAAAAGGAATCTCAACACACGGACCACGTAAGAGCTATTAAAATTTCGATGCAGAAGTGCCGATTGTCGATATAATAATGCTCAAAATACTTAAAGTAATTAGCACTTAAATCCGACCTTTAAAAAATTATATTTCTACTAAAAATTGCCATATTAGTAGGTATATTAATAAATAAATATGGGTGACCATTACTTACTTTAATGTATTTTATTTTGTTCCGATGTTCTAGGGAACCGACTCTTTCTATAGCACATCACGAAACACTTTTTGTTCTTTTACTGTTACCTAAATTTAATGTAGGTACACCCGAGCAACTGAAATAATCGTAAAATTTTATTGCGTTTTACCTCCGTCTATTGATTAACACTTAATTCTTCTGATATAACCACTCATTACTCCGCAGAATCTAAATTGTGACAGCTTGGTACATAAATAGTTATAAAAAGGCTCGATTAATTAATTGCCCATTAAGAAAATTAAAACTTCGGGGTTATTTTCGTGCAAAATAACGCAGGTAACAAGAACCTTTCTTCTAATTGATTGATTTGTTTTTCATGGCCAGAACTATATCTTCGTGGGAGAGACACAAGCTGCGTCTAATTAATATTAAATAGGTAAGGGTAATTAGCACAATGCACAAACTATATTGCCGAACCAGTGCAGGCGGCTATTTGGTTTTAATTTACAATTTCTACTGTTCGTCTGTGAAACTTCTCTGTAACAATTACCTACTGTTTGTATGAAAATCTCAAGGGTGGAGTAAAATATGGTTTAAGGACGATTTGTATAGCTTTTAATAATTATTAATACAGAATGTTACTGCGGATAGGGCATTAGAAATGGTGAATCGGTTAAAAATAAAATTCTGGATCAAGTACAGTTCAACAGATTTAAGTTGGCGAGCGGTTGACGCGCGACGCATTGGCGCCTGCCACAGCCTGCATCTAATTCAGCGCATCAGTGACGTGGACTTTTTTCTTACTCTTGGGACTAATTAATAATTAATCTCTGGCCTTTAGAATTATTTGCAAATAGTCCTTTGGTTGAGTCATCTGTCCAATTATTCGTAGGGACATGGCTACTGTGCAAATATGTTTCGTCCATCGTCCAGCTAAACTCTCAGTCTTTCATTGAATCCATTCCATTCTAGCTCGGTTCGTATTTTTTGGTTCAATTTTGTAAGGGTAACACGACATCCTTCAGTCTTGTGAAATTAGAGTACGATGTGACGTATATCAGGCGTCTTATACTCCGGTAAATCAGTCGTTAAGTAACTCTTCCTTGTACGCTTCTTTCCTAGTGTTCTATAGATCGCTTTGCCGTTATTTTCCGACGCGCTAGTGTCGCCTTCACTAACTATTCTCTCCATAGATCTAAAAGACCCCCCAGTTGCAAAAGACTTCTTCATTTTCACATTTTCCAATGTTTCCGTTTCAATTTTCTCACTTTTAAAATAACAAAACACTCTGACACTATTTCCCGTGTTTGACTACGTAAAACACGCTTCCGTTCGCAACCCACCATCTTACCTTTTCAAAAGCTCACCGGTACCTGAAAATTTTACCTGCGCCACTGGAACTGCAAGACATTTTGTTGCATCCAAAAAGTATACTAATGCGCTACCCCCACCTCCCGCCAACTTAAATCTGGTGGACTGTAGCTTGGATTCTAAATGATTACCACCTTCTTCATTGAAAGCTTGATCACCTTTATTTCTAGCATATTTTAAGGTGATCGAAACAATTTCTTTACGATTTTCCAAATTCTTTCATCTTTATTCAACATCCATTGTCACCTTCCTTTGCCACTTCTAAGTATTTACAACAGTATCGATGAAAGAATTTATCTTAAACAACGACAGAAGAAGATTTGTACTTAAAAGCTGAAGAACTGGATAGCTTTTATCATTTATTGTCATATTGTATCAATGTAATGGTCCTTGATTTCATTACAGTAATGAGATGCTCGAAATGCGTCCTTCCATATGTTATTTACATTCATAGATAAGTATTCTGTAATTACAATGTTGCAATTTTGAGTTTTGTTCCTGATTTATAAATTCTGGTGCGCTGTCTGTGAGTTATGCTGCACAATTTCTGGCATTGTTTCTGAGAATATTAATTTTCAAACTCGAATAAGTGAATTATAATTTTGGTAAAAACAGATAGGTATTTGCGAACTTGCCGCCAAAATACGCACCTCTCTTCCAGAAAAATAAGAAAACTGTTTGAATAAAAATCGAATTTTAACATAGGTAGGTACTGGAGTCGTTCTGATATGATCGAAAACTTTGCATTAACATTTTATTTCTAAATAATTATAGAAAAAACAATTTTTATAGAAATTCCGGAATTAGAGTTTTCGGGTGTGCTGCAAAATACCAAATTTACACAAAACTATTCGCGTTGGCATCCTTCTAAAGCCTCTAAAAACCCAAATAAACGGAAATCGGGAAATTTAAGGTTTGGGTTAATAGTAAAATGTGTGTAGAATCATCTGGATGGGACAGGGCGTTGCCATGCAGTGAAATGAGGCTTCACAACCTTTACTTACCTGGAAATCGAATGTTTCTATACACATCTGATTCATTGCAAAAATAGTCGTTAAAAACATCCTTCCACTTGTTTACAAACATTTAAGTAAAAAACAACCATTGACATCGTATGGGAGTTACTCTCATAACACTGCCCATGCCTTTGAAGAATGATTACCCTCGATCTCCTTTCCCTTGGTACGAAGCAAGCAGGTCTAGATGAACCACCTTCATCTTCGAAAGCGGAGATCGCTGAATCCGATAAACGACATCGTTAATCCTGGTCACCACTAGATAAGATGTCCCCTCCCAATTCTTCCAGATGGCTCGTGCACCGCTGATCGATACACCATTAGGAATAATGGAATATGCCGATCCCAGTTTGTCTGGTGTTCGTTCACCATGATCATCAGATGGCTCTCTATTCTTCTGTTGAATTGCTCAACCATACCATGTGACTGATGTTTCTTGTCTGTCCTGTAGCCCAACCAATAGTATCTCTCCCTGACCTTCATCGAAAGTGTCTTCCACTCATCCGACACCACGACTTAGGCTTGATTTTCTCTCTCCTCTGACGGTACTCTCTCATTTTCTCTTCTGAAGACCGTCTTCAATCACAAGAGAATCCTATTGTGCACAGTGTGACTTCAGAGATACAGTCTTGTTGGACGTTGTTTCTACCTTCCAACTTCCTTGCTTCTCAACAGAGGTTATCACATCTTTCCGCTGGGTGTCCCTCCAAGATTGTAATTGCTCTTCATCAACTTATATTCAAGTTCAATGCCATCTAATGGGGTGTACATGCGCCTTCTGCTCTTGCCTCATGCAGTACCTGCAATCTTCTGGGCAAGGTCTTCCTATCCGATGTTGTTTAATGAAGTTGTACTGCTGCAGCCTCTCAATCCAACGGGCCAACTGACCTTCGGGGTTTTAAAATGGAAAAAGGTAAGTTCTGTAATTTTCCAGTTGACTATTAGGAAATTTCCAAATACCATTCGGGAACTTCCAGATAGCATTTGGAAATTTCTTACTTAGCTATCAAAAGAGAGCTTCAACATGCCCATAACATCGTCACTTGTGACCAACCGATAAAAAACAGGTTACATGCAGCAAATTTATTCCCAAGAAGACCGTTGTATGCTCCACATTAGTCGACTGGAATGTTCCATTGAACATTTAGAATGGAATGAAGACAGATGGAGAAGGGTGTTTTTATCAGACGAGACCAGAATCTGCCACGTATGTGATAGTCGCCGGATTAGGATTTGGCGGAATCTAAATAGACAAGATAGACTTCTAAAGGTGGGATTTCCTAGCGACGTCCAGCGTTCGCGGCCCGCCGCAACGGCTGGCAGTTTGTTAATGACCCAACAATGCATTTTGAATACAACTGTTTTCTTTGAAACGTCGCGACTCGTCGTCTCATCGTCCGGCCGTCAGCGGCTGCGTCCCGACTGCTCAAAAACATGTCGAGCCGAGATCGTAGACCCCAGCAGTCACATGTAACATGCATCAGTTGAAATAAGCATATTGTGGTAGATATTACGACTGAAAATGTCACAAAAATTTAGACATGTAGACGAGGAAGTATTGATTGATCGTGTACGAGAATTTACTTCCTCTTATGGCCACGAAAAAAGACTTCAAAGATGATCAAATTCTGGAAAATGCTGTTAAGAGTATTCCTATTCAACATGGCAACAAGCCACTGTTACTTAAACTGCAGTCAACTGTAAACCTGAACACAAAAGCACTTTTGATACTGTGGGTGGTACTACTACAAAAACGAGGACGCCAGACGCTTCAACCAAATCCAAAAATCGTCGTGGCCAGCCGTTATTGCTGGACGTCGCGGCGGGCCGCGAACGCTGGACGTCGCTAGGAAATCCCACCTTAAAGCTGTCAAAAAGGTTCCATACCAAGGTGACTCCATAATGTTTTGGGTGGTACGTGGTATCATGGAAATTCATCAATCTCCATTAATTGCCATCGTTGGCAACCTGAATGGTCAAGTTTATACTGACAACGTTCTTCGGCCTGTTGTGGGCCAGTGGCGAGGTTCTGTTTGGGAGGAATTGATTTTTGTGGACGACAATGCGACTCCTCATCGAACAAGGCAAGTATAAATTTTATTAATTATTTATTAAGAGTGTAAGTAGATACAAAGTAATATATAATCGTATTATTCACTCACTGCATATTACATTGACGCTTATTTTTTAAATATTTTACATAAAAACACTCCTTCTTATAGCACCTATCAAATGATATTCATTGCAGTTCTTTTAATCCACATCTACAATTTCGCAACTGTGATACTTAGAACTTGTTTCCAACCAACTTTCGACGTCATTAGAAGTCAAATCATCTGTAGATGGCAATTCCCTCAAAGGAGTCATTTCGCTCAAATAGTCGTGACCGCCATTCTCTCTTATCATTTTCTCGTACGATTTGTGCCTACTGTTATCGCTAAGGAACGATTGTGGCGACATAGAACAAATTCCTGCAATAAAGGGGTAATATCTTAATTTTAACGATAACTTTAATTTTTTAATTTTTTTTAATTTACAAGGTTTTTACTTTGTTTTGCTTACCACCATTTGCTTTCTTTGTGCGTATAGGCGATTTATATTCTCCTGCAGAGGTAAGAGAAGATGTGATGCTAGGTAATCTAATATCTAGATGAGATCCTTTGGCGGTGACAATTTTGTTGTTCATTGCATATAACTTTGTTGTAATATCTCTGGCTACTAATGTGGTAAGTACGGTGGCTATGTAAGCTTCTTTTACCAGTAAATACTCTAGAGCTGACCGCTGCCAAAACAAATATCTGCAAGAGCTTGCAGCGACAATTGACACCTAAAACAATACAAAAATCCTGGGAATCCTGATCAATGTGCAAAATATCGTCGACTCATTTCATCAAATTGAGCAGACTACATACAGTTCATGGCCTTCAACATAAATAATTTAATTTGAGCATGTAAAAGTATGTGGATGCATTATTGATGAATATCGATAAGAAGACTCATTTGACTATGTTTGGATTCGACACGGTCAGGCACCTCTGCACATTGCCGATAAACTCGTAAAAATAAAATCAATAAGTAAATGTAAAATGTATTAGAAAATTTATGTTATTACGACATTTAAGGAAATATTATTCATAGAGTGGTAAGGCCACATTGTTGTATGAAACTGCATAGAATCATAGAGTACACATGCAGAGAATCCTAAAGAAGAATTAGAGTGAAAATAAATCTTTTATTCACGCGATATCATAACTAAAACTTAAAATGAATGCATAAAAGAAAAATTATTATACTGCGGCTGACAATTTTTACATTCGAAACCGATTCTTACTCATCAATGTCAATGACCCCTCTAACCCCCCCCCCCCCCAGTGTACGGCCCTGTGCCCGAAGATACTTGTGGTGTACATTGAGCTGAAAATGGGAGTAGGAGGTGGCCAGTTAATCGACTATCTCCACTACCGCTAGATTTTCCAAACTTTCGAAGCTACTTTTTAACTGTTTAATATTGTAATTATATCTAAATTACCAATAATAAATCACCGTAGACGATAAATTTTACCCTACCTTTTTAAAACACTGAACTTAAATTCACGGAGCTGAGCAATTTATTATTTCAGTATTTGTAGCAGTGGAAAAGTCGTTACAGCTTCTCCATGAGTTCCCTTCCGAACACATAATTTATTTTCAGACAAACAATTTATTATTCATAATATTTCAAAAACTGCTAGAAGTTATAAAACTAACGAAATTGTTACTGTGAAATGAATTATTAAAAAGTTCGTTGACCACCGTACCCAGTAATTAATTTCAGAGCACCTGTACTTTATTTTTGCTTAATTAAGGAAAACTAAATACTCTCCCGGGCATTACCAATTATTGGGTTACAGTTGTAATAAAATATATGTTATATTAGGTATGTTTAAAGAAACTTCTAAAAAATTATTAAATATTACATAACCGTTTATATTAATCCATTGTAATAGTAATAGTGAGCCAGTGAAATTTAATATCTTCATAGTAACGAATAACCACAGCCACCTTAAATGAACAAGCCGCGAACAAAGAAATCTGGCACCGTTGCATGCTGTCCGGAAATTTTGCAAATGGCCGTTGACAGACGTGTGTGCGTGCTGTATATTCCCCTTCAAATGATGAAAAGTCGGAGTTTTTAACGTATTATAACGTTATAAAGTTGTGTTGTCCAAAGTACATTAAGTGTAGATTGTGTAGTGATTATTTTATGTGCGTGACAATCGTTTTGTATGTGTTTTACCTCTTGTAATAGTGGGCCGCTTTGCCGGTACAATAAATGAATAAAAATGCGGCGGCGTTATTGTGTACCGGGCTGTAAATCTAACTGATTCTTCGGTGAAAAGCGAGGGTGTAAAGACTACTTTCAGTTTCCCTAAGACCTAGAAATTGCTGGAACTCACGATACATTCGTGTATTTATTATAAGCAACTTGATATTATCATAGATCAAGTAAACCAAATGACCAGAAAAATCAAATATTCTGCTTCCACGGTGATAGTGGCATTTATGATTTGAATTCCATCACCAACTACATATAATTTGTTGCGAGATTCTTTTATTTTGCCAACTAAGAGATACCTATTTACAATATTTATCATCTGGTATGGATGTTTCTCCAAATAAAGAAAGCAATAACCAACATTACCTGTACCTACGTACTTTTCAGTGCATTTGTCTACTTGAACTTTAACATATCTGAATTATACTTATATGTATTAAATAGGTACTGCTGAGCATTAGCTTACATAAAATATGGCAATTGATATTTAATTATTGTCTAAGCCGATAATTTAATAATATTTATCCTCCAAAAGTTTTCAAAATTAGCTTTAAAATGCAAGCGCCAAGGAAAACCGGCGAGCCTCAGCAATCGGCCGTGGGATAGCGGGTGTGGTGTTTCGGTTCTCGCGACAGGACCACTTGTTTGCTTGCAATATTGCCAGTTCGTACTTCGCGGCTTGTTGATTTAAGTCGGCTGTGCGAATAACTTTCAACTTACCTTGAATTTATCGTCGACAGTATTTCTACTAGATTCAAATTCAGGTGAATCTAAAAATTCGCACGGCAAGATAGGGTGTAAAAACTGATTATCAGAAAATACGTTGACCTGCAAAATATTTTTATGGAGTAGTTTGTCTATGCAGCTTCTAAAACATAATCTCATGTTATTTCTCAAGATGGCTAGTATTAATAGACCATTTATTGCGCCGCAAAGTAATGAAAAAAACACAAACAAATTTATTTCCTGACAATCAATATTAGCTTTGCGTCATTGCAAATAACCGTGACATTAGAGAAGCTGAGAAATAACATGGGATATTCATTAATAGAAGTGTCCACCCACCTTTCCCGAAAGAAGCAAAGCAAGTCTATCTGTTCTTGTCAAGTTTTGTACTGCGTATGCTTCTCCAGCATGCAATGACATGATCTGAGCAAATTCTGAACTCACCATCCTCTTAAATTGACGTCTAGAAAGCTAAAGTATCTTGAAACTTAATCAAATTTCAGTAAATTATTAGGAAAGTTACTTTAAACGGTTCGAATAGCGAGTGGTATACTTCTTCTAGTTCAAAATCGAATTTCACAGGCCGAAGTTGGTAAAGCAAATGGAAGACTTGTGCCATATTCAACAGCATGAAAGCAAAATTCCAAGTGAAGACGTCTGGGGCGCAAATTACATTCCATGCCCAAGTTGAATAGATCAGTAAACCTAAAAATTGTTTTTGAAGATACTTTGCATATTTTCTAATTATTTCTTATGGAATACAGAGATTCCAAATTGTCTGAATGGAAAGGGAAGTTAGTAAATATGTAACAGAGTAATACAGGATAACTGAAAAGGTAGAGGAAAACAGAAACAGAAACAGAAAAGTGAAACTAGGAATCAGAAACTTTAGAACGTATGATGAGTCATTGTGAATACTTGATAGGGCAAACGGGGAAGACAATGAATGTATATCGAAGACGAAATATAAAGTGGTTGAGGAAGATCGCAACCAGGAGAAAAGAGAAAAAACGTCAGGAAGAGTTAGGATACATAATTATTGTTAAATTTGTTTATGTTTGAAACAGTTCGCTACAAACTGGTTTAGGAAGGCAAAAAGTAGGAACCCAATCATAATCTATCCAGTGCTGCGTAAATTTGTTCATTCCAAAATTGTTACCTAAGATAAGCCAGCTATGCATAAAAAGAACTCCTCGCTTGGTGCATGTCGATGAGTAGGCCAAAACGAAACACGCGTTTGCCAACTGGAACATAATATGCTGATGTGGTTTCCAGTAATCACACCATGGCCACCATGTTTCTGAAAGAAGGATAACAAGATAAAGGAACCGCTTACACTTTTAATTTTTTAACGGAAAGGGATGAAGAGGTAAATGAATTAAGTAAGAAACAGTCCTAGTCCAACGCTTAATCAGTGGATACATTCATTTACGAATCAGTTCTCCAGTTTCAAATGCTTATAAACATAACCTATCTTACCTGGAGGAATCTTGTACGTTATGTTGAGATCCTCTGAAGGCCATGATAGGTTGTTTCCTGGAGATACGTGAAGGATATGAGGCCTTTCTTCGTTTGGTTGAAGGCCAATAACTTCAGGATCAGATGGCATCTTTCTAATTGTTATTTTACAGTTACATCTTTACAAGAGAAACTGCGTTTCTGTCGTTACGTGCAATAAATAATCGATATCAGCACGAGAATCGCTTAGTCCTGAAAGCGGTATCGCTGAAAGTTTTCAGAAGTTGTTTCACGACTAGGCGACAGAGGGCACTTGAATATACTTTACTGCTTTTCATGCTATTGATTTTACCCAAAATCAAAACGAACAAGATTACACATAATAGTGCGCGCTTAAATCTTACTCATTATTAAAGTCAGTAAAGTTCGTTAAAATGGAAGTCCTTTTCGAATACCTAATCCTGGAACTAGAGTCCCGCAGAATCTAATCAAACGAGTTTTTGTTAAACACCGTTCATCATTTTGTAACAATGACATTGAATCCTTTGTCGCCCTTTCTTTATTTCAGTTTCCACATTGTCATAAAATCACATGAATGTTAGGAACCTGAAATAAATAATTGTAAATTTTGTTCTGCTCAATACATTTTATCAGGCATGAAATTAGCAATAAATATCATTCGGCATATTATAAAAAAGGGTTGCAATTCTATCTGAAATTCGTCACGATCAGAAATGAAATGTTTCGAGAGAAATATTTTTTACCCTTTTCTAAACTCACATATGTTAGTATAATGATTCGTTCCAGGTAGGTATAAATCATACTAACTGATATTGCCGTAAAACTGATCTATGCATGTTGGCAATAAAGTACATTATTTATAATCAAAATTAGTAACATAATCAGTACCTACAGTTGTTGCGCAAAAGTTTTGAAATTCTTAGACTTTTCCGTCCGAAGTTTAGAGAGAATTAGTGAGATCAGAATTCTTGAGTGTTTCAACTGTTTCGTTTATAATAATGGTGAAGGAAACGAAAAACAACAACAGCACTGGAATCGTCTTGAATCTTTGCCTCCATCTCCTGCCTCTCCTTATTCACGACAGTTGGTTTATTCTGAAGATTAATCTGTGCAGTCATAGTTACTTCACACATTAATGATTAGGGCTGCGAATATGTCGATATATCGAATAACGATATTTTTCCCTCATTTACGTATATCAATAATTAAGCAAAACTATCGATGTGCAATATATGTATACAGATAACTATATCCATAAATGCCAATAATTATCATGTCATATCGATATGATATTTTTATATAAATTAGTTAATTCTTATATTAATTCAAACTTAAATTTGAGACTGGATGTTTGTGTGCCTCAGTCTACTAAGGATCATTATTTGTTTCCTTTCCCCACTTGCAGAGCACAAACGCAGCAGCGAACACTCCTTAGCAAAATTTTAACTCAAAATCCACCCCACTTTGTAAAGCCTGAATCAAGAAAACAAGATAAGAACTAAGAAACCAATGTTTAAAAGTAAGGTGTAAACTTCTATTTCTACTTAAGCTAAAACAACGCAAAAATCAAAAATGAATGTTTAAAAGTGAAGTCTAGACTTCTACTTTTATTTCAGATAAAACTATGCAAGAAACAAAAATTATTATTATCTAAAAGTAAAGTCCAATCTCCTGCGGTTTAAGGAAATTAATTATTTTTGAGCTGGTATAACATGGATGACATTTTCATTATCCAAGCAAAGCCGCGACAGCATTCAAAACATGCATTTCTTCTCCTATACTGTACTTCCCTTATACTATCATTCTCCATATATTTCAGAAGGAATCCGGGTCGGCCCAATGATATGTTAAATGTTACAGAACGACAATGGATCTTCGAGCTAAGTAGGTACGGCAAGGCTAAGGATTTATTACCATGTTATCTCTGCGGTTTCTGATCGCCGGTCTTGCTTGCTTATGGTCCGTGCACCGCGCCCAGGCTTCTCCACTAATTCGAGCGCTAGGGTAGGGTTGATCTGCAGGCTGAATATTCGATAAAGACTGCACGCAAATGACAATCATAGATGTAAGAGATAAAAAAATAATCTAAAATATTATATTTTATTATACTTAAATAGATAAAAATTCGTTACGTGCATGATTTCGTTTAATTTTCTTTTGGGATGGCAGCGTCCTAGAGCCCATCATTACGAGCCGCGACTGCCTGTATTGCTATTTTTCTAAACTACATGGAAGTCTAAGATTGTTGTGCTTGGCACAGGAAATCTTACAAAATAATCTGATTAGGCTAGCTCCATAGTTTTACTTGAAAAAGTAGAGTTTCCAAGAAAATTTCCCAAATCTCCAAAGCTTGTATATGTAGCTACTACAAGAGCCGGACATTCATGTAATATGTGATGGGGAGTTTCCTCCTTTTCTATACACATCCTGCAAGCAGGTTTGTCCTTCACTCCAGTTGTAGTGTCCCGTAATTAGTCATACTATCCATCTCAGCTTGTTTTTACCCAGTAGAAATAATTATCTAGCTCTCCTGCTGGATGGTCCGCTAATGAACGTCCTCGATTGCCTCTATTCAGGAATCCCCATCAAGTAAGAGGTATAATTTCTTCTGCCTGGAATATGGGCACGAGGCTTCCCAGGTTTATAGTTGTTGACCAAAAGCTAACATGGGACCATGGGAGAGTTATGTGGACAGTGTGATTACCAAATTGTGCATTTGTGCACTGTGTCACTGGAGGTTGTGAGACTGGCTTATTTCGGACTGGTTCAGTCCACTCTGTCTTATGGTTTGGAGTTCTGGTTCTGGGGCTCATCCAGTCACATGGCTTGAGCTTTTGTTGTACAGAAGAGAATAGTGAGAGTGATGATGGGGGATGACAGCCGTACAACTTGCAGACCTCTTTTTGTTCGGTTGGGAATTTTAACGCTGCTGTCTCTGTACATCTTCAGATGCTCGCTCTTCATATTCAGGAATAAGCACCTCTTCAGACCTCCTGTATTCACAACTACAATACGAGAAACTGTCGTCTAATGCATAAACCCTTAAGCTGTTGCTTTTACTAACCACTCGTGTAAATTTGACAGAAGATCACTCGCGCAAAGCGTTCGTGATCTTTCAACTGCCAAATTTACACTCGTGGTTACCAAGCAAAGCAACAGCTTTCGTAAAATTTCCGACAGTTCCAGACCACTTTGTATTACTACAGAATATACTCAGTCACTATTATATGGTGCTAATAATAATTTATATGACACTAAAAAGTGTTTTATACTAACCTGCGTGTCATTGTAAATATTTTTTCTGAACATATAAAGGCGGGTACAGATCTGAGCACGTTCGCGTATGAGGCAAGCCGAGGCCGAACCGAATGCCTCGTGCAGCGTAATTTGAATACCCGAATGGTGGACGCACGAGGCACTGTTCGCCACTGATCCAATGAATTCGCGAGCACGCGAGCGTACGTTAAAAGTAGTTCTGTGCAGCTACGTACAATATCCCGCGTCCAGACTGAGCACGCACAGCCTTTGATGTACCGCCAACAAACGGATCGGGGCGAGGCCGCACGACGCACAGAACGAGGCAGTTTGCCGCGCCTCAGGAGCACGACCACATCTGAATGCTCATGCGTCCTCGGCTTGCCTCATACGCGTACGTGCTCAGATCTGTACCCGCCTTTAGACTCCTCCAATGTGTTTCCAGTGTTGTGTTGTAAGGGCACACTGTTTAATAACATCTCCCAAAAAAAGAATTACCTCATCGAAATTTAAGTGATGCTTTTGTCTGTTATTTTAGAATTTAATAGATATGTATTTCTCACTAAGCTCACGATGGCCACGAAAAGTTAATAATACCTAACAATAATTATGTCTTTATTGCCAAAGATTTAAAAAAGGAGATTAAAAATGACTATGTTCAGGTTAATCAGGAAGAGCAGATCTTCGTGGTCGTGGTCACCTGTTCTTCCACTCTTAAAAGGAGATATTCGCAGTGTGTCACAATTTGAAAACCTAAGACAGAAACTATTGCTAATCCGACGACCTTGAAATTTTCAGAATATAAAAGCTTAAAAATTAAACAAATCGATTGACAGCGGCAGAATTTTAATTTTTGTTTTAAATCTTCGGCAATAAAATATTAAAAAATGTGAAAATTGAAATTGTGAAATTCAAAATTTCGTTACTGTCAATCTATTCTATAAATTTTTTAATCCAATTTTTTAATATTTAAAAATAAGCCTAGCAGAAGGTCCAAAGTTTATAAATTTTAAAGAGAACCGTGGTACTCGACATAGCCATAGCCTAAACAAGAATTTCTTAAGCTATGACATAGCTAGGTACCTTTTTCTAACTAATTCAGTAGCTTGGGGAATTCAAATAATGGGGTCGTTGCACTAAATAGAAAATCGATATAATTTTGATAGAAATAAATAACTAGGTGTTTATTGGCCCTCTGGGTTACATTTATTTACTCACCAATATCTCAAAATTTAAACAATGGCGATTTTAGCACGAAGCGCGCCTTCGGAGAATTAAACAGAAACACGTGCTGCCCCGGTTACGTCATTAGCTTAGAAGCGCTTCTGATTGGTAATCTGAATTGATGTTTTGTACTCAAAAAGCTAACGTTACGTGGAGTTTGAGCCGGTAAAGTAGGGAGCAATAATGTTAGGAATAATCAGAATTTGACATTTGGAAATGTATTATTTTTATTTGTATTGGGTGTATAAATAGTTCTTTGGCGTTTATTTATGTGTTTTATTCCTATTTATTGTGTCAATTAGTATATTATTTGTGTACAGAAAATAGAGAAAGGTTTTGATAAAGCCGATTCGGACAATTTACCTGTAGTTAGTATAGTGAAATGATTGACAATTATTTATCCAATTTGGGCTATTTCAGCGATGAAATGAAAAATATTAAAACGAAACGGTGAGTGCTTCATTTTTTTGGGAACTAGACAAACTGAAAAACAACACTGGATACTATCTGTCAAACGACTATAGACTGCCAGGATTGTTTATTAGTTCAGTTTACGTTTGACGCGTTTGACAAACAACAACGGTTGTACTTTCCGGCTAATATCGACAATTCTCGGCATTGTCATCATTTAAAAGGCTTACAGGGTCAGCATATTAACTTTGATGCTGGTTTAGATCAACGTTCGCTGTGAAAAAAAAAATGCGGGTCAAATATTTTACGACAATCTTCGGAAAAAATATGATTTTCAAAATTGTGTAACGACCCCATTGCAATATTTCATAATACATAATTATTTGGTTTCTCCAGCATTTTCACCTAGCAGCAGGTGGATATTCAAATGTTTCCGAATAGTAATTAAAGAAATGCTACTAATAAAATACTTTATTTGCATTACAGTATCTTAAAAGAAATAAAAAATATATCTCAATTTTTACAGTAAATCACAATTTTTAAAAAAGCACAACTGCAAGGCTAGTACAAAATTGCTGTAAATGACTAGAAAGAACATTTTGAGCTTTAAATGTTTATTACACAAATAATATGTGACGTTAAAAGTTTGTTTTGGTCTTTTAGGTTACATTTCGTTTATTAAGTATGTTACAATAATATTCCCGAGGATTGAATACTAAAACGAGATTCTTCAAAGCTTCATCAAGCTTAACAAAAAGTAACCTAAATCAATGCTCATAAGCACTCGTACATCACATTATTATAATATTGCAATTTGTCCGTTTCAAAAACATTCACTTTACTATATGCATTATTCGCGTAAGTATCCCCTCTTTCAAATCCAAAATACCCATCATTAACATCGTTTTTATCTTCAACTTTATAATTATAATCTTGCATGAAACTAGCATTGGTTATACTCCCACTAGTCACTATTGCGTTTCCAGTTTTCTGCACACAATTCTTCGACGTTATCGTGTTCCCATTTTTGTTTATTGAAACGGTAACATTGCCTACGTTAACAACGATGCTGTCGTTTCCGTCACCTATACCCTTGTTGTTAACTGCCTGAGAGAGTGCGTAAATGTAATTATGGGCAAAACGCAAAGTTTCGATTTTAGTCAATTTTGTATCTTCAGGAAACGTTGGTAAAACGCACCTTAGGCGGTCTAATGCTTCATTCAGCATATGCATGCGGTTGCGTTCGCGATCGTTAGCTTTCATTCTTCTGTTTCGCTTGATTTTCAGGACTTGAGTTGGACTCTTGACCCGGGAAATGCGATTCCTTCCTGTAGCATAGCGTTTCTTTGTTTTTATTTCTTTATCGTTATAATTACTCGAACATTTAGTTGGAGTTGACGTTTTGCTATAATTGTCTAATAGAGGCTCGAAAAATTCCAATTCTGTGTCCTCTTTACCAAATAAATTCTTGCAAATACTTGAATTTGTTACTTCGCTGTAATTGTTGTTATTCTTGGAAATATCCGTAGAGTAGGTAATTTTTCTGTTAAAATCGATTAAGGAATTATGAAAGGCACTGTTGAATTTATCGTATAGTATTTGTTGATGTTCGCTTTCAAATTTCCTAGGTTTCTTAGGAGTTGTGTTGTAATCATATTCATAATCGTTGAGTTCATCTGTAAATTCTGTTGTTTCTGATTTGAACGACATTTCGAATCCTGAATCTGAGCTATCTTCGTAGTAGTCGAAGTGAGTTTGGCCATAGTGTGACATTCTGAAAAAAGATCATTCTTTATTACATATATGATACCTTGGTTAAGAAATGCACTACGTGGCTAAATTTGAAAGTTGAGTGTGAAAAATAGAGAATCAAGAGAAAAGAAGGAAAAAATCCTTTGGGTTGTTGTGGTAGCCAACGCACATTTCCAGAAAAATTTTCATACACGATTTATTAGTCAACCCTGTAAAGTTCAAAATGTTCAAGAAAAGTTTCAACCAAGTGGGTTTCGGATAAGCTCAGGAATGTTTTAGGTTAAATATAGGATTTCCTCAATTTTTTGATGACGATCATTCCAAATCTGTACAAGAAACAATGGACAACCTAGAAATAAATTTGATTCCAGCTAATTTTGGCCAGAATGAGTTGCCACGGCGTGGTAAATAGGTATACAGGGTTTATCAGAAATACGTGAACTCATCCAGATGATAACATAATTATATAATTATTTTCGTAATTTCTTGCCTCCTAATTTCGACCAAGCGAGTCGTTCGCCATCTAACTGACCATTATGATTTTTCTTCGCTATGTCTAATGCACAGTTCATCGGTACACGAATGCAGTACCGTCAATATACAGAGTGTTCTATAAGCATGGGATTTCCTTTTTTCACACCTGTTATAGGACACAAGATACGTTAAACATTATATTCAAACATTTATTAAAATAATATTTCAAAAGAATGGAACCAGACCTGACGGGAACCACCTCTGTTGCCGAACAATGAAAATGCAAAAACACATCAAAAACAGCTACCTACTAGGAGAATCGACCACTTCGAGCGCAAGCACATCGAATTGAGAACCCGATACGCTACCTACCTAGTATCCATCCCGACCGCTGCAGCAACGCTGATGCATACTAAGTACTAGCCAAGTACTAGAATGAAATTTTGACGTATAGGTACGCAATTTATATACACGGTGTCCCAACGAAAACTTGTACCCCCGTAAAACTCGGCAAAATAAACGTTTTGACAAAAATCCAAAAACACGCCTTATATCAAAGGGGACCAATTTTTATGCAATAATCATTCTTGCAACTCTAGCCCTTGTGCAGGGGGGTAGCGACCCCCCCCCATTTTAATGGGACGGGGGGTCAAATGATACCTACTTTGGAAGGGTTTTTCATTACTTACACAACCGTATTTGTTTTATTCAATTCGATCAATTTGTTACCGAGAAATTGCTTCTTGAAGTTTCTAAGTTAAAAAATTAATAAAGCACAAAAAGGTTTAAACTATCGAATGTATTAGGATGGAAAAGTAACAAAATCAAGTAAACTAATAAGAATAAAAAGTAAGAACAAAAGAACCTCAGAACATCAGAACAAATGTCAAAATAAACTTATTCGCCACAGTACAAAATCATGTTTATTTACTAAATCAAAATGGTTTATTCCAAAAAAGAATGCCGGCTAATAACTCCTGAGGTCTTGAGAAATGTAAGACCTGGATTTGAATCCAGAATATATTACTGTATGACAATTGGTGGAGGTCATTTCGAACAATACATTCGATAGTTTAAACTATTTTGTGCTTTTATTAATTTTTTAACTGGGAAACTTCAAGAAGCAATTTCTCGGTAACAAATTGATCGAATTGAATAAAACAAATACGGTTATGTAAGTAATGAAAAACCCTTCCAAAGTAGGGATCAGTTGACCCCCCGTCTCATTTAAAAATTTTGGGGGGTCTCTACCCCCCGCACAGGGCTAGAGTTGCAAGAATGATTATTGCATAAAAATTGGTCCCCTTTGATATAAAAATCAACGTGTTCTTGGATTTTTGTCAAAACGTTTATTTTGCCGAGTTTTACGGGGGTACAAGTTTTCGTTGGGACACAGTGTATATATTGACGATACTGCAACTGTGTATCGATGAATGGTTTTGTATAAACACAGCGTGTTTTTAGAATGTTGTTGTAGCAATGAATTACTTTTGACAACGTGTGCAACCGTGGTTGTACAATTCTACATCCTACATCTGTGATCACAACTGAGAAATAATTTGCTGAATATTTCTAACCATAGATGGGTATCAGTAAATAATCTATTCCAAATTGTAGATCAGTTTGTGGGCCGTTTTAAAAAAAAATATAAATACAACAATTAATCAACTTGGCGACTACTTCAGAAGGTTAAAATTAACAACGTATTTCTGATATACATTTTATTATCTATGAATTCTTAATGAGTTAACCCCACACGCCAAAAGACAGTGACACAGTAATTAAACTCGGCACGTGTTTCGCTGACAACGTCAGCATCCTCAGGAGTTGAAGATTAATCTAAATCTAATCTTACATTACATTGCTATAATTACCCAACCCGCACTCCTGAAGTGAAAGGGATCGATAAACCTATAGGGTCTCTTAGAACTATTTTGAACATAAGGCCATAAAATCGGTTTCCTAGAGCTGGAGGGTAAGTACCTATTTTTGGCTAGTCTTAATTCTATTTACCTGATAAATCTATATAGGGTTGAGTTCGGAATCGGACCTTACTTACTGTTAAGGCAACTACGTTTATTTTTATATGCCGCTATACTTTCCAAAGCGTTTAAATCAAATTTATTATTTCTTTGTTTTAGGAGTTTGAAATTAATGATATTGAATTTATGGCCCGTTTGCAACGTGTGTGACGCCATGCTAGACTTATCATTACGGCAGTACTTGTAATGGGATTTATGCTCCTTGAAGCGAGTTAAAATAGACCGAGTTGACTGCCCGATATATTTTTTGACGCAATTTCGTAAATTCCCGCTTTACAAATGGGTTTCGTTTTATCTTTCGCATTTCCAAGCTGTATATATAACACTGGAAAGGCGGTGTTTTCTTAAATGGTGCGGAGAGAAGTAAACTTGGATACTCGGACCAAGCAGCGTTTTGTTAAGAATGAACAGGTCAGGTCAAAAATGTATAGAAGAGAAGAGTCAATTTTATCATGAATAAATAATTACGACAAGAACGTACATAAATTGCGAAATTGTGAAAACAGGGCAGGATCAGTTCGTTCTTAAGAAAATATCTACCACGTTGGTGAAAGGGTAGCAGAGAATGCAGAAACACCAACAGGACATACTACGCAGTTGGTCACTTATTTGCAACGCATTTTTGAGATTGGATTTACCTCTTTTCCCAAGCGAGGTTCAATAATGCGGGAACTTCTGCCTACCACAATCAACGTCTGTAATGCCGATCAGGGTAACTGTAACTGGCGATCGCTATTATACAATTATTCAAAACTTTTTGGTGTTCTAAATGGATGAATATGGATTGATCAGACTATGGTATCACCAGGACGAGGCAACATCACATACAGTCGTACAAACAATTAATCTGGTAAACCCAGACGAAAAGTGACGATAGCCATTAGAAGTGAATGGGAAATTTAACAAGCGGAACAACAACCTAATTTTCATACTGTAATAGCAACCATTTTGCATTAAATTCTCTGTCAAGTTGAAGATAATTCAGAAATTATACAAAATTTTAAAAAATAATGATATAGGTATTTTTCCGAAGAACGGAAAGTCGAAGTTTTTGTTTTTCGCTGTTTCTGCATGTCAGATTAATCCAATCCTTTATTTAAATTATGGCGTAAACTAAAGAAGATATGATGCAAGAAATTTCAAGGATTTGTCAGAAGGTCTCCTATATTAATTTTTGAAAAAAATAAAAATAATAAATTTTCATAACAAAATACATACCTTAAAATTCACTAAACTCCCCCAGTATCCAAAACTAAAGCACCATCAAAGAGTAATTAGTCACCACGAAATGTAAACGCACATGTCACAACTACACACGTGAAACCAAACTAAATGATAATACCCCTGAAAGCATGTCATGAAGTGATTTTGGCACCAACTGAAATTCGTAAAGGGTGTTTGATTTTATATGGCTATAAGCATCGGGTGGTACCCCTCCTATAAAGTTGAGATATACAATGCATGAAAGCGGTAGTATTACTACATGTACCGTTAGAAGACCCCTGATTGGCGGAGTCTGTCTATAGTGAAAATACGGGGGTGCCTGCAGACCCTTACAAATCAAAGTTATGTTAAACAGTTCACAAGGTGGCTACTTACTACAAGTAAAATATATTTGTTTGTTTCTTCCGTTCATATTTCAAAAACAATTGAAGAATGCGACTGCTTTTAATTAATAATTTAAGGGTTTAAAATTACAATAATTTTTCAGCTTTTCCTTCAGTCTATGAGGATCCTGTATTTATTCTGGGTAATTGGTAATTGCCATCTTTTGATTATAAATTAATAAATGTTGACAACGAATTGTTTTTCCTTTAAACAGAGAAAAACATAAAATGTGATTTGTACTTTGGTTTTCAGCAAACTACGCACATACAATACGTATTTCAAACCCCCTACCTTTTTGTGTTATCCCCTGTCCGAAACTGAAATATCTGATGTAACACACAATTGCTAATCTGGTAAATCTTAAAACATTTTAAGTGAACCGAAAAATAATACTTTAATCGCTATGTAATGATGGACAATCTCTATTATGTATAAAATAATGTGTATTTTATTGTACGTGGTTGTACAGCCATAGAAACAAGGATAATCCATGCTGTGTAATATCGAATATAACAAAAAGGTGTAGGTAATGTAGGACATGACAAAGGTGCAGCCTCTAAAAATTCCGAACGACAAATTAATGGTGAATCTATTATCAATCTGAAAATAACTAAAGCAATATAATATTTTATATATTTACTAAGAACAAACCACAGGAAATTAAAAAGTTGCATGTCTCTTTGTGTACTGCATTATTCACTCTAATTTTCTCTAGTCCAACATGGGAGTCGAATGAACGATCTCGACTTCTCGACTTAAATAACCTCGATTATGGAACGTTTCAACAATTTTGTAATAATTTCAGCCTCTTCCCCTCATCCACTGTGGGGATTTCTGAAGTTCTGAAACGAAAATGTTCCAAATTATCCTGTTCTAACTGAAGTCGGGAAATCTCGAGGGAAATCTCATGACGAGTTCGGTAGATATTAAGACTAAACAACCCAATTGGTAAGTTTCTGTAATCTGGATGCAGATTAATTACAGGTACATGCCTACAGGACCTTAAATTTAATCTTACATTATTTTATAATATGCCTCACTGAATCAGAATAAAATTGTATGTCAGATAATATGGAGAGTGTTTAATTTAAAAAAACCCAGAAGGACTCCAAATTTTGTCTATAACTTGTCAAATTTCATTTGAAATTACTTTTCTAGTAACACACAATATGTTATTGGAAATTTAAAAATCAAAGCGTCATCTTTTATATTCAGCTTATTTAATCTTGAACTGTCAAAGTCAATGGCCATTCAATGGGCTCTGGCCAATCAAATAATTGATGTCGTAGCATATCCAGGATGCCATGACTCGGAAAACGTCAAATTTATATTATACTTATGAAGAAATTGTGTATGGATTGTAAATATCTATAGCAACGTTCGCTCCTGCGTACACTTATCTAGACTAGGAGATTTAATCAAGCCTTAAAAGTGCAACTTGCTTTGGGTTTTTGTAGACATAGTACAGTATTCCACTCTTGAATTATTAACTCGGATGAATTAAAACACTGGCTCATAGAATAATATATGTATGTAATTATATTATAGCCGCATATCAAGTATTTTTTTTCTTTTTCTAACTTTCTGTCATTGTGCTTGAACTAAAATATATAATTGGAAGGAATTTTAAGAAATTTCATACAACAATAACCAAATGGCTCTTTCCTATGCACACAATTTGTTTTGAATGATGAAGAATATCTAAATTTATTTAAAGCATTTTAGAAAATTCAATTCAGTAAGGACGTATACATAAGTACCATATTGTGAACTAATTAAATCCCTACGCAGTATTTTTAAGATTTCTTTTCACTTTGAAGTAGAATCAAAAATGCTTTCTAATAAGACCCTGGAAGACCCATCCAAGTTATTAGGAAATATTGAAACGTCTGAAAACTTACGCGCAGTGCTGGAAAGTTTTAAGGTACCTACCTACTCCTTTTATTCCCTTGCAATGTGTTAATAGTTAAGACTTGCGTGGAAAAAGATGACAAAAATATGTAAGTAAGTACATATCTTCTTTCATATACTCGACAGTGAACTCAAAACTTACTTATGTACTTTGAAGAAATTGAAGTTTTGAATTTCAAACTGCGCCAAAGTAAAATTTATCGTCATATAGCTACACCACTTGCTCTACAGGTACACGTTCAGATATACTCATGCAACTGATTTCATTTCTCAGAAGTTTTGCTTGCAAAAACTTGCAAGTTTAGGTACTTACGTATTTTGATAATTTTTGAAAAATTTACATATTTCGCTTTTAAATTGCATTAAACAGTACTTCGTCAAGTGCATAGTCCTTCGTCCTGCAGAATAAATTCAGTGAAATTATCCTCACACTGATGTGCAGTACCCAGCACATGCTATTAAAAACGATAATTTATAAAAAACAAATATTGAAACTTTCTTAAACAATTATAGCCTGTAAAATTCTTTTTTGGGTCACTAAGCCTATGAAACGTTAATAATAATTGGTTACAATCAGCGTGTGAGAAGCAGTAACTTAGGAAACACTGCTAACAAATATTTATACAAAAATTGGGTCGCTCATAGAAAAATTAATTTATTGGTTGAGCTGTCTGAAACCTGAAAGCTGTTTCAGCTCAATTAAACCACTAGTCCCAATAATCTTAGGCAGATAAAAAAACTGAGTATATCAACCCAAAACTTATTAAGAAAAATATGCATAATATTAAATATGATTTAATATGGGTGGTTATCTCTTGTGTTATCTAGTGACAAGTGAATTTTACGAGTGATTTGTAAATAATTGTTTCAAATAAAACAAACATGTATAGTAACTAAAACCGATATTAAACAATAAGAGCTACCATATTTCCGTAAAAAAATACAGGTGTATAGTGCAAATAATTTTTTCGTAAAAATTAGCTACCTTACACCTATGTCAATATAGATACTGTATTATTAATTAAATCACTATATTGACTTACTCTTTACGCTCACAGCCAATTTTCAGCAGGTACTTACTGGTGATGTCAAGGATGACACTGATTTGTTTGGCATCAAATTGCTTCCACTACTGCCTTTCAGATAATTTTTATTATGATTTATTACTATCAATACGAGTACGGTTTTAATTTGTTTCTATTACTAAAGTGACAAACTTATATTGCATACGGTAAGTACGCTTGGAAAACTACCTATTTCATTTAACGGGTAGTAATCAGATTTAATGAATTAACAAATTTCAAATTTATTTTCAATGCCTGATGGATGACAAAGTAAAAGGTAAAGGGAAAATTGGGATAGAAAATGCATTTTCAAATTGGCGAGAATATGCCTAGGATACATTGTTAGGATAAAAAAACAGTAGGTACATATATATTCTAAAATCGAACTTTTGGATTAAACTTGCTCTCTTTTAGTCATTCAGAAACGCGTTTCTCAAATTAATCCTCTCATCGAAATGAAAAAGAATGAAAAATAAACGTTCAAAGGTGTAGTTTTTAAGAAAACAATTGTATAGATTATTTTCAAGTAAGATATGCGGCCTCTAATATTAGTTTTTTTTGCATTTTACTGTATCACACCGTGAGTGTAGCTTATTAACCACGATATACAAAAATAAAATAACAATGAAAATATCAGGTGTTAAATGGCATGTCTTTTCAGGCATCCCTAATTTGTAGAGCTTGCGGCCCAAGAAGAACTAAAAGTAAAAAAAATAATTGTAAAATATAATACGTACTATAAACATAGTAAATGGGTTAACAGAGAACAAAAGGCAATAAAATAAGAAGAAAAAGGTAAGATGGCAAGAAGAGTAAGAAGGAGAAGAAGAAGAAGAAGAAGAAGAAGACAAGAAGATGAACAAGAGGAGCGTATAACCCACGCAGCGCAAGGCAAAATAGAAACAAGTCTGACAGTCATAAAATTTCTGCAGGTCAAAGAAAATTTTGAACAATTTATATTTCACGGCGGCGTGCGATACCAAGGAATTGTGAGCACGAGAAATTTTCGATGCACATCAGCACGAAAAACAAGTTTATTATGCAAATATAGAGGTAAACGAAACTAATCAATCTGGAGGAAGAAATAACAAACCATCTTATGCATATTCAGCCACCTCGCGTCCTTTTAGTAATTGCCCGATTATGTTGGGCGATGAAGTATCTCAGAATATTATAGTAAACAATTTAGATTTGAAAATCGACGACAGGATCATGCCTTTTTATGGATAGCGTTAGAAATTTGGGATTACTCATCGATTCAAACTTGCTCTGTCGAATTCCAAGTTAAGTTTTTTTAAATCGAATGCCCCACATTTGTTTACATATTTGGAATCCCCATATAATTTCATGAAAGTTGATATGCTACACAGTGTGGTTTAGAGTAAGCGATGTTAAGATATGGCCATTTTAGTACCTGTGTGAACCCAAATTTGTTGTGTTGCTGACGTCTGCTGGTCAAAGCTAGCTATGATTTTTTTATTGGACTAGGTTCAAAGGACACTCTATTTGTAACATCTATTAACACTTTTTTCAAAATAGTTCATATTGTACTGAGAGGCCAACTTGCACAAAATGGAGCTTTTCTCAAAAATTTTAAATGGAACACCCCGTATATTATTTACAGGTTTGACAGCCAGTTTATTAAGCTTTTGACTGATGTAGATATTGGCAGGTCTGCGACTACTAATTTAGACAGAAATAAAGATTGAACCTTAAGAAGTGAGATTTGTGCCGTAATTTCGTAGCATTTTTGGGGAATTTCCGCCATTTTGCCTCCCAAAACTGAGAAAAATGCTTACGCTTTATTTTTATAGAAAATTTAGCGAACACAGTTTACACCAGCACAAGAAATCTCATCGCAAGTTTACTTCTTGAAAGGACGGTTTTCTTCCATGGACCTCCTTGTTTCAATTTATACCTACCTAGGTTTAATAAGTTACCATTTATTTAATAATATGACCATGGAGAAGCAATCTGGCGATGAAATTTTTTGTCTCAATGTGATATCAACTTCCAGAAACAAAGGGGAAATTATATTTTGTATTTTGGGCGTTAAAATATGGGAGAAACGAATAAACTACCGGTAAAATTACTACATTTTGAAGTTCAATTTACAATTCTACCGAAACCGTCAGTCGCAGACCTAGCAATATCTACAAATATGTATTATGTTATATTATAATTGGTACCTAGTGTGCATACTAGTGATAAACTCAAATAAGGAAAAACTTTTTGGGATTAATTTAAAGTAAGTGTTGTTTTGAAAAATTAGAGAGCATTTCAAGATGTTTATGAAGGAACAAGCATATTTTCAATACTGGAATCCGTTAGTTTTAAGATTTAGACAAAAAATATGGAACATACTTACATTTACAATGACCTACGATTTACAAGGAATTGTCGGTTTTAAATCACACGACTGAAAAATTTGCATGCTTTGATTCAAATGTTAACCTACCGACACGTTGTTCAGTACAAGTGTTCCTTAATTTAATACAGGGACTATACTTTGTTCTGGGTCCTCAATATTTAACCATGAATACACAAGTGATCAGATTAACAATTTAAATTATTAACTTAAAAATAATATTCGAGAAACACCCCTTCAAAACAGGTGCTTGTCCGGTTCGCCCCCTCTGCTCTCATAAACAATGCCATTCATGCGCTGCAGGCAGGGCTAAATTTCTGTATGGTCTTGCCTCCGGTGCAGTTTGACTCTTTACTACTACAAAATATAACATCTGAAGTAGGTTTGCATGTTAGGGTAGATTCTATTGTCGAACTGCCACATATAAATATTACCGCTCCTAGAACTACCCATTCGATGGTTACCGGTGGTTGGAGGGTAAATACAGAGGGGTGTTAAGGGATATTTGCAGATTTTAATCTTATATGTGATATAGATGTGTGGGTAAAATGAATGACAAGTTTCCAAAAAAAATCACCTACAAATAATATGATACAATTACTGTTATTTTTATAAGTTTATATTGATAGTAACGTTACCCGCATGTGAAATCTTTTATCCACTTTTTCCCTATTTTCCCTATAGTTACGAAACGTTAAAACCGTTGTAAATGTCCTTACCGTTCAAAAATCTTTTTTGATTGACCGTTGTGTTTCTGTGCTTCCAGTACTGACTGCTAAGCCACGAGAAAACTCTTTATTCCTAATTATTATAATTTACAGTACCTAAATGAAAAACTTATTTATAATAATTATTTTCCTCTTACCTTTACCCTTTTACTTCACATGACTTGCAGTATTTAAAGATATGCTTCCTAACTTCATTCTTATCCATTCATGTAAATTATTGAAGCAACATTTTTCGTCAGGGTGAAATTTTGTGACTTCAGCCGCAACTTCTGATTGCCTCTAATTTATTGATCAACGGTGTTTTTTAGCTATGAGCATTTTTTTCAAGTACATTTCAACTATCTGTTTGTTTTTCTATCCTAACATGTCTTTGATTGGAAGCAGAGAAACTAAAAGGGCGCTGGATGAGACGCGCTGCTGAACAAGACGTTTTGGAGACCAAGAACTTCTAAATTCAGTATTGGCAGTCCTCAACAAAGATGGTTGGATGTCGTCAAAAGATATTCAGAAGAGAATATTTTCGGATAGTGCAAAATTGGCATTTTTATTTAATTTTATTTTCAATCAGTTAGTCGTCCAACAGGGCAGAACCACAGTAATAGGAGGATACAAAATACAAAAATTATACATAATCGTCGCAAAGAGAAAGAGAAAATTAAAAAAACAATGACTCAAAACATTACTACTCGCTAAAATTCAATGTCAAAGAAAACAAAAACGCAGTTTCTCAATAAATTTAAAACAAAACAAACAACAAAAGATAATCAAAAACAGAAACATCAAGTCAGTAAGCAGCAATAAATAATATTTCGAAAAAGTTGAAAGTGGCTTATATTCAAGAGTGACTGTGAAAAGACTCCGTCCCGTTTTACCTATCTACATATTTTTTATTATTTATAGTTGCATAACCTAAGATGGCAAAGCGAGTGCTTCATCATAAGGAAACATAAAATGTGGAGAATTTAGATTGGTGGATATTGAGAAAAAGCAGAAAAGATAATTTTCAAGCAAAAAATATTATAGGAACACAACGCGGCTATGAATTAGAAGCAAATTCCAATAGACTGGTTAAAGGGGGTTATTTAAAGAAGGTCATATTTATAGAGATTGTATAAAATATAGAGGTACCTATATCCTTCCCAAATATACTGCGAAAGACATACCTTTGAAGGCATTCTAGAAGTAGGAGTGAGAGAAGAGGATTTTAGGACAAACAGTAGGAAAATCTAGAAGAGACCGAAAAATGAATACAAACAGTTATTGATCATTATGATGCGGCCGTAAGATTGTACATCAGGGAGCGCTACTCAAACAGAAGGCATCCTAGTTGTAAGGCCATCAGAGGTGCCGATCAAAGGTTACGTGAAACTGGAAATGTTGCGCCTAATCCAGGAGCAGAAGGTGGTAGACAAAGAAATTGCTAGAGCATTGGAGTTGCATAAGTCTACGGTTCACCGAATTCTTCGGGTTGATGATTTGCATTCTTATAAAAAATTAAGGTTCATCATTTATTGCCAGTTTACTATCCACGACTTCAATTTTGCCAATGGCTTCTGCACCATAACAATTTGGACCATTTCTTCGTCGATAACATTTTGTGGACAGATGAAGCTATACGTGACGGTGCATACAATTTCCACAACAATCACAATTGGGAGCACGAGAGTCCTTTCTCCATTGATGTCCGAAATCATCCAGTTCGGTTTAGTATTAATGTTTGGGCAGTTATTGTGATAGTTACCTTATTGATCCTGTTATGATTCCAAACAGGTTAAATGCCCAAAATTATTTACAATTTATAAGTGAAGAAGAACCAATTCTTTTGGAAAATGTATCACTGGGAAGAAGGCGTCTTATGTGGTATCGGCACAGGATGGTGCTTATGCACATTTTGGTATGAATGTCCAACGGTGGTTAAACCAACACTATCCTGAAAGGTGGAGAGGGAGGTGATCATGTGTCATTGCCTCCAAGACCCCCAGACCTGACGCCTTTTATGAATGATTGCTCCTTGGACTTTTCCATAATATTTATATCTTTAATATACTCGTAGTTTATTTATCCTTTATTTTAGTCTTGTGTTGCTTACTTATTGTAAACTTTTCAGTCTTCATGTGGATATATGTTTATAAACGGAACCCTTGAAAAATTCTGGAAACAACTTCAGAGAAAACTTGAGTAAATTTTAATATATATGATGCAGTATTGTCACTCACTTATGATACCATAAATGAAAAATCTTCGTCCAACAGTCACCCATTAGGAACGTATAATGGCTATAATTTTTATAATTCCCATATTTATCTAAGTATCGAGCAACACCTACCTAACGGCCACATCAAATATTATAAAAGAAAAACTATTGAAAGCCTGCTCTGCACCACCGGGGTACAAAACAGGGGTTGTTCTGGTCGGTTGATCAAGGCAGCTGCGACTGGAGAGCGACATTGCCGCCTTGATTTATATCACAGGTTGTCGCGTGTATAGTACAGTAGGACCGACGCCTAATTTGCTTGGGCCGCCGTGAAATCAGAGTTATAGTCAATATTTCCGCTTGTTATGTTAGACATGTTCATGTAAATAAAAGTACATGTTAATATAGGCCGTGGAGAATTCGGAAATTATTCAGTATTTTTGGAAATGCGGTATTGGGGTGGGCGGATGTGAGGGCTGATTAGGTTGTTCGTTCTGCTTTTCTTATATAAATTAATAAATAATAAGTCCAGAATATTACGCGTTACAATATACAGGGTGGTCCACTGCGATTTTATGCCATTTAGCATCATTTTTACACAGAAAACTCGGCCTTTCAATTCTCTTTACAACAGTTTTTTTATTTTTTAAAATCGGACCACTAATCTTCGAGAAATGGTGACTTGAAGATATGATATTACTTGGTATGTGTCAATTTCATCAAATGTTCAAAATAACCACCGACGACCTCCATGCAACAATAAAGATTTTACTCAAATCGCTGTCGAACATTCTGCAACGTTTGTGGAGTAATTTGGCGGCATTCCTCTATTGCTCGATTCTACTGGTCTTGGTGCTATTTTGAAGGCGCATTTTCTCGGAGGTTGGGGGTCCGATTTCAAAAAATAAAAAATTGATATAAAGAGAATTGAAAGGTCTTTCAAACGGTATGTCTTGACACCATCTTCCATTAAAAAATTTGAAAGAGTGCTGTCCACTCCAGCTTTGGGGTTGAAGTTACACGCAAGAAAACATCGAATTCAGATTTCCCCCTTAAAATCAAAATCGACGTGTCTGTGATTTTCGATTTCGCTTTTCTTCTTTGCCCTGCAGTCCAAAAGGAGCTCCCGGATATCATGGTCATACTGAGCTTTATCGAGGAAATACGGACGCCCAAAAGGCTTTATGAAGAACATGGCTTTGGTATTTGCTGAACTGTTAAAAGAAATTCGCCGACTCAGTTATTAGCAACGAATCGAAGAAGGTGGTGAGCCGGGAAGAAGAGCTCAGTGTTGAAACTGTGGTGGGCTGGATCACTCGCAAAATAGCTGCAAGAAATTTAAGAAGCTGGAAAGTCTGGGAACCAAGAATGATCGGTTAGTTTAGAGCGGCAAACTGGAGCGCAAATCTTCTAAGCATCGATACAATTTTCACAACTGGCTCCTAAGAAAGATAAGATAAAAATTGTGCCATACGCACAGCAGCGTTCTAATGGGTTGCTAAATATGTATGATGCACCCAAGGGTTAGTGCATGTCATTAAACAGTCCCCACGAAACATAAAGAAAAAGTTATTTTATATTACTAAAATTATTTTATAAGCGTCACCCAGTGAATAGATTTACCTGTAATTTAGATTATTCCGGTTGACAAAATTAACAAAGAATTAATCCCCTGTTTGATGCACCTCCCTTGAATTTTTCTATTGCAATAAGGCGTTCAGATGTTACACAACACTATATTGTCACCATAGGGATGTGCCACGGATACCTTACGCTGCATTTACTTTTAATAAAACAACGAGTTTTTTGATAAAAATCAGTTTTATCGTAAAAAAATTGTTTTCGGGAGAGATACTGTGGAACTAGGGCAGCTGTTACTATTTCCTGAAAGGGACTTATCCATCCTCAGTTACTTTTATTTTCAAGAATAATGGAAAATACTTTGAAAAGGTTTTTTATGAACAGAACGGCGACACCGGGCTATAAAATTCACATATAATTACTTGCTTTTGAAATGTCCATGTGCTGACATTTCCAAAAATTTGGAAGTCTTAAGATTTTGTTGTCTGTCAAGTTCTATACTTTTTGGTAGTCTGTGTACATATTTTAGTTTTAACATTCCTATGAACCAATACATTGAAGTCACTGCATTCAACGCAATATCCCGAAAATGCAGTGATTTCATATTATATCGTATTGGTACAAAGCGCAATAAATTTTGGAATAAAGGGACTTCGGTATCGGTATACAAGATCGTTACTGAAAGTTCTCGACATAGGTAGTAAACTTTAAGTTATATTAGTACCTACTAGTCTTTATTGTCTTTACTCTAGAAACATCTATGGATTGTTCAAGTAATTTTGTTTGGACTGAATATATAAAGTAATATCAAAATGCGAGCAATGAGTGCACTTTTTCGAGAGCTGCCCTAATTCAGATCGTTCAGTGTACCGCTAAAAGCCCCGGGGGGCCAGCCGTATATCTGTAGGGCCGCAAACTGCCGTAATTCAGGGCCATTGTCTTCAGTCTAACAAGATATTACGGTATAGGGTGTTATTTGAACCAGTCGCCCCCTAGAACTTGCATATATCCACCCATCAAACGGATTAGCCAATCGTAGCATGTAATAAAACGCATAAAAATATAGATTTTTTGTTTAAAGTGCTATTGCATGTTGGTAAATGAGCTAGTCTAAATTGGAAAAATGAATTATTTACGTTGACACGAAAAAGTAGTAGAAAATGACAAAGAAAACATTGAAATAATCCCCTAAAATAAACTTTACAAAAATAGGGTTGAATATAATATATGACTTTCAAATAAATAACATTTTTAAAATGAGAAATAAAATCTCCATCGAATCTCCATTGAAGCAAGCAAGCAAGCACACTGTGCTTTTTATGAACTTAGGTAATATTAACCTTGAAATGTGTAATATTTACGCGAAACTATTGTTCTAATGTTGTGCGTTGCATTATTAATCCCTTCCTATCCTAACCTAACCTAGGCATTGCTAAGTATTTTCCTATCCTGAGCTAACTTAAGTATATTTCTCAGATTATTTGTCAATTATTTTAATCTGGGCTTATCTCTACTTACTTTTATTTCTACCTCCACCTCTAGTACGTCGCGAAGTAATCCTTCGTGTTTCAGCAGGTATCCCATCATCCCATTCTCTGTGGTCTTCGATGTACTTCTCTTTCCCTAAGTCTTTTTAATACTTGCCTATTGCCAACATCTATCCATTTTCTATCATGGAGACGGTAGCATAGTAGCACGACATTTCAAACCATTTATTTATTTTCTTGGCTTCCCCTGGCGCCCACTCTTAGCGTCCTTATAATGACTTGGTCCATACCTACGTGTTCAAGAGTCTCTATTGAGTTTCTAAACACACCTTTCCCGAGCATAATATTCAATCTCTTCTTTCTGCGCTATTCTCTATTTTATGCCCCTGCTGCTCCTGCAACCTCGAATTTGATCATTGATTTCCAAAATCGGAGACTAAAAGTCCGCTTTTATATCTCCTGGCGACAGTGTACGGACAAGCATGTTAGAGGTGCTTAATTTAGTCTAAACGAAATGAAGTACGTATTCTGTAGTATTTCAGAGAGCAATGTGGCACGCAATACGCTTCAAGTCACCCATTATTACCTCTGCAACTAAGATGATAAAACCAACTGCAGTTGTATTTTGATTCCTCTACATTTCCTTGTTGAATTGTGTCGTCAATCAATACTTGCAATTTGCAATTACTCCACATTACCTATACGAATCAGAATGAATGCCCAACTTATTAATAAGGGGGGTTTGTAAAACTATCAGAAAAATAAACAGGTGGGGCAAAAGGAAGCCCTGCAGTTCCAGAAGATGGAGAATTAAATATTCTTTTAGAGTTTGAGTTACAGAAAATCTCCATTTACCCTCTCGAGCTGGTCTGGAAAATAGTGGAATTTCCTAAACATTATTTTCTATAAAATTAAAATATACAAATGTCATCCTTTTAAGCTTAAATTAACCGACTGTGTGAATGAAGATGATCCCAAACACATAACTCAGTTGTGTGAAGAAATTATGAACTGCTGCAATGCTGATAACGCCAAATTTTATTCAGCAATGAAGCAACTTATTGATTTTCTAGGTGAAACTAAAAATAGGTAAAATTGTGGCTATCGGCCAGAAAACTCCACCCTAGATGATGGAAGCCCACTCAAGATTTCTGCAAAATGTCTGGATTAGAATAGCCGGAGATAGAATTATAGGGTTTACTATCATTGATGGGCTGCTGATGGACCCAAAATATTTGGAATTAAGAAAACACCTTATTCTGGCATAAGCGATTCCTTACCCAAACTATGCAGATTTCGACATTCCACGTGACAACTCATGGTGTCTACATGATCTCATCCCAATTAGATTATTTATATATGGGGTCATATAAAAGGAAAGGTCTATTTATTTCAATCGGCAAGCTACAAATGAAATAACGAAAGAAGGAATCAGGGATGTTGTACTAAAGACATATGCTAAGGTATTAGCAAAAAAAATATTTACTAAACGATGTGCAATAATTTAACTATCGACTTATTTTTTTTGTTAATAAACTACAGGAAAACCAGCTAACATACCTAAGAATAAATAATATGTCCTGGACATGAAATTGGCCGACTCCAAGATTACAAAAATTCAAAAATAACATAAAGTGAAAATCCCTTTCATTACATTATTTCTCAATATGTATTTCTGCACATTAAGCACTTATTTTTCTGCCAGGATAAATTTTAACAGAAATAAATAAAATCCTAGGTACCTCTTCAAATTTTTGAGTACCCGCCGTATGTCCACATTGGTTTGCTATTACAAAAAACATGCTGCTATTTATTTACAGCCTTTCTCTTTTGTAACATAATATTTTCATACACTAAAGAAAAAATGAAGTTTTGGACAGATGGTCAGAAAATCGAGCGCATTCGAAATTCAATTATTCAAAGGGAACAAATAATTGCTATTGGCTCCCTTTAGGGTGATCTATTGTCGATGCGGATATAGAACTGTAGCCCTAAGGTCTATTTTGTGTAAAGCGTACCTCTTTCTAATGGCCGGCTACCACGCGTATTTACTCTGGATCAAATATACACTTGACTGCTCTGTCTATGAATAAGTAATTAGAATTATTTGTTGTGACTTTAATTAACCAGTCTTATGTAAGCAACACGCATGCACCTACCACCCCAATGGACAAAACACGACCCGATAATTGCACATCACGAAATGGTGTTGATTTGAAATTTGTGATAAAATTTTAAGAAAGTTCATGTAGACATGTAGTGACTTTGTAATTTACAAATCAGAAACCTTCATAAAAACTTAGCATCAATAGATCTTTAACGACAAAATTATTGTAAATATTAGGCAGTTTACAGGATGTCTGTATGAATTCTGTGTTAGTTAACACCACACGCCAAAAACAGTGACACATTAACAAAACTTGGGTCCTACAAGATTATCTCGATCCGAAAGTGGCTTCTTAAGGCGCTACTAAACGCCAAAAATCTTCGTAAAATTTATGTTTCTTTAAAGAAAGTGTTGCTTTTGACAATAGATATCACATTTGGGTTGTGTATCTGCACTGAAAAATGCTTCAGGTAGCAGGTGTTACGTTACTGGTCAAAAGTTGACCGTGCATGGTTCCAGCCTTGAAAACTTTTTTACAGACTTTCTTATTTCAAACATTTTTTGATCTGTTGTTCCAAGGAATTTAACGTCTATACCTAAAGCTGACCGCACACGATCAATATTATTGACAATAATATTGACAATATCGTTATTTGGCCAGTCAAAACACGGTATTATTGGTCAAATCACGATATTGTCAATAATATTGATCGTGTGCGGTCAGCTTAAGTCTAACAGGTATCATATAGGGTCAATCAGGGTACCTATTTGGAAACTAGGAGTAAATTTAAACATTCCTTAAAAACATTTTGAGAAGTGTCATTAACTTTCAAGTGACTCTGTGGTTTATTAGTGAAACTTCAGTTTTAATCAAATTTACATTATAGAATAGTTAAACAATCGTCTCGTATGGGTTTTGCGGCATAATGTCGTAGGCATAAAGCAGTTTTGGACAAATAGTAGTTTTCCTAGGCATTTGCTATTTGCCATGGTAGGTACTTAGCAAATGCCTAGGCAAATGACACAAATACGATGTTACACTTGAGTAATAAATTGAAATACTGACCTGACTTGACCTGAACCAGCTTTTAGATGAAAAAATGTCACGGTTTCATAGTAGGTTAGATTATGACGCTCATGTGAATTTGGTGGGAATTATTGTCCGTTTTCCTTTACCCCAAAAACAGTCCGATTTGGGTTAATGGAAATTTGGAGTAAAATAGAACATGTTTCCTATCACCACTAACCAAGTCGCAGCTTTTTACAAACTGCCAAAGTATTTTCTTGTTCATAGATTAAAACTTAAAATACCAACTAATAATTCTTAAATATGCATTGCTTATAATTTTATTATACTTCAAAATATTAACTAATAAGTACTATGGATGCTTTTGTTCAAACGTTATTCGAGTAAGTATGCTGTTTTTTATATTTTAATGATTTTTTGATGACTCCCCTACTATTGACAAATCAAACATTAAAATGTTTATGGGCGTTGGTTCATATATTACTGTGTTCGTTTGGCGGAAAATGAAGAACGATACGTGACGTCTGACTAATGTTTATTATCTGGATCGTGTTGAACTTAAGACTGAAGTGAAGTGAGTATATAATAGTGCGAACTAAGTATTTACATTACGTTACAGGTGACGCACATATTGTTATTTACAATTTGTACACACGCATGGAATTCGCTGACATGCGTTTTAGTGTTCCTGGTTAAGGAACTAGGCCAACAATATTCCAGCAGCATAGAGCTGCTACAGGAGCCCCCTTGGAGTGATTAACGATAAATCGGTCTGGAAATCCGGCCCGACGGCCTGATCGGATCGTCAGCGGCGTGGCTGTTGAAGGCGTCGCGTCGGTCGGTGGGTCGCGAACGTAGAACGATTCTTGATTCCCAGGGAGTGTGATGGCGTCGTTTAAGACATATGCAGGTTGTTGCAGCGGTGTTCGTACGGCTTGGTGGCGGAGGAACACATGGTCTGCTGTTGCAAGGGTCTCTAAAAATTAAAACTTTTACATTATTATGTCGAGTCCCCGGAGTAGGACGCAGGGCATTGAAATGGCGTCTGAGGTCGTTGACGTACTCGCTGGGGTTGCTGGACGGCTTGAAGTGTTGATCATCTCGCTGGGCTGCTCGTGTTGCAAGTGGGCTGGAGATGGGTCGATGTATCTTCAATTTCTGACATTATATGCGTGCTTGGGTCCATTTTCTGCAGTCGGCTCGGATGGCGGGCCATACATAGCATCGTGCTATGCCGGAAAGCGAAAGTCCGTGGATAGCATCGAAAATTTGTCTTTTGAAAGGCTTCGAGACAAACAGGCGGATGCTGGACGTGTATGTGTCGCAGTAAATCGGGATGTCAGGAGAGGTTAAGTGTACTTTGGGTCGGAGTACAGAGTCGGGTCGAAGAAATTTTTGAATTTCGGGGTCATTAACTTGTGAGTTAGCTAATGATGCGAAATAGAAGGGTGCAGTTATCTCTTTTGTGCGAGAGCACAGCATAATACAGCAGTTAAAGTTCTTGGCGGTGTCTTTGAACTATTTTAGCTGCATTTGGTGACCTCCAACTGTAATTGATTTACTACCGCGGCGTTTTATCAATCGGTATGACACTGGTATTAACTCGGCGACAAACGAAAAAGAACACGTGCGTAGCCTGAGAAGTTGCGCGGGCTATGCTACGCGAGCTAGAAAATTTAGGGAGAGCTGCTCTTTACAGGCGTGAAAAACGGATGCCGAGGCGGGGTTATATACGAGTCGTGTCTTGCCTTTCGCGTTGCCGTGTAAGAGGTCGTTAAGTGGAGCTTGGAGCGTCGCGGCATTGGGAGTAAAACGACGATAGAAGTTTATCATTCCCGAGAATTGCTTCACTGTTTTCGTGAGTCGAGTAATTTCTGGGAACTTCAGCAGAAGACGATGCTGAAGCAAGGTTCCAGAAACGGTTCGTATACAAGTGTGGCTGTCTTTGCATTTGTAGGCGCGTGCAGAAATGCGGCTCGGGGGATCTAGTAGGCGTTGATTTTTATGTCGACCACGCGGTTATAGTGGTGAAGAAAATCAAATCCGATGACGGGCTTGGATGCGTCGGCGATGACGAATCTCCAAGTGAAAAATCTTCGGAAACCTAGGTTTAGATCGAGTGTAACTGGTCATAAGTACGAACGGAGACGAAAAGGCGGCAGGACTTCTTCTCGGCCAGGTTACCGGTTGCCGCTACAGGTGACTGGCATGTGCTTTTCCCGAATGGAAATTGCCCGGGGGCAGCACTGCTTAGCGTTGATACCAAAAGTGCGGTGGTACCAACAAACTGAGCCTTTGGCCTTTGTTCCGGGGAATCGAGCGCGATCGTGAGCGTGAGGAAGACGCTGGATGAGCTCTGGAACGTGGGTGGCGGGGTGCGGCAATGGAGTTTTCTAGTTCTAGTGTTCCTGGTTACGGAACTAGGCCAGCAATATTCCAGTGGCGTAGAGCTGCCACATGTTATTTTCCTATTTATAAACATAAAACAAAATAAAATATAAAGGCATACTACAATATTAGTCGCAGAATATTTCCATTAGCCTCATCGCCGCGTAAATACGTATTAAGTACGAAAACGATGATCATTTCCATTTGCCTCACTTTCTGGGGTAATTGAAAAACCGTATGGGGTAAATGGAAACAACAAAAACATGTTTTTTGTTGTAGAATAGTGTTCCCTGTAATATAAACCAATGGACAGTTTTTGATTTTTAATAATAGCCATGGTAGACATACTGAAATTTAACTTTAAAAAATCGTTTCCTATTATCCCGATTGACCCTAGGTACGAATGTACGTACTCTGCTAGCCAATGAAAGCAGCAGTGTGTTTCTTCCATTTAGATTTCGACCAACCAGTTGTATATTCAGTGGACCGTGCTTACATTCACAAATTTATGACAATTACAGACGCAGCCAATTATTTTAAAACCAAAACTTGTATCTGCTACATTTTTCACACAGCTTTTAGTTCTCATCAGAAACTTGAAATAACTGATTGGAACCCGTGATGGATTTGATTAACTTAAATTAAACTTTTATGAACATTTTTCTTTCCCCAAATTAGTAATACCTAACTGATTCTTTGCTTTTTGGAACGCCTTGAATAGTAATGCGTTTATAACTATTTTTATTGTTCTTTGACGATAGTTATATCGCCAGTGAAAATCATCTAATAATGTCCTAAATATTCGGCACGTGTCAATGCAGAGGTCGCTTTCCGTAACACATGTTGCTGAAATTCACACCCCAAGATTTTTCGAATCGGCGGCGTTCAACCACCGACACGTGCTGGAAGCGTGCATGTATTTATTTAGGTGTATTTTATGGTAACTTACACCAACGGTATTAGCACCCATTTAATTCAAATATAAGTGTGGCAGTTGAGGAACTTTAATAGTCCTTGTGGCAGAGCGTGTCCTTCTAAGTGATAAAAGTCCTGGGAGAATTATTTTAAGCTTTACATAAATTTGTTGTTGTACGTCGAGTGCGGATTGTCACATTTATAATCTGAATTGATGAGCCTTGGGAATCTCACAAGTTACAAAAAGTTGTTGCTCCAAAAACACAGAAAAAGTGAAATTTGTTCTACAATCGCACTGTACAAATGTACAGTCATACCGTTGATGAAATTGCGAAGCTGCAAAGTGAGCTGATTTAACGATAACAATGCTTTCAGTACTCCCTAACTTTATAAGGGATTATTGCGGGTTTAGGCCTGAAGGCATTGCAATTGGGGTGTCCGTTTACTATGCACCAGAAATATCTACTGTGGCCCGCAAAGTCTAGTTTTATTATATTTATTATAAGCTCTATTGGGATTAACATTTGTTATTATTTGTACTTCTCCTTAATTTGCCCGCACTTTGTTGGATATTGGCAATTTATGCGCATATATTTTCCCTAAATCCCATGAATTTTACTTGGTCTAATAGATTTCACGAATACGGCCTAAAATATTCCAAACTTTGCTCTGCTTGATGAATGTTAAACAGAAAAATGGGGCGAGAAAATTTTGTTACAATAAATTATAAAAATTGATAAAATCACAGCAACAAAGGAGGGTGAATCTGGTGAACACAAAGTACTTTATCACAAAACACAGTCTAACACTATTTCTATACGTATTACCAACACTAACTTTCAAGACTTCCAGGACTCGCCTACGGCTCATCCTGGAATCTTGTCTACTCGCCCATAAAACAGTATTTTCCGGACTTGTTACGTAATATACTATAGCAGGTACTTTTCTGCTGGTATACTTACACCAATACATATATGTATATTTAGAAATGGTGTTTCTTGGATTAGTTTAAAATTCAAAGAGTGGAACATAGTGGAATAAAACATGGTGTGCCTATGTGCACATTGCAGTCTGCTTTTACCTTTTTTCGGTTTACTTTTGACGTTTTATAACTCCCCTGCCTAATTTTTCCCAACAAAATTTAATTCGTGGGAATATAATATAATATTACGTCCTAATATTATTACGACAAAATAATATACGTATGGTTTAAGCATTCTGTAAAACTGAAACCTATGAAATACGGCCACAAAGAATGTTCAATTTTTATGTGAGAAGTCAACTGCAAACGCCCTATGCGACAGAATTTGACGAATTCAAATGTATTGGAGAGGATTTCTCTCAACTAATATACCTAATAATTATAAAAAGCAAATTTTGCAACGTGTTGCCATTTTTATTTTGTTCGCCAATAGATCAAAAAATATGTTAAATACTTAAAATACAGTTTACCAATTCGCCTTAACAATTATTATTGTCAGTGCGCGTACGAAACTGTCAAGTCATAATGACAGTTAGAGGTGGCCTACTGCAACTGATAGTTAATACCAAACATCGAACTGTAGATATTTTAACAAAATCTATACGTATAGGTACCACGGATCGGTAGAATTTTTCCCAGAACGTACGTATATCGTATTTTTAGTGTATCTCATTGGTCAAGGCATTGTTTAAAATTAATAATTTTTGTTACGGTTCTTAATGATTATATCTATACAGGGTATCCCACGACGACCTTACACGATCTGTATATGGAAAAGTGTGTTTAGTAGAGTTACAGAAATTTGTACATTTAGGTAATCGAGGATGCTCAATTCGACTAAAATATTTTTGACTTTCTGAGACTTCCGGTTATACCGGAAATAGACACCAACTTCCTCATTTTAAATGGAATGCCCACATTTTTATTGCGAATTCAGATTTTTGGTCAAATTTTAAGGTCACATTATACAAAACATCATATATGTAAAGTGTACCCTCTTCGAGATATTGGACCTTAAAAATCGTCATTTTTCAAATTTCATCAATTATAACTTGGAAACGGTACGAGATAAAGAAAAATGACTTACATGTCCCTATCCCAGTTTTTAATTCTCTATCTAAAGGGTCTGGAAAATACTGCCTCCTGATTGATCAAAAAATGACAAAAAGTTGTCAATCAGGAAGCAGTATTTTCCAGACCCATTAGATAAAGAATTAAAAACTAAGATAGGGACATGTAAATCATTTTTCTTTATCTCGTACCGTTTCCAAGTTATAGTTGATGAAATTTGAAAAATTACGATTTTTAACGAGGGGTAAACCGCTGGGGATTTCTGGTGTACAAGGTTGGGGATGTATGAGGATGTCCGTGTGAGTCCAGGGATGTCCGAAGAAGTCTGGAGATGTCCTAGGATGTCCGGGGATGTCTGAGGATGTCCGGAGATGTCCGAGGATGTCTAAGGAATCATTCTGAAGTTTTATTGCGAAATCTGTGAGATCGACCGCATTACGCATGCGTATTGGTTTATATTTTGAGGTTAGGTTAAGTTATACGTAGAAGGTTTTGTGTTTTGTGCACAAGTTTATTACCAACAACAATAATATTGAATTAAATTGTAATGGTAAGTTGCTAGGCTTCAAATAATAAGATTGTATGATATTTCGTATACCTAGTGTATTTTGTCTACGAATTTGGAGGCAGTGGTTATTAAGGCACCCTACTTATACGAATGGCAATAACTTCATATAACATTATTTGATGAAACCGAGAATGACATTGACTACGAGGAAAATGCAAGTTTTGGGGCAGATTAGAAAATAGAATAGAAATAGAAAATAGATTCATTTTAATATAAATATAAGTACAAAGTGATTTTACCAGGCATGTCTGAAAACAATTTTATTATTTTGTATATTTGATGTCCTACCCAAAGGACTTGTACCTTGACGCAGTTCTAGTAATACTGGGACGGGTGGGATGGCTTGCGCGCTTCAATGATCTAAAGAGCCGAACCATAGGTTTAACCATATTGGAGGGGTTTTTATTTGAGAAGCCAGACTAAATCAAGTCCCTGAAAGGGGGCAGCAGCTCTTTCAGTAATCATAGTGGCAGAGATCGTGAGGGTCGGTATGGCACTGTGATACACACTACTGCGATGTGGAAGGCAACGGGAAACCACCACATTATTCTATCCCTGGTACAGCGTACTTCGAATTTATGATGATGGCACCTTCTGGAGTAAAATATTCCGGAGGTAAAATAGTCCCACATTCGGATCTCCGGGCGGGGACTGCTTCGGGGGGAGTCATCAGAAATGATAAGTGTAACATCACACGAGTCGGAGCGTGGAATGTTAGAAGCATGAAACAAGTAGGAAAGTTAGAGAATTTGAAAATTGAGATGGATAGGTTAGCATTAGACGTAATAGGTATTAGTGAAGTGCGATGGCCAAAAGCCGGAGACTTCTGGAGCGGAGATTTTAGAGTAATACACACAGGATCTGTAGGAGGAAATTCGGGAGTAGGAATTGTTATGCGGAAAAAAGTAGGGCAGAGTGTAGAAAATTTCTTACAGCAAAGTGACAGGGTAGTTATGGTTAGGTTAGATTCGAAACCTGTAAAAACAGTAATAATACAGGTATATATGCCCACTTCTAACTACAATGATGAGGTCGTAGAGGCAGTTTATAGTGATATTGAACATGTGCTAGATTTTGTGAGAGGACACGAAAATTTAATAATTATGGGAGATTTCAATGCAGTCGTAGGCACAGTGCGAGAGGGCGGAATAGTTGGTCCCTTTGGATTAGGCAATAGGAACGATAGGGGAGTGAGACTGATAGAGTTCTGCGATAAACATAACTTAACGGTCGCGAACACTCTATTTCACCATCATGTTAGGAGACGCTACACGTGGAAGATGCCAGGAGACCTAGGGAGATATCAAATAGATTACATTCTTGTTAGGCAAAGATTTAGAAATCAAGTTAGGGATTGTAGAAGTTATCCAGGAGCAGATATAGATAGTGATCACAATATAGTTATTATGAAGGCCAATCTTAAATTTAAGATTTTGAAAAAACGAAGCGGAAGAAGGTATCTTGACCCAGAGAAACTAAAAGATGATGATACGCGCGATAAGTTCGAGAAAAAGACAAACGAGGTACTAAAGGGCGCGGGCGAAAATATTGTTAGGGACATAGAGGAAGAATGGAATTGCATTAAAAATAGTTTAGTTTCCTCAGCTAGGGATATTTTGGGTCATAAACAGAATGAAAGTAGGAAACCCTGGATAACAAAACATATTGTGAGTCTAATAGAGGAAAGGCGCAAATATAAAAATAGGTTAGATGAAATAGGGAAACAAAGATATAAGGCGATCAAGTGGGAAATTATTCGGAAATGTAGGAAAGCGAAAGAGCAATGGATCGACGATAAGTGCAAAGAAGTGGAAAATAAGTTCGAAATAGGAAAGACTGATGAAGCATATAAAATAATTAGGAGAAATTTTAGAGAAATTGGATCTAGTACCAAAAGCATTAGGAATGAGGCAGGAGATATCCTAATCGAAAGCGGGGAGAAGGCAGATAGGTGGAAAGAATATTTAGGAAACTTATATGCGGGACAGGAAGTGCAAGATATATTAGAAAGTGAAAGCAGTGTAGAAGGGGATAACCTAGGGAGTCCTATAATGAGAGAAGAGTTTGAGCTAGCACTAAAAAGTTTAAGGAATAATAAAGCACCAGGTATAGATGGCTTGCAGGCAGAAATCTTAAAGTGCGCAGGTCAAGAGGTAATAGATCGTTTATTTAAATTAGTTAGTCACATATACCTGACAGGCGAGATTCCAGAAGATTACAAACGAAACATCATAGTAGCTGTGCCAAAAAGGAAAGGCGCGGATAGATGCGAAAATTTTAGAACTATCAGTTTAACTTCCCATGCGTCAAAAATTTTAACTAGAATTGTGCAAAGAAGGATGGAGAAAAAGGCGGAAGAAATATTAGGAGAAGATCAGTTCGGATTTAGACGAAATAGAGGAACGCGCGAGGCCATTCTAGCTTTACGAGTAATTATAGAAAAAACGATAGAAAAGAGAAAGAGCATATATATAGGATTTGTAGATTTAGAAAAAGCCTTCGACAACGTAAAATGGGGGAAGATGTTCGAAGTGCTGAGAAAGGTAGGGATGAAATACAGGGACAGAAGAATAATACATAATCTCTACAAAGAGCAAAAGGCAGTTATAGAATGTGAGCAGGAACGAAGGGAAGTAGATATCCGGAAGGGAGTGAGACAGGGATGTGCATTGTCACCTCTAGTTTTCAACTTATATATCGAAGATGCTATTAATATTGTTAAGGACAGAACAGCCTCCGGGATTAACGTACAGGGTCAAACTATTAACATGCTCAGATTTGCGGATGATATAGCAGTGTTAGCATCTAGCAAAGAAGAATTAGGAGCGGCTTTGAATGAAATGGAAGCAGTTTTGACACAGGGCTACGGCATGAAAATCAATAAAAAGAAAACTAAAATTTTGGTATGTAGATGGAGTGAAAATAGAACTAAAATTGAAATACAAATAGGAAATGAGAAGATAGAGGAGGTCGCGGATTTCTGCTACTTAGGAAGTAAAATAACCCAAGACGGTAGGAGCACTAAAGATATAAAACAAAGAATGGCGCAGGGCCGAGTTGCGTTTAACAAAAAGAAACAACTGTTATGTTCGAGAACGGTTAATATAGAGACTAGGAAGAGACTCTTAAAGTCGTATGTATGGAGTACGGCATTATACGGGTGCGAAACTTGGACAATAGGAGAAGCGGATAGAAAAAGAGTAGAAGCGTTTGAACTGTGGTGTTACAGACGCATGATGAAGATACCGTGGATAGATAAGGTTAGCAATAGGGAAGTATTAGAAAGAGTTGGGGAAAGGCGAAAGGTATGGAAAACAATAAAGAGTAGGAGAGATAGGATGGTAGGACACCTTCTAAGACACGAAGGAATAGTTCGCGACATACTGGAGGCAGAGATAGGAATAAAAAGAGGTAGGGGTAGGCCTAGATTAGACTACTGCTCTCAAATAGTTAGGGATGTAGGATGTTCTACTTTTAGGGAAATGCGTAGGTTAGCTCAGGATAGAAAAGAATGGAGGTACGCGTCCAACCAGTCTTCGGACTGAGAACCTTATGATGATGATATTTGATGTAACTGCATTATAATACAAAGTGTAAAGTGTAGTAAAACGTCGTGATTTGTAAACTGGCCAAATGGTCGCACTTATTACTGACTTCAAGTATCTTAGCTCAATAAATGCATAATTATAAATTATTCTATTACATTTAAAATAATCATGTATTGTGTTTTATTATGTGATATTCGAGAAGAGACCCACTGGTGTACCTTAAGCCAGATAAACGTTCAGTAGGCGGGGATGATGGGCCAGCTTCGTTAGCGACCCATCTAAGAATTACCACTATAATAGACATCATACTGGTTTAATACAACCATATATCTCGTCTTCGTTATAAAGGCGATAACCGTTTAGGAGAACGCCAATAAAAATTAAAGAACAAAACCCTAACAACAGCTGTTTGGTTGTTGTCAGTAATAAATTATAATAAATTAATATATTTTGCATCTCGATAGAGAATTCTAAACACTTTTTATTTATGATGATTGAAGATGGTAACCAATCTGATTTTGTACCCAAAATGATTAACGATAATTTAATAATGCTTTCGAAGATATGAATAAATCTTGATGTCTCAATTTTATTTGTGTCTATCAGTCTGTTATTAACATCCTCGCTTGTGATTCTTTCTTATCAAAGTAATGGGATCTGTAATGGCATAGGTAATACACAACGTAGGTAATAGACGATCACGTGGCCACTTCGACAGGTATTTAGGTAAAATTTAATTAGGTTATTTAATCAGCGCTGAACAGGTAGATAGACAAGTGAGTAGAAATCTGCAAGGGTGGGGTAGGGTTCGTTACAATATAATAGTCCGTAAAAATTCCAACGAACCTTGAAGAGCATGAGGGATTGTGAGCCAGTACCAAATATAAAGTCGAAATCGTTTTTATTTGGCGGAATATCTGAGGATGTCCGGGGATATCCAAAGATGTCCGGGGATGTCCAGGGATGTCCAAAGATGTCCGAGGATATTTAGGGATTTCCGAGGATGTCCGGGGATTTCCGAAGATGTCTGGGGACTTTCGAGGATGTCCAAGGATGTATTTGAAAAAGGGGATGTCTGGTGTACAAATTTTGCTCAGCGGTTTACCCCTCGATTTTTAACGTCTAATATCTCCAAGAGGGTGCACTTTACACATATGATGTTTTGCATAAGGTGACCTTAAAATTCGACCAAAAATCTAAATCCCTAATAAAAATGTGGGCATTCCATTTAAAATAAGGAAGTTGGTGTCTATTTCCGGTATAACCGGAAGTCGTAGAAAGTCAAAAATATTTTAGTTGAATTGAGCATCCTCGATTACCTAGTTGTGCAAATTTGTGTAATTCTACTATATATACTTTTCTATATACAGATCGTGTAAGGTCGTCGTGGGATACCCTGTATATGTGCAGAAGCAGACGAAAATGAAATCTTACCTTATTCCACTAAGGAGTATAATAATCATCGAAATAATACCTACCTAAATTTTATCAAGGGTTCTCAGTCAACAAGGTGTGGGAATTCATCAACCTCCATGATTTAAATTTTAGAGTTACTTGAGCTAATAGACCTTTTCATCTCGTTAGTGCGCATGTGCAGAAGTACACTGACAATAAGCTGTTCTTAGTTTTTCGGACGAATGTCACTATCAGGCCTTGAAATTCGCGTAGAATATTCGTAAGTAAATTGCAGAATATCAAATAAGGAGGGTGTTTGAAAGACGGAAAATTCCCATAGTGATATCCCTCATAAAATTGTGAGGCTGAATCCCGACGGCGTGCCTGATTCTGCTTGAAATACGGGAATTACTTCAAATCAAACACCTTGGCGTTGGCGCCACCATGGCAATGACAATTGTTTACAGCAGCATATTGGATAATGATTGCTCTACATTAAAAATGCTGCATCTCAGTAACCATGAGCATCGGACACCTGTTCATATAAACTTTTTTGTTCAGAATGAACAGTAGATACTATAACATACTGAAGTATGAACCATTCCTCCTGAAACACCCTGTATATGCCAAATACGTAAATCAATTGTTACAAGTATTTTACAAGCGCTGTGACAACATATTGTCCACAATATACCTAACTAATTCTAACCCAAAGTTATTATATAATATATAATACATATATAATAACTTTGATTCTAACCAACGTAACAGTAAAATCTGCCTCGTCCCTGGCCCTGGTTGGAGAAAGGTACACTGCTTAAAACTGACATGTTTCAAATAAATACAAAAATCTTATACTTACAGCAGTATCCAACAAATAATTTTCTATTAGTGTTAGGTATAAGACGAACTCATATATAGAAATCGTGTCACTGTTCATAATATAGTTTTAATTTAAGATCTGATTTATAATTTTTTCAATATGTCCGGCACCTCCACCATAATTTCCCAACATGTTTTGAAAATATAAATATTTATAATAATCCTCTTTGAATGAGCAAATATAAATTACCTATAGTAGCAATCTCATCTAATTTATTGCTTGCCTTGATTACCTTTGTTCACAATTAAAACACTGTTTATATTAAACAAAAGACATCGCTTCAATACTTATACTATTGCATCATCGAGCCGTGATGAACGGAGGTGAAGTTTAGCTAAAAGCAACTCTAACACCCAAGTTACCACAACTCGGAATGCAGAAATTAGTGAATATGTGAAAAGGAAATAACAATGCACAAAATAAGCATATTATGTAAAATAATAATTCCCGTTTCGATTCGCATCATATTAATTCAACATAAGTAACTAAGAACAAAGATGGAAAACATAAGATTTTAATGCTAATTTTAACTGAAAGAGGACTGAGCACCTTGTAATTATCAGGAAGCTAATTTATATAATGACACTGCATTATAAAAAAACATTTCTCAAACAGAACTGTCGAGTGATGCGGCATCGTCCGTGAATGTTTAATAAATGAACATGGTGGCGATGTGCCAATTCGTTCCACAATTCATTAGGTAGGTACTACAGAACCGTAACCCGTCTACAAAGCATGCAAGGTGCAGTTTCTATTGACTTTCCATATTTAACCAAATCTAAAGTTATCATCAATAATTTATTACCTACATCCATTTTTTTGTTGAATTAACCGGAACAAGAGGACCTCTAGGAAACCTGAATTATTATATTACGTGAAACAATAACACGGCTAATTCGGTTCGTAAATATGATGAGACGAGACTTGTCCAGAATAAGTTTTAAGTTCTTCATTAATTTTGCTTGTGCAGAATATACTAGATCACTTAAAGAGAAGTTGTAATAAATACATCTGCGTGTACTTAAGTCCGAAAACGACGATGTACAGAAACGACAATATATCTGCATTGTAAATTATAAAGAGGAATGGTCTCAAAACAGAACCCTGTGGCACTCCAGGACCAACACTAACAGGAGATGACAAGATGTTATCAATTTTGTTTTTCTGAAAGCTATTCTTAAAAAATGAATTAAGAGTAATATTTGTTTTCAAGTAAGTAAAGCATGACTAGTAACGAATGATTTTGCGAAGTCTGCAGTACCAAAACACCAACCTCGCCGCTATTAACAGCACCAATAATATCGCTAACTACCTTAACAAGTGCTGTAGCTGTATTGAATTTACTCCTAAGCCACACTGAGCTGCTGGTATACCTTTCTCATTATCAAATTGGTTGAGTTGTCGGAACAATTTTCTCCAAGATACAGAGACTGGGCTGCAAAGCCTTACGTAATTGTCAACCTATAGCAAATTTCCAACTATCCGGAAACGACCTCTTCTTTATACGGGCGCGTTAAATAATAATAATAATAATAATAAATTTACTGCCACATCAATTTAACACGAATATGTAATACAATTACCAATAAAACTATTTAATTATGAATGGCAATGGGTCGGTATTCGGTTCCAAGAGGAATTAAACAGGTTCCCCAAGGTCCTGATCTTCCACACCGACCCGAAAAGAAAAAGCGAGAGCAACGGGGCAAGAGAACACTAGGAACGAATAGGAGAAAAGAAGATACAGAAAACTGCAAAAAGAAAGAAAAGAAGAAGGGGAAGCAGAAGAAAAAGTAGAAAAAGAAAGAGAAAGGCACAATAAGGGACTACAGCGACGCTAAATCAAGGTCAATCGATCAAGGTTTTCTTTCTCTCTAGGAAATAATACTGCGATTCTCATTTTAAAATTTTTTTGTCTATTGTTAATGAGCAACTTAAAATTTAATCTTTTAGTAATTTTCTGTAGCACTATATGAGTGGTCTGAAACTGAAAATTCTATAATGGCGTCTTTTAGAAATAACGAATGTCAATTTGATAGTAAAGGACCATGAACAAGATTGAGTAAAATTATCCACTTATCAATTATGTATCAGAAAAATTATCTAAAAATGGCCTCGCGTTTGTCGGACTAACGGCGTACAGATTTTGATTGGTTAAAATAATTTCCGTAAAATTTATTTTTAATATCGCGTAATTTTAGTTATCACATTCATCGTACGTAACAGTATGAGATTGACAAACGAAAAAGTAAGCAAATATCACAGATATAGCATTGAATGTTTGCATGTTAAGCGTCGCCTCCACTCCATTAAAAATTCAGATTCATTAGCATGCCTACTTATGTAAAGTACGTTAAGCTATTAATCAGTCATACCATACAATGTTATATTTTAGTTGACTGGTTTTTAGTACGCCCCGATTGCATCCCTGACAAAGAAGGGTTGAACATATAACAAGCAACCCCATAACGCACGGTCTAACCGGGAAGAATGGATTTGGCTATTCAGATAGATAAATAAAAGTGAGTTTTTGTAGCTAAATACAATAGAACTTTTTGGGACCGCTCGTTAACAATATCTGCTTGGCTCATTGGTCAGAAATAACTAGCGGGTATATATTTCAGTAGAAAATTAGTTTTACGCTTGTTATTGTTATCTCCTATACATTTTTACAGTAAAATATACTGCATCAAAAAGTTTGTTCAAAAATACCCGTGAGTTAGTTAAAAATGCAACTTTCGTTCTTATAAACAGCAAGTACTTAGGTACACAAAACACATCGGGCAACGCAAAAATATATAGGGTGGATGAATGGAAGATACCTTTTTTATTATATTAAAAATCTAGGAACATTAACTAAGGAAAGCTCATAATGGTGCCTTAAACTTTCGTACTGTTTTCGATATAAAACTAAAAAATATATAATAAGTATAGGGACATGCGATTTGTTCGAGAATTGCGAAGTCCTCTAATTATTCGGAACTGTAGGAAAGTTTCTTCTTAGGCAAAAAATTAAGAAATTATGATTCGGCAGTTAACAGATATTTTGGGTCGCAAACATAATGACAGTAGAAAACCCTGGATAACAAAGGATACTGTAACTTTAATAGAGGAGAGGCGAAAATATAAAAAATATAAAAATAGATGAAGGAGGGAAACAAAGGTATAAGGCGGTCAAGTAGGGAATGATTCGGAAATTTTGGAATTGATTGGATTGATAATAAATGCAAAGAAGTAGAAAATAAGTTCGAAGTAGGAAAAACTGAGGAAGTATATGAAATAATTAGGGAAAATTTCAGAGAAATTGAATCTAGCAGCAAGCACCAGGTGTGGACGGCTTACAGGCAGAAATTTTAAAGTGTGCAGGTCAAGAGGTAAGAGAGGTTTATTTAAACTAGTTAGCCATATATACCAGACAGGTGAAATTCCAGAAGATTACAAAAGAAACATCCATAGTCGCTTTGCCACAAAAAGGAAAGACGCAGAAAATCGTTAACGATCATTTTAACTTCCCACACTACAAAAATTTTAACTAGAATTGTACAAAGAAGGGCGGAGAAAAGGGCGAAGAAAAACTAGGAGAAGATCTCGGATTTAGACGAAGTAGAGGAATCGGCGAGGCCATTCTAGCTTTGCGAGTAATTATACAATAGGTATAGAAAAAGCAATAGGAAAGGGAAAGAGCGCCTATATAGGATTTGTATATTTAGAAAAAGCATTCGACAACTAAAATGGGGAAGATGTTCGAAGTGCTCAGAAAGGTAGAGATGAAATGGCTACTTCCTGAGCATGCTTATCTAGACTAAGGGGTTTAGTATTAAAAGTGCAACTTCCTATGAGTTCTTGCAGATAAAGTGCAGTATTCCACTCTTGAGTTATAGCTATAATTATTAACCATAACTCGTTGGTATAATAATATATAGGTAGGTACTACTCATAATAAAACAATAGGAATAGGTACCAGTTTCGCTGCTTTACCTGTAGACCATGCCCACTAATACTTTTGTTGTGAGACAGCGCGTCTTAAGCTGTTATTTCTAATAATTTCATTTACATAAAAAATTATGTGAAAAAATCTGTTTTTGTAATAAATTGCTTTTTCCACTCTGATTACAAATCCTTATTACCAAATTTTTTAGCCAGTATCTAGAGAATTCCCTTTACACCATTTTGAGTCAATTTATTTAATGCGTCTTGATTCATGCAACCAAATATTCTGAGGTCACAAAAAAGTGTAAGTACTTACATCTTAAGTACATGCCCCCTGCATTTTCGTGTGCAAGTGGAAAAATGTTACAATTAGCTTCCTCCCATATACAAATTGCGGACATTAAATAAATTCAGGAATAGCTTGACTAAGATTGACTCAAGTGTTTTCGAAAGTAATGGTACCTACATAGGATAGAAATAGGTCGAAGAGGTTCTTTTTATGGATGAAACATACCTCTGACATTCTTCATTTTTGTGGCAAAATTAATTGTTCAGTGCATAGTGGGTAGGTGCATGGCTTAGTGGCTCCAAAATCACAGATTTACATAATTTTATTATCGTCATAAAGTCATAATATATCTAACCAGAAACATTTCTTGCTGCTGTGTGGTCCACTGTATCTGCCGTGGCTGAAAATAGGTACTCGTAGTTTATGATTTTCTACAAGGATTTTTGTTTGTTTATAATATTGACAGGTTTTGGTATTTGCCATATATTTTCGTCGTTCCATGTAATTCTTGTGAAAGCATGTACGTATATACATATATATATATATATATATACATCTCTCTATCATTGCCGCGTCCTTTCACTACCTCCCCAATCCCGCGTCCACATGAACTAATGGTGTATATACAATTTTAAACAAGGATAGAGAGTCACATACCACTGGAGAAAAGGAAAACCGCCAAAGATATTTCAAAATCTGTCAGATAACGGAAAGTTTACTATTCATGTAGTAAGACGTCCTTTTATGAGTAGGGTTTTAAGGCGTCCTCCGTATATTCCAGTTCACCGTCCACCTCTTTGAGCGTCCGATTGTATATTCAGTTTTACTTAATGGCGCAGCTGAACTCCGCGACGTTGCCATTTAAATATTCACCAGTTATTAAACTTAAGCTCATCGATTGGGTTAAGTAAAGTGAGAGGTTGAATCTTCAGCGCTTTCGAACGGATGATCGCTGGAGAAGCAAGAGAAAGATATGTAGGGATATGAATAATTGTTGGGGAAGCCGTCGAAGATTCTAATCCAGAATTCCAACGCAGGTAAGTATAAGTAACTTTTTTGTCTACTCCTCTGCGAAGTGGTGCCAATGATAGGACAATTGGAACTCGCAAAAGTTCTTCTTCTTTGAATAAAAACGAAAAATGTATTTTTTAAATGCTTTTTGCCACGCATTTTCTATTTCAGGTTTCTTAAATTTTTCCCGTAGGGTAAACCCAGTGCGTAATTTATTTAATGTGACTAATAATATGCAGGAGAAGATAAGAGTGTTAAAATAAATAAGAGGCGGGGAAGAGGTGGTGAAGAACATATTAATAGGAGGCCATTTCAACAGGTGAAAGAGGAGGAATGATGGCAACAGTTGACGAAGAGGAAGAAACAGCAAGGAAATCCAAGAAAAACATAAACAAAGACGAAAAGTTAGTGCTGGAATTAGTGGAAGAGGAAGGTTGGGGAATAATGAATGGAATGAACAGAGGAGATATGGAGGGAAAATTTATTATGTGGAAGGAAGAGGAACCTCTGTAACTGATTATGTCATTGGAAATATGGAAGCTTGGTAAAGATAGAGTCTGAAGGTGGGAGACAGCGTGGACTCGGACCACTGTCCGACAATTGCAGAATTAAAAGAAGAATGCAACATGACGAAATGAAAAAAATGAGATCAAGAGGAAAAAGCAGTGATAGGTTGGTCGGAGGAAGGATTAGAGGAGTACAAGAAGAACATCAGAGGAAAAGAAGTCAGAGAAGAAAATACAGATGAGATGGTGGAGGAGATAGAACAGATAATAAGGGGAGCACCAAGATGGAAAACTATCCAAAAGGATGTAAGGGGGGAGGAAGGATAAATAAGTGGAGGGACAGGGAGTGGGGAGATATAGAGAAGTAAGGAAAGCAATGAGATGTCGAAGAGGAGATGAGCCTGGAAGAGTAGGTATAGGTAGGTCAGAAAAAAATGCCTACAAGAACTTATGCCGAAAGAAAAGGAAGGGGCAAGTATCAAGCTATTGCAAAAAATAGGAAAAGTGAAGTCAGAAAAAGAAGTATGGAATATAATAAGTAGAGAGAGGAAACGAGGAAGAGAGATAGATGAAAGAATTACAATGGCTGATTGAAAGAGGCACTTTATAAAAGTACTGGGGGGCGGGAATCCAAGAAAAACATAAACAAAGACGAAAAGTTAGTGCTGGAATTAGTGGAAGAGGAAGGTTGGGGAATAATGAATGGAATGAACAGAGGAGGTATGGAGGGAAAACTTATTATGTGGGAGGAAGAGGAACCTCTGTAACTGATTATGTCATTAGAAATATGGAAGCTTGGTAAAGATAGTCTGAAGGTGGGAGACAGCGTGGACTCGGACCACTGTCCGACAATTGCAGAACTAAAAGAAGAATGCAACATGGCGAAAAGAAAAAAAATGAGATCAAGAGGAAAAAGCAGTGATAGGTTGGTCGGAGGAAGGATTAGAGGAGTACAAGAAGAACATCAGAGGAAAAGAAGTCAGAGAAGAAAATACAGATGAGATGGTGAAGGAGATAGAACAGATAATAAGGGGAGCACCAAGATGGAAAACTATCCAAAAGGATGTAAGGGGGGAGGAAGGACAAATAATTGGAGGGACAGGGAGTGGGGAGATATAGAGAAGTAAGGAAAGCAATGAGATGTCGAAGAGGAGATGAGCCTGGAAGAGTATAGGTAGGTCAGAAAACTAGTTGTCAACGCATTGACAGAACAGCTTCCTAGCCACAGCCACAACTGAACTGGAGGGCGCGTTTGGCGCGCGCGCGCCTTTTCGTAATTTTTTTCTCAATTTTTTCCCTTATACAACCTATTACGATTTTCGCACATCGTGTAGAGCAAAATACCCTCTAGCCGATGCAATACAAAAATATATATACGGTCTCATTGAAAAAAATGTTCTATGACATCATATCTCGGCTCAAAAGTGTTAAAAAAAAACCCGCCCCGTCAGTTTCCTATGAACCATCTCTGATATATGTATGCAAAAATTCAGCAAAATCTGTGGAGCCGTTTTCCCGTAAAAGTGCCAACAGACATACACACATACATACGGACGGAAATGTGCCACCTTGCCAAAAAATCTTAGAATGACCTGAAACGTCCACATTTGATGAAAAAACACCATGGTCAAAAAACGACTAAGCTACCTAGCTTAGACTAGGAAGCTAAAAATGCCTACAAGAACTTATGCCGAAAGAAAAGGAAGGGGCAAGTATCAAGCTATTGCAAAAAATAGGAAAAGTGAAGTCAGAAAAAGAAGTATGGAATATAATAAGTAGAGAGAGGAAACGAGGAAGAGAGATAGATTAAAGAATTACAATGGGTGATTGGAAGAGGCACTTTATAAAAGTACTGGGGAGGGGGCGGAGGGGGAGAGAGAGAAAATTATGAGAATGACATGAACGAAGAAACAAGTAAAGAGGTACAAGTAGAGACAATAAACTGGAGGAAGTCGGAGACGTGGTAAACAGATTGAAAGAGCACAGAGTGGTTGAATCGAGAACTTTGACGTAAATTCACTATAAATTCTTAATAAGTTAACCTCACACGCCAAAATACAGTGACACAGTAATGAAACCCGACACGTGTTTCGCTGACAACGTCAGCATCCTTAGGAGTTGAAGATTAATCCTTACTGTCTTTTAGCGTGTGGGGTTAACTTATTAAGAATACATAAATTGAAATTAGGAAAAGCTGCAGGAGTGGACGAACTACAAAATGAAGTAAGGGCACATGAAGTTGAGGAAACACTGGAGATGATAAGGAAGATATGCAGAGGAATATGGGAATGTGAAGGGAGGGACTGATACTGCCAATAAGAAAGAAAGGAGATGGGAGGGAAACGGCAGATTACGGAGGAGTGAGACTGACGCAAACATATACAAAAAATATGCACCAGTACTGGCAAATATACTGGAAGAAAAGTTAGAGGAGAAGAAGGGCAATCAGGATTCAGGAAAGGGAGAGGGAGGTACGATTGAAAATATTTACGCACTGAATCATGTAATAGGGATAGAAACGAAAAGGAAGGGAGGGAAAATAATGACATACTTAGTGGATCTGACGGTAGCATTTGCCAAAATTAACAGGAAAAAAATTGTTGGAGAGAAAGAGAGTAATTAAGAGGGAATACAGGGCAAGAAACATATAGAGCAAGAAACATAGTAAGGGTGGGAAGACGGCTAAGTGAAGTATTTTGGACGGATAGATAGAGAAGTCAGAGAGGGGTGTCCCTTGAGCTCATATTTATTGAACATTTTGCTGTCATATTTAGAAGAGGTAATGAGGGGCAGGCGGGAGGAGTGATGATAGGGAAAAAGGAATATTAGGCACCAGCATATGCGGATGATATAGTCCTCTTGGCAAAGGAAGAGAAAGAACTCAATTAGATGCTGATAAGAATGGAATGTTTGGAGAGGAAAGAACTAGCATTGAACACGGAGAAGACTAAATTATGAGATTCAGGAAGAAGTCGCATAGAGAATTGGAAGTGGGAAGAGTTGGAAGAAATGAGAGTTTAAATACCTTGGATTCACCTTACAAAGTGGGCGACAAAAGAAGCATGTAAGAGATGTAGCAAGAAAGACAACAATAGCGATGAAACAGGTAGGTATGGGGATTGGGAAAGAGGAATGTTTGAGGGACTGGAAGAGAATAGTAAAGTGGATTGACGCATTAGTGAGGAGTGTAGGAATGTATGGAGCGGAAATTTGGGGGTGAGGAGAGAGGGAGAGAGAGAGAGAAAATAGAGTGGCTCCATGAGAAGTACATAAAGATCGACATCATCATAAGGTTCTCAGTCCGAAGACTGGTTGGACGCGTACCTCCATTCTTTTCTATCCTGAGCTAACCTACGCATTTCCCTAAAAGTAGAACATCCTACATCCCTAACTATTTGAGAGCAGTAGTCTAATCTAGGCCTACCCCTACCTCTTTTTATTCCTATCTCTGACTCTAGTATGTCACGAACTATTCCTTCGTGTCTTAGAAGGTGTCCTACCATCCTATCTCTCCTACTCTTTATTGTTTTCCATACCTTTCGCTTTTCCCCAACTCTTTCTAATACTTCCCTATTGCTAACCTTATCTATCCACGGTATCTTCATCATGCGTCTGTAGCACCACATTTCAAACGCTTCTACTCTTTTTCTATCCGCTTCTCCTATTGTCCAAGTTTCGCACCCGTATAATGCCGTACTCCATACATACGACGTTAAGAGTCTCTTCCTAGTCTCTATATTAACCGTTCTCGAGCATAACAGTTGTTTCTTTTTGTTAAACGCAACTCGGCCCTGCGCCATTCTTTGTTTTATATCTTTAGTGCTCCTACCGTCTTGAGTTATTTTACTTCCTAAGTAGCAGAAATCCGCGACCTCCTCTATCTTCTCATTTCCAATTTGTATTTCCATTTTAGTTCTATTTTCACATCCCCTACATACCAAAATTTTAGTTTTCTTTTTATTGATTTTCATGCCGAAGCCCTGTGTCAAAACTGCTTCCATTTCATTCAGAGCCGCTCCTAATTCTTCTTTGCTAGATGCTAACACTGCTATATCATCCGCAAATCTGAGCATGTTAATAGTTTGGCCCTGTACATTGATCCCTGAGGCTGTTCTTTCCTTAACAATATTAATCGCATCTTCGATATACCGGGTGGGGATTTAGTGTGTAATCGGTTGATATCTCTGGTACTGCTTAAGATATCAAAATGAAATTTTACACGTATGTGGGGAACGACATGGAGCATTTCGTTAAATTATTTATGTATATACAGGATGTTCACATTCTGAGTACCAGACAAAAGTTCTATTTTTTTAAATGGAAACCCTACAAGTATTTGCGTGATTTCGATTCCCCATAAAATTTCATGGAAATTGATATACTACATGATGTGGTTTTGAGTAAGGACTGTTAAGATATTGACATTTTTGTGTCATTATGGTCCCAAATTTATGACGCTACTGACGTCTACTGACCAAAGCCACCTAATTATTTTTCATTGAAAGGGGTTTACACACTGCTGTATTTGTGAAATCTATAAATACTTTCACCATAATACTTAGGATTATACAAGGTGGTTAAGTTATGCAAAACGGAATTTTTCTCAAAAATTTCAAATAGAATACCATGTATATTATTTGCACAACTGACAGTCAGTTAGCCAAGCTTTTAATTGATGTAGATATTGCCAGGTCTACTATTGATAGTTTCGGCAGATATTACGATTGAACATCAAAATTTTTGAATTTCATTATCAGTTTATGCTCTTTTTGGCGAATTTCCCCTATTCGGTTGCTCAAAACTCACAATAATGTTTATATTTTGTATTTGAAAATTTGTATCAAGACACGTAGGGTTTCCATTTAAAGAAATAGAACTTTAGTCTGGTACTTAGAATGTGAACATCCTGTATATACCTAAATAATTTTGGGCAATGCTCCATGTGGTTCCCCACATTCTTGCAAAATTTCATTTTGATATCTTAAATAGTTCCAGAGATATGAGCCGATTACACACTAAATCCCCACCCGGTATAAGTTGAAAACTAGAGGTGACAATGCACATCCCTGTCTCACTCCCTTCCGGATATCTACTTCCCTTTGTTCCTGCTCACATTCTATAACTGCCTTTTGCTCTTTGTAGAGATTATGTCTTATTCTTCTGTCCCTGTATTTCATCCCTACCTTTCTCAGCACTTCGAACATCTTCCCCCATTTTACGTTGTCAAAGGCTTTTTCTAAATCTACAAATCCTATATAGACGCTCTTTCTCTTTTCTATCGTTTTTTCTATAATTACTCGTAAAGCTAGAATGGCCTCGCGCGTTCCTCTATTTCGTCTAAATCCGATCTGATCTTCTCCTAATATTTCTTCCGCCTTTTTCTCCATCCTTCTTTGCACAATTCTAGTTAAAATTTTTGACGCATGGGAAGTTAAACTGATAGTTCTAAAATTTTCGCATCTATCCGCGCCTTTTCTTTTTGGCAAAGCTACTATGATGTTCCGTTTGTAATCTTCTGGAATCTCGCCTGTCAGGTATATGCGACTAACTAGTTTAAATAAACGATCTATTACCTCTTGACCTGCGCACTTTAAGATTTCTGCCTGCAAGCCATCTATACCTGGTGCTTTATTATTCCTTAAACTTTTTAGTGCTATCTCAAACTCTTCTCTCATTATAGGACTCCCTAGGTTATCCCCCTCTACACTGCTTTCGCTTTCTAATATATCTTGCACTTCCTGTCCCGCATATAAGTTTCCTAAATATTCTTTCCACCTATCTGCCTTCTCCCCACTTCCGATTAGGATATCTCCTGCCTCATTTCTAATGTTTTTGGTACTAGATCCAATTTCTCTAAAATTTCTCCTAATTATTTTATATGCTTCATCAGTCTTTCCTACTTCGAATTTATCTTCCACTTCTTTGCATTTATTATCGATCCATTGCTCTTTCGCTTTCCTACATTCCCGAATAATTTCCCACTTGATCGCCTTATATCTTTGTTTCCCTGTTTCATCTAACCTATTTTTATATTTTCGCCTTTCCTCTATTAGACTCACAATATGTTTTGTTATCCAGGGTTTCCTACTTTCATTCTGTTTATGACCCAAAATATCCCTAGCTGAGGAAACTAAACTATTTTTAATGCAATTCCATTCTGCCTCTATGTCCCTAACAATATTTCCACCCGTGCCCTTTAGTGCTTCGTTTGTCTTTTTCTCGAACTTATTGCGCATATCATCATCTTTTAGTTTCTCTGGGTCAAGATACCTTCTTCCGCTTCTTTTTTTCAAAATCTTAAATTTAAGATTGGCTTTCATAACGACTATGTTGTGATCACTATCTATATCTGCTCCTGGATAACTTCTACAATCCCTAACTTGATTTCTAAATCTTTGCCTAACGAGAATGTAATCTATTTGATATCTCCCTAAGTCTCCTGGCATCTTCCACGTATAGCATCTCCTAACATGATGGTGAAATAGAGTGTTCGCGACCGTTAAGTTATGTTTATCGCAGAACTCTATCAGTCTAACTCCCCTATCGTTCCTATTGCCTAATCCAAAGGGGCCAACTATTCCGCCCTCTCGCCCTGTGCCTACGACTGCATTGAAATCTCCTGTAATTATTAAATTTTCGTGCCCTCTCACAAAATCTAGCACATATTCAATATCACTATAAACTGCCTCTACGGCCTCATCACTGTAGTTAGAAGTGGGCATATATACCTGTATTATTACTGTTTTTACAGGTTTCGAATCTAACCTAACCATAACTACCCTGTCACTTTGCTGTAAGAAATTTTCTACACTCTGTCCTACTTTTTTCCGCATAACAATTCCTACTCCCCAATTTCCTCCTACAGATCCTGTGTGTATTACTCTAAAATCTCCGCTCCAGAAGTCTCCAGCTTCTGGCCATCGCACTTCACTGATACCTACTACGTCTAATGCTAACCTATCCATCTCAATTTTCAAATTCTCTAACTTCCCTACTTGTTTCATGCTTCTAACATTCCACGCTCCGACTCGTGAGATGTTACACTTATCATTTCTGATGACTCCCCCTGAAGCAGTCCCCGCCCGGAGATCCGAATGTGGGACTATTTTACCTCCGGAATATTTTACTCCAGAAGGTGCCATCATCATAAATTAAAGTACGCTGTACTAGGGATAAAATAATGTGGTGGTTTCCCGTTGCCTTCCACATCGCAGTAGTGTGTATCACAGTGCCATACCAACCCTCACGATCTCTGCCACTATGATTACTGAAAGAGCTGCTGCCCCCTTCCAGGGACTTGATTTAGTCTGGCTTCTCAAATAAAAACCCCTCCAATATGGTTAAACCTATGGTTCGGCTCTTTATATCATTGAAGCGCGCAAGCCATCCCACCCGTCCCAGTATTACTAGAACTGCGTCAAGGTACAAGTCCTTTGGGATAGATAAAGATCGACACTGGATTTAAATTGGATAACGACAGGGTACATGATAAGAGAGGAGACAAACAGAGATAAATTGAGAATCAGGGCAGGGACGAGAACAATGAAATACGAAGAAAAGTTAAGATGGGTGCTGTAACGAGTTAGCCAGGCAGTGTTAGGAAGAGGTACGGAAGAGAGGAAATGAAAGATCGAAATGGGAAGAGAAGCAAGAATATTTTTACCAGGAGCGAGGGTAGACATCAGCAGAAGTGGGGAACTTTAGAACATCAGGATGGAACATAGTGAGAGAGGTAGAGGAGAGAGACAGGCAAATACAAGAACAGGATAAAGAAGAGAAGACGATCAAGATACAACAATAAATACAATGAGATAAGAGCAGAGGGACTGCCAGGATATTAATTTACAAAGAAGCGGAAGGGAGGAGAGGATAATAAGGGTGGCGAGGTTTAGGCTGGGAAATGAGATGAGAACAAAGGAAGAATAGAAACTGTTTGGTTTGTTTGCATACAGCAACCGCATATCATGATTTCACTCTTATTAGAGCTCATCAGTATGGAGCAGCTATGTACAAACAAACCAAACCAGCATCTATTCTTAAATCCGAGCGGTAAGCGAGAGCCAACTCTTAATATATTACTATTCAAAGTCGAAGAGCAAAAATATAAAAATTCTACCCGGATTTGCTCCAACAACTATTTCCCGGGCAAATACCTCTACATGCATTGAATTTGCTCTGTAATTCAATGCCTGTCGGGGCACGGGTCGAATATCTATATAATGAGATGGGAGATGGAAGGTATTTGAAAAGCGAAGACAGAAGAATGTGTAGGGTATACGAGGCGGAGGAGACATGGGAACATGTGTTAGAGAGGTGCTGGTGGAGAGAGAACTTCGAAGAAGTGAGAGTGGAGATGATACTGGAGGAAAGCGGAGGGGAGAAGTGGATGGAATTGATACAGAGGGGAAGAAAGGAGATGGAGGGTGAATTACACATGAATGGGAGTTGAGATATGCTGAAAAGAATTGTGAGAATAATTTTATTTTACTTTTATTTGTTCCATTTGTTTCTTTATTTTAAATTGTAATCCCAAATGGGAAGCAATAAATTCATTATTTAATATTAGATTTACATATTTCTGAAATTTAGTTGCACGCGGCTGAGGCAAGATTATTAAAAGACTTTTTCCACCAGCTCCTCATAGACAGATGATAAAGAATAAAAACCCTGTTGCCACTCTCTTCGGTAGCAGTAACCACCACATCGTGAAAGTAAGTATATCGATCGGACGCAGAATACGCGGAAGCATAAATTACGTATATACGGAATCGTGTATATAGAAAAATTCCGCAGCGCCTCGCAGCGGAAATTTTGTGAACTTCATTATACTGATCAATTTTATTATACCGACAATTTGACGTCCATCTGATTTTGTTTCTACAGGCTGCTACCCCTCCCCGCCAACGTTTACTATGGGCAGGCAATCCTGCGTCCGTATATGGACGCAGAATTACGGTGGACGCAGGATTGCATGTAATTGCACAATATAGGGACGCACGATTGTAGGGAGAACAAATATATACATATATAGAAAATAGGGCATAACATTTAGGCCCCTGGTTTCTATTTTCTTAACAATCCTTCTCCACTCTGTCCTATTTTTTGCTAATTCTGTCCATTTTTCAACCCCTTCCCGTTTCAGGTCTTCCTTCACAACCTCTAACCATTTTTTCTTTGGTCTGCCTCTCCTTTTCTTACCTCCGTCCCCTCCCAACAACACTTTTTTTGCATGTCTGTCCTCGGGCACCCTGACTACATGACCCAGCCACCTTACTCTCTGTGCTTTCAACACCTGAGAAATAGCTGGGTATCCATACTTCCTCATGACTTCTTCATTGGTCCTTCGCCTCCACAATCCATTTTCCGTTCTTATCCCTCCATAAATTTTCCTTAAGATTTTCCTCTCCCAAATTTCCAACTTATTCTGCATTGTCTTATTTAGGACCCACAATTCACTTCCATACAGCACTAATGGACGTACGACCATTCTATATACTCTGACTTTTGCTGCTCTTGACACCACTTTAGATCTGAACATCCTCATCAGCCCTCCCAAAGCTCTACTGCCCTTCAACATCCTCTTCTCTATTTCAACACTTTCCTCATTCTTGTTAGTTATGGTTACCCCCAGATACTGAAAACTATCTCAACCACTTCAAAACAGTATACCTTATTTTCCTCTGTTTGGAATTTAACCTCTGCTGCATCTGTGTCTATCTTCCCCTTGACTTCCATGTACTTTGTTTTCTGTTCATTTATAACTAGCCCATATGTTTTTGCCACCTTCTCTAATTTTCCAAAGACATTCTTCAACTCCTTTTTAGATCAAGTTACAAATACCATGTCATCCGCAAATGCAATACATTGGTTCCTTGAATGATAAATAATCCCCTTTCCCCATATCTCGCTCTCTCTCATTACCACTTCCAGCACACAATTAAACAGGTCTGTAGACAGTCGGTCACCTTGTCTTAGTCCTCTCCTGACTTCGAAAGGATCTGACAGATCTCCGTTAACTGTCACTCTGCTTTGGGAACCGTCCAGAGTCATTTTAATCAGTCTCACTATCTTCCCTGGGATCCCCAATTCTGGCATTGCTTCAAATAATTTGCTTCGAATTACCCTGTCATATGCCTGCTTGAAGTCCATAAAGAGGACGCGCAGTCCCAGATTTTGCTCATAGCTGTTACACAAGATCCGCTTAAGTGTGAAAATCTGGTCGATTGTGGACCTTCCCTGCTTAAAGCCCCTTTGATATTCTCCTATCTCCCCCTTCGTATACTGTCTTAAATAATTTCTTACTGTCATTGCAAAAACCTTGTATGTCACATCCATCAGAGCTATTCCTCTATAATTTTCACAGTTGCTTACGTCTCCCTTTTTGTGTATTGGGCACAAAATTGAACTTTTCCAGTGCTCTGGCATTTTTTCTTCCTTCCATATTTTCAATATTAGTTCACATATCCTTTTCTGCAGCTGTTCTCCTCCTTCCTTCAACATTTCCGACTGAATTCCATTCTCACCCCCACTCTTGTTGTTCTTGAGTCCTGTAATTATTTCTATTATTTCCTGTGCTGTAGGTTCTCCCAGTATTTCGTCTTCAATTTCTGCTCCAATCATACTATCTTCCTCTGGTTTCTCATTATTATTTAACAGTCCTTCAAAGTGTTCGGCCCACCTTTTTAATTTTTCACATTTATTCCCAATCATATTCCCCTGTTTATCTTTACAATATATTAATGTTGCCGGTTGATTTTGTCTACTATTCTTGATTTCCTGATATAAGTTTCTTATGTCTTTGTTTATAAAATTCTCCTCAATTTTCTCTAACTTTTTCTCCGTCCATCCTCTTTTCGTTTTCCTGCATATATTTTTTGCTGCCTTCCTCGTCTCATTGTATTTTATTCTGTTTTGTTCCGTTTTATTATTTAACATTAATACCCTAGCCTTATTTCTATAGCTTTTCTGCATTCTTCATCATACCAGTCTTCTCGTTGTTTACCTGTTCCCTTCAGCCATTGCTGCGCTTCTTCTGTTAGTATTGTTTGCAGCTGCAACCATTCCTCCTCTATATCTTCACAACTCTCGTTTCCCCTTAATCGTTCTGTTACTCCTCTTGTAAAATTAACCTTTACCTCATCGTTCCTCAACTGGGACACATCATATTTTCTTAAAAGCATGTACGTATTAGGTATAATAATCTTGATCACCAGTGGTTCTGCAACAGTTACAGACGAGGTTACAGATCATGGATAATGTTTCTTTTATTTGCTCTGCCTCTCTAGATATGAGCCGTTCTGTATCAAGACATTCCCGGCTTCATTGAAAATGAATTTTCAAAAGTTGGGATATTTTGGGCTTTAGACTTAGATACATCCATCACCAGCTATCCCTAGGGGCTGTTTTATGAAGAGACGTTTAGTTTTTGACTTAGAACAGCTCGCTAAATGATTACATATTTAGTTTTATATTAAGATGCTGGAAGTTTTAACTTGATATACAACTGCTTTGAAATCGACTATGTACTATGTTAGCAAAAATGTTATCTAAACGTTAAAAGTTTTGAAAAGAATGTTCGGTCTGATAGCTTATTCAGAGTTGTAGGACTGAAACACATTTTCTGAATTACTGGCGCAAATAACAGGAACCTACAATTTTTGGGTTGAGAAATGAGTGTTTGCAAATAATGAATTTTCCAAATATTTTGATCACCTTCGTGAAAATTTTACAATATCCTTATGATCTTCGAAACGTGACATTAAGTAGTTACTGTACCACTTAGGTAACAATAAGAGAAGTGACATAATTAAAAGACCATATTTAAACGACAAATTGTTTATTAAAATTAATAAGATAAAACAGAAACATGAATACATAGTCAATAATTACTTGCATTAAATTACTTATATATACAATAATCATAGTTAATATTTATACTCCCAACAGAAGGAGTGCTTGCTTGCTGTACATTACATTGTGTTCGATTCGTGTGTGACAATGTAACGTTATCGCCCGTAGGAACACGTATTATGCAGTGTAATATCGTTATTATTTAAAGACACTGTACACAAAGCAAAAATACCAAGAATATAATCGAGAATTTTTCATAAAACCAAACAATTTATGAAGATATTTATGCCTTTTGTACATAGTACGTATGCCACAATTACATAATCTTACCTACCATGTAATATGTTCACATAAAATATTAGTATCTACTGTAAACCTGAAGAGATTCTGTTTTCCCTGAAAAAGTGAGTGTGACCGTTTCTTTTTTATTTTAGTAAGTTTGTACTTGAATACCTGAGTTTCACAAAAAACACGTAGGTAAGCTATATATTCTTTAAATATAAACAATTTAAAATGATAAATACAACTCTTTGTACTAATCATTTCACTGAAAGAGCACTGGAATCATCTGCTGTAGTGAGGTAGATTTTTGTACTGTTACTTTATCAAACTTTGGTAGCATGTTAACAAACAGTAACAGATGATATAATAAACTTTATTCGAGTCTGATAAATTTGAAATAGAGCAACATTATTCCAGTGGGAGCGGTGCAAGTCTCGAAGAAATTCAGAACTTTATTTTAAAGTGCAAGTCGACACACAATCACTGGTTTAGTTACGGTTTAACCAAGCTGAATTTTCACAAAACTTGCACGCGTAACAACCTGTTTGAAGTAAAATATTTCATTTCTCTACAGCAACTGCACAAATTTCTATGTCATTCATTCAACACATGCACACGCCTTATGTAATATAATCAACATGTATATGAACGTCATTTGTCAAAACGTGGCAAAATAAGCACTCCTAATTTAACAAAACTTGCCGCACAGGCCAGGCGACAGGTAATTTTGACTGGGAAAAAATCGGGATAGAAATTTTATTGCCTTAAGTTAGCCAACGTAATCTATTTTTGCCTCCCTGTGAAGTGGACACTGACCACGGTGATGCAGAAGTGGTTTTTTAGCAATAATTTTTTAAAATTTTTTTACAGTTTTATGTCAAATAATAACGATCTTCATATACGTCCAGTTTTCACCAATTTTTATGTGTCGCTTGGCCTAATATACACCCTGTCCAAGATAAGCATGCACAGCATGGGGATATTGGAAATAGCAATGGATATAGTCGGTTAAATGTAGAAAAAGTTGCATAGTTACGAGACTATTAAAACGGTCTTAAAAAATTTCGATAATTATTTTTCGTTTCTGAGTTATTTCTAAAGAAGAAAATTTATGAAATTTTGTTTTAATTTTTTGCCTTGTTATCAGAAATATCTAGTGAAAAACTAAAAATATGTACTTCTTCATTGCAATTTGTGATAAGCTTTATTGTGGCATGTTCTTTTTCTTCCACAACATTTCATTTCCATGGAACCATTAACTTAATTTTTTCAAATACAGATCATAACTTAAAAACAAAATAATTTTTTAAAAATTTTTTTAAGACAGTTCTAATAGTCCCCTAACTACGCAACCTTTTCGTCATATACCGAATCTGTATATTATATTTTGCCATTGCATTTCCACTACCCCCTAGTTGTGCATTTTTATTTCGAGCAGGCTGTATTCAGTGCGTTAGAAAAGTATGGAATAAGTTCAATATTTTTAAATGTGTCCATTGTGTTGGACTCATCAATTTTATTTTTTTCTCGAACACATTTTAATGTATAAATTACGTAGATGGCCCTATTCAAATTCCGGATATTATGTCATCCATGATTTTTTTCAAATAGTAACAATATATGTTCCCGGTAGAATTTTGTAGACGAGCTCTTCCCGATTGTGGAAATATAGCATACTTTACATTAATTTTGCAATTAACAGTATAAAAAAATTAATAAATATTCAGTGATAAAGATGCTGCTTCCTTAAAAAATATCAATTTGAGTTAGATTTTTCATTATTATTTTCATCATTTTTGTTAATATTTCATACATTTTCTATTTGTTATTTTCAAATGTAGCAGCATTTCTCGTGTAAACACAGAAGTTTCATCATTAAGTATTTATTAAGTACTTTTTTAAACTTTTTTAAAAAGTTCATCTAGAAATATTCTACTGAAAAAATATATTGTTTCAAATTATTATTTGAAAAAATCATGGACGTCATATCCGAAATTTGAATAGCGCCATCTACATAATTTGTACATTAAAAAGTGGCAAGGAAAAAATAATATCGACATGTCTGAGGATATTGCTGAACAATGCATACATTTAAAAATGTTTTCTGAAGCACTGTCCACATAGTGGGACACTGATTTACTAAAAATAAACCGCGTTGCTAAAAAGCATCAAGAACTGAAGTTCAGTTGAAGAAATTTTTTACTTGTTACTACTCAAAATTACATTAAAAAATACATTTTTGTACCAGCCAAATAATTATGATAACATAGATTTAAAATAATTAACGAATACAACAGCGTGGACAAACGGTATACGTGTTAGAAAATAAATTTTACCTTTTCAGCAAGTTAATGCCCAACACAAAATTTTACCAGCAAATTTTATTCCATCGAATGCCTATTTTGCCCAATAAAAGTTGCAAAGAAAAAAAGTTGTGTATCCCTGAAATTACCTGAGATTGAAACTATTGTAAACAAAATAGCGGAGAAAATTTAACAATTATTCTATTTCGTATATGTAGTACGTTAACATTGCATTGCCACGTTTATATTATGACAAATATTATAACATGTAAACAACATCTGTGTGACGTGTGATAGTAACAGTTTGTGACCATAACTGGGATAATTCTAACGGTTGGAATTCGATTACACATGTATATCATCACACTTAGAAATATTCAACATTTATTTTTAAAACACGTGGATCTTCTTATTTTACGCCATTTGAAAAACCTGGCCACAAACTAAGTGAACAATTTCAGATATAACATGTATTTCTTTATATTTTGGGGGAACAACACAGGTTTTATACGTGTTTATGTCAATTACAATTAGTGCATTTTAAAAATAGCCTCCCAGATGACTGTACTTAATTTCGTTCAATTCCAACCTCATACCACGAACTCGCATCGTTTCAAATTATTACACACTGAGAATTGCAAAACATCTGTGGATCTCTAATGCAAGATCAATCATATCACAGAAAGTAGTGTCAGAAGGTCAAGAATTTTACAAAAAGAACGGTATATTTTTATCGTGTAAATGCAAATTTATAATTAATAAAATGAAGACTACTTCACCAACATAATATGTATTTATGAACACATATTATTAAAATTTTTTAACTTTCTGGGGTATATATGCGCGATAGGGGCAAATCTCAAACTCCCATCAAATTTATAACATGCCAAAGAATATCCTAAAGTTGAAGTACAAACGTTTCTGTCGTTTTTGTCCCGTTTCGGGTCACGAGAAGATATTTTTGATGGTGAATTTTCTATAATTTACTAGGTACATACAAGTCAGCACTTCACTTTTATTTTTGAAACCTTACCTTTTATAAAAAAAAGCCTTAACAGAACTTGGATGGATATTAGACCTCTGTAGCTTTGTGATGTCAATTTGGCCCCCCATCTTGAATTTTTAAATGGCAAAGGATTTTTTGCTTGGCAAGTTTTTGTATATCGTTTACGAATCCATAAAAAAATCATAGTTTTTATATCAATTGTTTATGTATCGCAAACTGTTTCATTAATAGTACCATATAATTTTTTTAAATAGTGTGGTTACTTTTCTTCGTAAATTCTACTTCCTTGCGTTGATTCACTATTTTCCTAAGCAAAGGTATCAGCGCAATTTCAAAAAATTGAAGGGTGGTGGCACTAAAACGACAGTGTTCCATGAAAAATCAACTGACGCTACAAAACGACAGAGCCAATATCTGTTCAAATTTCATTAAAACTTTTTCTAATATACGCTATGTGAAAAATAAACGTGCTGTCACAAGCGCAGACTCTTCCTGTAAACTCAGAGTATCACTCCGAATACGCCTGATTTAATTCAAGATTTTCCTGTAATATTCTACAACTTATTTTTATTAATATTGGCTCTGAAGACGGTTGTTGAAACAACAAATTTACTTTATAGATAACGGTATGATTAAATAAACTACAAATTAAATTTTTTACACTGTTACTGAAAGTAGCCAAGTTACTCGTAGTTATGAAATATTTTAATTTTGGTTATGCTGTATTTCAATCACAGCACAACTTACAAATTCAGTACTTTAACAGTATTTTAACAGTACTTAAAATAAAAATGACTGAAATGAAGAACAAATATTAGAAAGTAGAGTCACAATGGATGAGCTTAACTACTTTTTGATTACGGAAAAAACATTTTTCTACAAACACTATTAAAAATACAATTTTTACCGTTTATTGTTAGCGTCAAAAATTTAATTTAAGACTTTTAACATTCAAAACAATAAAGAATTAAGCACAAATCACTAGATTTCGAATTGTTTTGGTTTCAATTTTGAATTTAATAAAATATCTTTATCTTGTAATAGTGTTTGTAGAAAAAAAATTGTATGATGTACGTGTTAAAAGTGTTTTTATTTTGTTTGAAGGGTTAGATCACTCGCTACGCTCATGAGCTAATTTCCCTTCTCACAAAATAAAATGACACTTTTAACACTAACATCATAAATAACTATTTCCTTCAAACAGTATTAAAAATACAATTTTTAACGTTTATTGTCAGTATTAAAAATGTAAATCTAAGGCTCCAGTTTTAAAAGTAATTACTTTTAACACTAGGGTTAACTAACTAGTGTTAACAAAGAATTGAGTACAATAATCACTAGATTTCGAATTGTTTTGGTTTAAATTTTGAATTTAATAAAATATTTAATCTCTTTAGTGCCCTGTTTAACAGTGTTTGCAGAAAAAAAAATGTATGATGTACGTGTTAAAAGTGCTTTTATCTTGTTCGAAGGGTTATCACAAAATAAAATGACACTTTTAACACTAACATCATAAATAACTATTTCCTACAAACAGTATTAAAAATACAATTTTTAACGTTTATTGTCAATGTCAAAAATGTAAATTTAAGGCTCCAGTTCTAAAAGTAATTACTTTTAACACTAGGGTTAACTAACTATGTAGTGTTAACAAAGAATTGAGCACAAATCACTAGATTTCGAATTGTTTTGGTTTAAATTTTGAATTTAATAAAATATAAATACAAAACATAACCGGATTAATTCGACTTTTTGAGAATAGGATTATGGATGATTTTTAATCCGGATTCGCCCAACACTATTTAATAGTGTTTGTAGAAAAAAAATGTATGATGTACGTGTTAAAAGTGTTTTTATTTTGTTCGAAGTGTTAGATCACTAGCTACGCTTATGAGCTAATTTCCCTTCTCACAAAATAAAATTACACTTTTAACACTAACATCATAAATAACAACTATTATTTGCTTCAGGGACCAGCATTGACATTATAATTTGATAAGGTTATCTACTAGATTTGCTCGGGCAAAAGGAGGAGTTGGGAACCTACCTCTCTTTTTCCTTAGTACCAGTCAAAAATTTTGAAAGTTTCCCAAATATTTTAGCAATGTGGTCACAATAAATATAAAATCAACAGGTACAATTTTAATAGAAATAAGTAACTTGGTGTTTTTTGCCCACAATCTTAACGATAACAAATTTAGTATGAAGCGTGCCTTCAGAAAATTAAACAGAAACGCATGCCTTTCCCTGCTACGTCATCAGTTTAAAAGTGTTTGCAATTGGTCATCTGAACTGTTGCTCTGATACCGAGACTGGTAAAGTTACTTGGATCTAGAGTCGGTAAGGAATAATGTTACAAATAATCAGAATTTGACATTTAACAGTTTTGAGTTTGTTTATTTATTGTTGTCTATTTGCGTGTTCTTATTTATTGTGTCAACTTATGTATTGTATGCGGAAAATGTGGCAAAGTTTAGTTAAAGCTTCAATCACACGTCGGGTCGTAAAAGCTTCTTGACCTTGAAACATAAAAAATAACCATAACATATTGAGGTTTGTGTTACTATTGTGTTTACAACTAACCATCTAACTATGACACTAAGCTGTCTAACTATGACTACAATTTATTTATGTAAGCAACGTAGGCAAGCACAAACATACAACGGTTGTACTGTCCAGCTATTATCGCCGCTCTTCGGCAGTGCCCTGTGTATGTCATCGTTTAAAAGGTTTAAAAGGCCAGGGTCTAGATTTTGATGCTGGTTTAGATGCCTAAAACAACGCTGAATTCATAACAAATTTTTAAATAACTTTCTAATTCCTTAAAAATTATGTAATTGTAGACTAATTCCAGGTTAAAACGTAGCAACACTGAATGATAAGAAATCTAGCTTTAACTCGAATCGAGCTTTAAATAAAAATGAAAAGGTTTAAATTTGATAAACCAAAATTTGGAAGCAGCTGCAGACATATTTCTAGTTTTGCAAAATGTTTCCCTGCATGTAATAATTTGAAGCATATTCGAGTCTATTCGTCTCGTTCGTTCGTTCATATAGCGGTCTTCACACAGACTGATACACTTCTTCCATTTGTCATTTACTAATGGCACGGTTCTCCAGCGAGAAAGTTTAAAATTCACACAAACATATCTTACAATATTACAAAAATGACATATTGATTAACTTTTATAAAATTACGCAACCGTCTTTTCATTTCCTTTTTTTCCATCACCAATTTTCAATCACTGTGTGTGTGCATTACATGTTTTTTTCATAATTACTATGATAACAAAACAGCTAAAAAAAATTTAATTCGTAAAACGATAATAAATGTTTATAGTCGAACAAAATCATTGGACTTAAAAACGATCTAGTTAATAATATACATGAAAAGCTAAACATATAATTAATAAAAACTAACTTATATAAACTATAACTTTATCTTAACTTAAAGAAACGAACCCTGAATGCCTCAAATACGACTTATACATTCAGATTATTTGGTAACAATCCAAAAAAAGTAACAAATTATGGAGTAATACCCGTTTCAAAGCAGATTGCTACCAAACTAACTTAGATGCAAGCATGTACTAAAAGACCTGTTTATTTTATCACATTCATACCGCCTCAGTCGTACAAATAAACACAAGAGAATATCGACTCCTTAAACAATAATATAAATATAGTTTCTCCGAAAATAAATAGTTAACTATATAATTCTCTTCTGTTTAATTTTAAAACACACCACACGTATTTTGCAGGAAGTTTAGGACACACTTTGTACGGATTTAAGTAGAAACTGGACAGGTTCACAGCATCGAACAAATCGTATCACGAACTACTCCGATTTAAATTAAGTTTTATTCAGTTGTCGGTGCTCCGATACCTATCCAGTGGTTTCGATTGAAGATGCATGTATGTACCCTGACTTATTTGTATATTTCGTTTCTATTGTTTACTGTAAAAGAGAAGTGTAACACAGTACTGAATTGTCATGTCAAAATAAAAATCTAAGAGGTATTTGTTCAACTGTATAAAGAAAGTTGCGTGTAGAAAAGCAAAAATAAAAATACTGTATACATGAGGTAGTGTTTATCTATTGTAATGACTAGCGCGTTATAAAAAACATTATAATTATTTAATATCTATTTGGTTCATTGTATAACATTTAGGAATATTATGGCGTTTTATAAACACAGTAATATACTGTTCTATTACTTAAATATTTGTTACTGTTTACAAAAATAATGACACAATCAGGGTTCTGCATTTTTACCGGGATCAACTCCCCTCTTAAATACTTAGCTTAGTTTTACTATAAAAATTCCTGAATGCTTGAGCTAAAAAAGCCACTATAGGTAATAAATAATAAAAGCGATAAAATAAAAATGTTGTGCAAGGAAATATTTTCAAGGTATCGATTTGCATACTGAGGTAGCTGGTTGTAGTGAATGGACAAAACCTCAGAAATAAACAATTGACGGCAGCGATGTATCATTTAATTCATGGCTACAAAGCGAAATTTATGGAAGACAGTAAGGAACAGGAGAGACAGGATGGTAGGACATCTTCTGAGGCATGAAGGCTTAGTTCGCAACATACTAGAGTCAGAGGTAGGGGTAGGCCCAGATTAGACTACTGCTCTCAAATAGTTAGGGATGTAGGATGTTCAACTTTTGGGGAATGCATAGGTTAGCTCAAGATAGGAAAGGATGGAGGAACGCGTCCAACCCGTCTTTGGACTGAAAACTTTATGATGACGACAAAATTGCCTGATGTGAAAATCAATATAATATGTATATGTTTTTTAGTAACTATTAATTTCAATAATTGTTACAAAAAAAGCACTGTAGTGTAATCTGTAATGGGAAAAAGAAGTAATCTTCTACATAAACGATACTGAAAAAAGATGCACTTGTGATATTCTAATGCAACAGCTGATCTCAAGAACTAGAAGTTTTGGACATCCACTACAACATGGTTGGGTTCTTTTACGTATTTATTGAGTTTGCACTGGGATACTATGGTAAATTTTGGTTCGGTACTAACACAAAAATATACAAATAAGAAAATGAAAAACAACCTAATACTGTTCTAAAAGCAATGTAAAAAACATGAATACTACTGGAAATGGTAAAAATTAAAGCATAACTAAAATTTGGATGTTATTCAAGAGTAGAAGGAACTTTTAATTAAATATTGTATTCTTGTAAAGCAAAAAAAATATAACAGGGCGGTATGGATATTACTCGGAATATTACTAGACCCAAATATTTTCATTTTTTACTGACAATATATGTAATGTGCTTTTATACACTAGACCTCGGGCCTTCAGATATTTTGTTTTTAAAAAATACCTTGCGCAAGTGTACCATATAGAGTAATTAAAAAATCATTTAATAAAGCAACATTTGTAATGAAATAAAATCACAAATCCGAATGATAATGGTTATGTAAATAAATTGTTCTTTATGATGGTAAGCCAAAGCCTGTAAGCTAATTTGTAAGAAAATTATTGATTAAAAAATATAAACAAGAAATAGTACCTACTATCGAAGTATTCTTTTCTAAACTGGAGCTCTCTGTAACCGTGGGAACTTACAATTAGTAAAGTGCAACAAAAGGTTGGCACAGATCTTAGTCAAAATCATGAAGTGATTTATACTAAATTCAGGATATTTAGTGTTGCACGCCACAAAATTATATCACCAGATAGTACAGATAGTAGTACATTCATATGGAATTTTAATCGACGAGAATATTTGATTTTTGATGTTAATATTTATTTTAGGTTATGTCGTACTGCCGTGTTAAGTGTATGAACTATGCATATTCGTTACTTTTGAAATCATAATTACAAATGTGACATTTGATATTCACGCCCTTCTTGCGTACTTAACAAAATCTAAATATCTACTTTAAACAAAAAAGTGTGCCTGTGACTGAACGCAATATATTTATACACTTATGACAAAATTTAAACTGTACACCGCTCGCATTTCACCATAAGGTTCTAACTGACAAGTGTGTAAAATTCACATCTATAACTACATATGCAGCCAATGTAGCAAATGCAATACCAGACTCTGAACAACTACTCCTCAGGCAAGAACCCTGTCAGGCATTAAATCATAAAATTAAAAGCACATTTTTTGGTGTCTGTTGTGTAACAAATTAGCCAGACAATTTCTTTCACTGATGTTGGACTCCAAGAATTGGAGATACTCATATAAAAATTAGAAAAAGTTAATTTTGTTTCTGTTATTTATTCCTGCGTTTATTTTTGGTGGTACCCACTTTTTCCTAATAAAATTTTTGTCTTTTATACTATTGAATGATTGTTTTCCTTTATCTCCTAGTCTAGTACTCCATCTTGTGTTATTATCCTACTCGCAGTTCAAATCTTAATGTGTTTTGACTTATCTCTGCCTATAACCACTGTTTTTTTCTTTTATATAATTTTATAGAACAAAACCATACTATTTTGAATTATTTATCATCCCCACTGATCTGAAATTATAGATATGCAACATCTTGTTATGTGCGAAAATGTCTGTCCCAAATAATTGATGCGAGAATTTCGATATCCCTGTTGAGTAACTGTCTGACGTGAGTAAGTCTGACATGAGTGCGGTTCGTTTCCAGTTTAACAGTACATACAGTGTGTCAGATATTTGAATGACGCGCATCAGTTGATTTATTTTGGTATCAGCATTTTTCTTCAATTATTATTTTCCTAGTGTTTTCAAGCAAGTGCCATGTGTAAAATTAAATCAAACTCATGACTTTTAAAGCCCGTCATGTCCTCACCAGAACGGTTTTAGGTAGTGATTTTAAGTTGGTGGTTAAAAATTTCTAATTATTTTTCTTCTTCCTCAGCTGCTCTTTATGCCTCCTGAAGTGGGCCGGCCTACTGTATTGTTCGCAATATAAACTCACCCATTCAAGTGGGGACTGAGGATTTTGTTGCTGGACTCAGAATGATTTATAATAATTATTGTTAACAAAGTGTCGTCAATTTGGAAAATAATTATTGTATTCAATTTCTAATCTGGAGATGAGAGATTGCTATGGATTATTTTTTTCATCGTCAAATTGACCAATAGGAACATTTCATTTGAGTCTAGAAGGGTGTATTATTTCGGTTAATACACGCCTATTCTAAGAGCCAATGAGATTTCTTCTGTTTCTTAAAACCGACCAATCAACAGTCATTGTAAACGATAAAACCCTACCTAGCTTTCCCAATAACTGATAAATATGCGCCTTGCTTTTAATCAACTATGCTGTGAATGATAGTTTTGAAATTTCTAACTTGGCAACTGTCACTGTCATATTATTTTCGAGTTGTCTTGCAACGTCGTTTTAAATTGTCCGTATAATGTAGTTGTGTATTAACCTCCCTAAAATACATTCGAGATCATTTTTTTATAAGATAAATTCATTTCAAATTGTATTCAAATTTTACTGCCATTCGGCAAAAAATCTCGAATCAAGGGAAGTAGAAAAAATCGCTCAAGCAAGCTCTCGCGATTTTTTCACTACCTTGATTCTCGATTATTTGCCATGACAATAAAACTTTCATACAATTAAACATGTATTTATCGATAAAAAAATGATCTCTTATGTATTTACTTATGGTAATTTTTTCGATAATTTTGCTTGTTGCTATAGTTGCGAATTTGTAGGTGCATTTATAATTTATAATCTAGTTACTTTAGTACCTGCCAAACGTCAAATATTCCCAAACACCCTTCTTTGTATATGAATTAATTGAAATAAAATTCGTTTTGAACTATGTTGCTTCGATTCAAAAAATAATCTTGTTAAAACAATTCGTGGTCTGGAATTTTTAGGTAATTTTACTCAAGCTGTTGCTTTTACTAACCACTCGTGTAAATTTGACAGAAGATCACTCGTGCTACGCGCTCGTGATCTTTTAACTGTCAAATTTACACTCGTGGCTACCAAGCAACGCAACACCTTTCGTCAAATTTCCGGCAATTCCAGACCAGTTATTGTATTACTACAGAATATAAAGTAACAAAAACTGATTTTAAATGCTCAACTAAATTATATTTTTTTCTTACTTTCCTAATTAAGAGCACCATTTGAAATTTTCATAAAAAATGTTTTATATTTACAAAATCCTATTGAGTTGGCTAACTCGAGAGAGTACAACTATTTTTGCACAATGTCTGTTAAGAAGCAAAACAATTTGAAGGCAAAAAAATCAATCAATTTTTGAAAATATAAGGATAAAGTAGTTCAAAAAGCAGATTTCATAACATATCAAACAGAAATTAGAGAGGAAAGCTGCATAAATAAATCAAAGTGGAACAGAAAATGCTCGCCTGGAATGTCGCTATCAAAAAGGGAAGTTACGATCCCAGATTTCTTGGTAGGGAACGTTAAACATTCTACTGTAAACTATGAAATTGATCTATCACTTTCTGCTAGTATTACCTATTGAATAACAAAAAGAAAATTGTTATGATCCTAAATATATTTACATAGCCATGCTTTCATAACAAAAATATTTATTATTTATTACCTATGTAATTAGCGTGAAATTTATTCACGAAATATAACTGAGCTATATTAGAGTTTTATATAATACACAAACCTTAGCTTCTATGTCAAAAAATAAAAAAAGTGTGTCATCAAGTTGTATTATACCACAAATAGCAACAAATAAATCAAAAACAAAGCCTTACTTTCCTGAGTTCTGAAATGGAACTAAATCCTAACTATATTATTACGCTGTTTAAAATTATGTGTTGCACTTAAATGACTAGTTGATACTAAAGGTAAAAACTGAGGCAGCTAGCAAAGGGTTTGAGGTAGGTTACTGGATCTACGCCTCCCTTCTTTGAAGGAAAACGTGTCACCAGGACGGTTAATATATTCATACAACCTGGCATACAAAATAGCCAGGAACGACAGACTGAAAAAAAATTTACAACACCTAACAAAGGACAACAAAACATTTTTAAGTGTCAATATTAGAAATATATCAAAAGTTGAATCTAAACCAAATTAACTTTATATCTCGCATTACTTTTTTTAATTATTGTGATATTTTTAATTTTGAAGCCTATTAAAATGCAACGTTTTGAACACATATTAGAACTAAAACAAGGTGTACACAAAGCTGATATAGATTCCTGAGATCAAAATATGCCGATCAAGCTAAATGTCTTCGTAAAAAGTTGCTCGTTGCTGTCCTCTGTGTTGTAAATGGCGCCCTCTACGCATAACCTCAAAATAATTAGCATATTGTTTGTTACTCATCATATTACAATACATATTCTAGTGAATTTGGAGACTGATATTTGCAACTATTGAAGAAGTTTTTTAATAGGTAGACGGAAATAAAACTAATACGATTTCCCTAAACATCCTTAACGAGCAATTTTAACTGAAGCATATTAACCTAATCCACACATTTGAGCCTCAGGATACTACAGCTGCTCTGCGTCCTTCTCTTAATATAGCAATAACACTAAAAAATTTAAAGACAAAATTTTATTTATCTTTTTTTTATTTGCATATGAATTTTTAGTTCTGCTGCTTACTAGTGATGCAAATACTACTCAGAGTGATCGTTCCTGGACTAAAATCACTTACACGATATACTAAAAAAACCTAATGCCGTATTCGCAATGTAGGTGTTACAAAACGTAATAATCATAAGTACAAGAAAATATCTCCCTATAAATCTAACTGCGCAAAATTTAACAACAATGGTAAAATAACACATATACCAAACATAAAAAATAAACCTTTCGAACAATTTAAGAAAATTACTATGCAATAAAAAATAAATGGATAGCGAAGGGCAAAATAAATTAACGTATTTTTGCGGCTCTCCCTAATTTGTACTCCGTGAACCCGAATAAATTTTTCAAGCGCTTCTTAGAAAATTCAATTTTCCTGAACAATTATTGCACGGTAAGTTCAATAAATTGGGCGATAATTCCTGAAGTTCGAAAATTACCAACAATTTAATAACGGCAGCAGCAGGTCATGTCAAAAATTTTTTCCTTTTCATTACTTACTACATACAAAAAACAAGACCAGCTTGTTGAATGTTCTCTCCTAAGCCTATACCCGCAAAGTATAAAAAACGACACATACCACAATTCAAGAAAACAACACAGAAAAGTCAAGAAGCCGCAGCAGCGTCTGTTGTTATACTGAGTATAATAATATATTTACATCCTAAAACGCCAAGCTGCGGAACTCCCCCATAGCTGCTGACCTTAAGGGTTGTGGTTATGTACCTGCTGTGTTTGCTGGTACGCCTTGAGACTCAATTCGGTTTTGTGTTCTCTCGCTATATGCCTCCGAACTGTGTTGTTTCTCGTGAAAGTTCTCGTGCAGAAAGGACAAGGAACCCTTATTCCTTGATGACGCTGTCGTATATGAGCACGCAGGTTTGTTTCATAGCCATACAGTCGCTCGCAAAAAGGACACTTCAGTTTTTTTCCTGGAAACAAAACTAGTTGAAAATTGTTACACTTTTGCCATTACTGTGCATATTGTAATATAATAACGTGAAGTGCATGATACAGATAAAAGATAGAAATGTAAATGTCAAGGTAAATATAATAAATCGGCAAATATGTAAACATTATAGGTAATTTCCATATTTGCCAGAATATTCACTGTTACCAGACCATAAACACCATACTCTTATATGTAATTCTGTACATATCTGTTTTTTCAAAACTATTATAGAGAAAATGAACATGGAAAATCACATTCTGTAACAATCCTACTCTCCAGTAAAATAATGCAACAAATTTCTTCTCTAAACAGCAATTAATCCATAATTTGTGTTTCGCATTGTTTGGGAACTTTTCACTGATTATTATTTATCAGTTATGTTGAGGGGTGAACCGCAGAGGAATTTTGGTGTACAAGTTTGAGGAATTGCAGAGGAATTAGTACGGAATTACATAAATTTGTAGTGAATTGCAGGAATTGTTTGGGGAATTGTTTGGGGAATTGTTGGGGAATTGCAGGAATTAGTCAGGAATTAGTGAGGAATTGCACAGGAATTGCAGGAATTACAAGGGAATTGCAGAAATGTTTACTAACGATTGCGCATGCGCTGTAAATTATTGCATCATCTTTACAAATATAAATTACAGGAATTACATGGGGAATTGCAGGAATTACATGGGTAATTGGGGGAATTACTTGAGCAATTGCATGAATTAGATAGGAATTGCGAGAGATTAAAAGGAATTACACATAAATAGAGGAATTTGTGTACAAGCTTGAGGAATTACATAAATTTGTAGGGAATTGCAGGAATTGTTTGGGGAATTGCAGGAATTAGTGAGGAATTGCAGGAATTAGTGGGGAATTGCAGGAATTACAAGGGAATTGCAGGAATTACAAGGGAATTGCAGAAATGTTTACCCCTCTTATACTAACGATTGCACATGCGCTGTAAATTATTGCAGTATCGGACGTACAGGAAATGCAAGAATTAGTTGTAAGGGAATTCCAGGAATTAGTAGGGGAATTGCAGGAATTACATGAGGAATTGCAGGAATTACATGGGGAATTGCGGGAATTACATGGGGAATTGTAGGAATTACATGGGGAATAGCGGAATTACTTGAGGAATTGCAGGAATTAGATAGGAATTGCGGGGAATTAAAAGGAATTACACGTAAATAGAGGAATTGGTGTACAAGATTTTGCTCTGCGGTTCACCCCTCGAGTTGTTATACGTTTTTTTTTTTATTATTTTTTGCATTTATGTGCGTGAGTGCACTGTTCCTTAATTAATTCTATTCCCACATTTATTTAATAAAAAATGTGTAAACTTTCAAAAACGGTCTAATAATAGGTACTATAAAAAGTAATCTAATACATACAGTGTCCCAAAAGTATGGAATAAATTCGATATTTCCTAAAATTGAAGTTTCCAACTGAAATCCTCGAACACGTCGATTTTTAATTTTTATTAGGCACATTTTGAAGTAACGCATGTGTAGGTGGCACTGTGCACCTCTCTGATATGATGTAATCGATTTTTTTTTAAATGGCAATCCTATATTTTTCCATCGGAATATTATAGAGAATCGTACAGTAATATTCCACTCTTTCTATTTTTTGTCATAAATAGGAAAAAAAACAAAGAAATAAAGACGAAAATTCGGAACATTTAATTTTTAAAGCAGTAATGATCGATCAAGAAGTAAAACTTTAAGAAAAACGCAAAATAGGTAACAAAATTAATTAAGTAAATGTTCGAAATTTCGTCCATTTTCCCTTAAGCGCAACTCTAGACGATCCATTGTTTCAGACCACACTCGACCTAACACATCTTTTTCGATTGTACGAACTTGGTGTCGTATTTGATCCTGCAGTTCTTCCAATTTGATGGTTTCATCACATACACCTCACTTTTCAAATAACTCCACAGGAAAAAATCAAGTGGGGACCATTCCATAGCACCTCTTCGGCCAATCCAGCACCCGGGAAAAATGTCGTCCAAATATTGCCGGACATTCAGTTCAACTAGTGCGGTTACTAGATTGAACTGAAGGAAATTCAGATACCTATTCCCAGACAAAGTTCCCTCGTAAAAATATGGTCCCAGTATTGGAAGTCCGATAATACCTGCTCAAACATTTAATTTTTGTATGCGGCTGAGTTACTTGTTTGCTCTTTTATAATTTTGCCTGTCCACAGTTCCGTTTAAGAAAAATGTCGCCTCATCGGAAAACAATATCGAACTTCCCAGAAATATTGGGTTGACCAGGTGCATCTGCAGCATTTGCTGGCAAAACTGAGCGCAGCGCGGCCATCTGGATCGTCTTCATTTAGTTCTTGAACCAGTTTTATTTTGTAGACATGATACTGGTTCAATTTCAAAACTCTGTGGACTGAAGAATGCGACAAGTTGTTGCAGTTGATTTTCTAGCAAGAGCAGAGACATTGATTGACCCAATCAACGGCAGACTTTACTTCTAAAATTGTAGCTCCTAAATTCACCGCTGGTGCCCTCTTTTGAGTAACCTGCGCTCTATACTTTTCTCACCTGTTCTGAAATTGAATTTATTTGTCCAGTTTCTTTTTGTTTACCTTTTTGCTTTCTAGCAGAAAACCGTGGCTATTGTATGTTGATTTTTGATAGTGTGTTAATAATAATAAAAATAATAAATTTATTAAGTCGCATAATACAACTACGTCCCACCAGAGAAAAATGATAAACAAATACAAAGTAATAGAATATAAAACTATACGATATTCGGCAATTTCATGTCCAGAAATTTTTCTGTTGTGTAGATCGAATGCTCTTTTAAGTGAGCGGTTAATCTTGCTTTAATGATGTTCTGATGACAATCTCTCCATGTTTCAAGAAGTTTGTTGTATAGATATAATCCAGTTATTTGTCTGGCACCCGTTGCAAGTCTGTATTTGGGTATAGTAAGGTTCTTCACGTTCCTAATGAATAATATATTGAAAACGACCTCTAGGTCTTCTGTTTGTCCGAGATTAGATTAGTTTAGGTTTTGGTTTTGCTCTAAAGAGTTTGTTGAACTGGCCTTGATCCTGTGCAAAGGGATTATTGCACATAATGTAACTCTTCCTCTTCGTTTTGAGCTGCTGGCTCTTGAATACATATATTTTTATAATTAATAGGTTTTCATTACTTTGTTGTTGTTGTTATTGTCATTGGACTTTTTTCTATTTTTTTGTATTCCTTTTTGTTGTATCTCAAATACTCTAAAGTTCCTGATCCAACCACTGTTTCTTTGAAAAATACTTAAATTTCAACATATAATTTTTTCATAGTGACTTACATAGTCCAAAGGCTTGTTGTTGGGCTTTCTGTATATTTCACCAAACTCTGTAGCAGCTTAACCCTTAAAATAACAGAGTGACTATATGTCCGTTGGCAGCATTGCGCAGTGGAAATTAGAAATCCGCCATTCGGCGGAAGTTTTCATCGTATGTGCAGAAATCCGCCGGAAATGTAATCAATTACGCAAGCACTGAGAAACTATGCAGTAGATATTGATTTTGCCACCATTTGACGGCGGAATAGTGGCATTTAATGCTCAGACTCCATCGTACGGCGGACTTCAGTTTATTGTTTATGAATTCCACCTGCTTCGGTTTGTCTAAAAATAAATTGCCCAATTAATATGAAAAAATTAATATTTATTCCAAAATATGGCAGTGGCTGCGTGTTTGCCGGTTCGATTCCCAAAGTGGCATACAATAACGTCTTTCATAGGATTCGCATTAATAATATTACATGTCCGGTTATCATTGAGGATAGGCCCCGCAGAGGTCGAAGAGGTGAAAGTCAAATAGATCATTGAAACGATACTAAAGTAAATCAGATACGAATTCAGTGGACAGAATTCGTAAACAATAAACTGAAATCAAATGTACGGCGAAATTTGAGAATTAAACGTCTTTGTGCCTCCGTTGGCCGGCGGCAATGTCAATATCTACTGCACAATTCTGCCGCGCTTGCCTCAATAATTACATTTCCGGCGAATTTCTGTACTTATAATGAAAACTTTCGCCGTACCGTGGACTTCTAATTTTCACTGAACAATGTCGCCGGCGGACATATAGCTTCACCGTTAAAATAATCCTACTTGTTATAGGGCACCCGAACCAAAATGATATAATGGTTCTGGTTTCATTCCGTTTGATGGTGCAACTAAAATCAACGGTTCTGACAATGTGGGTAAATTACGTTCGATTTCAGTTCCGCCCTTATTTTTTGGCACAAAATGGTTTCTCAATTCCCAAATATTGTGTTTACTGCTCCTTTCCTATTCCAATTTCGTAATAAAATTACATCCTGCAACTGTCGATATACCAAGAACAAGATGGACAAATAAGCAAGTTTCTAATAAATTAAACACAATAAAGAAATTTCAATTTATACACTCATGGACAAAAATATGGAATATTTTTTATTTTATTTATTTCCCGGGAAACTTTGTTACGAACAGCTGCGACAGCATTTTATATTAGATACTGGAGCATCTAGTAAGCCTGGCAATAACAAGCAAGTATCACAAACTGTCATTGTGTTCTAAAAATCGAACTGAGTAAACTTCGTGTTCACACCTGACTTTTAACTTTTCCAAGTAGGTAAGTTTACTCGTCAACCTAGGTGTACTGAGGTAAAATTTAACATTTGTTGATTATTCTGTAGCATTACTGTCTTCGATAATGCCAGCAGTTCGATGTTGCACTGAAGTTGAGATAGCAAAGGTTGTAGTTAGTTAGTTAGTTTTACAAGTGGGTCAATCGGCTGCTGGGACCAGCAAGGTCTTTTGTTCTTACCCTTCATCTAATAGGTTCCTAGGAATTCCAGTCTCCTCGCGAAGCCTAGTATTTCCCTAGGAGACTTTTCCCTCACTTCGTCAGGTGTTAATTCCACACTGCCAAAGTGAGAGTCTTGCGCGAGCAATTGCTACGCACTCACACACAGTAAGTGTTCTGAGGTTTCGTCTTCCGATTCACATAATCTACACAAGCCACTCTCTGATTTACCCAGTTTATTGAGATGATATCTCGCTGGGCAATGTCCGATAAGGAGGCCTGTAAGGAGCCTCAGTTCATTCCTGGATAGATCAAGGAGTTTTCTGGCATTCCCTGGCGAGTAGTCAATGAACTTTTTCGCCTGTCTCTGACCTGAAATCTTCCCCCAATGGGATCGTTTTTTGTTCCCACCGTTCGACTTCTATCCGTCTGTGTGTTTTATTTAAACCACAGAACGGTTCCGGTCTAGCAAAGGTTGTAACTTTGTCAAATGTTGGTTGGAGACAAAGCCATATTACAAGATTTGTTGGAATAACTTAGTCTGCGGTTTCAAAATTTTAAACAGGCACAAACTGAAAATTACAAAAAGAGGCCTGGCCAAGGACGGAGACGGTGTACAACTCGCCGGGATGACAGAATTTTAATGTTGCAGTCACTACGAGATTGTACCTTAACATCAACTCATTTAAAAAAAACAACTTTTAAATGTGAAGCAAGTTAATGTTAGCTCCAAAACAGTTCGGCGAAGGTTGAAGGAAGCAAATTTGGAAGCGAGACGGCTTGCTAAAGTCCCTCGACTCACTCAAAATGCTAGGGTTCGCAGATTACAATTTGCTGGAGCATATGGTGACTGGACGGTTGACCAATGGAAGAATGTTATGTTTACCTACGAAACAAGAATCATACTGTGGAAGCCAGACGGACATAACCATGTGTACAGAATAATTGGAGAAAGATATTCCAACTGTGCACTAACTCCAAACGTCAGTTTTGGAGGAGGTGGGATAATGTTTTGGGCAGGCATTAGTTGGGAGGGTCGTACAGAACTTGTAGAGGTGCGTGGAAGGATGACAGCAGACAATTACGTTGAATACATCTTGTCAGAACATGTTGTGCCATACGTTGACTTCATTGGTTACAACAGATTCATCCTAATGCATGACAATGCACGACCACATATGCTGCTGCAATTTTAAACCGGAATGACGCTAAATCAGTTGAGATTTGCCGCACATCGGGAGTGGGATGCAATACCGCAAGAATGTATACAAAATTTAATCTCCAGCATGCCTAGAAGAATGGAAGCCGGGGAGGCAATACTCGATATTGAGCAGCCCATGTTTTGTAACTGGCTTCGTTCTTTTGGTGTTAATGTTTGTCAGGCCGTAATTTATCCATTCTATACAAATTCAACTCATTTAGTTTTTGATATTTGGTGTTTATTGAGCAACAACGGTTCATCAAGTAATTACTTGATGAACCGTTGTTATTAGATTACTCTTAAAACAGACAAAGATGACTTAATTCTTTAGTTTTCTTCGTAATCTGTTATTTTGAAAATTTAAAAATATTCCATATTTTTGTCCATGAGTGTATTTCAAGGAAGTTCATTGTATTGTTTGTTTATGAAGTTTTATGTCGTATCTACAAAATGTACATGTGGAAAAATCCATTAATGAGTCATGAACGAATTCCTTAACCCTTATGGGCAGCTTTTATGATTTTATTTTAGCTTTCCACTTCTAAAAAATGAACGTTCAATCTGATGCTCAATATAGTTTAGATGAACAACTGTTCTTAACTCTGCATCACTGCATCTGCACTGTAGTTGTCTGCAGCCAAGTGATTACCAATTGCTAAGACATCAACACAACAATAATAAAATTACCGAAAACTCCTTCAGAAGTAAACTAGTAATAGGGTCGTCAATTTACTGCAAATGCAAAAAAAAATTTAAGACAAAACAGATAACTGGGACAATATGCCACTAACCATGTTCTTTGTAAAAAACTAAACTGAAAAATAAAAAAAATGTATATTGTTTTTAAAGCTCTAGTTCTGCTCTCTCGATTAACGAAACATACGATAAGGACTCTATTTCGGTTACGCTATTTGGTCCAATATCTTTCTGATTCAGGTCTGCTTGTGATGTACCTACTACTAGGTTGCAATTTGTTGTAGGTATTTATTTTTTTTAATTTTTTCTTGGTTTGTAAAGCAGTTATCTTACACCAGTTTATTAAATGGTAATACAGCAACTTACCATCAGGGGTGTTCACCGATCCTGATTTATGAGACAACTTTCCCGTAGCAGAATTCCACAGTGTAGTCGGCATAAGATCCGTCATTTTATCTCGATCTGGTTCATAATTAGACATAGGAGCTAGCGAACCGTTTGCAGAATTATTATTACCCACTCCGCCGCCACCTCCACCGCCGCCCGCCGTACTACTTAACGGTTCTTCTTTTATCGATGTTTCCATTTTTATTCTCAAATCTACAAAAACAAGAAAATAGTAAGTGATACTGGTGTATTACGAATATGGTGTCGTGATATCAAATATTCAATATCAATATTTTTGTAAAATATAAAAATGTTGATATTTGCAGATGTATCGAAATTTCAATTGGGTACTTGCATGAATTTGGGATTTTGCGAAATTATAATCTTCGGGAGGTCAGAAATACATTCCCAAAGCAATTTTTCTCTAAGCCTTGTAGAATTCAAATTATTGGGGAAAAATATTTCCCGCTAAATATGCTTATGGCGCCATATGTGAATTATTGAAACTATACGGTGACGTCAGTATGACGCACCTATGCATTCCTAAATCAAAATGGCCGCTTCCGGTTTAGTTGACAACTGTCTCGTAAGTCTTGAAATTGTTTGGTGTGTACGTTAATGGTGTTTGCTGGGAGAATGGAACTATGGTGGATCTCAGTAGCAATTTGTTGTTAAAAATCCATTATATTTTATAATTCCCAACTGTGAATAGGTACAACAAAACCACTTCTAACCTCTAAACTCTACTACCTATCGTGAACGCGGCTATTTTAAGATTGATTATGGGATTCTGCTTGCAAGAAACTTCTGCGGATATTTTACAGATGGATTTGTGATATTCGTACTAGTTGTGAAATAACAACAACGTGGACACAAATGAGTGAAACGAAAATTCTGTGGCTAACCTATAACTGTCACTGTATGGTGCAGTGTTGTTCCACCTATTACAATTGTAATAGATCTATTACTTTCTAACATTTTCTATTACGCTAGTACATTCTTTCAAAATCTATTACTTTTTTCCTCAAGTGGGAAAAACAAATTAGAGGTATTTGCCAATGTTAATAAAAACAACACAATTTGGATACTGACATATTTTTCATCAATCAAAACAAAAAGACACCCCGTTTTTCTCGGTGGACCCTCAAATTCCCGCCCGGAAGGGAATTTTCCTCCCATCTGGCAACACTGACGGTAGTGATATTTATATTTATAAATTCGGGACCTAAGTGCCTCCGTCATACGTCACATTTTCATTCCAAACAAAACAAAAGCACGTGCCATTTGACGTTTATCGATATTATTTACAACGTCTTAAACTAGTTTTTGCAATATAATTATAGACGTTTTGCAGTGAAAACAGTTTATTTTCAATTTGTGTGTTGGGCTTACGCGTAAAAACTTGAAAACAACTATATGTAATCATAATTATATTTCAGAGGTTAGGCTAAAACGTCAGAAAGCACGTGGCTTTGTTTTGTTTGGAATGAAAATCTGACGTTTGTGACGTGCCACTTATCTCCCGAATTCAATGGTTTAAGCACAGAAGACCATATTATGGTCTTCAGTGGTTTAAGGCTATACAGCGTCATCTGTGAGCGAATAGTATATAGCAGGGAATCTATTACAGTTTTCTTCATTCTATTACGATTTTGTTGGGGAACCTGTTACAATACATAGAGCACCAAGAACAACACTGGTATGGTGTATGACAGAGCTCAGGGCAGCCAAGGTGAAAAATTGAGATGTACTGATGATCCTGAAATACACTAATAATTAGTTTATTCTTCTTCTTAACTTATTTCCAGTGTTTAACTGAGCATTAATAAAATATTGATACTGCTCAGTAAAGTAATAACATCCAATTGAAACGTTGATAACAAGTGATACAGTTAGGCGAGTAGGGACAACAGACGCGAAATGTTGGCAATAGGCAAAAGTAGCTGTGACGACAGCTAGATTATGTGACGTCAATATGACTGCTCAAGGCCAAATGGCCCACTAGCGCGTGCTCCGTGATTTAAAACTAAAAATGAAATTATATTCTTATTACTACACAAAATAGTCTCATTTTATACGGTCACGATAAACTTAACATACATATTTGCAAAATATGATAAAAAAAGTGCCAGTTTAAATTTATGCAAGTACCCAATTGTCATATTTTTCTGTACTTATATTCACAACCCAGTTTGATTTACCCTACAACTCAGCTTGTCAGTAAAGAGTCAGTATCAAAATGCTTTACTAAATCTAAGAATAGTTTAAAGTAGGTATTTAAATTTGTGTGTCGATATTTATACAAGCCAATTGAAATATGGGATTTTAATCGACGTGAATATTTATTTTAGGTTATGTTGCATTTGACTTTTGACGTTAATATATATTTTAGGTCAGGTCGTACTGCCGTGTTATACGTACCTATATGACTATTCGATACTTTTGAAATAATCATTACAAAAGCGACATTTGATAGTTACGTCCTTTCCGCGTAACAAAATCTAAATACTCACATTGTACAAAACTACGAGCGTAAGCATAAACGCAACATACTTTAGCATTTATGATGAAATTTAAACTACAGAATATAAAGTCTTTCTTAAAAGGTCATCTTACATTTTTCTCTCACTAAAAACAGAAATCAGGAAATTATAAATTTTGAACTAACTTCTGGTTTTGTCTTGACAAGAGGCTTTTCGAATTGACGGTTGAATATTTCCAAAAAATTCCACGAATCACACGAATACTCAGAAAGCACTGATTTTGGCAACTTTCCACTTTATTATAATTTTAACGAACTTCATGGTGATGAAAATGCATAAAAACTTGCAATAACACCATAGACTGTTTTAGAATGCCTGATTTTGACAGGCCGCCATTTGTTGTTGGAGGGCACCACACATTTATTCATATTTTATGTGGGAAGTTAAAATTAAGTTTTTATTACCAGAAATGAAATGCCTAGAACATACTAGCCAATTTTTTAATTGGTTTTTGCTTAAAACTCCCCTTTTAAGACTTTTATCCACTTTTCATGTCTTTTATTTGACAACTTGTTTAAGTACTCACCACGATGTTGGCGAACCAGGAATTCTAAAAAATCTTACCAATTACTAAATCCCTTTCACCTCGCACCCCACAACAAAACAGTGGCATATTAATTATTTAATAGCTTTACTTCCATAAAATAATTAGGAGATATTTTAGAGAAATTGGATCTAGTACCAAAAACATTAGAAATGAGGCAGGAGATATCCTAATCGGAAGTGGGGAGAAGGCAGATAGGTGGAAAGAATATTTAGGAAACTTATATGCGGGACAGGAAGTGCAAGATATATTAGAAAGCGAAAGCAGTGTAGAGGGGGATAACCTAGGGAGTCCTATAATGAGAGAAGAGTTTGAGATAGCACTAAAAAGTTTAAGGAATAATAAAGCACCAGGTATAGATGGCTTGCAGGCAGAAATCTTAAAGTGCGCAGGTCAAGAGGTAATAGATCGTTTATTTAAATTAGTTAGTCGCATATACCTGACAGGCGAGATTCCAGAAGATTACAAACGGAACATCATAGTAGCTTTGCCAAAAAGAAAAGGCGCGGATAGATGCGAAAATTTTAGAACTATCAGTTTAACTTCCCATGCGTCAAAAATTTTAACTAGAATTGTGCAAAGAAGGATGGAGAAAAAGGCGGAAGAAATATTAGGAGAAGATCAGTTCGGATTTAGACGAAATAGAGGAACGCGCGAGGCCATTCTAGCTTTACGAGTAATTATAGAAAAAACGATAGAAAAGAGAAAGAGCGTCTATATAGGATTTGTAGATTTAGAAAAAGCCTTCGACAACGTAAAATGGGGGAAGATGTTCGAAGTGCTGAGAAAGGTAGGGATGAAATACAGGGACAGAAGAATAATACATAATCTCTACAAAGAGCAAAAGGCAGTTATAGAATGTGAGCAGGAACAAAGGGAAGTAGATATCCGGAAGGGAGTGAGACAGGGATGTGCATTGTCACCTCTAGTTTTCAACTTATATATCGAAGATGCGATTAATATTGTTAAGGAAAGAACAGCCTCAGGGATCAATGTACAGGGCCAAACTATTAACATGCTCAGATTTGCGGATGATATAGCAGTGTTAGCATCTAGCAAAGAAGAATTAGGAGCGGCTCTGAATGAAATGGAAGCAGTTTTGACACAGGGCTTCGGCATGAAAATCAATAAAAAGAAAACTAAAATTTTGGTATGTAGGGGATGTGAAAATAGAACTAAAATGGAAATACAAATTGGAAATGAGAAGATAGAGGAGGTCGCGGATTTCTGCTACTTAGGAAGTAAAATAACTCAAGACGGTAGGAGCACTAAAGATATAAAACAAAGAATGGCGCAGGGCCGAGTTGCGTTTAACAAAAAGAAACAACTGTTATGCTCGAGAACGGTTAATATAGAGACTAGGAAGAGACTCTTAACGTCGTATGTATGGAGTACGGCATTATACGGGTGCGAAACTTGGACAATAGGAGAAGCGGATAGAAAAAGAGTAGAAGCGTTTGAAATGTGGTGCTACAGACGCATGATGAAGATACCGTGGATAGATAAGGTTAGCAATAGGGAAGTATTAGAAAGAGTTGGGGAAAAGCGAAAGGTATGGAAAACAATAAAGAGTAGGAGAGATAGGATGGTAGGACACCTTCTAAGGCACGAGGGAATAGTTCGTGACATACTAGAGTCAGAGATAGGAATAAAAAGAGGTAGGGGTAGGCCTAGATTAGACTACTGCTCTCAAATAGTTAGGGATGTAGGATGTTCTACTTTTAGGGAAATGCGTAGGTTAGCTCAGGATAGAAAAGAATGGAGGTACGCGTCCAACCAGTCTTCGGACTGAGAACCTTATGATGATGATTTAGAAAATGACAGCTTACTCATAAGGTTATGTGTAAACTGTAAACAAATGTTTGCCCTCCAGCTGTCAATTGTGTGACGACATTCTGAAATGATCATCTATTAACCAATTATTGACAAGTCAAATGTCAAAATTAAAATCAGAACGCACATGACAATATGACAGTCATAAAATGCAAACGGAATAGGGTCGAAATGAAAATTCGACTATCGCCACAAATAAAGCAAACAAGGATAGCTAACATTAGAGAAATATGAGATAGACTAGGTGACGTGGAGCTTTGGCAATGCAAAAAAAATTGTTAACGAGTGCACCAGCTTTAATTTATTTAAACAATAGAACACATACATTTTTTGATAAAAGTATAGCTCCTTTGTGTTTTTCATGTTTCAAACTAAATGACCTGCAACGCTAAATATCGCGTATGGCTTATACTTGTCATAATTTCGCACTTCATAAAATGATATTTTATATTTATCTCCTCAAAATATGTACACTCGAGATTAATTTTACATCAGAAAATTTCCTTTTTACATGAAAGTTTCGTTATTACTGGGAATAACTGGAACAAAAGTTATTTGACAAGATCATTCGAACTTCGCTTCGCCCTCGCGAATTTCGTCAAGTTATTAACGTAGCACCAAAAATTTAATTAAAAAAAATTATCTGATAGAAAATTAATCTCTTGTGTATTTACCTCCAATCAAAATTTCACGGACCTAATTAGGAATGGTTTATGTTTTGAACGAGAAAAATTACCTTCGGGACAGCTGGGATCATGACACCGTTCGGCAGTATTACTTTCTGGACACATATGAGCTGTTGTTCCTATAGGATCGGGATCGAACCTATTATCAGGTGGAGCATCTGCTTCTTGTTGTTGTGGCAGTGTACACATTGAACTAGAGGGCCTATAAGCTAAAGACATTGGTTCAGGAGAGCCCGGCCTTCCAGCTTTACTTCCATCCCTTAAAACGGACGCTCGAACAGATTCTTGTAACATCTCGTTCGGGCTTCGCAACGGCCTTTTCATGCTTGAATTAGATTCGAATGAGGTCCCATTGGCAGGTAGGTGTTGTTCGTACTGTCGATAATGATGCATATAAGGTGACATGGCGGGTGAGTAACTAGGGGACGGGCTTGACTGATGATGGTTACTGTTCGATGTATCCACTTCGTCTTTTAGGACCTTCAAGTCTTTTCGAGATCGAGAATCTATTGAACTGTCCAAATTTGAAGACTGCGTCTGCGCTACAGCTAACTTTTCATGCTCAATACTCAACCCTTTCACCTAGCCAAACATAAAAAACACAAAATCTTAGAGAAATATTTTTAGCAACATAGAAAATACTTACTTGTAAACATTCTGCAGCTTTTAAAAAACTGGATAATGCGTCCTGTGAAACATGGACTTCTCCTTTATACATAAATTCTAATAACGCGGACATATTTGCCGCTGATGTGCCATCTAAAATCACTAACAAATTTTGATGTAGCGGAGCCGTTTCAAATAAATCCGCTAAATGTTTACTACATGCTGCTAATATTAACTTATGCGCCTTAAACGTCACTCCTGAAACAAAGACAACATCATTAGTATATACGAATTGATAAAACGTAAATACATGTGCATATTTTATTTATATTATGAAACAGATATTCAATATTTGTGTAAGTTAATTATTCAATAAGTGTCTCCCTGAAATTATTGAAAAGTCCGTCATTTTTTTACTATTTGTACACATATTTATCGTAATTAGAAAGTAGGGTTGTCTAAGTTAATTATTCCTTATTCATTTTCGACCAACGTCTTGATACGTTACTTCGTTACACTGGCGTGTTGGAATGAAAATTATATTGCAATCTGTCCATTTCGTGCATATATGGCCGATATGCACAGTAACCTGGACGTTTGACAGTAGTAGTAGTGTGGCCACTGCATTGCAGATGGCGGTGGCGCTTCAGTTTTTTCTCATATTTCTAAATAGAAAATAATAATTTAAAGATAGGAGATAGGACCGCCGACTAATCCTCCCAGATTTATTCGGTTGCCGCTAAAGCAAAAAACCTTGAAAATTCCAAGCTGTAGAGGTTCCATCCGAAGAGTTTGTAGCTCTGATAGAAACCAATCATAATAGATTGTGTGATTGTGATTATATTTTGCATAATCCTAATCACACTTTTGGGCGATAGGTGGTAGCACTTTATAGACTAACAGCTGATATTATATCCCAGGCTTAAAAATGGGTCCAGTAGGTGGTTGGAATGTAGTTTCAGTACTTGTTGACCTAAACGTGCTGCATCTTCATACTTCCTGTTTGAGGCTGGCATGTTATTATTGTCATGTTTGTGATTTGTGTGGAATTTCTAACTTCTCTTCAGACTAAAAGCACTTTCATGTATTTTATGTACCGGTATTGGGCCAGTCATCACAAAACAGAACGACGATAGGTGGACAAACAAATTAGGTGTATGGTGTCTGCGAGGGACGAAAAGGAGTGTTGGAAGACCTCTGAAGAGATGGTGAGATGACGTCCAAGTAGGTATCAGGGAAGAATTAGATTCAAACAGTGTGGGCAGGAAAGAGCGAAAAAATTTGAAGAGACCTATATCCAGGAGTGGATGGAAATAGACTGAGAAGAAGGAGAAACGATTACATTCGTGGAGAGAAAGCGTTACATACCAATTTGTTTATATAGTCTGTACTACTAAAAAAACGAACGTGGTTTAAACATGTATAGATTTATACATGTACGTTTCATATCGTCTTCATTCCTGCAAACCCTAAACGTAACAAGAATGGGTCAAGAGGTGTCTAGTTTTCGTCTGTGTTAAACTTAACACATACAGATTGCGTACGTGCGTATGCACTCTTAAAAGTTCATTCTTTGTGAGACAGATAGCAGCTTAGTTAATCCTACAAAAATATTTCACTCTGTAAATTTTATGGTTTATTTATAGATACCCTATGAAAACTTTTCATATGCTCTCTATGGAGTCTTGAGCCTACTTAAGTTTATACCGAGGGGTAAACCGCTGAAAAAAAGTTGTACACCACAATTCCTTTTTATCCAGAAATTCCCCAAATTCCTTCGAAATTCCCGTAATTCCTTGGAAATTCCCCGCAATTCCTTGAAAATTCCCGCAATTCCTTGGAAATTCCCGCAATTCCTCGGAAATTCCCCGCAATTCCTTGGAAATTCCCGCAATTCCTTGGAAATTCCCGCAATTCCTTGGAAATTCCGGCAATTCCGCATGTACATTACACACATAAATTTACAACTGCCGCAAATAACATTCCCGATTGCGTACGTACGTACATCCATCGCATGCCTAATATATTCATCATCATAAAGTTCTCAGGCCGAAGACTAGTTGCACGCGTGCCTCCATCCTTTCCTATCCTGAACTAACCTACGCATTTCCCTAAAAGTAGAACATCCTACATCCCCAACTATTTGAGAGCAGTAGTCTAATCTAGGCCTACCCCTACCTATTTTTATTCCTATCTCTGACTCTAGTATGTCCTACCATCCTATCTCTCCTATCCTTTATTGTCTTCCATACATTTCACTTTTCTCCAACTCTTATTGCTAACCTTATCTATCCACGGTATCGTCATCATGTACCTGTAACACCACATTTCCAGCGCTTCTATTCTTTTTAGATCCACTTCTCCTGTTGGCCAAGGTTCGCACCCTCACAATGGCGTAATCTATACATACGTCTTTAAGAGTCTCTTCCGAGCTTCCACATTTTTTATTGAATACTTGTCGTGCAAAAATAACTTGATAAAGGGATGGTTTCCAAATAAACTTTTGAATTAATTGATAGAATTATTGAACTCTGTGAACCTACCTGCTTTGGAAAGTATGCGTTCATTTCAGGCATCACAAAGAGATTTGTATCTTACCGAAGCATTATTAATTGTGATATCTACTTTAAAGTGCAACTAGGCACCACTGTATTCCGAAACAAATGAATTTTGAGAAAATAATTACCGTCATGCCTACAGTTCGAGTGACGGTTCCCGTTACAACAGAATTAAACTTAAACAATGCAAATTTGAATGCAAATAAATTTTGCAGATGACTCTAACAAATAAAGGTGATATATTATTTGCAACAGAAATGGGTAAGTATAATAACAGCGGCGGCTCCTTAATAAGTGCGCTCGTGCGCGCGCACTGCCTACAAAAATATGGTTTTAACCTTCTTTGATAAAAGGTTCAAAACCTTATAATTATAAACTAATAAGTTTAAAACTTTTTGAATCTCTGCCGGAATATATATATTAATTATTATGCGAGATAATAAATAGTACGCGCTCTAAGCATTCCGCGTCGTCTTTGAAAATGCCTACTAGGGTCCCTGTATTGAGAGAGTACCGCAATCTCCGCCATGTTTACTCACAATAACAGGCGCCAAATTTGAATTATGGTGGAACGTCAGATTTTATATTTGACATGTGTTACAAATTGCGGATTCACCTTCCGATTTTTGATCCATAAACAAATAAAATTTGACTGTAATACGTTGAGGAATAATACTACAGACCAGATTGTGGAAATATATATCACTGATTCACAAAAAACGATAAAAGATAAACACCAAACAAACCAACATTTCAGCTGGACTTTGACTGACATATGACATTTTGCTGCTGACACGGCAGTCCGCGATGTTTACTCACAGTTCTGAAACATAGTGGAGCTATTGATTGCGGTACTCTCTAAATACAGGGACCCTAATGCCTACCACACAAGCCAATGCATATTCGATATGGGAGCGAGATCGGCGCGACTCGGGAAAATTTCGTCGTATGTGCTTTTAGGTGGAAGAATTATAGCTCGTCTGGGAGCGCTGTTTGAGCACACACACTGTTGGGCGAAGCACGAGACGCGGAGTTTGTACTTCTGCGGCAGTGTTTATTGTTTTTGTTTACCATATTTGGGTCTGAGATAGCTCGTTGCTTTGCTTATAACGTGAGTAATGAAATGGACGTCCTAAGCCTGTGCGAAGTATCAAAAGCTTTTCGAAAGGTTGCGGTAAAAGTTGTGTGCGAAAGTTTAACCTTTTGGATTCGGGATTTTCGTTAAATATTACGGTGAGTGAAATTTCTTGTTGGAAAATGTTTGAAAATGGCTTCTAAAGCACTTCATTTAAAAAAACTACGGGGGAGAAACCGCCAGACCCCCCCCCCCCCCCCAACCCCTGAGCGGTGATTTCATTCTAGAGCACTGCCAAGTTCAAAAGTCAGGAGCCGCCGCTGTATAATAAAAATAAAAAAAACAACGAAAGTCAATTACAAAATAAAAAATAAAATTCGATTTTAACAAAACCATAACAAAATGGCAAGAGAACGTCAGTTCTTACTTACAAAAAGGTACAAACTAAAAATTAAAACAAAAAAATTACACAACTTCTTTGAAAATGGCATTTGCTTACTTAGAAACTACCTACTTTTGTAGATTTATACTGCTTATCAATTTTATCTTATCAGATCTCTGGAGTTGGAATGGTCCGCTGCTTATTAATCCAACGAGCTAAAGTGATACTTTTTGTGGCGAATCTGTAGACGTTTGACGGACGAACGAAGTGAGTCCGGCAAAACAGATGAGCCACAAAAAGGACTTTAGCTCCGTATAAAATATGCTATTTTTTCGGCAAACGTCGATACACTTATCTAAATTCCAATTATTTTGCTTGCAAAAAGGGTAAAAAATATCAATAGTGGCATTAGTTATTTATTGTATGATAGATTGCTTTGGATTAGGGTCAGTAAAAAAAATTTTTTCACAATTACCAACTTATAAAAAGTTTGCAATTAGGTTATTCCTAACTTCTACTTCCCGACCGGGCTGGAAAATTTTCCACCCGGGTGGAAAATTCAGTGCCTATTTGATTTTATACTTAAGTATGTATTGTAATAAACTAGGAATAAAATTTCCTACCGTTTTTTCTGCGGTCTCGTGGAGTTCTGCTTGAGTGTACTCCAACTGGCTACCAGACATATTTTACCACCAGAAATACTCTTACTTATTCAGTTATTTTATAGTCAAAAAACAATGCTTGCCAGTTTAATAATTAGTAAAAATATAAATGTCAATTTCACTGCCTACCAAGAATTATCGAAAATGCGGTATTTAAAAAATAAAATGGATTATTTATTACTTTATTATTCATTAAAACTGATGATCGCGGCGCTTCGCGCCTCGGTCATCTATCTAGCCCTCGGGTGTAATGAAAGATTTTCCACCTCGGTACTAGTATACTATTACAGACTTATCAGTAAAAAAACTTTTTTCTGACTCCTGGTTGGCAACCACATAAAAAGTGACAGTTTAGTGTCTTTCATAGAGTCGCTAAAGCCATGTATTTTTGACGTTTGCCGAACAACATATTTTTTCAACCCAAGCAACATCTTCATTTATAGGCAATAAAAAGAGATATAACTGTTCAGATAAGAATTTAATTTTAAATTCATTTCCAGAATTTTCTATAAATTGTCCAATGTACCGCGTAGTACGCGTAGTATGCGATTAACTGTTATTCAATGCACAACAATACGTTTGAAATACGCTGCCCGCCCAAAGTGAAACAAAACCTAACTATTGCACTCTAACTACATACCTTTAATATTATCTTTAATATTAAAGGTATGTGACTCTACTGGTCGACGAGAAACTTAATAGCGGTCCCTAACAAAAACTTGTGAAATAGGTATATTTGTCTTTATTACCCGGTCTAGCTAATTAAATAGGTATCTAATCAACCTATACCTTTCATATTTTATATAAAAACACGGATTCAAAACTACACTAAGTATATGCTGCATGCAAACACACTACTGAATGCATTTCTTAAACTTAATTCTCATTCCAACTGTTTGACGCGCAAGCGCAAATCTTTCCACAACATGTGGCAATTCCTCCAAATACCCGTCAATTCCTGACAATACCCACAAAATTCCTCGTAATTCCCGCAATTCCTGCGCAATTCCTCGCAGTTCCTCTGCAATTCCTCTGCAATTCCCGAAATTCCTAGGAAATTCCTCGTAATTCCTCTGCAATTCCCGAAATTCCTCGGCAATTCCTCGCAATTCCTGCGTTTTGTACACCAAAATTCCTCAGCGGTTTACCCCTCAGTTTATACCATCAGAAATGGAGACGGTACGAAAAAATACTTCGGACAAAAGTTGATCTACTCTATAACTGGAAAATATTTTCACTTATTCAGCTTAACCCATTTAAGGGTAGCACCTCAAAGTTGTTTAAATGAAGCGTCCTGTACTTATGTTCGAATATTTGTTTTTTGCTCGGTTTTTTAAATTCTAAACTTAATTATAAATAACAGAAATTGTAAGAAAGACAATGCTCAAAAATGTGGAAGTTTTTGACTGATTCCCGTTTTTTGAAATTTTTTTTCGACATAGTCAACACAGAAACATTTATCAAACTGATATTTTGGGGGTTACTAGATAATAGACCGATGAATCGGTGTACTAGAGAACTTAATTTACTGTAAGTCATAATATGAACTAAAAACATTTAATTATTTTACAAAAAACAATCATTCTCAGAAACAAAAAAAATATTGATGAATTCAACACAATACAACAGAGGGATTGAAGCAAAACATTGAATTTCTATTATTACTACAACGGTTCCTGCAGAATTTTGGTAAAATAAGTATTAGCGTGAATGTAGCATTTTCTCTGCCGACAGTTTACTAGCTGGTGGTTGGAATTTCAACGTCTCAATTCTAATAGTGACTTTCTGGGTTCGTAGGTTTCTGTTTTGGCTATGTCGAATAGGGTTTTTCATTATAAAAAAATGCTGAGGCGCATGCGCGATCGCGCCATGACATTTTCGGACAGATGTCAAAGCTCTGTATTGTTTGAAAGTGTTTATTTTAAATTCTTTGGTCTATACAGTAAAATTTTATTGCAAACGTGCAAAATTAGTATGGAGCATCCAAACTTTGTGCTTTTGAGCTTTTGGTGACTGCAACGGCGCTGGCAGAGTGGGTAGGCAAAGCTATCGCTTGGGATTACGATTTATTTTTATGCCTAACACTGGGGGTAAATCGAAGTTAATAACTAAGTCTGTGACCAAGTGATGACTTGTTCCACCTATGTAAATTGTTTTGCGTGAATGAAAATGTGTAAGAGGCAAAATTCTAAATGGAAAAGTGAGTTGGATGTTTCCAGGTTTTACGTTATTATCTGTTAAGTCTTTAAAATAATAATTATTTGTAGTTACATACATACATTGCAGAAAAATACGCACCTGTCTATTAGATCATTTTTCTCAGTTTTCTTTTAAAAAATTGATTGATTTTCACCGCTACGTATTAAAAACCTGTGTGATTGAAATTATGTTGGTTAACATTCCCGTATTTCAAACACGTCAGGCACGCCTTCGGGAATCAGCCTCGTAATTTTATGAGGGATGTCACTGGGAACTAACAATTGTAATTTTCCGTCTTTCAAACACCCTCCTTATTTGGTACTCTACTAGGTATTTACTTGCGAATATCCTACACGAATTTCAAAAACACAGTGACATTCGTCCGAAAAACTAACAGCTGATTGTCAGTGTACTTCTGCACATGCGCACTAACGAAATGAAAAGATCTATTCTATTGTAAAAAAATTTCGAAAAACTGGAATTAACACCTGTGCATATATAATTAGCTCCTGAGCCAGAACGTTTTATTTCCTATCCAGACACTCTCCTTATAAAAAAATCAAAAATTCATCTTTCAATACAAAATTTTCTCTTTCTCGTGATTCTTAAATAAATACCTAGTGTTGTTAGAAAATTGCTTGCCACAAAATAGCTGAAGTCAACCCACCGTATCGCGTTTATCTCATTCCCAAAGCAGAAATTTTATCAAAGGATCAAGATCATTTTTGCGGGGAACAAATTTAATGCAATTCCAAGCGCTTTGCGAGTGCGTGACATTTTCTGACGGAAACATTTTTCGGCCATAAATAAATATGAATTAACCTTACTTTTTATACGCAATTTATTATCCAATAACCATATTCATGAGCAACATAATACAGACTCGATTAATTTATGTATGGATGCAGCGGTACCGTCTTTTAATATTCAATTCGAAAAATATAAACAAAAACAAGGTTAAGTGTGTGATTTTAGTTTTATTTTTGGCTATGCCACTGTCTAGAATGACTTGATTCTTTTGAAGAAGCTATCCGCTGATAAGAATGCATATCACGTTTACAGACGTACATATACATGTTTAATATTATAAGAAATACAAAAAATACGCAACAAATCCACGCAGGAATACTGTAAAATGGTTTTTACCATAATAGGTATACCAACCTACTTACTGATTTAAATCTAATAAATACCTACGAATTATTATGACTAAATGTTCAAACGTACCTATAAGGCTATGCATAATATGCATTTTTTACATTCATGATGGTGTGAAGAACCGAAAAACATTATTTGAAATGGTCTTACAATTACAAAAGACGATGTCGAGTTTAAGAAGCATGAATTTGTTGATGAAATGAGAAAACTCGAAGAAAAATACTCCCCAACTGCTACTAGTAGATACATAGCTAAAGAAGTAGTACCGATATTGAAAATTCAGACAAGGAGAGCAAACTCAATGCAATTACAAGATTCCTTAAACTGAGACGAAGCGGAATTTGTTAGTTAAAGAACATTAAATACAAACCTACAGAAGAGAGGCATTGAGCATTGACACTCAAAAACAGACGAAGCCCCACGTCTAATCTGCGGAAAAAAAAAATACAACCAAAGCGAGAGTTCTGTATTCTATTATTACAAATACGATACCTCCCCAACGAACTGCACGAGCAGACCAAAACAAGAAAAACAAAGTTAAAATGAGAAAACGACAGGAAATTAAAATTAGTAGGTAATGTGTATAGATTAAGACTTTACCGAGTGATACTAGACATTTCCAACAACTACTGATCGAGGGCAAGTGCCTCGCCAGGCATTGAATCATAGAACTAAATCCAAAATGTGTCTTCTATGAGACGTCATAGGACGCTACCCCAGCTATGCTGGCGTTGAAACATTCATAACGTGTCTCTATGTACTTACTTGATTTTATTAGCAGGATATATCAGACCAAATATTTCATGTGTATGGGAACACCAAACCGAGGAGACCCACAAGTACAGGACCCATACTCTATGGTTTTACGGCAACGAGGACGAAACCAGTACCCTGCAGTTCTCCATACACATTTGGAACATGCAATATTTAGTGTGAGATTTAGGGTTTGTAGATTTTAAGGCCAAAATCAAAGGGAATTAAAAATACACCTGTGGTAAAATGCAGATCTTCTTGATTTTTTAACGGGTTGATGCGAAAAACTTGTTGGCAAATCTCAAACGATCTGCCCTTTTCAAGACTGGGTTCGAGAATTTCGTGCATAATATGAAATTTGGCCACTGTGTATGAAATGAAAGCAAAGCTGTTGATAAAATTAAAACCAAAGCGTCCTGGGAAGCAAGTTTTCAAAAGTGAAGTTAAGACATTTTATTTTACACAGGCGATTTTGCAAAATTGTATTATTATTATTATTATAATTTTAGAGAAAAAAAATAATATGAGAGACCCTCTCGTTATTTTCGGTTCTCTATTATTCAAAATTATTTTCATTTTCACACGCTTTTCCGATTTCCTTTGCGCAATACCTATAACTTTGTATTACGGCATTTTTGAATGCTTGTAATCATTTTATTATGGAGTTTGATAAAATGGTTTTGTATAATAAAGTGCATATTTTTTAAATTATTGAAATTATTTTGAAGATTTTTATAGGTGTAGAGGGATTTTGAAAATTATACAGGTTGAGATTTTTCATTACAACTACAGTGATTTTGGAAAGGGGCACGAGAACTGACAGAGATAGAAGGCAGGCCGAATGGGGAAAGAAGTGCAGAGCTTAATAAATAGGCGACCTATTTTTTTAAAATTTGCCTAGTCAACTATAGGTACCTACCTACTTATAATAAAAAATCGGATTTTAGGAAATTTCAAATTATTTTCTAGCTCGGTTGAAAAAAGAACCAAACAATAAACGGAAAAAGTTGCACATAATTAAATTTACTATTATATCAAATGATCAAGTCATATTTTACCAGTCGCGTTCATGAAATAATGTACCTACCTAGGTAAACTTTTTTTAATGGAAGTCATATGTGACCTACGGTAGCATTAAATTCATAGTTTATTTTTTGTTGATTGCCGTGATACACCATTTACTTAGCCTATTTTAAAAATCTAATGAGGAACAATCATTAGCTATAGTTATTTTGGCGTTTACTTTACAAGAATTTAATTTTTCGATTCTGAAAATTACATACCTCTTTTATAAAGAACCATACAAGAAGTTGAAACTGTTGCAAATTAAAGGCCAACATTATTTACAACAACCATAATGACTGATTTTTTTTGTTTTCCACATTTTTATTAATTTAAAAATGCTTATAACTCCGTTATTTTTTAAAATAGGCATGGAATATGATATATCATATTTTTAATATCATAAAACTCGATTTTTTCTTGTATCCAGCAGACTATACAAATTTTCAAAAATTTGAAATTGCCTATTTATTCAGCACAAAAACTGCACTTTAACCTAACCCCTATCTGTATCAGTTTCCAAGATCCTTGTACATAGTTATAATGAAAATGAACTCGCCCTGTATATGTATTTTGCCTTTGAGATCGAATAAATGGGCAGCAGTGCTATTTTAATGTGAAGCAGCATTAAAAAATCGAAAAAATAATAGTGTATCTGTATTCCCAATGACATGATAAATTCTGGACATTTCAAAACGCCAGAACTTTTTTCTGAACGATTTTTGTATCCTAGTTCTCTTACGATTATGCATAATAAACTAATAAACTAAGAATAACTAATTAACCGAAAAATATTACAATATAACAGTTAACAGTCAGCATAACGCGAAACAATGGGTATCTTTTACGTTCTGACTGTAAGTTATACTGGCCATCACCTTACCTTGACCTAGCCAGACCTGACCTGCCCTGATAATTGCAACTTAAATTGAAACCTGATGATTTTACTTTACTTTTTCGAATTTGTTGACTTATTACCTAATGACTATGCTTTCGTAAATACCTAATTCTGCGTTAAACCTACAACGTATACAGGGTGTCTGAGATAAGAATGCACCTCGGAATGTACTGCACAGAGATCTCAGAAACGGCGGAAGTCGGGTAAATATAAGAAAATTCTTCTGAACTAGGTACACAGTTTATAGTAACAATACTCAATTACAACTATACACATTAAAAAGTAATTTCGCCACCCTTTTTTAACTCTCCATACCTATTATGTAGGTTCCAAAGTATAATAAATTAAAACAAAAAACAACAATGATTTACAACCAAATTATTTGTATAGGTAGGCATTATAATTTATAAAGATCTATTATCTTATGGGTACACACGTTTTTACGCATAGTATACGTTCCAAATATAATAATTACTAAGCATGGTTTAATGTAGATTACAATTAAATTAATAGTTACTTGAGTTTATTATATCGATGACATTGAAATTAATTTTTCTGTAAAATACAGATAAATAGATGTTCGTGAAATTGAAGTAGTTTTGCCACGATAGAGATGGTACATAAAAACAAAACCTTATCTGGGAACATTGTACTTTGATTGTTTTCAAAATTTTTAGACAGAAACAAATAAATTAAATATGTAATCATGTTCTTAATAACTCCAGTACTTGTACTTAGACGAGAACAAGAGATATTTTAATATCATCGTTAGGGAACAGTAAAAAAAGAAGTAAATTCAACTGGAATCGTTAATTTGAACTTGCATGAACAACAGGTAAAACAAACATGACAAAAAATACAATAAAACATTACCTACTGCTTCGTAAATGTGTAAAAGCACCGTGGTGCAACAAAAACTTGTTTTAATTCAATTAATGAACAAAAATAGTAAAAATAAATTTATTGTGAAATTTTTAAATACCGTAGAATGTTGCACAATCGTCAGTCAGTTTTTTGTCAGATAAGCAGTTTTAATTTGTTATTCACGTAATATTGATAAATTTTACCTTGAACTCAGCGCAATACATGAAAATACCAACAGAAATTACACGGCCAAGAACAACCGACAATCGCGTTCATTTCCTAGTATAGTCAATTCGAATTTATAGATTTTTGTTTATTTGTGGCATCATGAAAATAAGTATCCGACAAATATAGCTTGTTTAAGTAAATATATGTGTAGAACTGAGAAGAGTGTCAAAACTTAGTTAAACTAAGCGTCCCAAAAACAAAAAAACATATGGGATAGCACTACTCTCCAATGGCGGCTCGTGACGTCAGAGATGGGTGAAGCAATTTATTTAAATAACCACGATTTTTTAAATTTTCAATTGTACAATTTGGTCTTTATTTTTACAGCTTTATTTACATTTAATGGTGGCATAGGTTTTTCGTAACTTAAGATCTTTCTTGTCATTATCATCCACCTTGAATCAAATCTTTTATTCGGAAACAACAGTTTTCGAGCGTCCAGCACCTGGAGCTTTTACAGCTCTCCGTCAAGTTTAAAATTCCTGTTTCAGTTCTTCACCGCCTATATAAAGGTGCAGATTCACCCAGTACCTACTTGTATCATATCCATATGAATTTCTCCTTCATATTCACCCACTGCTTGATTGTTTCATTCCGTACATGCTCCAGATGAGAGACTACAAGATCTTCTAAAGAAATCCATCTATAACGTATATATAACTCGCATCGCAAGGAAGTTTTCTTAGTCTTGTAGGGGGCGCCGGATGGTGATAAGATATAAAATAAGTAAAAGAAAATTTTCAAGTTAAACGGTTTTATTGTAAAGAAACATAATAATGATGCAGATAATGTACTAAAAGCTAAAAAATAATTAGGTAGGTACCAGGTACCAGTCATCACACCACTCTCCTCATCAATCTAGAGCATTGATCAGACTAAACTAAAATCGTGGGGCGTAGCGTAACCTGAGTAAATATGTAAATGATCGTTCTGCGATGTTGTCTATTGAGAAGATGCATCCAGAGCATACCTATAATGATATGAGCGGTTGACTGTAGATAATAGAAATTCGACTCGCCCCACGATTTCATTTTAATCTGATCAATGCTCTAGATTGATGAGGAGAGTGGTGTGATGACTGGTACCTGGTATCTACCTAATTATTTTTAGCTTTTACAATAAAACCGTTTAACTTAAAAATGTTTTTTACTTATTTTATTTTCAAGTTTTTAGTTTTCTTTGTTTGTTTTTGTTTTGTTATTATTTTTCTAAAGTGTACTGTGTTCTACTTGTCAAGCCCTTTCATTTGATACCCATATTGAGGGGATTGAAAAAAAGTAATCCGCCATTTTGTGGTGGCGGCCATATTGGATTATACATTTTTCATGGTGTACTGTCTTGTAGTAGTTTAGCCCTTTCTTTTGATACCCATATTGAGGGGATTGAAGAAAAAGAAATCCGTCAGTTTGTGGTGGCGGCCATCTTGGATTTTAAATTTTTCATGGTGTACTGTATTCTACTACTACTACTAGTTAAGCCCTTTCATTTGGTACCCATATTGAGGGGGTCGAAAAAAATATCTAATCCGCCATTTTGTGGCGGCGGCCATCTTGGATTTACAATGATAATGAATATACATAATCGTATTGTCATCACAACTAAAGGTGTGTACCAAATTTCAGATCAATCGGTCAACAGGAAGGGGGTAAAATTTCAATTACTAGATTTGACCCACACAAACAAACAAACAAGGCAAGCTAAATAAAACCGCTTAAAAAGTAATGATATGAGCAAAGTAATTCTATTTATATAAAGCCAATTAAATTTTAGGAACTGCAATTTTGTTTGAGGTAAATAGTAAATTAATATAACTTAATTTAATAATAAAAAGAATTTAAAGCAAAAAATAACTAGAAATCATCCGACGAGTCACCACTGCTACTGCCTCATAATTTTCACGTGGTGAAATACACACGGACATTAACGTGAAACTGACCTTAATGTGATATCATGAGTATTTTATCAATACACAAAATCTGATAATCATCGAACAAATTATTAATATTAAATAACATTAACTGGTGGTAATGGATAAACAATTTTTTTGTTTTCGTATTTTTTTACTAAAATTTCGGTTTCCTGCGTACCGAACAGGTACAGCCATGCTAATAACTTAGGTACTGTCTTGACTCGTCCCGGTTTCCAATAACGTACTTCAACTGAAAAACTACATGCCCGTATATGCCCAATTTTGCACGCACATCAAAAGATACAGAGGATGCGCAGAAGTGCGTTGATCAACGCACTTACCAAACAAAAGGAAGAGTATGTACTATTAAGAATGGCATACACAAGACAATAATCACTAATAGAAGAGTGACCATTAGTAAGCTTTGGGAAAAATGGCATCTTATGTTAAACAGTTGAATGCACCTCGAATGAAAAAAAGGAAGGGCTTACTCCTCAACATATTAAGCATTCCCTATTCCATTCCGTAGAAATAATGGTCAATGCATTCTCTCATGGGACAATAGTTCCTTAAAGATGATGCAATATATAGTCACCCAGGAAGTAACAACAGAAAACAACTTTGCCCTTTCATTTAAGGATCCTTGCGACTACGAAACACAGTAATCTTCAACGAGTAAACCCTGGAAAGTAACTTTCCCAATGTACCATTGTGTTATTGCGAATGCCAGAAGTTTATTGGCTCCTCGTTTAGGCTGTAACCCCTGAAAAAACCTTGACAGGACTCATGCACCGAACCAAACCAAGGTCGAAACATTTCCGGAACGCACAAAAACGGAAGAATTGATATAACTGACGCCAGGATATAAAGATTTGCTGTCCACTTATTTTTAAACGTACCGCTCAAGTCTCTAAAGAGGTAGGCGAAAGGTTTCATATGGGTTTAATATGCTCCTGATGCGTTAAACTTCAAGAGAACGGATACTGCCCCAAACAAACCAACAATGTTAAAAAGTTGATCAAATCATGGAGGACCAGAAGTAAAGCACATTTTAAATAAATGCTGCCCAGCCAATATTGGCAACAACTTCCTATTACAGAAAATTGGTGTGAGCAACTGCCGCCCATAAATGTTACCGTTAAAACTCGGAAAATTATCCTACTGTAAACATTTCCCAAGATTATTGTTGATATTTCTTCAAAATCATTAAATCAGTATCTAACAAACTACCCAAGATTACTTCTACATTATTTAGGTACGCACACGATCAATTTAAAAGGGGTTAAGCAATGAGTAGGTAATTAGTTGGAAATGAGTGTTGTATCACATGAAAAATAAAATAATTTTCTTATCAAGATATAGTTTTTGCGTTAAAAGTATTTAAAGCTGTCCGAAAAATACTCGGTACTTTTAGTCATCACCTCATGACTTCAAATGAAAATTTGGCAAAACACTCGCTAAATCAATCTACGAATTAAACATAATTTTAATTATAAAGCTCTCCAAAGGCAGAATTTACAGGTGTTAAAAAGTATTCATGTTAAAAGTGTTTCAATGTTGTGCATGGATAAACCGTACCACTGGTTTCGTCCTTGTGAGATTCATCAGTACGGTGTTTCGCCCTACACACTCGAAATCACGCATAAAATCTTGATCTAGTTCTATAATTTAATTCCTCGCGGAATAGGTACTTGCCCGAGGAGTAGTTGTTCGACCGGTCCAATACCACTCATATTGTTAAAAAGTAACATGAGCTTTTCGCTCCCATTCGGGGTTTTCATTGAGGATTTCTGTTGTTCCTCGCCACTGACGAAAATCCTTCCCAGCTGGTTTCAATTCCTAGGTGTTCACCGTCTTCATGGTATGATATTTCCATACCTATATCTTTTGTTTTCTACAGTTTTCTAACCAAACCACACGAGATATTTCGGGTACGAGCCATCGAAAGCGGATCTGATAATTCAACACTCATCTCAAGAGAGATTCAAAAGTTTGACACCCCTTTCAGTTGCCTCAGCTACCGTTGTTGGAAACTTTTCAGTAATTTAATGTGTCCTGTATCTGCAAGGAACCCATCACATACAGGCATTATTGTGTTTCTGTTGTGGCCATGGTTGGAGAAGACCTTTTTCGACCCTCCAAAATACTCTCGAAGCAGCGCTCATTATATTCTCCACTTCCTCTTCAATGTTGGTGGTCTCATCGAAATTTCAAGATAATTAAAAACTCGAACATACTCAAGAACTTTCGCGTTGGTGAATATATCCTGATGTAGATCTGATCTGGAAGTTTCACTCCAACTACGAATTCAGGATTACCTGATGAAGTTGGTACCTATGTACATTATGCCAAGACCACGTTCCATTATTTTCGGACAACTATTCTGAAAAAACTGCATGGCCCTCAGACCCTTGCCCATTGATTTTTTCTGAATTTAAAACTGAAGGCCCTTGTCAAAAAACAGATTTCAGTGAAAAATCATCAAACCATAGTTAACAACGCGTACCATAGGGTAATATTTAAATAATTTCGGATGTAGACTTTACATATGTGAAGTCATTTTAACTATTCAATATAAAAGGGATGAGATATTGCTTAATTCTCAAGCTGCAATGTAAAAATTATCGGAGGGCCTCGCTGTTAGGAATCTTATAAAATTTTTACTAGAGAATACAATTTTCGTGGAGAACAAAAGAGTTCGGAGGGTTCAGGTCCAGCAGATCCACCATAGACCCCATATCCAGTGAAGCAAGTGCTGGCCAAAGCTTAGAAATTCAACATTCAAGTGATATTAATTTGTCGACTCCCGCTAGACTGACCCATCCGGTTAACACTTCACTGGAGCTTGCACACATCACAAAAATGTTCCTAATACATCACGAACCCTCATCGCCTCACAGAATGGTCAAATAGACGGCCTATGAAGATGACTTTGCAACAATGGTACGATCAATCACAGTAATAAAAAAGCTTATGCTTATGAAGAAAAAAGACATTCTAATAATCAAGGCAAAATCTTCTAAATGCGGGAATGATAATCTGGAAGTGGTGGAACATTTCACACATATCTGAGTGGACATACCGAAGAAGAGGAAGAAAAACCGCAGAACAAGCAAGCTAAAGAGGTATATTTCTTATTCCGTTTTCAAATCAGGAAGTGCACATTCGTATATGTATACAAAGCCACCTTCAGACCCATAATAACGCATGGCTGTAAAGCATAGACCTGGGACAGAGAACCGAACGGAAAATTTTGAAAAAAATAACATGACCAACGAAAAACAGAAAGAGAAGAATTAGATACAACCGCGAACTATATTAACAATGTAAGGAAGCCTCCATGTCAAAATATGTCGGGAATCACGAATCATGGGGCGGAAGAGAGGGAGTTATAAACAGAAAACTGAAGGTGATTAGAACACTTAGGGCGTTTGTCCACGATGTCCGATTCGGAGATCCGAGTTCGGATGACGGATATCGGATATCAGGTATTGGAAAAACATGACGTTTCGGTTCGGTTTCGATTCGAGCTCCTACCGGAATTTCGGTTTTTGGTTCGGTTCTGAGCCCTGATCGAAATTTCGGTTTTCAGTTCGGTTCTGGTTCAAGTGTCAGTCTTAAATTACGCTTTACAGTTCGGTTTCGGTGCAAGACATGTGGTTACGGTTCAGTTATGGTTACGATTCAGCGGTTTTTCACCTAAAGTTTTAAACTCACCTCACATATTTACGCGTCAAATTGAACGACGATCGAGTATTGTTGACCTTGTGCAATTTTTAACTTACTCAAGAGATGTCTGCTTGTATCGATCAGTTACCATTTTGAATTTAGTAATGGCAGAAACAATGTTCGTCATAAATCCTCGCTTGGAACGCCGTCAACTTCTTGCGCTATTGTTATGCGTAAGGAGACGCAGACGATCCAAAGAATTTTGGATAGATCCTCTCATAAGGAGATACATAACAGAGGAGCCTTTTATGTACTTTATGATGAATTACGGCAACATGAAAATATTTTTTTGTAAATAAATGTAAATGTAAATAAATCGTACTTAAATGGTTTCCTCGTTTTGAAAAACAATACAATACAACAAACACGTGTTACTCTTGACGTCTTGACACATGAGAAACGACGGATCGGGTGATCGTGGACAAGCTCATTTGTCCAAGACGTCCGATTCCGAGATCCGAGATGTCAGACCGAAATGGCGGGCGTCATAATCTTATGCTGGTTTGTCCACATGATGTCCGTCATCCGAGATCCGGCATTTCGGGCTCCGAGAATTCTGCTATTTTTGATTAACCGCTTGATCCGAAGTTTGATCGGTGAGAAGTTAGCTGACGGACCGAAGCGCTTGCAATACAAAAGATGTTTGGGCTTGTCCACGATTACCCGATCCCCCATTTTTCATGTGTCAAGAGGTCAAGAGCAACACGTGTTTGTTGTATTGTATTGTTTTATTATTTTTGAAATGGAGGAAAAATTTAAGTACGATATATTTACATTAATAGTTTAAAAATTTATTTTCATGTTGCCGTAATTCATCATAAAGTACATGAAAGGCTCATGATATGTATCTTTCCCTTAGAAGAGGATGTATCCAAAATTCTTTGGATCTTCTGCGTCTTACGCAGAATAATAGCGCAATAAGTTGCCGGCATTCCAAGCGAGGATTCATGACGAACGTTGCGTCTGCCACTACGAAATTCAAAATGGTAACTGATCGGATGTATGGTCGTGGACAGACGTCGGACTTCATAATTTTCCGATACCTGATATCCGTCAACCGAACTCGGATCTCGGAATCAGACATCGTGGGCAAACGCCCTTAGGAGCTATAGGAAAAGGTGGAAAGATGGTCAGGCTCACGAAGGACAATAGGAGTTAGGAAATGTTTGATAAAAGTGGACTGTATTGGCTCCATTTCAATATTTTTAATACTGAAGAAAATTATATGCCCCTAACACAGTGAAAAAACGTGCAATCAACTTAAATCAATATTCTTATGCATCATTAATATTGATGACGTGATTATGATCTCATTATTGTGAATAAGATATTTGTATTATGTAATCCGCATTATATGCAAACACAAAAAATTAAAAAATTGAACGTAAATAGAATCTTTCAAAAGTCTTCCCCGCAAACGGGTTGTTAATTTCTTTTGAAAGTGCCGCCCGCACATCAATTATCCAGCTTCAACCCCTAAAATGGACTAAATTAGATATATACCTGACCTACATACATACAAATTAAAATCAGGCGATGATTAAATTACGAAACCCGCAATTTGCATCAGAGTATCAACACAAAACGTTTAGAGTGTATTAATAGATAAGCTAACGAAGAGGTTTGTTTTGGTGAAAGTGTATCTCTTACCATCACAGAATAATGTTACGTCGGCTAAACTTTCCGACTTGTAGAGGTTACTAAAAGAAGTTGCAAGGTTACTTCCGAAACTATTCCATTTCAAACAGTACTGCTGCTGCTGCGAGTCCATTTCAACCACAGGACGAAGAATGTTATTGGCTGCAACAAAAAACGGATCGTTTAGTTATGCAATTCGCTCGTAACAAAATACGTTATTCACAGAAAATTAAATTTATACTCCGATTACTTAAAATTTAACGTTATACCGATTGCCCTAGAAATTGTTGTGCGGTTCAGACGCAGAGACCTGAAATTTGGACCAGGAGCATGGTACGCAACTTTTGGCTTCAAAAGAATCCTAAAAACACTTCCTATTTAACAGGAAGTGGCAGTAACTTTCTTATTTTAAACGACACCCTGTATATACTTGAATCACATTCGAATTTTGTTTCTACTGATACATAATATATGTAACGTATAGTATTTGAATTAAAATGGCATCGAAATTTTCTTACGAAGGAAGTTGGCCATGATGTTTATAGAGAATGCGCACAGTTGAAAATTATAAATTATTCTTTAAAATATCATTGAAGTGCTTTTGTAGCGCACTAATAATGAAGCTTTGTTAAAGCATGACAAAAACAACAGGATTGTATTTGATTTTCCTTACATTTATGATATTTAACTTAAATAAATTTGAAAAAAATATAATACATTTGTACCTAGTATCTAAATAAGGCGTGCTCAAGAGATACTTTTTTAAAATAATAAAGAGAACTTATTTTCCTATGAGATAGTGCAGATAGAATTTTCTTTTCAATTATTGTTTTCGTGACATGGCATGGCCAACTTGCTTCATAATAAAACTTGTAATTTCGACGCCATATTTAGTCCAAACATTAACTTAGGACACATCACTAGAAAGCGAATTTGTAGTAAAATCGAATGGCACTAAAATATGTACGGTGTTATTTAAAATAAGAAAGCGAATGCAACTTCCGGTTATACCGGAAGTGAATTTAAAATGTCTACGTTAAATAGCCAAGACATTGGCGGACTGCACAGCGATTTCGTGGGCACCCGGTACACTGAAAGTTCAATCTTTTAGCAGTCTACTCAATAGTGTACTTATTCCATTTTCATGGGACAAACAACATCAAATTATGTAAGTAGTGTAACATCACTAAGATCTTCGTTTCAGAGCAGTGGAAAATAAAAGTAAAGCTGTAATCACTAAGAATGAATAGCACCGACTTATCTTATAATTGCAGTATTTACACCCTATTTACGCAATACGCTTACTATTTCGGTTATGGTTGAAGATAGAGAAGGTTAAATGGGGAAAACTATGGAATTTTTGATGATCATCAATATGGGCTTTTGAAAATTTGTCCCCTCTGAATGTTCTCTGAAATATTATTAAAAAACTGAAAAAAAAATATTTTTATTTTTTAAGAACAGACGTACATATTTGATAACGAATTTCCATGTAATTTTGACGGTATACATAAATGAACATTCTTAATCGAATGCTGACATCAAACAGAAAACAAATTAATAACAATTATTGGTGCCATATTCAATTTTTTGAAAATCAATAAAAAGAAAACCAAAATTTTGGTATGTAGAGGGCGTGAAAATAGGACCAAAACTAAAATACAAATAGGAAATGAGAAAATATAGGAAGTCGCGGATTTTTGCTATTTAGGAAGTCAAATAACCCGAGATGGTAGGAGCACTAAAGATATAAAACAAAGTATAGCGCGGGGTCGAGTTACGTTTAACAAAAAGAAACAACTGTTATGCTCGGGAACGGTCAATGTAGAAATTCGGAAGAGGGTCTTAAAGACGTATGTGTGGAGTACGACATTATACGGATGAAAATCATGAACAATAGGAGAAGCGGATAGAAAAAGAATAGAGGTGTTTGAAATGTGGTGCTGCAGACGCATGATGAAGATACCGTGGATAGATAAGGTTAGCAATAGGGAGGTTGGGGAAAAGCGAAAGGTATGGAAGGCAATAAAGAATAGGAGAGATAGGATGGTAGGACGAAGGAATAGTTGGCGACATACTTGAGTCAGAGATAGAAACAAAAAGAGGTAGGGGTAGGCCTAGATTAGACTACTGCTCTCAAATAGTTAGGGATAAAGGATGTTCAACTTTTAGGGAAATGCGTAGGTTAGCTTAGGATAGGAAAGGATGGAGGTACGCATCCAACCAGTCTTCGGACTGAGAACCTTATGATGATGATTAAATTTTTTGTTTTTCTGAAGTATCCTTTTATCCTGAATTGAAAAGCGTTTTCAAATGGCAGAAAAATAACTAGTTTCTAATTTTAATTTTTTGCCAAGTTAGTTATGGGAAAACTTGAACATCTCTCAAACAATCTGCATATAAATTTAGTTAAATAATGTTCCTAGAATTTTTCAAATTTCTCTTGATTAGTGTTCGACAATAATTTATTATTAAAAATATTAAATTTTTCAAAACAAACCATTTGGTTCTGACCTTAGGACAAAAAGATACGTAAGAAAAATTAAACATTCAATATGGCGCCAATAAGACATAAGAAATTTGACTATCGTTATTAATTTTTCAGTTTTTTGAGGTTATTTCAGAACCTGTTCAGGGAGGACAAAATTCCAGACATTTTTGCAACATCTTACTTAAGAACTAAGTAAATACTGTAACCATCTGGTGAACAGTATGGTTAAAATGAGAACCATATCTAAGTTGGAATCCAGAGGGCTAAATAACGAGAAAAATTCCAAAAAGTGCTGTTTTCTGGACAAGCACAATACAAACAGAACTAAGACTTATGTCGCATTCTCAAATATTGTAGAAACTGATAGTTTTTTGCCAGGTTTTTGATTGTTTGCCAATTACAATGAGAGTAACGTTGGCTTTCTTCCAAATATAATTGATCAAAAATGTCAGATTCTCATGGCTTGATATCTCCACGTTCTCATGTTTGCAATAAGGGCTATGAGGTCATTAGGCACACCTGCTCATGTGATAATCTTTCGGTATTTTTATAATATAGAGGTAACACTTAGAACCAAAAATGTATGTAGGTACATATTTTTATACAATGTAAAAGAAAGAAAAGTAAAAGGAAACGTCATATTCAATTTTCTTGAAACACTCACAGAATTTAATAATTCCATCTGTATATGGCTTTAAGAGATTATCACAAGGCATACAACTCCTTCGAAACGTGGTCCCAATTCTGGAGACCCTGAAGAAAGAACAAAGTTATTGAAGTGAACCCGATTATACAACCATTATGTTACACCTAATTTAACCATTTTTACTGGAAATGTAGTACACTTATGTTTAATACACTGTTGGATATTACTTAACCTGCGGATCAAGCGGTTCCTTTGTTGTTATTTTTTTTTCTAGATATTACAGTAATTTTGACACCAGCAAAGAAAGTGGTCAATTGCTGGTTAATTCGGCCCAGGGAGGCAAGTGATAACAGGCGGTCACCAATGTCCATTCAATGGAGACCGAGAGAAACGAAGACACCCAAACCGAAGCCCAAAAGAAATTTCTCGCTGATATGAAACAGAACGAAAGGGGGTGAATTCTAGCACGGGTTCCAAGAACATGAAAAGGAACAGGGCTACTTCCAAGTGGAGGCAAACGCTGAATAATTATGGGAAATGTTATTTTTAAAATCACGAATTTAACGAATGCACTTTGAAGTTATTGACATTCTTTAGGAATGCATTAGGCATGTTCAAATCTTGTCATCCGAACGAATTACATCACCAAGTACATGCACTTACGTTACACATACCGAAAACAGTTTGTGACTTACGCAAGGTGATTCAAAAATTGCAATCCAACGATTTTGTTGCAGTTAAATTAATACAAACGTTGTTTATGCATATAAGCAGCGTCTAAAGTACATTTTTATGACCACTCTTTTACAAAAACTTGACAAACAATTTACTTCTCGTGTATAAAAAATGAATTAAAATTATCAAGCACTTAATTATAAAATTTGTATAATGGTTTAAAGCTTCTTCGATCAAGGACTCTTTGTAAGCTTTAAACATTTTTAAATATTTTTACAAATCGACAGGAATCAGAATCGTAAACACAAATTTAATGAACTGGCTAAAAGATATATGTATTATGTCACTGTTCTCTATTATCACTTCCAATCTGTGTTTCTAATTTCGGCAATAGTATTGATCTTTTTTTAGTTTTTGCATTGCTATTCTGAACGTCGCCGATGTTATGCTGCCCGATGGCTCATTAATAAATTTTAGTAGTGCTTACATGAGAATCCTGTTCATGGTGACAACATTTGCATATTTATTGTTGTATTTTGTGTGTAGCTTGACGCGAATTCTTTGCTTAATTATTAGTTTCTGCTAAGGTATTTTACAGATTTCTAGCTCAATAAATTGTGCCCAATTTAGCACTCGTTATTTTAAAAATGTGTAAGATAAGGGCTGTCAAATATTTTGACTTCAAAATGGTTTGACCAAAAATACAAAAATGGTTTGTCACGAAAAATAAATTTTCTGTACTTGAAGTATTGAACTGAATGTTTTGAATATATATGTATTTCATTTTGCCATTCTCGAATTATAAAGAACTACTTGTACTCGTAATGCTTCGGTAGGTTAGGTGCGTCCGAGACCAACCGATCTATACATTCTCGGTTTCATTCGTCTTCATACTGCAAGGATATTATATACACCCGTGCTAGATTTAGTTTTAGTTGCTGAGGTGCACTTATACCTATAGCAAAATATATAAAGAGCTTTTCCAGTTGCCAAAGAGCAACTTATTTAGCGTGTAGTCCCATTTTATACAGGGTGATTCACGGAAACCGTCGACTATAGATATTTCCTGATACAACGCAATAACAGCTCTGAAAATACGAACTTCTACATAAAAATATTTTCAAATTAACGGCACTTCCGGCTATACCGGAAATGGCCACCAACTTCATTTTTTACATGGAAGGTCATATTTTTGGGAGTAGATTTCGATTCTGCTTCTTATAAGGGAACTTTTATAATATAATCATTATTCAAAAAGCCTGCCATTTTCGACATATTAATTATTTTTCGAAATTTTCCGGCTTTGCATCATACTTAAAAATCTATTTTTGCTACGAATTTCCAAATTAAAATAATAATAATAATAATAAATAAATTTTATTCTGAGTATCGGACACATTATATTTTAACCCTATACACTTATTAATTATTAAACTGTGGACAACACCCAGAAAAGGTAATAGTCAACTCCGTACAACAGTACGGAGTTGGTCTTCCCTACCACCAGAAAAATTAAAAACAAATATAAGTAATCATAAATGAGTATGCGGAAAACAACGGTTTATACAAATTATTATAAAAAAGGCCTAAAACATACAAAATTGTAAAGAAAATACTAATCTCCGCATGAACAGAAGTGGAAAACAGAAAAATAATGTGTACCAATTAATATAATATTAATGAAGTCTTTCAAACCTAAACTTTCACATTGAAACTAATTTTTCCCAATAACAGTAAACTTTTAAATTGTTTAATACTTGTTACTTTGTAACGATACAAACTGTTCGTTATTTTTGCTGCCATATATGAAAATGATCCCCGAAACTGGCAAGTATGATACAAAGGGAGGGTGGCGTAGTCTCTAGTCCTAACATTCACAACATGATCTTCTCTACGAAATCTAACTTTATGCAACAAATACGCAGGTTCCCGGCTCTCGAAAACCCTCAGGACTATATTCGTGTAATGAAACAATCTGCGACCGCGGGCATCGAGCCAACCTAGTGCCCTGAGATGTTCGCTTGTGTGCTGTCGTCTTCTCAGGCCCCAAACGAACCGAACGCAAGCATTCTGAATTCTTTGCAAACGCATTCTATTATAATTTGTGAGACATGGCCCAAATACCGTATCACAAAAAGGAACGATATGTACACAACATCGTGAGTTACCACTTGTATCTTCCCCAGGATGCCCCTAATCTAATGTATTGAACATATGTTCAAATATTGCATGTTTTGAATGTGTATGGAAAACCGCAGACCAACTGGTTTCGTCCTTCTGGGACTCATCAGTACGGTGCTTTCCCCTACACACTCAATCCATGCAATTTAATCTTCCTATATATGCTGCCGCGCTCTGGACAGATATCAGCAAGTGACAACTATTTTGAGTAATTATCTGGTATTAATTAGTTTTCCATACACATTCAAAACATGCAATATTTGAACAAAGACCTGCTTAAAAGCACGTACGTACATGGAGACAAATTAGGATTGTTTCAAAGCCATCTTAGATGGGGTAGCAGTCTGAAACGTCTCGTAGTATCTAATTAATACCAGATAATTACTCAAAGTAGTTGTCACTTGCTGATATCTGTCCAGAGCGCGGCAGCATATATAGCAAGATTAAATTGCATGGTTTGAGTGTGTAGGGGAAAGCACCGTACTGATGAGTCCCAGAAGGACGAAACCAGTTGGTCTGCGGTTTTCCATACACATTCAAAACATGCAATATTTGAACAAAGACCTGCTTAAAAGCACGTACGTACATGGAGACAAATTAGGATTGTTTCAAAGCCATCTTAGATGGGGTAGCAGTCTGAAACGTCTCGTAGTACAAAAAATCTGGATTTAGTTCTATAATTCAATGCCTGGCGGGGTATTTGCCCGAGGAGTAGTTGTTCGAACGGTCCAGTACCTCTAATTATTGAACATACTTTAAATTTGCAGTATTAGCCATCTAAAACAGAATGGTATTCTACTTCAAAAATTAAAAGAATTCCCTATATCTATCTCTTATCGATTTGTTGTTGTGATCTAACTTTCCCATATTGCCTTGAGTAATTTATTAAACTGGTAGAGCTGTAATATCTTACAAATTAATTTGTTAGTTAACAAATAGGTACATACATATTTAATGTTAAAATTCCAAATTTAAGGGAATTTTTCCACATTTCAAATAAACTCTCACGAAACTAACAGTTCTACCAGTTGAGTAAATAAATACCTAGCAAAAATATTTTTTTAAAAGTATGGTGCAAAGCCGAAAAATTTCGAAAAATAATTAATATTCCGAAAACGGTTGGCTTTCTGAATAGGTATGGTTATATTATAAAAGCTTCCTTATAAAAACAAGCAGATCGATATCTACTGTCAGAAATATGATCTTCCATTACAAAAAAATTAAGTTGGTAGCCATTTCCGGTATAACCGGAAGTACCATAAATTTAAAAATACTTTCATTGAAAAGTTCGTAGGGGTTTATGCACGAATTCAAATTTCCAGAATTGTAAATCGTTGTATCAGGAAATATCTATAGTCAACGGTTTCCGTGAATCACCCTCTATCTCTATACAGATGGGGCTATTTTGAATCATCGACACCAGTGCTCTATAGGCTCGCACAAGTAGAATAGAATTAAGAAGAATCTTCAAAGACAGATAAAGGATTGTTTATAAATGATATTCGACTCATCGAATTTTAAAGCAATCAAATCTGATGGTCATTTCTGAATATATTGGTGTAAAGTATCTTCTAAAAATTTTATCGGGGGTACTAAGCCAATGGCCTGTTAGGATTCAGCAAGGTACATGGTTTTACAGCGAAAATTTTGTATGTTCCCGGATTACCAGGCTGCTGCTTAGCAACTTCTCATCATAAAGTTTTCAGTCCGAAGACTGGTTGGACGCGTACCTCCATCCTTTCCTATCCCGAGCTAGCCTACGCATTTCCCCAAAAGTTGAACATCCTACATCCCTAACTATTTGAGAGCAGTAGTCTAATCTGGGCCTACCCCTACTAACTCAATTCCGAGCTCAATTCATATATAAAAGAAGTCATTATCCGACATTGTGAATAAAAAATAAATTGCATTTTTTAATAAGTGCATGTTTGAGTTTTGTGTTCTCTTTCGTAAAATAGTCATGACGAATATCGATCTAATTTAGATTTTACCTGACAAAATTTGTCGATTGTGCCCAAAATTTTGCTCGTGTTATTGTTGAAAAATTACTCGATTGACGTCTCGTAATTTTTAAGCAATGCTACTCGTAAAATTGCTAGGCGACCTCTCGTTACAATCGAAAAATTTTGACAGCAAAATAATATAAACTCTATGATATAACTTATGAAAATAAAATGAAATATTTGCCAGCAATAAAAGACAGTGACAAAGAGACAGTTTTAAATATTAAGGTGTCAGATGTGTTTGAGAAGGCGGATAGTTTCGCATATACCAAGGAATTATAGTGGTCAATCATAGAAATGACTGACGAAATTGAAGAAATTTCAACAAGATCCACGAAAGTCAGGGCCTGTAACACATCTATTAGGAAAACGGTGCTGTGTAGGGGTGGATCATGACTAGAATAATGTACTCAAACTAAATTGAAGATTTGGGATCCGAGAATGTTTTACTAAAAATAATTAAATGAATAAAAGTAACATTGTATTTAGGTACCTATAGAATAAATTAGATGAGCCTTTGGGTCGACAAAGAATATAATGTGTTCGTAAATAATTTTTAAAATAGATTCCACTAGGGATCTATTTTAAAAATCATCTCGGTGTCTTCTTCAGAAGATGCTCTGAAGAAGACACCGAGATGAGTGTCGAAACGTCAAATATGCCTTTTAGCGTATCTATTAGGCAACGTGGCAGCCAGCCCGGAACATACAATAATATTTCTGTTTCAATAAATTTAATTACCTATTTGTGATTCGAGAACGGTAATATGAATTATAATTAACAGAATAATTGATTCATCTGCAAAGAAAATTGGCTTAAATTATGAGTAGAAGTTTAAGGCATCTGTAGGTATATGTATAATCAATCTAGGGCACAATTTATTTTTGTTAATAAGTTAACAAAAACGACAGCCTTGTGTTATGTCTTAAAGAAGAGGCCAGCCTTGAAATTTTGAATTTTATTCGCAAGTTTTATCTAACGTACACATATCTTGATTGGGATAAATCAGCAACTCGTGATGATATTAAGCCATAAAGGGAATTCCTCGAGGATAACAATATTGTCACAATTAATGCAATAATATATCTTATTTGACGTTTAGGATGTTTTCAAATCCCGTTGAATATGTAGCTACTTCAGTCATTCGCTATTATTATCTAGTCGCTATTCCTAAATCTCTCTCATTGCATTGGAATTCATAAATGCTGTAACATTTATTAAAATTTAAAACTTTACTTCTACCTTTGGGATAGAAGCAACTTGCAATCATAAATTCTAGAAGAAACTTTGAAAATGTTAAATGCTTCCGATTTTCCATCAGTACGATCATAACCAATTGACACGATCCAAAACCAACCCAAAGTTACTCCATTCTGCAAAATTAGTTTTCTTGGCAACGTCATGCCATGCTTATCCACATTAATGATAATGATTGATTCAAATGTAAAGCAAACCAGGGGGAGCGCACTAAGCACGTATCTATTTTTAAATAACTCGCTACAGAATCAACTGCAGAAGTAGTACCAAAAGTTACACCATGATGTTGCGGACGACCTGTAGAAAAAACACCCCAAAACAATATAAACACATAGCAAAGAGGATTAAAAAAAGAAAAATCTTCTTACAAATGGTAATAGTAATAATAAGTTCAGAGCAATGGTATGGCAAAAGCAAACAAGTTGCTAAGGCACACTTTACATGAAAATGGGTACATGGAAGTAGAGATAAACAGCAGAGGAGCCAATACAAATAAACCATTAAACAGAAAGTTTACAAAAAAGAAGGAAATATCAAGAAAAACGAAATTATCCGCCTATACTTCTGGAATGATGAAAAACAACACAAAAACTAAATGTCACGTCAGTTAACAATATTAGAAAAACACGAGAGTTAAGAAAATATGGTGAAAGAGATGAACTACCGAAGACCAAATTGGACCGGGGAAAAGGATCACTGCTAAAAAAAGGAAGTCATCAAGAATCACACAGAAGAACAAAAACCTACAAAAAAGAAACTTGCGTTAGATAGAAGCACAATGGAATCCAAAAAACAAAAGAAACAGACGAAAGCAATGCGATTTGATGAACGCGCAGAAGAGCATACGAATAAAAAATTAAATAAAAACACATAAATCCAGAATATGAGTATCGAACGAGGTATCAAAGTATTCAAAGCAATTCTAAAGCTACTTGAATAATCAAAAGAAATGACGGACTATGTACTGAATTTTCCACTTAACCAATATTAATATTTCCATGAAAATTATGGAATTCGTACTAATACTACTACTACTAATTATAATCCTGTATCTCGTACCGGCCCCAAGATTGTCATGGCGAGAGTTTTACCAATTCCATATTTTTATTTTTCTTTATTTGTGCATTCAAAAACCAACAAATTCGAGTGCCCTCACGCGGTCTTTTCCTCCAATAATCTATTTCTTATCTACAACGCATACGCATGGATTAATATGAAGTGCGTACAGCTGGCAAAAATCTTGTAGTTTTCCTATCGTCACATGTCACACCTCTTGCTTATTTCGAAAATCGGCTATATCTATTTAATACGAATGCAAACGGAAAAGTGTAAAATGTAATCCGCCGAATTATATAAATTATTAATTAATTAATTCACAATTTATCTTGGCATAATTATTGTATTTAACAACAAAAATGACGTCACTTATTGCTCGTCACCTTGAACATGGTCCACCCATATAGGTGGCATTACAGGAGCATTGCTTTTATTCAAGGTCGCATCACACTACGTGACCAAAAAAATTCGGTGGGCTTAACATGAGCCAAGTAAACTATTTTTGACCAGCTGTTATAGAATTTGAGCAGGAACGAAGAGAAGTAGATATCCGGAAGCGAGTAAGAAGGGGATGTGCGTTGCCACATCTAGTTTTCAACTTATATATCGAAGATGCGATTAATATTGTTAAAAGGACAGAACAGGGCAAAGAATTAGGAATAGATCTGGGCAAACTGGGAGGAGTTTTGACACAGGGCTTCAGCTCGAAGATCAACAAAAGAAAACCAAAATTGTGGTATGTAGGGGGAGTGAAAATAGGACTAAAACTAAAATACAAGTAGGAAATGATAAGATAGAGGAAGTTGCGGATTTCTGCTATTTAGGAAGTCAAATAACTCGCGATGGTATGAGCACAAAGAATAGCGTTTAACAAAAAGAAGGAACTGTTAATGTAGAAACTCGGAAAAGACTCTTCAAGACGTATGTATGGAGTACGAGAGTTAGACATTGTACGGGTGCGAAACTTGGACAATAGGAGAAGCGGATCGAAAAAGAATAGAAGCGTTTGCTTTGAAATGTGGTGCTACAGACTCATGATGAAGATACCGTGGATACGTGGCTAGATAAGGTTAGCAATAAGGAGGTATCAGAAAGAGTAGGGGAAAAGCGAAAGGTATGGAAGACAATAAAGAATATGAGAGATGGGATGAGAAGGTAAGGATGGTAGGACACCTTCCAGTGGTCCGTCATACTCGAGAGATTTTCATTTTTACGTTAGTGGGCATAAAGGACCGAGCCCGGAGGATGAATTTCTTCTTTCCTTCGCGATCTAATCCGCAAAGTTCGACTTACGAGAAAATTGAATGCATGTTCGCAACGAGTTTCGGCTCGAGGTTCGGCCCGGCGGCGGCGCTCGGTTCGATAATTTGCGCCTAGCTTTAAATATGAAATAGTAGAGAGTTGGTGAAGAAGCTCATACGTTCAAATTGTAATGAGTAGAGCGAAACTTTGGACCAAGAAATTGTGAAGTCATGTCAAGTTTGCAAAATGTGAAAAAATACAGCCAGAGCGAAAGGCATGGGCATCTTTTATCCACAAAAACCCGTAGCAGTATTTCGAGAATATATTAAAACTTTAACAAGTATGTAGCTACAGATCTCTTTCCGGAAATAAGTTAGATACCTATACTTAGCATAAACAATTTAATGTTTGTGCGGTACTAGCCATTTAACGAACACCAAATATTTATAATACTACCTATTATTGAGCAAATGTCGAATGCCCAGAGTCATTATCTGTTGGCAACCCTGATGAAAATGCCGCAAAAGCAACTTATTTGTATGAAAGGCACAAAAAAATGTATTTCAGTTGTTCGGTTTGGCTGCTTTTTTGCGCACTTAACACAGTGCTGGGAATATACACTTTTTTAGATAAAGTAAACTTATTTTGTCATACTTACACGCGTATTTCCAAAATGTAAACGGAGATTCATCAGATAATTTCAACCGTAGATATTTTCTACCTAAAACTAAGTACCTACTTATAGTGTACGCAAGTGCAATTGATATCTAGCAAATAAAAACTTATCGCACTAAAATGCTTACTGTTATCTTTCCTAACATGTTTTGTAAGTTTAATTAATTTGCAGCAAAAACAAAAAGTAAAACTCGTTTTAAAACAAACAACGACCATTAATAAAGTTCATTAGTTGCTTCTTAAAAAATTCATACAAGGAAATATCGCGCAGTTCAGTAATGTTTGTTATTGCACATTCTAGATGCTAACAAAAACTGCAAACAAATCAATTGTGTTATCAAACACAGTTGTTATTTTCCAAGATTTTCTCACTTCAAACCATGGCCCCCTGGATCTCCATCCAAAGTCGGTTCACACAAGTTTATTTTCAATAAGCGATACAAAAGGAAATCCCTTCTTTATAATACATAATTAATGGCGTTGTTTTGCTTGAGTCGTTCACGCCTACTAGACATCATGTTGAAGTGATACCGGCGCTTGTATTTTTACAGTTTGGAAGATGAAACATTAAACAAAATCAATCAATCAAAACAAACATTCTGATATTATTCTCTTGAATGTGCATATTGCAACGTAAACAAATAGATCCGAACCTAACCTAACATAACTTTCGGGAAGTTTTTATGGAGTAATAAAATTTCTCTGGGGCAAGAAGTCGCGGCTACACAAATACAACTGGGGGAAGTCAACTGTAGGTACATGATCATAGCTGTTTTTATTGAAGTTGATAAGTTACTGCATATTGAAATTATAATAACAGAATGAATGAAAGTTTAGAATTTGGGACAGATAATTTTTGTTCATGTAGCCATCTGTATTTATGATATTGCTGGTTTCACTTTCTGTAGCTACTAAAATACACACATCACCAAAACTCCCGATACACAAAAAATCTTTGTATATTGTATTCAATTTGTTGTGACAATTTCTGGGAAATGAGGAAATTAAACACCAAGCAGTGATTCAATGTTTGACTATATTATGGAGGGTGCTCATCGAGGGGTGGTTCATGAGGTAATTTTTCGTACACAGTAGAGGCAATCCAGGGGTAATCAGAGGCGATATCGGGGTTGTCCAAGGTAATATTTTGCGATCCAGGGTAATCCGAGGGTTATCTGAGGTAATCCGAGGGTTATCCAAGGGTTATCCGAGGTAATCCAAGGGTTATCCGAGGCAATCCAAAGGTAATATCAGGTTATACGAGGTGATTTTGCCGCGTTCGTATGAGTTCGTGAAAATTCGTGCGCCATCGCCATATTTATTGTCTGCACCCGACAGACCGGTGGCAACATGCAGTTGTGTTCGAAGATATTAATCACTGTTTATTCTTGTGCTTATTCTGATTCAAAATATATTGTCACACCAGAAGTGGCTCGTTTAATGAAAACCGAGATCAAAACACAAATTTCTCTGCAGAGAAAAAGAAAGATTCTTATGGACAGTGACTCCGATGCTGAAGTTGAGGATGAAGTCCTCTGAAAATTCGGACAGCAATGAAGACGAAGTAGACCGTATCATTGGGGACGATATCATAATGACCGACCAAAAAAATATTGAAATCGTAGAATACTACGCAGTCAGTTGGTATACTGGCCGCGTGGTCGAAAAACTTAGCCCCAACATATTTAAAGTAAAATTTTTAAAAGCAGAATTAGAAGGTTTTGTATGGCCAAAAATGGATAAATACCAAGTGGAAGATATCCACATCTTTTTTGGTCCCATAAATATGGTGGGGTCCGGGCCGCATAAATTCATATCGAACGTAGCGTATTGCATCCCCAACTGTTGACTTATAGCAACGGGCGTATTTTCTACTTATATACTATTTTCGTAAGCGTTCTTGCCAGCATATCTTCGTGACTCAGTGGTCGATGTGTCAGCCTCCCAAGCCGCAAAGTTGAGGGTTCGCACCTCGCCGTAGTGAATATGATGTTATGAAGGATGGGCGAATCATTGCCAAAAGAGTAGCCAAGACTGCAAAAATTGTAAGTTAGATCGATATTACATGACATTTTGCATATTGACGAAGTATCAGTATGTTGCCATCACTTCACAAGCACCAGGATCATGAGAACATCTGTGACCTTTTGGTACGTGCCGATGCGTTACCCAGTCGCCAAACAAGTCAGTAAGTAGGAGCGGCATCTCAATTTCTCAATTCCCAAAGAAGTTAAAAGAATCTACCGGCGTCTTGCTTCTCAACTTTTTTGACGATGATAGTAGTGCGACCTTCTGACAAAAGAAATTATTTACCTACGTTGGCCTTTGAAAATTATTTTCAAAGTCTCAAATGGAAGCAGAAAGTTGCAAATATGGAAGACTTTGAGTCATTTGGGATATGCCGACGCTAGTTTTGATAACGAATTAGAAATCATGCTAGATCATCACAACGAAGTATGTATCATTCTTTGATACTCCGTGATACTAGCAATACAACAAAAATGGAAGAGGCTATCAAAGTGCATGGAGGTTGAGGACATTAGAAAGAGGAATGGGAAGGTCCATGGGTGTTGTAACTAAAACAGAAATGAACCAATGAAGCCCCATAACTTCCACATGCAACATTGGCATACCACAAAGCCCTGGGTGAACGACACTGGCAAATATGCAGGAAGATGTAGGTATTGAAATGTATAGTCGGAGAGCAGGACGTTCGAAATATGCAAAATAAAAGTGGGGTATGCAACTCGCGAACATACAAAAACTGATGTCGAATTCTTATGTAAAATGACCTGCTGAATTCGATTCTGGAGGTCGCGAATCGATTCGGGATTGCGAAATTGAAAAAAATCGAACTTTATCATACAGTATTCTATTTTATTTTCGTGTGGTGGGGTAAGACTGCTTCTATGATTGGTGAATGGTTAAATTCCAACTGGTCATTTGTTATCTGTTGATCTAATTTCTAAGCAAACTTGATCAAAACCCGGTTTGCTTAAATAAAAGAAATTTAAGTTCATTATTGGTCAATAATAAAGAAAAAAGAAACACAGGAGATAAAAGTGGTGTTTCTCAGTTAAATTGCAATTATTGCAGCGCGATTTACATAGGTCAAACCGGGAGGGATTTCAATACCATACTGAAAGAACATAAAGTCTATTGCCAACAATTCAAACAGGACGGGTTTTTGGGAACATTGTACATATTGTAAACAATCATAATTTTGTCGAATATTATAGGTATAAGGATCTAAAGGTAGAAAATTAAATTAAGTGGAAAGTTTTGAAATTTGCAAAGCCATTAAATTAGATCAACAGATAACAAATGACCAGTTGGAATTTAACAATTCATCAATCATAGAAGCAATCTTACCCCACCACATGAAAATAAAATGGAATACTGTATATAAGGCACTGCTTTAGTTTTAAGATTTGTTTTGTAAGAACCTTTGAAGTCGAAACAATATTGTAGGTAACAATTAAACCTGTGAAAAACACTAAAAAGTTTTGTTTTATTGAAATGACCATATAATGATTTAAGAAAAATGCCCTACACGCATTTAATAAATGAAAACCCTAAACTCCGACGGCGTTGGCACGGCAGTCAGCTTTTGTCCGCGACAACGCGCGCAGGGCGCGACATATGACTCACGCTTAACACACGTTTTCTGACTTACTATGCATTTTATGAAAAAATACTCAAAATAAAAAATCATCCTCATTTTATGCGCTACAATTTACTCGTTTATAGTATAAGTATATCTTCAAAAATAAAAAGTTACCCCGATACACACTTTTTCGCTGTAAATGACACAAAAGTGGCAACTCTTCCTCGAATATTTATTAAGTTTTCAGTCAAATCACAACAATTACTATTTTCTCGTACAGCGTTAGAAAGCGGATAGTTTCATTATCCTAATGCTAAAATTTCAAATTTGTACGACAATGGGTGACAGATATACAGAAGGAGAAACAATAAAAGTGCGAAAATAGCATATTTGAGAAGAAAAATGAAAAAATGCAATTTTCTTCAATTTGGCAATTCCAAATCGAATCGCGACCTCAAAAATATGTTTTGTCAGGTGTTTTTACGCAAGAACTCATCGTCTGTTTTTGTATGTTCGAAAGTTGCATACCATGTGTCGAATTCAGAGCTCTTGCTCTCCGACTAGTACGGGACAAAATAGCTTTGGGGAAGATTCTAGTAAAACTTAAATTATAATGTAAATGAAACTGAATTATAACTTTTGAAGCAATATAGAGGCAGCATTAGATTTAAATTTAATATTTAAAACAAGTATTCCCTAAAATTTCTTATGATTTGTCATTTGGGTACGTTCTCAAATATGTAACATTTTACGCACATTTTTAATTCACACGATAAATAAACAGATAAATACATAAAATTCCATAATAACACTTTAATATTAGATCATAATTTTGTTATAAAAATAAGTTGCACGCGATTATTGCAACATAAATATTTGAACTTTGGGATACTAAACAATGTGTATTACTTTCTCATTTTCGTATACAGCAGAAAATAACACGGAAAATGCAGTGATGATGATAATAATAGTAAACTATTTCACTTGAAAGTATGTTCTGGTACAGCTCAACTGATAAAAGAATGCAAATGAAAATAATACTCAAAACAAGCATTTTGTTGTCAATTGCAAAGTCGTCGAGTGGGAACCGATATCGCCAAAAAAAAACTTCCATGTCAGATAAGTCTGTAGTTAAGATAAGTTTAGCTGTGACATAATCCATTTTAGAAGGTTGATGATATCGGGCCGTCAAAACGGTTGCCATTGCTCGAGATTAGAGTAATGAAGTAACGAAATTCGAGAAAAACAAGAAAAACCAAATGTTTAGGATATAATGATTAGTAGAGCAAAGTACAAAATGCCTGCACAAGGGAAAAGGCAAAAAACGAGAAAGGATAAGGTCAAGGCCACGCAGAAATAACAACAGAGAACTTAGTATCCACTTACCATAAAAACGTATTGCTATCAATGATTTGAATATTAATTCGGATGTAAGTACCTACTCTTTCTTTTGGGGGAGTAAACCTTGTTATTTATCAACTAAATTACATATGTATTCAATAAACTCAAAACTCTGCCACTAAACTTTTATGGATCGAGTATGTCATTTTATAAATGGCAAAGCTCACAATTTATTTATACAGCGTGAATCAAATTCGTGGCCCACCATTAGGATCTCGCTAATTTGAAAAGATAGGGGGCAGGTTTAAATTCGGCACCTTTACAGAATTTAGTGCTCATTTAAACGACATACGAGTTAGGGCCAAATTTTGTCGAACATTACGGTGGCTGCAATAAAAAAAATAAAAAATCTGGAATAACCGTTCAAACAGGATTAGGTACTTAAATAATAAACTAACTGTTATGCGTAATCTAATGTTACTTAAGTGCTCTTTTCAGTTAGACTTACTTTTAATTCCAATTTCACTTATGGTTACTTACACTGTATATAATTGGAATTACCTTCAGAACAGGCATAACGAATAACAAAATATGCGAAAATATTAGAATAAAATATGGGGCTCATTCTCAGTAATCGTAGGTACTTGACAGACTCTATTAAGTAGGTGAAAATAAAAAGTTCCTCAAAATTTCGTTAATGCAGGAATTACAGATGGAAATCTATTGAGATGACTGAAAGTACCGTAGCACGAATAAAATAAATTTTGCGAGTATAAAGTACAAAAATTACAAAACCATTTGCGTTATTTGAATAATGATCAAAATTTTTCCGCTGCTTCAAAACTTGCAAACGAATAATAATTAAAAAGTGGTATATATATAAAAAAACGCTCCCAACAACTTGATGATCCTTTAATAATCAAACACCTGCTCATAAATAACCGGCGAGAGGACCGGTCAGATCGGTCAAGAAAATTCACGGAACAGCATACATTGCAAACAAGAAGAAAACCGAAACTTCGTGTAAGGTCGTATTTAGGATCCGAGTGAAACTGAAATGGTAAGGAGACAAAGATTTGGGAAATCTGTGAGGTGAGTCGAAATGCACGTGTGACACGTCAGATTAAGATGCGAGGGGAAGTAGTAGAGGTCGGGAAATGGTGTTTTAACCTTGCTTAGAAACAGCGTTGAAGTTCCGTCGATTTCTGTACGCACATCAGGTGGCCTTATACGCAAGGCCGCGCGCTCGAGCCAGATATCATCGACGTAGCACAGCCAAAAGCACTCCTTTAGATAATTATGCGTGAAATGCACTTACATTCGAACACTTTCTATTTGTGTATGGCGTACATACACTGAACACAATGCGGCTTTTGTGCAAACAAGTCGTATCACAATCGAAACACACGACATTCCTGAGACACGCAACGTCCGAAATGCATCGTTTCGCGGAGCGCCGAATTTCAACTCAACACGCGTATGCCATTCGCTACCTACTGAAAACCGAACACGCATTCGCCAATGCTAATACAGCCAGTTCTGCGGCACGCATCGCCGAATCTACTGGTCCTATTTTCATTATGCTTTTGGCGCGACTTTCGGAAACTCGCATCTAGCGGTACACGCACACTGCAGTTCGGTGCACGGCTTTCTCGCAGCGGAGGCGACGTTCTGCATGAAGAAGGCCGGCTTGCAGGCCGACCGTGTGGCAATGGCCACTGTTTAAATGGGTCATACGAAACGAATGCAGAAGTTAACCCGAATTCGTGGCCCCTTCCATCTCCAAATGCACATTACACCGATGCGAAACCACACATGACGTAAATATCCGATCCGTGGATTTACTAACTCTTTCCCAACGCGGTGAATGCGTTAATTAAATACATCTTTAACTACGCCAACACTACTTGAGAGATTTCATATGCGTATACTGTGTAAATTCATGGCTACTACTCACTCACCGCCAAACAAATAAAAAATTCCAGAAACAGAAATCATAAACCTATTACTTCTTTAGCACATGTTTGCAAACTACATAGATACAAAAAGTCCCTCAGCGTGTAAAATTTTCATTCAACATTCAATTTTCGGTATTATTAAATCATAAAAGTATGCTTTGGAGACATTTTGTGATAGTAAATGCGACATTAACTACTAGAGAGTAGAGACACTCGTTCCTGAAAAAAGTTTCATGGGCTTCCAGTCCAGGTGGAAGGCAGAATAAATTGAAATTTGGATTCGACATACACAGCGGAATTCAATGTTCTGGAAAAGCTGAATGGTGCCTTTATTTTCAAAATGAGACAAAAAAGTTTCATACATACATGCAGAGCAATTTTTTTTGGAAACTTAGAACTTGGCAAATGTAAACGACCCCTTAAATTTCAACTCAATAACTTTCCTAGTTACTAAGATAATAAAAAAATATTTAAAAAATATTAAAACTTTTACACCCTGTAGTCACTTTAGAATATATGTTCATATAAACTTTTCGTCTTATTTGGAGTTCCTCTAGCACCCATTTTAATTTGGCACGCCCGTTCTGAATCACTCTGTATAATATAAGTACTTTCACCTTATGTACCAAAAAAGACATTAAAGAAATAGGACAACGTAAGTTTTTTTCAGGATCGACATGAACCATCCTGGATTTCTATTCAGATTCGCAGAGAACGTGAAAATGAGCGACTTTTTCTAATGTATTTAAGCAATTCTGAATTTATTTATCCCTCAGCTCCCTGTAGTGCACACCTCGAAATGATCGCGCTGTATACTTATTTCGTAAACCAAATGTTTGCGACACTTCAAAAAATAGAGATGTAGTAGGCAGTTTTTCGAATTCGCCATTGCGAAACATCCCCAAATCCCGAGTTTCTTTTAAATTATCTACATTCCACTGGCATTTGTTGTAACTTTTTTTAGATGATGCCTGCATAATCTGTGCTGCCATCCACGTTTTTGAATGGCAAGTTGGAAACTTAGGTATATTTCTGAACAGAAATTGAAAAAAGGCATTTTTATGCATCATCGCAGGAAAAAACTGGTTCTGAAAAAAAAAATCTTTCTCCGCAGGTTTCGGAAACAAAATTGCATGTATAAATGTATATAGCGTGTCCCACTTAACTTGAATTTCTTAGATTTTGTCCTTTCCACGGCAGTTCCCTGATAACAGAAAATCCTACAGCCCCAACTATTTGAGAATAGTAGACTAACCTTGACCAATCTCTTTTTATTCCTAACATAGTATTTCCGCCTTTTGTATTATAGTGAAATAAACCTTCATGTCTCGGAAGGTGTCCTGCCATCCTATCTCCGCTATCCATTATTATCTTCCACATATTTCTCTTTTGCATAACTTGCTCTAATTTCTAATACCTCCCATTGCTAACCTTAACTATCCACGGTAACTTTATCGAGCATCCGAAACATCACATTTCAAGCGCTCTTCTATTTTTTCCCACCCATTTCCTCTTATGGCCCATGTTTCGCAACCATACGATGCCGTGTTTCATAGGCACATTATTAAGAGCTTTTCCGAGTTTCTAAATTTACAGTTATTTCTTTCTTTGTGTTAAACGCGACTCCGTCCTGTGCTATTTTTCGTTTTATGTCCCTGCCGCTCCTACAACTGAAGAACCATTAGACTTCCCAAACAGCACAAATCTACAACTTCTGTTCAGTCGATTCTTACGCTTCCTATGTAACCAAGTTTTATTTTTATGGACTTTCCTATAGCAGAATGAAATTCGGAACATCTAGTAAATGCCTGGGGGTGAAATGAAGAAGAACGAAGACAGAGTGGCAAGGTGGAAAAGGAAGGTATTGATTTATGATGGAGCAGAAACACAAGATGGCTAAATATTTCAAAAACAAGTCAGTGGCATAACATAAAACAATTCGGGTGGGTTTTAGGGTACACTGACCCCTAAAAAAGCATCATCCCGTGTGAGGAATTTTACGACTGCAGCACCAAACCAAAGAAGCACACCAAACATGAAGAAGGTGGCTCTTTGCGTTTCCGTGATACTCTTAAAAAATTTATAATAATCTGGCACAATTTCTGCATCTTCTAAATAAAAAAGACCAAAAACAATTTCCAGAAATTGCGTTAAATAAGGTAATAATAGACGCAATAGCCAAATAACTATTTGGTCGCGTATTCCTGGATAGGTACTATTTGTATTTAATAAATATACAGGGTGAGTCGGGGTTATACGGCCATACGTAAACCATGCAAAGGAAATTTGATTTTTAGAAAAAAAGTTCATATTTATAAATGTGTACTCGAAAATGCTTTCTAAGAGCGCTACAGCGTTTAGTAGGGTTTGACAAAATTAGTAGGCTTTAACAAAAAATTGAGGATTTGTTTGTGTCGAAGTTTGACAGTTTTTGACATCATCATCATAAGGTTCTCAGTCCGAAGACTGGTTGGACGCGTACCTCCATTCTTTTCTATCCTGAGCTAACCTACGCATTTCCCTAAAAGTAGAACATTCTACATCCCTAACTATTTGAGAGCAGTAGTCTAATCTAGGCCTACCCCTACCTCTTTTCATTCCTATCTCTGACTCTAGTATGTCGCGAACTATTCCTTCGTGTCTCATAAGGTGTCCTACCATCCTATCTCTCCTACTCTTTATTGTCCTCCATACCTTTCGCTTTTCCCCAACTCTTTCTAATACTTCCCTATTGCTAACCTTATCTATCCATGGTATCTTCATCATGCGCCTGTAGCACCACATTTCAAACGCTTCTACTCTTTTTCGATCCGCTTCCCCTATTGTCCAAGTTTCGCACCCGTATAATGCCGTACTCCATACGTACGACTTTAAGAGTCTCTTCCTAGTCTCTATATTAACCGTTCTCGAGCATAATAGTTGTTTCTTTTTGTTAAACGCAACTCGGCCCTGCGCCATTCTTTGTTTTATATCTTTAGTGCTCCTACCGTCTTGAGTTATTTTACTTCCTAAGTAGCAGAAATCCGCGACCTCCTCTATCTTCTCATTTCCTATTTGTATTTCCATTTTAGTTCTATTTTCACCCCCCCTACATACCAAAATTTTAGTTTTCTTTTTATTGATTTTCATGCCGTAGCCCTGTGCCAAAACTGCTTCCATTTCATTCAAAGCCGCTCCTAATTCTTCTTTGCTAGATGCTAACACTGCTATATCATCCGCAAATCTGAGCATATTAATAGTTTGGCCCTGTACATTGATCCCTGCGGCTGTTCTTTCCTTAACAATATTAATCGCATCTTCGATATATAAGTTGAAAACTAGAGGTGACAATGCACATCCCTGTCTCACTCCCTTCCGGATATCTACTTCCCTTCGTTCCTGCTCACATTCTATAACTGCCTTTTGCTCTTTGTAGAGATTATGTATTATTCTTCTGTCCCTGTATTTCATCCCTACCTTTCTCAGCACTTCGAACATCTTCCCCCATTTTACGTTGTCGAAGGCTTTTTCTAAATCTACAAATCCTATATAGACGCTCTTTCTCTTTTCTATGGTTTTTTCTATAATTACTCGTAAAGCTAGAATGGCCTCGCGCGTTCCTCTATTTCATCTAAATCCGAACTGATCTTCTCCTAATATTTCTTCCGCCTTTTTCTCCATCCTTCTTTGCACAATTCTAGTTAAAATTTTTGACGCATGGGAAGTTAAACTGATAGTTCTAAAATTTTCGCATATATCCGCGCCTTTCCTTTTTGGCAAGGCTACTATGATGTTCCGTTTGTAATCTTCTGGAATCTCGCCTGTCAGGTATATGCGACTAACTAATTTAAATAAACGATCTATTACCTCTTGACCTGCGCACTTTAAGATTTCTGCCTGCAAGTTTTTGACATGTCAGTTTATTAAGTGAGTAATTTTAGTGCATTGTAGGTGCGTTTATGCGTAGATTGCGGAATAATGCAAAAAATTTACAATAAAGCTGAATACGCGGATATTGTGTTTGTCTATGGGTACTGTGACGGTAATGCGCGCGCTACAATAGATGAGTACGCCCGCAGATTTCCAGTTGTATCTAGAGATACCAATTCTACTTTGGCTTTCACGCTTCCCCATCCGCGTGCGCGTGCGCGTTACTTATGTCGGTAAAATGACGTTTAAGAATATCGTTATCGGCTAGTGACGCCAACGGTCTCGGTGGGTGTTCGGATATCGTACAGAACTGCCATTTTGTTCTCCTACGGCTAGACGAGTCCTGACCCCGCAGCGGTTTGATATATTTTGCTTGTTTTTACATCATCTTTTTTCCAAAAAATGCGTGTGTCTGGTGCGAGAGGGCAAGAAAGGGCTTTGTTTCAAAAATACGTTCTCTTGGAATATTTATTTATTAATATTAGGACATTAGTCTGCACTATACTATATTTATGCGGAAGCCTGAAAGCCAAAGTAGAATTGGTATCTCTAGAATCAAGTCAGATTTCCTCTTTGGGCCGCCCAACAGACGGAGTGATCACCCTGCAAGGAGATTGCCCCACAGGTCAGTATTTTCCAGTACGTTTCAACGTCTAAGAGAAACAGGATCAACTTCATTGCAATCGCGAACAGACGGTATTTTCGCACCCTTTCAAAATATTAGAAGAACAGAAAATATCTTACAGCACTTTGATGAAATCCCTTCCAGTAGCACGCGGAGATGTTCTTTACAATTAGGATATTCGCAGAGTATTGTGAACAAGACTCTGAAAGCAGATGCTCGTCACGCATATCATTTGCAGAAAGTCCAGCATTTGCTGCCTGAAGACTTGCCACGAAGAAGAGAATTTTCAGAGTGGTTCTTGGGGCAAATAAGAAATGATGCTTCTTACTTTCGGAGGGTGATTTGGACTGACAAGGCAACTTTTACTCGTGCTGGTATTTTTAATCAGCATAATGCTCATATTTGGGAACACGAAAATCCTCATGCTATAAAAATCAGCAAGTTTCAGCATCAATTTTCGTGCAACGTTTGGATGGGATTATGCGATGACTCACTCATTGGCCCGTATTTTCTGCCTCCGCGGCTTAATGGTCCGGCTTTACTTCCTTTCTAGGAAAATGATTTTGAAGCAGTCTTAGATGACATGCCTCTAGTTACTAGAGCAAACAGATGGTTCCAGTTAGATGGATGTCCCGCTCGTTACACTCTACCAGTCCGACGATGGCTGCATGACAATTTTCCGGAAAGATGGATTGGTCGCGGTCAAGACTGCCCCCGTCCTTGGCCTGCGCACTCCCCGGATTTGACCCCCGTAGATTTTTTTGTATGGGGTACAATGAAGAGCAAGGTTTATTCTGAGCTTGTTAACGACGAAACTACTCTCCGGGAAAGGATTGTTGAAGCAGCCCAAGAAATCACACCAGCAGAGTGCCGCGCACCTGCACAATCTGTCGTCCGTAGATGCGAAGTTTGCATTGAAAATGATGGTGGCCATTTTGAGCCATTTTTATAAATTTTTGAAAATTAACTGCTGTTTGACGACGCATTTTCTTCTCTTTCTTTGTTTCTAATAAAATTGTTGTTATATCGAAGCGTTTTTTATAAATCTTTTTTTTATTTTTGTCCAAGCCTACTAAACGCTGTAGCGCTCTTAGAAAGCATTTTCGAGTACACATTTATATGAACTTTTTTTCTAAAAATCAAATTTCCTATGCATGGTTTACGTATGGCCGTTTAACCCCGACTCACCCTGTATAATAAACTCTTACCCTTATGCTTTTCTGACCCAATGCAAATGTTAAACTTACCGGCTTCCAACATCTTTCGTAACATATTTAAGTTACAGTTCTCTAGCTAAATTTGTACCTTGAATTTCCTTTGCTGCTTTACACAAATAATCCATTGCATGCACTTACATTGCATAAACCATAATGTATTTAACTAATATTTTATTATTTGCATACATCATTAGACCCGTAAGGCTACTAAAAATTTTCCTACGAGTTAATTTCCAACATGCTTGAATATTGGTTTTATGCATATACGATGTGAACCTGACATCGATATCCTTTTAAACATATAATTGGTATAATATTTGTAATTAAATAATTCGAATAAATGTCTATTATAAATGCAAAAATACACAGACACTTTTAGGAAAAATGGAAACGATTAGAAAAAATATGTTGTGCAGCCACATAAGTGTAAATAATTCAGGATTTCCTTATAGGATCTTATACTAAGGACTTTCTATAATACACATTATCAATAATTTGGAAATCTTTACTGGATATCATGATTTGCAGTTTCTCATACCTAAAATGAATAGATTTTGAGCATTTTGTGATTTTCGAAAATATCGGTAAAAACTAAAACTATTTCTCAATTTTGAACTTGTTTTACATAACAACAAATGTCAAGTTTTGGTCAACACTTAATTTGCAAAGCTCTACGCGTCTTGCTCCTTCTTACAAACCCATGAACAGTTATTGCAAAAACAACTAATTCCAGCAGACTTGCTACAATTCCTGGCACTTCGGCTTGGATGTTCAAGAACACATACAAAATTTGAAATTCATATGAACAGAACAACGAAAACTATGTATGGGAAACTGTACGGTCGAACGAGGTCAAAATGTTACTACTTTTGATCCAAAAAATGTTGGGCGTTACTTAAAAATACATAATGAAGTAATTTCAGGTTGAATTTCTTCTATAGAAAGACAATGGAAAAATTGCAAAGACGTTTGCAAGAAACTGTAAGCTTTGGGAGCTTCGACGTTAAAATTCTAGGTTTCAAACTGCTAGCATTGTAGAACTGGAAGAACGAGTGGAAGACAAAGGTGGAAGGTGGGGGAATTTGAGAAATTATCGACTGTATCTTTACCGTTTGTAAAGAGTTCAAGCACTAAAAAAAACACTTGACTGTTCCAGAAGGTTACAGAAAATGATGCATTTTCATGATTCATTCTCCTTATGGGGCGGGATGGAATACACTTGGGAGTTTTGGTTTTTCGTAACATACATGCATGTTTGAGAATTCACATGAATTTTTGATAAATGTTTTGTGATTTCTCGATTGGCCCATTCGTTTTACCGAGAAGGAGAATCTTGTTGCAATTTATTACGAAATGTTTGTTCAACTCTAATCGACCATAGTCTGTCTGAACTGTGGCCAATTTCATCGCGAAGCTTGAAGGTTTAACCACTTCATCAAGTGTTAGTTCCATATTGCAAAAGTGAGAAATTTCTTCCGAAGAGTCATGTAGTCTACACAACATATTATATCCTTGTTACCCTGATGACATCTCATTACAAGCCTGTAAATGGTAGATGAACGTTTCGCCTGTCCTTGACTTTGTCCCCAGGTTGCTAATAAAACCAAATAATTAAGGTCTTTTGGTGTTTTGTTTTTGACACATACTGAGCAGATTCGGTAACGAAATGCCTACTGAAGTACCCGTATGTGTGTTGCCTTTCAATTTCTGATGTTGGTAAATAAATCGACACTTCATAGGAGGTGACATAATTTCTTATCATCGTAACAATTTTAGAACCAAGTTCAAAAGCAAAAAAGGAAGTTGACATCCTACTCTTGTTTGCTTAGAACTGATAACACGTGCATTTTTTAGGAAACAGTTAATTGTATCGTAGGAAGGCAAACAGAGACCCAAATTCTACTCTTAGGATGTCAAACATTTCCTAAGCACATGAATTGCATAGCTTTGAAATTTGGGCAAATTAGGAGGGGCGGAAAATTCCAACTCGATGAATTTATAAAAGATGAGTTATTTCCTAATGAATATAACTAATCGAATATGAACCAAAAATACTTCAGAACCAGATGTCACACAATAGATATGTGTTTAAATTTAAATCGTGTAGTAGAATTAGCGGGATTTGAAAATTAAGTCGATCAATCACGAAAATCCTCGCTGGCTTACTTCTTACCGTATCATTAAAACCCCCTGTTTGTCGTTAATTAGTTTAATAATACGTTACCAGATTTTTCTACTACGCTTAGACGGTTTTATTAATACATACACTGGTCTGTACGTACGGAACTGACACATGTTGCGAATCCCAAGTATGCGATTCGCTGTTCCAGTTTCAGGAATTTTTCAACGGTCGTTTATATTATGCTAAAATAGTTGTATCCTCGAGCCTATATGACATCACGACCACAAAAAAAGTTCTGAAAACTGGTGGGTCTAGAGGCATTTTCGGTTCATCATTCAAGCGAAACCTGTTTTTATGTAAATTTGCCATATTTGAGTGTTAATTATTTTTATTATTATATGAATGATTTGGGTAAAAGTAAAACAAAAATATTTCGTTTTATAAATAAAAACGTTTTTGTGTGTAGTTGTTTACTACAAGTTTCAGGTACTTCATAATTTGACAAATACCATAAGAGTAGGTATGAGGTTCTATAAATAGATTTTTCTGGCTTCCTTTATAGAAACTTACTTTAAGTGAAAAAGTTAAACTTGTATTTATATCTGGAATTATGACCTAAAATAAGCAAGAAGTAATAATACTCGGGGTATTTTTAAAATGATTAGGGGCTGGATATTCCACTTTTGCTGAATTAACCCGTGGCCTTCCACACGACAGCATTTATTTCTGAGTTTAATCGAACACTTTATTTCATAAAGTCGGATTCCTTAGAAAAACCACGTGTATCTTCTTCTGGCATATTGAAAATCGACGCCTATCTCCATCCTCAGAAGGTATTTCCTCCCATCTCATCCGGTCTCTCTTATTCTTAATCGCTTTCCATAATTATTATGTCTCCATTTTAGAGTTTCTAAATTTAGCATTCCCAAAAACAATAGTTTTCTTTTTGTTAAAGGTGAGCGATTCGGCCTCATGTTATTCCTTGTTTTATGCCCTTACCACTTTCCGAATGTAACACCTGAACGCATTACTGCTGAAGGCATTATCTATGGAGTAGAATCATCCATCACTCTCCAAGCGCATATCTCAGACATTCTTCGGTCTGATGTCGCAAGAGTTCTGGAAGCTCCCTAAATACAACATTTCCAGATCTGAATCTCTCGCTTTGAAGAAATTCAAATCCAATTCTGAGTTGGTAATTCTCCCGGCAGCTTCTTGATGAAATTGCTTAAGTCGCAAAAATTTTCTCACTTCTCCAAAATAGTAATATGTACATATCGGCCCATCTCTCGTAATTTCATGAGTCGTCTCCTTACCACTGCCACATATTTCATAAAATCATCATGACTTCCTCTTGAAGTTGACTTATTCCTCGATTATCTGTTCCGCCGAGGTTCTATGGTCTCCCAAAGATTCATAAACCCGTTAATCCTCTTCGTCCGATTATAGACGAGATTAATTCCTCCACTTATAAACTTGCCAAGTATCTCGTTTGTAGGGAAGACTCTTTTGTCCTTACCTCCGAACATTCTGTCCAAAAACTTCATAGATTGAATGTCGACTACCAAGATATCCTCGTTAGTTTAGATGTCGAATCCCTATTTACCAATATTTCTACTTTGAATTCTATTGCGATCATCAAACAACTCTTCATCAGATTTTGCTCTCTTCCACATATTTCCTGTTCCGTGGACGGTTCTATGAACAAGTCTCAGGAACCGTCATGGCTCCTCCCTCGTCCCATGTGGTCAGTAACATCTTCATGGGGTATTTCGAAGAACAGGCTCGTGAATCATAGAGTCCTAAACCCCCCAAATGTTGGTTCAGGTATGTCGATGATACTTTCATAATTTGGCCTGACCTGACCTGAATAGTCATCACCCCAATATTCAGTTCACCATGGAGGTTGAAGTTGATAGAAAGTTGCCCTTTTTAGATGCTTGGTCAATTGTAATCTTGATAGTAGTCATGGTCATACTAACCATCATCACTCTAAAAAAAATTCAGTCATCAATTCTCTTGCTCGCTGTGCGGTCGCCACATTCTTAATCTTCTGGGCTTCAACATACCACATAGACTTTGACCAGCAACAATTACAACCCTCGTACTATTATAAGGACCATTTCCAAAAACCTAATTCCTCCCAGGCCAAAGCGCGGTGACACTACCACCCCTACATCCATCTCATATCTCCCGTACATTCACAATGTTATATCGTATAGGCAACTTCTTCGTAAACATGATATCAAGATTGTCTTCAATCCCAGTAAGAGAATCTCTGATCTTCTATCCTCAGCTAAAGATCCTGTACTTTTGCACACGGGAGGCGTGTATCGCATTCCTTGTTCTTGGGACTTGTTTCGTTGGTCCAAGTGTGGACGAGCACTGAATTACTGAACTCGAAATAATAAATTGTCCACGTTTGTTTGGGCAGGAGAAAGGCAGACACTTAAGAGTATCTTCTTCGAGTGACTTTAGAAGCAACATTGCAAATTGCAACCTATCTGTTCATTTCTGCGGGAGGCTCAGCCATTGGAATGATGGAGAAATGCGAAGCATCGCGTCAAGGACCTATTCACTAAGATTTCCAGTAAATAAAAATGGGGAAGACTTAAAAATGGCAATAGGTTGGAAACTAAACATTAATTTTAGGTTATTGTATTCATTGAAATCCTCTAAGTATATTACAGTGGAAAAACTGCGTTTATCTTCTCAATTGAAAACTATCTCTCGCCTCATAAAACACAATTTTATTATACCTCAAAATGACTACATAAACTAGTAAAAATTCAGCAATAAATTTACTGCATACAGATAAGAGCACACAAAAACTAATTCATCCAGTGTTTTTCCCAAATCTAATTTAGGAACGCCATCGCCACCGAGTTCAAAATTTTCGCATGAACTTGCACTAAGGTGATTCAGAACATTAAACATGCAACTTTTATTGTTTCCTACAGTGCGCAGTGGGTATGACGACTTGTTAAAATCTGCAATCACGTGAACAAATGCCACTTTAGGCCATGGACATTAACTATTTTATTCTTGTCACATATGATCTACCTAATCTGCACGTTAAGCATTACACAAATTTATTTCGCATTTAGCGAATGAAAAAAGACTCCAGCCAGTTAATGAAACAAAAACAAGCTCTGCCTAGGGAAAATCGGGAAAATGACTGATGAAATCGCGTTCAGTGGGTTATGATGATCCTCGTTAAATCAGCTGAATGGCAACATGCAAAAAACTACAATCCTTTACAACCTATTTCGGTTGAGGAATAACGATTCAAATTTTTGAAACCTTTTTTCGAATGCCTGTCAATACTAAAAGTTTAAACAACCCAGAAAGAAAATATCGTGGTTCAAAAGACTAAAAGCATGGTTCCCTCTCTAAAACGATGGTTCTATTTCTGAATCAACTTACAAGTTTTACATTAACGGTCAGTATTATTGAGTGACTCATAAACACTTAAAGAAACAAAAATTCAAACCAGAAACAAAACGTCCTCATATCGGTTTGTTGGTCCCTGTGGGCATTATTTAAATATTATCTGAATTAATATATGTACCTATCTTCCTCTGAGTTGGGTTCATGTAAACATTAATTTTTAATGTATGTATTGTCCAAGTTATTGAGATAATTAATTATCGAGTACCATGACCGATTGAGGACTGGATTATGGATTTAAATCAGTTTCTTTTCTTTTCCTCTGATCTCTTGAGGCGGTTGCCAAAGAAGCTACACGTATTTAAAAACACAATTTGCATAATTTTAGTCATCGCATCGAATAATCATTTTATGAAACTACAGAAAGTATGTATTTTTGCACGTACAACAAACACATGCGCCGCCTAGTCGCGGTTCAATTTTGGTATTGCAATCATCTATAGACTTAAACAAATATAATTGCAGATGTGTCACATCAACCAGCCATCCAGTAAGACAATATTTTGCAGTCGTCGGCGATTTTATTTCGACTAATTAAATGACGTTCATTACAGAAAAATATACCATTCAGGAACCACACACTTACATTAGTTAGTCTCAGGCCTAGCACTGTTGGATTGGCAGTTGCAAAATCACTTTTCTGCTTCCTACTTTTTGCGTTTCGTCTACCTTACCACCGCGTAACTGACGGTGGGGCAATACCACTTAAAAGATTTAGATGATCTGTTAAAGTTAAGCTAGTTACCAATCCGGAAATTCCACCAAGCATAGGGACCAGCTTGTATGCATGATGGGTTAATCTCCGAGTTCTCCATCTGTTGCCGCACTATCCCCAAGTGATCCGTATATAAAACCAACCATTCTCTTAGAGGGAATGGATTACCGGAATCATGACAAACTCAAGAGTTGACATTATCTTAGGCAGACGATCACAAAACAGTGCCAACAATTTTGCACTTTCTGGATATCTAGAGATATCTGTATAAGCAAACAGTTTGTAAATGGAACGGAAGCGTATATAGGTATAAAACCGACCATACTAGCAACATTTCCCAAGATTGTTCTTCGGGCCCTGTTTCCGCTCAAAATCAGTTGATGTACGACTTGATTAGATATTACATCACTATTTCCTGATGATTATACCAGAGATGCAGCTCTGGATTTGGGCAATATGTCGAACAGTTTTGCTTCATTTTACAGGATATGGGAGAAAAATGTTTTGTTTCTTATTGCTTACGTGTAGGATAAGAAAAACAGTACATCTATAGTTTATTTAGTACTTATACGGAGCCAAAAGCTGTTCTTTATATTTATATATCAGATGAGTAGCCATAATTATCTCGTTATCGATTACTTTTTTTATACAGAAAGATGTTTATGTTGGTTACGGTTACGTGTTGCTAGGCAGAAGGAGCATTACGTATTTACAACCCTTTATACAACTCCTTAAACTCAAGAGAGCTAAAATTGCATGATTGAATAATCTTATCCTGTCGTGTGACAGTTCTTTGACCTAGCGAGGTCCTTACGGAGCACGTCATCACTTCATTAATAACAGTCAGCTCCTTCGTGCCCACGCGAAGCTTGCAGGCCAACTCAACCGCGCTTGTACATACGCGAAAAGCAACTGGCGAAATTTGCATACAGGAAACATATTGAAAAAAATATTCGATCGCCTTCTCCTACAAATGTAATTTATTTAAGAAATGTTGCGAAAATAATTTTGTTTTATGGGTTTGTGGGTCATGAAACAAGAAAACAGCCACAGGGTGTTTAATAATACCCAGAATACAAATTGCCTCCAGTGGCGGCTAGTCAAGCGGAGAAATGCGAGTAAAATTCTCAAAAGCCAGTTACTAGTTAGGCTTCTATTTTATTAATTTCGCTTTAACGTCTTTTAAAATTTGATGCCGAAAACTCTGACACACTACAAACATACTTACAATAGAAACAAAGATGGGTCGATTTAAATTGATATTATTTATTAATTTCTTCATTCTTATTGCTGTAAGAGATTGGCAACGCTTCCGTTCTTCTACCCTGCACGTCCTCCGTCTGGAGTTCCAGGCTCACATAAAATTTTATTTTGTATCGACAAAATGGATGTTCCCCTTTTCCTTGATTCCATGACCCCAATATTTAGTACCCCCTTCTCTTCTCGGTGTATTCTTCACCATTCCAGTTTTATTCGTCATGTCGACTGTTCTTATTTTGGATATTGTGAATTCATTTTTGTTTTATGTCCCGTAAAGTGTAACGCAGAATTCATAATAAAATTTCAGCCTCTTCCGACCGAAAGGCACTTACAACGATACATCATCGAAGAACAAAATATCCTTTTACATTTTTACATTTTCTTGCAACAAAGTATGTCAAACGTTTTTCTTCACTTGTGTGTTAACGCCTTCCTCCCACTCCTTTTTTACTGATTCAAGGTATCTGAATCGCGATACTTTATTTATTTATGTTTCCTCAATTTCCTCAAAGCAAGCTCGTGCTGCTTTTTTCTGTTAATTCAGAAATACTTAGATTTCCAATTTGAAAGATCTTCCTGCACACGTTGTCTTATCTCATGTTAGGCCTTCGGGAATTCAACCACCGGCCTTTTGTAGGTCAATAAACGCCAAATACACTGCTTTTCCTGATCTCAGAGCTGCTCCCATATACACCTCTTCTAAGGAACACAAATAATTTTCATTGTATGATTTTGATCATACAAGTCATAGTGAGTAGGTTACACTATTTATTTGATTAGCTTGTTTAGTACAAAATTGGCTAAAAATAAACTTGTAATGTTTTGCATTATTTGTTTCATAATGAAAATAAACATTTAATTGAAAAACACTACATTGTGTAATAAAATAAAAGTTGCCCTTCAGCATGTCACACACATGCTCAATGGGGTTGAAGTCGGGAGACTGAGGAGGCCTTGGCAAAAGGGAAATGTTCTCTTCTTCAAACCAATTTTGTACCTGATGGGCAATGTGAGGACGAGCATTCTCCTGCATATAAACCAAATCTGGACTAGCAGCATATGAATGTGGTTGCACAACAGGTACAAGAACTTGTTCAATATAACGCCGCTGGTTCATGGCTCCATCCAGACAAACGAGGTCCGTTCTATGGTGCAAATCGGTTCCAATCCATACCACCACAGACCTTCCTCGGTAATTGTGAACTTCCTGGAAGTGCCTGGTCCTCTCCAAGGCTCCGTTTCTTCGCCACACTCTCGTTCTTCTGCCATCAGTTTGAAATCCGAACCGAGATTCATCGGTAAACAGAACATTGGACCATTCTGCTTCACCCCATTGAGCGTGCTCTTCAGCCCATTCAAGACGAGCTTCGCGATTACCGTGGCGATACACAGGTACTCTAATTGGTCGACAAGAATGAAGACCAGCTTCATGGATACGATTTCTGATGGTTTGGTCAGAAACTGCTACGACATTTTGGAGATTCGCAGAAAGTTCTCGTGTCGCAATTGATGCATTACGCCTCTTGAAGAATAATAAATCGGTCTTGGGCAGGTGTTGTTTCTCTTTTGCGACCTTCGTGTCTTTCGGCCACATCGCCAGTCTCCTGGTATCGTCCTCGCAATCGACACATTACACTTCGCGATACTCAAAATTCGGCCGCTACCTGACTTTGTGAACCACCAAATTCAATCATCCCCATCGCACGTCACATTTCGTCCCGGGCTAAGTGTCGTCGTTACATTGTAAATTGATGTCTTATGTTCAACACAAACAACTAAACTGACCACATATGCTCAGAGATGATGTGATACAAAAACATAAAAGGCGAAATTTTTTATCGTCCACCTTTCTTTGAATTTCAGTTTCTTGGGTAAATAAAAAGAACAAATAAAGTCCTTTTTTATCATGCTACGGTATGATACCCAGTGAACAAACATACATGGCGCATTTTCAATTTGCTACGAATTGTTATGGAAAATAAATATATTCCGATTTCAAAATAAACAAATCCATCCGATGGTACTGTAATAGATATACCTCATTGCTCAAAATGCAGTGTATTTAATTTTAATTCATTTCAATTTGTATTTTGCTATGCAGTTTCTAGTGAACCAAATTATTAATGTTAACACACCATTTCAATAGCCGTAGATTTTCAATTGATATTGCATATACAGTCAATATTTATCTTGAGATACGAAAAGGATTATTATTTAACATTCAGTAGGTCAAGTGGCGCGAAAATTGCTTTCATTGAAGTGCAATGTTGTATTGACTTTTCAGGACGCAATGATCCTGTGTATAAGTTACTCATTTGTTATTCATCACCTTTCAAAACTCGACATATTCTTGATTACACAAATCCTTTCGACCCCCTCCTATCAACAACATAGCAAGAATTAATTGAAAAAATCTCAAAAAGCATACAAACATTTATTTACATCCCAAAAATTAAAATTTCAGAAGCAACCTCAACAAACATTAAAATAAAAGCAATATAGCCCAAAAATATGGAATATAATTCGCGTAACACGTGCATAATACATTCAATAAAAATACGAGTAAACAACTTTTATCTGGTGCCTATTATTTACTCATTCTTACTATCACTTTTATCTGGAATGCAACGACGCATGATATGTATTCCAAAACATTTCTATATATACACATACACGAAATTGTGTCTCATAAAAAATAAATCATTAAGATAAAATACAAAATTAGTTGCCGTCGAAAATTATCTGACAGCATAATTTTTTATGTTCGCAAAAGCTAAACGATTATTAATTATCGTGCAGCTAATTCTACAATGACTCAGCTGCCAAATATTTTTAATATTCCCGCAATTTTTAAGCTAAATGGCAGACAGGCAAACCAAAAATATATTTACAGGAACACTTGAACAACACCTACTAACTAACTAGTATCCACTGGAGCACCATGATATCAAAATCTATCATATCAGTGTAGATATGAACTGCACCAGCTTAAATGTCAGAGGGTTTGTATGAACTACGGGCTATATTCATGATTTGTCTGCTACATGGCTCTAATCACCATCAGCAAATAGTGACGTACCTCACAGTTAATCAAATCGTACGACAACTAAACAGCAAGTTTAAAGGAAGAACTAGAGAACAGGCGTTCGATAAAATTAGAAGAAAGGATGTGTGCAGGACCCAAGGAAGAAAAGGGATAGAGAAGGAAACGATAGATACCTACCTATACTGAAAGCAATGTACGAAGAAATACTTAACGACCAGTGGAATTTGAATCGAAGCTGGGAATAAAACAAGGTTGCCTGCTGAGCTCACTGCTATTTTCAGGTGTAATACACTGACCGGCACAGATAGTGGGACAAGTAAGATAAGTGTGAAATCTTCATTGCAATCCATATAATATTATGCACAGCAAATCATTTTTCTAATAAAAACTGTTTGTTTATTAAAGCCTTTTATCTAAAACAGCCTGGAATAATTTCAGGTTGTTATTGTAATAAATTCCTCAGATTTACTGCAACTTAAGCAATTCCAATAGATCCGCCGTTTTCGTTATTACAAAACAATCGAGTCACGTCCTGCCATTCTGGTGTCAGAAACTCCATTTCTCTAATTAAATTTCGTACATTCCACACCGCAGTTAAGAATTTTGTTTAAAAATTGCCATTAAGTGCCGGACAAGCCACTCAAGATGTGGCTTTGCATCAGGTTGGGTTCACCTATAGGCAAATTGCTTCAACTCTTCAAGTGAGCCGTTCTACTGCACAAAGGGCTGTTGTGCACCACCAAGAAACGGGTGCCTACAGAAGGAGACCAGGAACAGGGGCTAGAAGGAAGACCACGCAGAGAGGTGATCCGTTTGTTGTTTTAAGATCCGTAAGAAACTGGCGCCTTACAGCTGTCTAACTTAGAGATCAGTGTCAAGAGACCAGGAATATGGATGTAAGTGAGCGGACGGTGAGACGAAGATTGAGGGAAGCCGGTTTGAGAGCAAATCGACCAATACAAGGACCAGAACTGCTCCCGCATCATCGAGTTGCGTGGCTAAGACTCGCTCGTGAACACGATCACTGAACCATCTCCAAAGGCAACTTGTGATGCAAATAGAGCAGCTTGATTTCGTTCTCCCAGTCGCCTGTACATTCTCATCCTACCATCCACATGCCGTAAACAGAATTTTGATTGGTCACTGAAGAGGACTCGGCTCCACATCGCAGGTGTCCAATTGAGGTGTTCACGAGCGAACCTTAGCCTCGCAACTCGATGATGCGGGAGCAGTTCTGGTCCTTGTATTGGTCGATATGCTCTCAAACCGGCTTCCCTCAATCTTCGTCTCACCGTCTGCTCACTTACATCCACATTCCTTGTCTCTTGGAACTGATCTCTAAGTTAGACAGCTGTAAGGCGCCAGTTTCTTACGGATCTTAAAACAACAAACGGATCACTTCTCTGCGTGTTCCTCCTTCTAGCCCCTGTTCCTGGTCTCCTTCTGTAGGCACCCGTTTCTTGGTGGTGCACAACAGCCCTTTGTGCAGTGGAACGGCTCACTTGAAGAGTTGAAGAAATTTGCCTATAGGTTAACCCAACCTGATGCAAAGCCACATCTTGAGTGGCTTGTTCGGCACTTAATGGCATTTTTTTAAACAACATTCTTAACTACGGTGTGGAATGTACAAAATTTAATTAGAGAAATGGAGTTTCTTACACCAGAATGGCAGGACGTGACTCGATTGTTTTGAAATAACGAAAACGGCGGATCTGTTGGAATTGCTTAAGTTGCAGTAAATCTGAGGAATTTATTACAATAACAACCTGAAATTATTCCAGGCTGTTTTAGATAAAAGGCTTTAATAAACAAACAGTTTTTATTAGAAAAATGATTTGCTGTGCATAATATATGGATTGCAATGAAGATTTCACACTTATCTTACTTGTCCCACTTTCTGTGCCGGTCAGTGTAGATGATAAGATGATAGTTTTTGGTTTACCTTATTCTGAGACCATTATACATAAAACACTGGAAAATGGAAAGGCTTAAACTAACGGAACTCCTGTTCGTAGACCACACGGCTATAGTAGCTGATGACTCAGAAAAGAACCTTAAGCATAATAAAAAAAGTACCGAGGGAAGATTTAAAGATAATACACATAAAGATAAACGTGGACAAAACGAAGATATCCTGATAACAACAGAGAAATCGTACTTACATCATCTTAGAAAGCCTTGCCGTCGAATAAGTAAGAAATTTGAAGTGTTTGGGAAAAACAATCCAAGGAAAGGTAGATAAGATAGAGAAGTGGATGACAGAAGTAAGAAAACTCGAAGAATACACCTGACAAAGGTGGAAGATTCTATTGCTACTAAATTCAAATTTCGGGCAGAAATGACGCTCACGATCCTGAAAAGAGCATCATGACATCACCAGCGTTATCCGTTTGTTGTTAAGTACCCGGTATTCACAACAGTTTTTATTTCCTCAAAATGCATCATGCATACAACTTTGATTCACGCTTGAGGGGCTCTCTTAAGTATCTACTTCGTGCCAGAAAAGTTCGAGTAGATGTGTAATTTTTCAGAACCCTGTATGTTCCTTACTTTCCGACAATATGCTAAGCGAAATCGCCGCCTTATTACTTCAACCTTGAACCCAATAGTGCACACCGAAAAACTACAGTCCAAATAAATGATCTAAATGCTAAATAAAACATTATCAAGGCACACGTGTATGCCAGTTACATAAAAAATGAATATCAATTTTGTTTACGGACTATATGCAAGAAGATATGACACAATAAATAGATGTAAATAGCAATCCAGTTATTATTTTAGCCAAAAATTATACGTATTTTCAAAATTAAATACTGATATCATTTAACCCCATTGACTTTTCGCTTATGAATTATGGTTTTGTAGAATCAAAATTTATCAGCGGATTCGTTACTCTACCATATTATTTACGAATGATAATTGCAGTTTTCATAACAACTCCCGAGTACAATAATTGGCGCATAATTTTTAAGTTCATAAAATTATTAGAGCTGAATTATTTACTGCCGCCTTAACATACTTTTCCAAGCACAAAGTACAACTAATAACACCAAAAATTCAAGAGTTCTACAGTGCTTGGAAATGTAAACAGATGACAAAAAACAAAAAAGAACTTATTCGTGGGAAATCTAGTCATGAATATATTCCATTATGTTTTAGAAGACAACTAACCAAGATGTTTGCTTATTGACCTGACCAGATTTCAGAATTCAAATGGGTAAAGCATTTTAGACTAGGCAGTTCAGGAAAACAATAGGTCGTATATCCTTATTTTTAACTAGCGATACTGGACAGTTCTAATACCTTCTAGGATGTCCAAAACACATTTATAAATCAAGGACTTCCTGAATCCACGTTCCCTATAGTGAATTTTCTTGGCTTGGGAAGCAAGGAACATGTTGTGGTTCTTGGTTCACCGCACTCTGTCAATCCTTGTCGGCATTGTTCTCAATCTATTGAAAAATTTTCAGTTTGAGAAGGCAATTGAAATTAGGTCACAGCTTACGCTTTCAGAGAATAAGAAAATAAGTATCCAGAGATACCGAGAAGGGTTGGATTGAGTTGGGCTGCCTTAAGTTGAAGACGGATTATTTAAAGACATTGGACTGGAGACGATGGCCTTTGCTAAGAAAAGAGTGTATCGCTTACAATGTACACAAAGGGCACTGGAACGGAGAATGCTAGGTCTTAGCCTTAGACGAAGTAATCCAATGTGGAAATACGAAGAAGAACAAGAGTGGTGGAGATAATGGAAAGAGTAGCCCATCGGAAATGGCAGGACCCAATCAGGCGAGCACACAAGATTTTGGAGTGGAGAGCCAGGAGACTCATATTTTAAACTGGAGAAGGGAGGAATGCAACGGGGCCAGTTGTTAAACCTAAAAGACTAAAATTAAATATAAAAATATTCATTTAAGGGAAATAAGATACGACTAAGGCTCCAACATCTCTGGTCGTGGTTCTGTTGATCATAGACCAAGATCCCACCAAGGTAAGGCAGCTTTATTTTACATTGTGCACAGACGAAATTCACCTGGCTGGTGTCATCCTGACGTTTCATTTGATATCTTATTCATTTTCACAATATAAATAGGGTCTTGTCAGGTGAGCTCCGTCTGCCGTCACACCCAGAAGAAATGGTTGGTTGAGATTGTTAGTTTTCGCATGATACCTAAGATACACATCTTCTGTTAATTGAAGTAATTTGCGGGTAGTTGGTTAGTTTTGCAAATGGGTCGATCGGCTGCTGGGCCCTTCTGAACTGTGGCCAGCAAGGTCTTTTGTTCTTGCCCTTTATCTAATAAGTTCCTAGGAATTCCAGTCTCCTCGCGAAGCCTAGTATTTCCCTAGGAGACTTTTCCCTCACTTCATCAGGTGTTAATTCCACACTGCCAAAGTGAGCAAGTCTTGCGCGAGCAATTGCTACACACTCACACAATAAGTGTTCTGAGGTTTCGTCTTCCGATTCACATAGGCCCGGTTTTTCAAAGAATCCAACACCGGATTAAGTCTGACACCGCCCTCGTTGCTATGAAGCCAGCCAATCAGAAAGCCGGTATCATAGCAACGAAGCGAGTGTCAGACTTAATCCGGTGTTGGATTCTTTGAAAAACCGGGCCATAGTCTACACAAGCGACTATCTGATTTACCCAGTTTACTGAGATGATATCTCGTTGGGCAATGTCCGGTAAGGAGGCCTGTAAGGAGCCTCAGTTCATTCCTGGATAGATCAAGAAGTTTTCTGGCATTCCCTGCCGAGTAGTCTATGAACTTTTTCGCCTGTTTCTGACCTGAAATCTTCCCCCAATGGGATCGTTTTCTGTTCCTTTCCCACCGTTCGACTTCTATCCGTCTGTGTGTTTTATTTAAACCACAGAACGGTTCCGGTCCAATGGGTGGTGTCTTAGAAGCTGCTCTAGCTAGTTCGTCGGCGTTCTCATTGCCTGGTATTCCCTGATGACCCGGCACCCACATAAGGGTAAGCTTGTTACCCCTTGCCAGTTGGTTTAGGGATTGTCGACATTCCCAGACCGACCTCGACACAAGGCTCTGGGCCTTTAGTTGTTTTATGGTTGCCTGGCTGTCCGTCAAAACGTAGATCCGTTTTCCCCTGATGTTTCTTCGTAAACACTCTTGGGCACACAGATCGACAGCAGGCATTTCTGCTTGTCCTATGGTTGGGGAGCTTCCCAAGGCCACGGATGCCCTGTCTTTGGGTCCATATATGCCTATGCCTGTCCCATCATCTGTTTTCGATCCATCTGTGTATCATATGGACGAGTCTAGATCTAATTGGTTTAAACGGGTTCTCACCGTCTGGCGGCCTCCAATGACCACTTCAAGCGGCACTTCGAAGTGAAACACTTCCGGCATTAGGTCCGATGGTTTTTACAAAAACTCTGTCTGTATCTCTTCCAGAATCTTTAGATGTCCTTGCCAGTTTCCTTGTTTGAACTTTTCAGTCTGGGAAAGTTTTAAGGCGCCCAGCAGACCATACTTTCTCACTTGTAAGTAAAGTGGAAGCAGGTCCAACATTACCTCTATGGCTGCCGTGGGAGTTGTGCCCATAGCCCCAGTTATTCCCATACACGCCAGCCGCTGCAGTTTTTGCAGTTTATGCTGCGTTGTAATTTCTTGAGTTTTCGTCCACCATACCAAAGATACATATGTGACGATGGGTCTTATGACCGTTGTGTAAGACCAGTAGGTCATTTTCGGTTGTAGTCCCCATGTCTTTCCAAAAAGTTTGCGGCATATCCATAGGGCCGCCGTAGCCTTCCAGTTCAGCTTACTATCCAGGAATATACCAAGATATTTCGCTTCGCTAGAAAATTCGATTGTTGGTCCATTTAACTGTGGCGCTCGTAGATTCAGTTTCCTTCGTCTTGTAAATGGAATTACGGTGTTTTTTCCTGGATGTACACTAAGTCCCTCCTCCAGGCACCAATTGCCGATAATGTTTAGAGCACTCTGCATTATGCTTGACAGGACTCCATCATGCTTGCCTCTAATAATAACAACTAGGTCGTCTGCATAACCCTGTGCATTAAGACCGCGCTATTATTTAGTCTATTGAGAAGGCCATCCACAACGACAGACCACAGCATGGGTGATAGTACTCCACCTTGTGGACATCCCTTTACTGCAGTTACCGACGTCTCGACCCCTCGGCCTTTGAGCATGGCTTCTATCCATCTAATGGTGGAAGGTTCAATTCCTTTTTCTGAAGCAGCTTTCCTGATAAGATTTGTGAGAGGTGTTATCAAAAGCACTCTCTATATCCACAAATAACCGAATCGCGACTTCTTTTTCCACAAGTGCCTCCTCTATATCTTCCATTAAATGATGATGATGATGATGCGGGTATGCATACGTACCACAAAAACAGCCAATCACAAGAAAAGGAACGAATAACTTTTTATAAAAATTAGGGATTAGGGAAAAAAATAATAGTCTAAAAATTTTAGATCCTGAAGTCTCCATGCCTGAAATATCTGCTTTCTCAGAATGTTAAGGATTAAAAACTAATGAAATGTGCCCAGAAAAAATCATTTTACAAAGCACGGTGGCCTCTAAGATATACAAAGACACGAGTTTTAAGCTCATACTTATTTTCTGACTGAATTTAATATAAACAATAAATTCGGCTTTATATTACGTCACAAAGGTCCTGAATTTCTGTTCAAATACAAATGGAAATCAAATGTCAAGCATCATTCGTAAGTATACAGAGATAACATAACTGACGGCATTGAATATTGCAACTAAGGAAATCCATCACCAGTAGTATTTTATTTACTACTCATAACTCAAAGATAAATATGTACAAACAAAAAAACATATCTATTGGTAGGTACTTTACTAACTGAAACTCTAGGAGAAATTATTGTGAATTTCGAAATGCCAGAATTAATTATTTTGCCATTATTTAGAATTCCCCCAGTTCTTTTCAAAGCTTCAAGAAATCAACATTTGTACACGTTACAAAGAAAGATTCATAAATTGCAATTCTAACATAACTGGAATTCTTACAGATTGTCCTCACACAATCATACAGAAGCAGCAGGTGGTGTTCCTGCAAATTCATTTGGCACATATTCTAACAAAAGTTGAAGTAAAATCAAACCCGACTCTCTGTAATTGTTAATCCACAATTTAAAAGCAACTCTGCAAAGAAATAAAAAAGCTAAGTAAATTTTACCTAATAGAGGATTTAATTCTGCGGCTTTACGTATTTAATGTGGCTGTGAAAAGAGTCTCCACAAACAAACTCATGCATTCACTACAAACAGCGGCAAGCAATTTTGTACGTAGCAAACAGGCGCATCTGGGGATCTGAAATTTAAGAAAAACCAACAGAAAAACGTACTTTGAGTGAGCCCATTTTCATTCTGATACAAAACAAACTAAAGATTAGAAAAGATTCTCTCGAAAATACTCTGTATAAATTATTCTCAGAAGCAAGTGACTCAGTGGAATAGTAGGTACAATAGAAATTTTTTGCGCAAAGAGGACAAAACATCTGTACTCAACCGTTCATTTCATAGTTTCAGATGTGGTTTTCCTTGACACTAAGATTCATTTGACTGCAACGGAAGTTTACAAGTTAAATTGCCATATTTACCTACTTGTCGTTTTTCAGGCCGGCCAGCAAATTGAAAATAACTTTCAATTGTAGCGAGTTAACAATAAATAAGTACAGTTGCCGAATAAAAAGGCGGGTAGAGTGGAAAGAGAGAGGAACTCTTATGCTGCAGGTTAAGTGAGACGATATAGCCGCGCAATATTTACGATGGGCAGCACCTGAACATAAGAGGCAGCTTTATGGTCTCAAATTTCATTTGCATTTTATATTATATTTCCTTGTTCCTATTTCTAAATCTGAGCAGCTACCTGTTTTCCAGTTTCATTCTCTTGGGTAACTGAAACGAAGGTATAAAACTAACCTTGTTCTCCCTCTCCTTAAACGGGTATCCAAAAATTATGAACACAAAAGCATTCAAAGAAGGTACAAATTATGAATCTGAGATTATTTAGCCGTAGATTTATTAGTTTAAAATTTTTTGGCATCATGACAACTTCGCTTACTGCGGAGATCGTCGGCACATTTTTCTTACATTTGGGTCTTCATAAAATTTTGTACAAATACTTAGTTCCAACAATTGATGAAATGTTTCAGTTTCACCACACTTCTATTTCTCTTGACAATCCATCATTATCATTTTCAAATGTTCTCGTAGTTCCCGACATCTTCGACTCCGAAGTGGTAGAAAATTTATAGCAAGGAACCTTTCGTTCATCTCCCTTTCCGTCCACGAAATGTTTAGCAAAGGTACGTCCAGATTCCCGTTTCTAAAGCGTTAGTTACCTTTCTATCGGTTCATGTTCATGAGTACCTACGCTTTGGAGGCATATAGAAAATACCAAAGTTCTCACAAGTTTCAGTTTTTACGTTTTTTTTACTTATGTGTAAAAAATTGTGGCAGTTTTTTAAAAGAACTCCTGCTTACTGGCAGTACCGAGTATGTCCTCCTCGAGCCTAAATTACAGTATTTAACCTTTGTGGCAATGAGTTAATCAAATCTACTAAGCACATTTGAGGAATTCCTTCAAATTCTTCTTGAAGGACCAAGCATAACTCCTGAAGAGTCTCTGGCATGGCTGGACGACGACGAATATGCCTCTGAAGCTGATCCCAGAGGTGCTCTATACGATTAAGATCCGGGCTGCATGCTGGCCAAACTACGAATCCCAACCTCATCCAGATATTCAGTTGCTACCCGTCCGCATTTAAACATTATGACCCTGAGGCCCGGTTTTTCAAAGAATCCAACACCGCGTTAAGTCTGACACCGGCTTTGTTGCTATGATACCGGCTTTCTGATTGGTTGTATCATAGCAACGAAACCGGTGTCAGACTTAACCCGGTGTTGGATTCTTTGAAAAACCGGGCCTGAATCTAGCCAAGATACTTAACTGCCGTTAAGCGGTCGGCTTATAACTAGTTTCATAGACGTTCTTGCCACCACACGTTGGTGGTTCACTGGTTGTGATCTCATCCTACCATACCATCACGCTGAGGGTTCGCACCTCACCGCAGTTCTTCTTTTTTGTTATGATGATTTTTTCTTTTGAACAAAAAAAGGGTTTCTGGTCCAAAAGGACAAATTAATAAGGGTCGCCATTACGCCAGACAGACATCCACTAATTTGAGTTTTATTGTTATTTTTTGCAAAGTATCGATTCACGGCATTTTAGTAGGCGAGGTTGGCTAGATCCAGGGTCATAATGTTTTAATGCTACCCGTTCAGTGTGTGATCTGACGTTGTCATCCATTAAAACAAAGCCACCTCCAATAAAATGCGAAAATGGGACGACAGCTTCTTGAAGAACATCTTCCACATATCTATGGGCGTTCATAGCACCATTTTCCACAAATTAACAAGAGGTCGGTATGTGGAAATGCCTGCCCACACCATAACAGAACCACAGTACAGAGATGGTGCAGTCGAAATATCGTTCACCTCGTCTTCTCCATACCCTTTCTCAACCATCAGGTGATCGCAGACAAAGACGTGACTCATGAGTAAAAAATTTCACTAGATTGCTCAGGATTCCAATCTGTTTGCAACCTTCGCAAACTGCAGACGTGCTCTTCGATGACTAGGAAGCAATTGTGGTCCTGTGGCAGGCTTTCGCGAAATTAAGACACTTTCCACAAGTCTCCCCCTAATCGCCTTCTCACTTGTTTGAACCCCTCGCACTGATAGAAGACGATGTTGAAGTTGAACTGCCGTTGATCTGCGCTCTCTCAGTGTGTTGAGCAGAAGAAAACGATCATCAAAGGCAGTTGTCACCCTTTGTCTCCCAGATCCTGATCGCTTCTCAAATCCGCCAGTCTCCAAATACCGATTCAACGCATCCTGAACGATAGTACGGGCTATTCCCAGTGTACGAGACACATACCGTTGACTACGACCATCCTCAATGTCTTTTAGCATACACTAACGATAAGAAATGAAGCATAGTCCACTGCCGTCTGATGATTACCGCGAACATGTTGATGTCACTGAAAAGAGAATTTCGGCTGCTAAAATTAAAATTAGACGTACGTAGGAGTGGAACAAGCATTGCAAAGCATTAACAATGAAGAAGAACCAAATCAGTTCCCGATTTATATATAAACTATGCAGATATGGGGAACTAGACGAAACATTTCAGGGTGCCTGGTTTTTTACGCCGGTCAGTATGTAATATTGTAATCCTAGCAGTGTCTATTTTCTTTAAAAGCTACCTATTTTTGAAATAATTCAGGTATTTCACTGACACAGAAAACTGCATTTACACTGATCGACTTTTCAGTAGACTACGAACAATTTGAAAATATTGATTGATACATAACCTGCACAATACCCTAGCTTGTAATTAGAGGGATAAACAGTAGGAAATATACATTACCGGCGTACCGCAAGGTTCGGATCTAAAAATCTTTGTTCTGGACGGTATATCGAGGAAATAAATCAGAAATCGGAAAGACATGAAGTGTCCACCACAAAATTCATGGAGATATGCCTCTGAATACCGTTGGGTATCGGATGATCCTAATATACTAAAAGAATCAACAAGATACACGGAAGAAAAATTGTTCCCTTGGAAGAAACAATACCCAGTCACCCCAAAGAGAAAAACGCAAGAAAAATACCAACAATAACAAAAATCAATAAATGAATGTAACCAATTCATCTTCAAAGAAGGACCAAGATTTAATAAAACGAAATGAATAAGAACAGCTTCTAGGAAAATGGATGAGGCCGAAATTGCCTCTATGATTTGACCACCGAGGAGTTCTGACCTTAACCCCACTAGTACGTGTATGAGATATCTTGCGGAAACCATTAAGAGAACTACCCAACAATTCAACTCTCCAAACACGACAAATGGGCTTAGCTTTCAATGAGCCTAGTTATAATTTGGGAATCAGACAAACAAAACCAATGAATGTATGTTTATTTTGAGGTGAGCAGTCGCTTTCAGAAATTATTCCGAGAAAACGGAACTTGAACTTAAGTACTATAAAGTAAATTTCAGAGCTTCCCAACTTAGCGTTGAACTATATGATGTCAGAGATTTAACAGGGTATGGGTAATTCGCATTTTAGTAGCAATCTAAATGTATCCGTCAGTTATCCCAAGGTCACTTATGATTTTTGCATAACCTTGTTTGCTACTTGCTTCACGTTTTGAGTTTTGACAACTGAATCGATTTTTAGGTGCAGGTCTAATCGACAGCCGCCCATTTGACTTTGTGTAGCTGTGTGTGTAATATATGACTCAACTTGCTAGTAGATTCGAGTAAACAACTGGAATTTTCCGAAAGAAAATCGAAGACAATATTTCCGCTCTGTTAATTCACCCCAAGGGTATAAAATAATTTTGTATAATTTCTTGTTCCTTTATATCAAATATGCAAACATTATATCAAATTCCATGTATAAATCTTCATCTTCACTCTGTATAAACATGCATGTGCTTCTTGCGATAAAAACCGTGGCCCCTTGCAATCATTAAAGACCTATTCAAAGGGGCCACGTATAATTTTCGTGAAGGTGAATATAATAGCACGCTTCTAGTTGATTCAACTTCCTCGTTTTCTTTGTTTGTGCTGTTCCTTGCGCGAACCGAAACCTGTTTTGATGCAATTCATTGTGTTGCAAGATTCTAAGGCGCCTCATTCTTTTTTCAATTGCATCGGGGATTCAAAAAAAATCACTCGATGTCTTCCGTGATTCGGAACGATTTATTGCGGCAATGGAGTTTAATTTAAATGCTTCATTCGGTTGATTGTATAGTAGGAGATGGAGATTTATTGCTAACCTTCCAAAATACTGGGTGTTCTTATAGGCGCCATATTGGAATTTCGCATTTTTGAATACGGATTTTTTTCTGATTGTGATGATGTATCACACTTGAAGGTTTAATATTTACATTTTGACCGAAATTTCAAAAAATATTCAGTTTCGAATTTTTGAGTTTTGAAAATATCGAAATATTGCTGCAGCGTTATACAGAAAAAGCAGCAATGGAATCGGAGCAATTTTCTGTCTCTTAATAGAAATTTACGTTGAAAATATAATAGAGGAAATTCTACTAGGGTTAAAATCATTGTAAGCAAAACGTAGAATCAAGATCGGAAGATATTCAAACCGAATATGCAATAGCGAATGGGTTCATTGCACTAAATAGAAAATCAATATACATACCTAATTATCATATGCGTCCCCCGGTTACGTCATCAGCTTAAAATCGCTTGCGATTGGTCATCCGAACTGTTGTTCTGATACCGAGATATTTTACGAATAATCGGAATTTGACATTTGGCAGTTTTCAGTTTATTTATTGTTTATTGGAAAATATAACGGGGTTACTGAATAATTCTTATGGTCCGATTCCGAACTCGGCCCTGTATAGATTTATCAGGTAGATAGAATTAAAACCAGCCATAGAATACGTATTACGTACCTCCCAGTTCTAGGACACCAATTTTATGTTCAAAATAGTTCTAAGAAACCCTGTAGGTTTGCCGACCCCTTTCGCTTGGGAGACCAATTTTGTTGCTCTTGTGTTCGAAATGGTTCTAGAATTTCATGGAACTATTTTGAGCATGGGGGTGAGAGATGGAGTTGGTTTCTTGAGTGGGAGGGGTTGATGAAGAAACCCTATAGGTTTATCGATTCTCTTCACTTTAGGAGTGGGGGTTGCGTATTTATAGCAATGTAATTTAAGTTTAGAATTAGATTAATCTTCAACTTCTGAAGATGCTGACGTGTCGAGTTTAATTACTGTGTCACTGTCTTTTGGCGTGTGGGGTTAACTTATGAAGAATTCATAGTGAATTTACGTCAAAGTTCTTGATCCATCTACTGTGTGAACGTTTAATTGTTGATAAAATAGGTAATACTGTAATACCCTTGTTAAAAATGACTAGAACTGTCAGATAAAACAAGTGGTAATGCTAGTTCTCCATATCACACATATTCTGATGTATACCAAAACAACATGAGAGAGCAGACGACGTTCAGTATATTTTCGAGTTTATTTGAAATCAGAAGAAAATGTTTTAGTTATAAGAGTCATCTATTAATAAAAATTACATACACTTTCTCATTCTAATACAGTAGCGGTTCCACTTCCTTCAACATATCTGTAAAATAACGAAGATATACCCAACTGAGAAGGTGAGTGGTGGTAACGTAGTTCGGAAAAATCAACCACCCGACGATTCCCCGTGGAAAGAACATCAACTTTTGAGAAATTGTACTCCCACAGCTCCTCAACTTAAGAATTCAGGAACTGTCACTTATAAATACATTGAGGTCTGTGATAAATCAAATTTATAACATACCCTTTCTCTCTATTATCGGGCAAAAATTCTGAGGATCGCGGCCGTAATCGTTACCGAAATAGCTCCGTTTACTTTTACAGAGATTCGGTTCTTTTCGGTATTTTATGAAATGGTAGATCTAATTTTGGATTTTCTTGCACTCAGATCCATAAAACATATTGTCAAGAATGTAAGTGTAAGTCCCTACTTGATATGTCCAACGTCCATCATTCCTCGATTAATTGCGCATATGCTTATCCCATAATGAACAGTGAAAAGTGGTCTCGATTTGGTCCCAGTGTCGTTCTTGATCTTGTTTTATCGGTTCTGATAAGTCCGAGGATAAGAAAGTCTAAGTCAATAGGTACATGTTAATATTTCCAAATGGCTGTTGTTACAGTCATAAGTATATATGGACGAGTAAAAAGAAGGCGTGTAGGTCGCCGATAGCTCAGTCGGGGAGCGCGAGGGCTTTGGAGCGCGGGGACCCGGGTTACGCTCCGGGTCGGCGGCGGCAAGTTTCGCGGCGTCTAACACTGTACGATATTATGAAAGTATGGAAGCTACAAGACAATTAATTATTCCTCACGTAAAACAGAAAGCATAAAAGCATCAAAAATCTGCATCATCGCGTCCACTCTGTATATACATTATACAACATACATGCAAGCTGACTTCGAGTTGAGCAATGACTCGCGAAATGTTCCCAGAGATAAAATAATGGCCGCAAAAAATAGTAGGATGTAATCGAAAATGCAGGGCATTGCACTAATAAATTTCAAGGTTGCCGTTAGGTTATTCTATGCGAGCACATTTCGAGATAGGAGTCTTTAATTATACATTTGGGCGATTTAGAAACCTCCTCTGCCAATATTTTGCAACAAATTATTTTCTAGCGCAAAAAATTTCAAGATAAAAAATGCCGTGTTTAACTTTCATTAAGCTTAGTGCTTCGAGAATGGTACAAGATAGTTGTTAGAAGTGGAACACCTGAATAACATCCTTTGAGGTTTTTACGCACAGGGTGTGGTAGAAATAAATGCACGTATTAAACACTAACAATGAAAATGTTTATGGGGCACACCTTTAGTGCAAAAGTAACTGCAGTAATTGCATAAACATATATAGATAGAAACGAAAATTACAAGGACAGTCTCATCATCATAAGGTTCTCAGTCCGAAGATTGGTTGGACGCGTACCTCCACCCTTTCCTATCCTGCGCTAACCTACGCATTCCCTAAAAGTAGAACATCCTACATCCCTAACTATTTGAGAGCAGTAGTCTAATCTAGGCCTACACCTAGGTACCTCTTTTTATTCCTATCTCTGACTCTAGTATGTCGCGAACTATTCCTTCGTGTTTTAGAAGGTGTCCTACCATTCTGTCTCTCCTATTCTTTATTGTCTTCTATACCTTTCGCTTTTCCCCAACTATTTCTAATACCTCCCTATTGCTAACTTTATCTATCCACGGTATCTTCATCATGCGTCTGTAACACCACATTTCAAACGCTTCTACTCTTTTTCGATCCGCTTCTCCTATTGTCCAAGTTTCGCACCCGTATAATGCCGTACTCCATACATACATCTTTCAGAGTCTCTTCCGAGTTTCTGAGTTAATTGTTCCCGAGCATAACAGTTGTTTCTTTTTGTTAAACGCAACTCGACCCTGCGCTATTCTTTGAGTTATTTTACTTCCTAAATAGCAGAAATCCTCTACATACCAAAATTTTGGTTTTCTTTTTATTGATTTTAATGCCGCAGCCGCCCTCTGTCTAGAAACCAATTTTAAAAGGCTGAAGGGGTTGTTTCTATCTTGGGAAGACGTCTTCCGACCATCAGCTTGGAGGTATTAAATCGGTTAAATTATAGTACAGTCGAATATTTTTATAATCAATAACCTGCAAATAAATTGTGATGTTCGTGTTTAATTTCCGAGTTGTAAACTGATAAAACTATAAGCATTAATTAAATCAATATTAAGGCACTTTTTAGGAGGAATTCAAATATTCCATCTCATTGGCATCGGCGTTTACAGTGCAAAGAAACATAACAGTTAACTTTTTTCTTATAAGCGCCATATTGGATTTTCTCGCTCCTGAATACGACTTTTCTTCTGGTTACGATGATATCACACTTGCTGGTTTAATTTTTCATTTTGGCCCGAAATTTCAAATTATTCGTTTTTGTGCAGAGTGTCCTTGGAAACTAAATCAACACTTTTGTTTACATACATAAAATAATTCAATTCTAGTCCATTTTCATCAGCCTGCTAATCTGATACCGAAATAGTACCTATATTACGTAAAGAGTATGAAAAGTGGTACCATTCACACGAGTCGCAGCCGAGTGCAGAAATTACACGAGTGTATATGAAATACACTTTCCACCAGACTCAAATTTATTCACAAAACAATAGCTTTACTTTCAATGGTTTGTTTCGGTTTGTTTGTTTGTTTGTTTGTTATCTATGTAAGTAGTTAGTTAGCGAAAAATAAATATTAGTGACTTCGACATCGTTATTGACAGACATTTTAGGAAACCTAAAAAATCAAAATTAGGTACCTCCCTAAATAATTCAAATTTACAAAGATTAGATTGTATTAATCAATTTGTTTGTTAATATATGTTATATTTGAAATATGTGATTATTTTTGAAAAAATGGTTTGCAAATTTTGAATCGTTATAAATATTATTGTCAAGCCCATTATTAGCAGACATTTTTATGTCTAATATTGAAGAAAACAACATATTTTCTTTTGGTACACACTTTCATCAAATTCATTTCATCCTTATTATTATACAGGGTGTTTCAGGATTAACTGGACAAACTTAAAATTTGAATTCAGGACCTCGAAATGAGAGAAAAAGTTCCTATGAGGGTATGTCCGGAAATGCTTCGTTAAAGAGTTGCCTCCCTCCAAAGATATCGGCTAAAGTTAGGCTTTTATTTTCTATCTCAAATTTGGTAAAAGATGAAAAAACAAATTTTGATAGAGATTTTCTACCATTGGAAACGCTTGCAAGGAACACATTTTCAACCATCCCTTATCATTTAAATGGGTGAAAACATCAACCACCATTCAATTTTTGTTATTGAACTTTTTTTCGGACCAGAATTTTGTCATTTAAGTAAAAGTGTGACTTGCAAAGCCTGATTGATTCATTTAGAAACTTTTTTGTGTCTTTTATTTTTTGCACGAGACTAATAGGTTTTGAACAAAAAGAATAAATATGTTGTCACGACTCATACGGTTATTTGAGAAATTGCATTAGGTAGGTAGTTACTTAAGAAAATGAAAATTGCCTAGGAGGCTGCTGTCAAATAACCGTGTAAAATCGATTATTTGACATCAGCCTGTTAAGCATTTTCCATTTTTTTAAATAGGTACTTAATGCAATTTCTCAAATAACCGTATGGGTCGTGACAACATAATATTTACTTTTTTTGTTCAAAAACTATCAGTCTCGTGAAAAAAATAAAAGATACAAAAAAGTTTCTAAATGAATCGGGCTTTGCAAGCCACATTTTCATATGATAAAATTCGGGTCCGAAAAAATTTAAATAAAAAAATATAATGGGGTTGCTGTTTTCACAGATTTAAATGATAAGGGATGGTTGAAAAAGTGTCCCTTGCAAGCGTTTTCGATGGTAGAAAATCTTCATCAAAATACATTTTTTCATCTTCCACCAAGTTTGAGAAAGAAAATAAAAGCCTAACTTTAGCCCATAGTATAAGCATAGTATAGCCTATGTCTTTGGAGGGAGGCAACTCTTTAATGAAGCGTCTCCGGACGTACCCTCATAGGAACTTTTTTTCTCATTTTGAGGTCCTGAATTCAGATTTTAAGATTGTCCAGTTAATCCTGAAACACCCTGTATATCTACATATGTACCAACTGAAATGCTCTGGGGGCCAGACTTTAATAGTAGCTTCTACACCCAAAAACACAAGAAAAATTCATATAAATATATCTCGAGAAATGCTTTATATAGAATTATTGAAAGTGCGGATCATGAAGATGTTTTTTACAAATATTTTCGTCGCTTTTAGAGATAACTAAATCAAATTCAGAACTTGTTACATTTTTTAAGATAGGTGGGTAAAATTCGAGGAAGCGGGGCTGGAGCTTCCCGAGCAATAACCCGTCCAGCACGGCTTTGCATTGAAGAAAATTGAAACATTTTCGAGCAATTATTGTAACCATTCGGTTTTAATTATTAATTTGTGTACAATATTAAACTGGTAGTCAACGCCCGTTTTGTATTTCATGGCTAAATTATTGAATTCTACCATTGGTATCGTTAGTAAAATAATTTTTAAACCGATTTTATTCGAAATCGGTGCATCCTATGGGTTTGAGACAAGTGGACATTTTCTAGTGAAAGGTGTTTAAATTTAAACCGCTGAGTAATTTTGGTGTACAAAGCGCAGGAATTGCCGAGGAATTTCGGGAATTGCAGAGGAATTGCAAGGAATTACCGAGGAATTTCGGGAATTTCAGAGGAATTTCGGGAATTGCCGAGGAAATGCGCAGGAAATGCAGTGGAATTTCGGGAATTGCCGAGGAATTGCGAGGAATTTTGTGGGTATTGTCAGGAATTGACGGGAATTTGGAGGAATTGCCACGTGTTGTGGAAAGATTTGCGCTTGCGCGTCAAACAGTTAGAATGCGAATTAAGACATACATTCAGAAGTGTGTTTGAATGCAGCATATAGTGTAGTTTTGAATCCGTGTTATTATATAAAATATGAAAGGTAAGTTGATTAGGTACCTAGTTAATTAGCTAGTCCGGGTAATAATGACAAATATATTTAACCAGTTTTTGTTAGGGACCACTATTAAGTTTCTCGTCGATCAGTAGAGTCAGTTAGGTTATGTTTCACTTTGGGCGCGCAGCGTATTTCAAACGCATTGTTTGAATTGTGCATTGAATAACAGTTAATGGCGTACTACGCGGTCTATTATGAAAAAAGATGGTACATTGGACGAATTATAGAAAATTCTGGAAATTAATTTAAAATTAAATTCTTATCTGAACAGTTTAGATCTCCTTTTATGGCCTACAAATGAAGATGTTGCTTGGGGTGGGAAAAAATATTGATTCGAATTTTTGCCCCGCAAGCGACGCTCCTGGTAATGAGTCACGCTGTTTGTCTGCAAGTCGCAATTGTTTATTACGGCGTTGAGACTAGAAAAATCGATCGATGAAACAATCGATCTCTGGTAGTTTTCAGTTCCCGAATGTTCGAAGAGGACTATTTATTGGGAAGCAAGAAGCCGGGAGGACAGTTTTGAAGTTAGTTTTTGAAGTCTTGGCTTTCAGAATTAGATGCGAAGAAGAGCGATAGAACCGGGCGAGTACCTATACGAGTATATGTCTTACCTCTTACATGCTTTTCGTTTAGAGTTTTGGTATCGGTATGTGCGTACGAATGTTGTCGCGTTTTTTAGTGTACCGGGGCGTTTTCGGACGTGATTAACCGTTGGTTGTAGCAGTGTTTTTAGATTTTGATTTGTGTATTGTGGATTGTTTAGGTTAGGTAATTAGTTGTTAATTGTTTAATTTATTGTTCGCTCGTAGTTATTTAATTGTTATTGCTTGTTGTAGTTTGTTTGTTGCTTGTATATTTCGCTGCTTATTGTTAATAATTCTAAAATTATATGTTCTCAAATAACTTTTAATTATAAATATTTGTACATACCTAAGTCACTGTAAATAAATTATTGTGTGAATACGAAATATGTACGTTACAATATGTTTTTACGGCCCTATTGGATTAATAGGCAGTGGACCATTCCAACTCAAGAGATCTGATAAGATAAATATTGATAAGCAGTACAAATCTTACAAAATACATAGGTAGTTTCTAAGTAAGTAAATGAATGCCATTTTCAAAGAAGTTGTGTTATTTTTTTGTTTTAAAGCAGATTTTAATTTTTAGTTTGTACCTTTTCGTAAGTAAGAACTGATGTTCTCTTGCCATTTTGTTATCGTTTCGTTAAAATCGAATTTTATTCTTTATTTTGTAAGGATTGACTTTTACACCCTGTATCTTTGTTAGTAGTCACTTTAGAACATATTAAGTTCATTTAAACTTTTCGTCTTATTTGGAGTTCCTCTAGCACCCATTTTAATTTGGCACGCCCGTTCTGAATCACCCTGTAGATTACGGCACTGTGAGGTTGTGAAACTTGGACAATAGGAGAAGCGGATCTAAAAAGAATAGAAGCGCTTGAAGTGTAATGCTACAGGCGCATGATGAAGATACCGTGGATAGATAAGGTTAGCAATAGGGAGGTATTACAAAAAGTTGGTCAACGCGAAAGGTATGGAAGACAATAAAGGATAAGAGAGATAGGATGGTAGGACACCTTCTGAGACACGAAAGAATAGTTCGAGACATACTAGAGTCGGAGATAGGAATAAAAAGAGGCAGGGGTAGGCCCATATCGGACTACTGCTCTCAAATAGTTGGGGATGTAGAATGTTCTACTTTTAGGGAAATTCGTAGGCTAGGTCAGGATAGGAAAGGATGGAGGTACGCGTGCAACTAGTCTTCGACCTGAGAACTTTATGATGATGAATGTATGTACGTACGCAATCGGGAATGTTATTTGCGGCAGTTGTAAATTTATGTGTGTAATGTGCATGGGGAATTGCCGGAATTTCCAAGGAATTGCGGGAATTTCCAAGGAATTGCGGGAATTTCCAAGGAATTGCGGGGAATTTCCAAGGAATTGCGGGAATTTCCAAGGAATTGCGAGGAATTTCCAAGGAATTGCGGGGAATTTCCAAGGAATTGCGGGGAATTTCCAAGGAATTGCGGGGAATTTCCAAGGAATTACGGGAATTTCGAAGGAATTTCGGGAATTTCTGGCTAAAAAGGAATTGTGGTGTACAACTTTTTTCCAGCGGTTTACCCCTCGGTTTCAAATTTGGAAAAAGTCTTCACATAAAAAAGTTGGGGCAATTTTATTCCAGATCCCCCCAATTTTACCCACCCCTGAATAATCTTGAGACATAATTTTCAGACTATCTTATGAAATGGAAAAATTTTGGTAGCTGACTAAAATTAGATTCGGTTATCTGTAAAAGTGACGAAAATATTTATAAAAAACCATCTTCATGATCACACCTTCAACACACTAGCTTCTATATAACACATTTTTCGAGGTATGCTTATCTGAACTTTTTCTCGTATTTTTGGATGTAGAACCTACTGTTAAAGTCTGGCATCCTAATTTTGAGACACCCTGTATATAATGAACATTTAAGATCATTTTGGTTAATGACGATTCAAATTTTGCAAACTATTTTTTCGAAAATAATCACAAACTAATATAATATAATATAATATAATATAATCAGAAACTAAATTATTGTACACATTAGAAAAAGGTTATCAATTAGATATTTTGGAATCTATAGAAATTTATAAACATAAACGTGATAATAAAAACATAACTTACTTAACGAACAAATTGATTTGATGCAATCTAATCTTTTTAAATTACTTCAAATTTAAATTATTTAGGTAGGAAATTTTGATTATTTAGGTATACTACCTATATGTTATTTATAATTATTGTTGGTAGTGAGCATAGTAGTGATAGACTCAATATACATGGTGTCCCATTTATGCTTCAAAAAAATGATATGCAAGTTCTTCAAGTTAAAATAATGGGGGGTTTGTCATATAATTTTTTTCTCTTAGACGCCTGTTGGCTGAGATACAACGTGTTAAAAGTTCTGCAAAAAAATGTTAAATTCAGCATAATTTAAAATCTAAAAGAGATTTTTATTTCAAATTGTACAATGCAATGCTTATTTATTTCAACTGACTTAAGCACAAGCATACTTTATTTTTCATGCCCATTTGCACCCAAAATTTCAACATTAATTATCTCGAAAACGGTGAATTCCACAGATCTTTTATAAGTAAGAACAATTTTTGAGGAAACAATGGTAGATTTCAAAATTAAACAAAAATTTGCAAAAACCAGTGACGTACCATTTATTTTTCAAAAAGGATTTTAACTTCAACCCTTTTGTACGCCACTGGTTATTTTTTTTATTGATTGCACTATCAAAAAGTAGGCAAGGAAAAATAAGAAAGTTGAGTACAATTTGAAATAAAAATCTCCTTTAGGTTTTAAGTTATGCTGAATTTAACATTTTTTTTGCAGAACTTTTAACACCTTGTATCTCAGCCAACAGGCGTCTAAGAGAAAAAATGTATATGACAAACCCCCATTATTTTAACTTGAAGAACTTGCATATCATTTTTTGAAGCATAAATGGGACACCCTGTATAACTATTTTGGATATTTTACTGGCGATCAGCGCGGACCACACTGGATGCAGCAACTGTTCGCAGACACCAATTGACCGCAAAATGCATTCTTGGGTTCCTGATGATAAGTGTCTTAATAATGTTTTGGTTAAAAATAATTTTATAGTTTTAAAAAATTTAAAAATTATTATAATTCCGATATCCCAAAAAATATGTCAATTTTATAATCAGATTACTGCTCAGAATAAAAACACTACTTCACTCTAATTTAGCCATCTTCTATCTTAAGAAACCAGAGATCCTCAAGCCAGGAATCGAAAAACGAGAACCCTGAATATATTGGAACCAAGTAAGAGACTAACTGAAAAATCAATTTAGACACATGTATCGGTAAATTCTTCATTAAACACTAAACAGCCCTCATAAATTCAAACACCAAGTCAGTGATTCTGCCTTTCTTAATTCTTTAATATCGTCTTTGAATAATTAATATTTAAAACTAATTTGTTTACTTACCATTCCGTAAAGGTGGAAACAAAATTGGGCAATGTCATAATTTTTCCAGGTACATACCTGTAAGAAAAACAAAAATTACCTTCGCAGAATTTACAAAAGAGGATAAAATTATATAAATCAGATAAAAACTAACTTTAAGAAACAACTAGGAATGTAATAATTTCCAAGTCCGATCCTGCGAAATCCACCATAATAATTTCAATAGCAAAATAACGATGCATCACGAATGTCATTTCGGTTTCATCTTCCCGTACCCCAAAAATAAAAGAAAACGTTCCTATCAAAAGAAACGTATTTCCTTTGTTATAATACAGGCACCACACAACTTGTTATAAATCTTCAAATTTTTTGCTACCACTTATTTCTATGCGGGTAATAATGAACTTTCGGCGAGGTCAAGGAGAACTGGGTTACTAATGAATGATGCAAAATTTATTTTAGCCCGAATCTAGATACAAAAAGAAAATGCACATGTTAAATTTTCGTTGTAATATAAATAGTGAACGTTATAATTATAAACAGTCATATTTTATACGATTTGTTCTGCTAATTACCACATTACGAGCAGCTTTGTTAGTTTACAATGTGCAAAAATTAACGAGCTAGAATAAATTCCCCGCTCTTCTTCAAAGCAGGGAATTGTTACATTAACATTTTGGAAACTTAGTTTTCATGTCTACGTCCTGAAAGGAAAAACCGGGGGAAAAACTATTTCGAGACTACCTAGGAAGCGTGGATTTTGGGCTTCACTACAGTGCTCCTTCCTTGTGTAAATCCTTTTACCATAATTTGCATTTCATGTTCCCTTCTATCATCATAAGGTTCTCAGTCCGAAGACTGGTTGGACGCGTACCTCCATTCTTTTCTATCCTGAGCTAACCTACGCATTTCCCTAAAAATAGAACATCCTACATCCCTAACTATTTGAGAGCAGTAGTCTAATCTAGGCCTACCCCTACCTCTTTTTATTCCTATCTCTGACTCTAGTATGTCGCGAACTATTCCTTCGTGTCTTAGAAGGTGTCCTACCATCCTATCTCTCCTACTCTTTATTGTTTTCCATACCTTTCGCCTTTCCCCAACTCTTTCTAATACTTCCCTATTGCTAACCTTATCTATCCACGGTATCTTCATCATGCGTCTGTAACACCACAGTTCAAACGCTTCTACTCTTTTTCTATCCGCTTCTCCTATTGTCCAAGTTTCGCACCCGTATAATGCCGTACTCCATACATACGACTTTAAGAGTCTCTTCCTAGTCTCTATATTAACCGTTCTCGAACATAACAGTTGTTTCTTTTTGTTAAACGCAACTCGTCCCTGCGCCATTCTTTGTTTTATATCTTTAGTGCTCCTACCGTCTTGGGTTATTTTACTTCCTAAGTAGCAGAAATCCGCGACCTCCTCTATCTTCTCATTTCCTATTTGTATTTCAATTTTAGTTCTATTTTCACTCCATCTACATACCAAAATTTTAGTTTTCTTTTTATTGATTTTCATGCCGTAGCCCTGTGTCAAAACTGCTTCCATTTCATTCAAAGCCGCTCCTAATTCTTCTTTGCTAGATGCTAACACTGCTATATCATCCGCAAATCTGAGCATGTTAATAGTTTGGCCCTGTACATTGATCCCTGAGGCTGTTCTTTCCTTAACAATATTAATCGCATCTTCGATATATAAGTTGAAAACTAGAGGTGACAATGCACATCCCTGTCTCACTCCCTTCCGGATATCTACTTCCCTTCGTTCCTGCTCACATTCTATAACTGCCTTTTGCTCTTTGTAGAGATTATGTATTATTCTTCTGTCCCTGTATTTCATCCCTACCTTTCTCAGCACTTCGAACATCTTCCCCCATTTTACGTTGTCGAAGGCTTTTTCTAAATCTACAAATCCTATATATACGCTCTTTCTCTTTTCTATCGTTTTTTCTATAATTACTCGTAAAGCTAGAATGGCCTCGCGCGTTCCTCTATTTCGTCTAAATCCGAACTGATCTTCTCCTAATATTTCTTCCGCCTTTTTCTCCATCCTTCTTTGCACAATTCTAGTTAAAATTTTTGACGCATGGGAAGTTAAACTGATAGTTCTAAAATTTTCGCATCTATCCGCGCCTTTCCTTTTTGGCAAAGCTACCATGATGTTCAGTTTGTAATCCTCTGGAATCTCGCCTGTCAGGTATATGCGACTAACTAATTTAAATAAACGATCTATTACCTCTTGACCTGCGCACTTTAAGATTTCTGCCTGCAAGCCATCTATACCGGGTGCTTTATTATTCCTTAAACTTTTTAGTGCTAGCTCAAACTCTTCTCTCATTATAGGACTCCCTAGGTTATCCCCTTCTACACTGCTTTCACTTTCTAATATATCTTGCACTTCCTGTCCCGCATATAAGTTTCCTAAATATTCTTTCCACCTATCTGCCTTCTCCCCGCTTTCGATTAGGATATCTCCTGCCTCATTCCTAATGCTTTTGGTACTAGATCCAATTTCTCTAAAATTTCTCCTAATTATTTTATATGCTTCATCAGTCTTTCCTATTTCGAACTTATTTTCCACTTATCGTCGATCCATTGCTCTTTCGCTTTCCTACATTTCCGAATAATTTCCCACTTGATCGCCTTATATCTTTGTTTCCCTATTTCATCTAACCTATTTTTATATTTGCGCCTTTCCTCTATTAGACTCACAATATGTTTTGTTATCCGGGGTTTCCTACTTTCATTCTGTTTATGACCCAAAATATCCCTAGCTGAGGAAACTAAACTATTTTTAATGCAATTCCATTCTGCCTCTATGTCCCTAACAATATTTCCACCCGCGCCCTTTAGTACTCTAGAATATATTTATTTTATCGCTTGCTTTTACGCTTGAGGTGGTTACAAATTATTGTTTTACTTTACTCACTCGCCATTTAAAACTATTTTTTCTTGAGTCCCCATCAGTCATTTAGGTACCACAAAACTCAAACACAAATTTTATTTTATCACAAAATTGAAATACTGCAACACGTTTCAATAATAAACTGTCGAACGTTGGCGTCGTTTGTATATTACTGAATTGCTAAGTAGTAGCATCGGTGCCTAGGGTAGCCCAGGCAGCTCTTAAATAATATCGAGGAAGGTTGCTATATACCAACCCTTGATATTCGAGCAAATATTATTTTCGTAGGTAATATATAAAAAGAGCTATAATTATCATCGATGATATCCACGAGCTGAAACCGAACTGCAGATTCAACGAGTCCGACGGGCGAGTTGAATGTGTTGTTTCGGTTTCACGAGTGATATCCTCGATTATTAATCATTCTAAATTAAACTTTTTCGTCTATTAATATAAAGACATCTTGACTGAAATTTTACAAATAAAAAAATTTATCTGGAACTCGCTCTTCCTCTTAAATACCTACAGTCTGTCCTTTATAAGAATGCAGTATATCGCATTATATCGTACGGTTATTCCATTTAGTATGCTTAACAATACATCTAAAGTCCCCTAACCTCACGTTTGGGCTTCTCAAAATTCCTAGAACGTAATCAGCACTGGAAATAACATTGCGTTGGACCCTTAAATAAGGTTACCATTTAGAGTAGTTTATAGCAACACCGAGTGTTGCGTAAAACACCTGTAGAAATTTACATTTGAAAGTCGAAAACAAAAACTTGTACGTTCACAAAACCTTCCGTGCTCAAATACCCATCTGCCAAAATTTCAGCGAAATTGCATATTTTCTTACTTTCGGAGTGTTTCATCTTTCAATGTGTCCACCTTACGATGAGGCAAAATGTCTGGGGGAGGCTACTTTGTAGACATTTTTCCAGTTTCCAATACAGGTACATTTTTGGCAATCCGTTATGTTCATTTTGCGATTGCACCTTTGCATCTGCCAAAAAGTATTTCTCAGCGATAGCAGGAAGCGGGATGGCCTTAAATAGCACGTGTTTACGAGGTCGTCCATTTTCGTAAGACCGCCTTCCTTACGAATTGGAGGCTCCACATGTTCGGTAAGAACAAGTTTCTCCGAAACCCACTCTTTCAATATCCGTGGAAAAAATTGAAACAGATTCTCATTTGAGAAAATTTTTCATGAAAGACGAAGGGATTGCATTTCCAAAGCGTGACTCAGCAGACTAGCCATTGTTATGATTGATTGTTGTGATCAAATTAAGGGCTGCATTTTTGAATTTCACAGGACTACCGGAAATGGCCTCATTCTTATAATTTGAGCCCTATTAGTCGGTCATCGGTCCAAACGTCCTTACAGATACGTAAGAAAAGACATCGAAGAAATGAATCAAGTGGGACTGTGTGTTACTGAGGCAATTGAGATCAAAGTATTTTTTGTACCAGTATATAAAAGGCTCTTCGATATAATACACCAATTATATGTCAATTGCGTAGATACATCAGCGAATTCGCATAACCATCAATAACAAAAATCTTGGGCCAGGTCCACGGAGTAAACAGGTTTAGTGGACAAGAGGACAAGAGAGACAAGATTCTAGTCGACAAAAAGTTGGTCCGTGGTCCATTATGTGGGCAATTCTGTTTATCTCTCATTATGTGGACATTCCTTTCGATTATGTATACCAACTTTCCTATTTTTGAGTTTAAGACTGTATATTTGAGATCGATTATCTTAAAAGCAGAAATTTTACCCATAATCCAAAGGAACCCAGAAAATAAATATGGGACATAAAAATTATAAGGTTTTATTGAAAAAAATAAAGTTAGGAATGTTTTACTTGTTTCAGTTCTGAAGGATTAAGAAAGAATGTCACCTTTCTGTAACTGAACTTTGTGTGAAAATTTTCGCACTGGCGGTACATCAAACACATTTCTTGTTTGTATAATTTATTTTATACGGTTTGGTAATTATAATACGAAAAACACAATTGGAATAGGAATTTCCAGTTCCAATAAACTTGTACAAGCCATCCATGCAATAATCTCGTTAATTACTGACCATCAAATTTACAAATACAAGGTTGATTCTTGTACATATATAGTATCCAACACTAACGCATAAAAAATACAAATTTTTCATTTTATCGTAAATCTTTTTACTATACGGTAACGGAAATAAAAGATGTGGCACATCAAAAATATCCCAAACTACCTGGCACCGAATCATGGATCTTTGTTCGTTGCATACATTTTTCTAGGAACATCGCGTAGCAAAAAAATTGCCCGCCGGTCGGAGCACCTTCCCAAACGTATCTACCTCGTAATATTCTAAAATTACCCGCAATAGGTGAATGTGTTTATTCAATGCCATCAGCCACCTCCACCATAGTGATTTGCAATGTTTCGGAAACCACTTAGAAATTCAATGGCAACATTTTTCTCTGCTCTAACAGACTGGCAGATCTAGACGCACTAAAAATGTCGCCGAATAAAATTACCACAAATAAGCTAACACTATTGAAAAATGCACACATCAATTCTAACGTTTCTATCGAGTCACAACAAGGCATGCATTTTAAGCATCACATAAACCATATATACTAGATGTCATGCGTTAGTTGTTCGAAAACAGAATACGTGTTTATTGCAAAAATATAAACATACACGGTTATGCAATTTGATGAATTCGTCATGAAAACTATTTCCGTGCTGAAAATGAAAATGCATAATAAATGCGCAGTAGTTGCAGGATCCTGTATAAGGCTGAAGAACAGAAAAGGTAAATTAGAGTTCTTCAGACCTATTGCAAAAACAATACTCGAGAGCAGCCAACAAATTAAATACTATTCAGGAATGTAACATACCGAATAACAATAATTCAAAGCAAATTGCAAAACAGGAATTTATCCAGACAAAATAAAAAGTTGAAGTCTAATTCGGCTAGATAATTGAGAAAACACTTTTGGTAGGCTCGATTTTTAAACATTTTACAATCAGAAATACGAAATTTGCAACGTCGCGTCGTCATGGTAGCAAAAGGTAATAGTTTATAATAAGTATTACGACAATTACAATATTATCGACACAACCAATACAAATTCCAATTATTACAGTTAACGTATTTAAAATTTAAACATAATATTCAAAAATGCCGTGACCTACATAATGCAAATGTAGCAGTTCCTGCAAAGCAAATGAATGAAAATGAATAACTAAAGGACAACAAAGTATTATGGGCAACGAGCAAAATTTGAATAAAAGGTCACTTTTGGCACTGCCAAAAAAACAAGTTTCTTATTACGCAGTGGAGATTGAACAGCAAAAATTATCTGCCCCAAATTTAAGGAAAATTACAATGAGGTCGCTTTGCATTTGAAAGAAACATGCATGATGTGCTACACAATGGTTATGCATTATTTTTGAACAGTGTGTATATGGTCAATACTGATTAATTTTTGAATGACCTTTGCTTATTGCTTCAATTTAAAATTCGAACGTTGTCAACTGCTAAATGCATCACGAATATCAAAATGTTTAAATTATATCAAAATACGAATATGATTTTTTAACTTCCCAAATTAATTATAGGAACACGTAAAAAAGAAGATAATAAAAATGCACGCGTGCCAGTTGAAGATTTAGGCACTTACATAAAATGTTGATGTTAAAACCAATTCATTTTTTACAAGCTGACTTTGTCAAATTGTTTATTGCCACATGCGTACAAGGGTTTAGGGAAGAAATTCAAAATTCCAATTCCAAGGCAAGAACTTTCATGCGCACAGAGGAATGAGAAGCGACTAGGAGCTGCAGCACCAACTGGAGAGATGTACATTTTCGTTGAATATCCAAATCATAGCAGTTTATGTCTGGTTAATTATTTCATCATCATAAAGGTCCGGAGACTGGTTGGACGCGTACCTCCATCCTTTCCTATCCTGAGCTAACCTACGCATTTCCCCAAAAGTTGAACATCCGTAAATATTTGAGAGCAGTAGTCTAATCTGGGCATACCCCTACCTCTTTTTATTCCTATCTTTGGCTCTAGTATGTCGCGAACTAAGCCTTCGTGCCTTAGGGGGAGTTCTACCATCCTAAATCTCCTATTCTTTACTGTCTTCCATAAATTTCGCTTTTCTCCAACTTCTGTAATACCAATTGACTGATAAACATTTTGTTGGAATATATCAATTGGTTATTTTACTATTTCTTACAAAATACTGAAGGCAATACAAATTTTTCATACTGTCGTGGAATAAATGTCGACCTAAATTGGGTTTGTGAATTCTTATACTTGTTTTTGGGTTAAAGGTTTAAAGCAACGATTATAACTGTTTCTCGACGTATTTTTTTGTTTAAATATAAAAGTGTTGTGGTTAAACTCTTCATCTCTTAAACTTATTGTGTTTCGTTTCGTTTATTAGTTGTATGTTGTTCGTGTTTTAAAGGCTAGAAGGGTGTTATACCTTTTAAACTATATTCAGAAAATAAGTTATGGAATCTTATCCACTTGGTGCATGTTCTTCATTTACAAGAAGAAAGAAGCAAAATGCTCAACCATTCGAATATGTTCCATGACAATTTTTTTCAATAACTTCTTTATAAATTTCATAATTGGCCCTTGTTGATATAATCACAGTCGCTTGCTGACAACTAAGCAGTATCGACGAGTCGACGACATCACCTCGAGGCGAAGTGGTGAACACTGTTCGACGTATTCCAAAGTTTGACAGAATAGGTACACATCACTAAGTTCTTGTATCTCACGCGTTGTAGGTAGTTTCTGTGGTACTCGACATCCCATTATAAGTCTGGCGTAAATTACAAATTGATTACACAGGTGGATGTTGGATTGTACCCCTTTGTTGATTTTCATTGCCACTGTACAAGCAGATCCTATCAGCAGTTTAAAACCTTGTGTCCGTCACTGAATTTAATTCAGATAGGAGTAAACAAAACGTAAGTAGACGTTCACGTGGCAAAATATTTTAGATAGTTCGCTTATTAGGTGATTAGGTAAGATAATCCAGGCGACACAAGTAGTCAAGTACTTTATACATATTTACAAGGAAGGATTAGAGGCCATTAAAAGAAGAATAAAAGTCGAAAACGATAAGTATATAAAAATCGATCGACAATGGATATAAAAAGTCGGATAGGGTAGGTACCCCCAACAACCAACCGGAGTACCCGCTCTTTGAATTCTGAAGGCAAATAACACTATAATAGGCAGAGTACTCCTTGTAAAACTTGTTGGTATGAGGTTTTCAAAGAAACGCATAGATACTTTTTACGAATTTTTAGTAGAATTAGTAATGCAATTTTGAATCTATTATTTATTGCAGAAGCTTACGAAATACTAACGCCACATTTTTGGAACAAACTACCAACACACATTGATGCAACACCATATCAAGCTATAAACACACATGTCATACGCATCATGCGTTAATCAACTAATCTAGCAACTAATCCCTTTGTTTTCGCCGATGAAACATGTTCTGAACGTATGATTGCAGCGGGTCCTCCCTTTTTAAACAAAAAAAAACTGACTTCCATTACAATTTTAGTAAAATACGTATAAAGAACCCAATCGAATATAAAGCAATATTTATAGTCCAGAACAGCCGAAATCGAAAAGTTTCTTCACGCAAACATGGAGGGAAAATGAGATTTAGTGCTGATGTCAAAGTTCTAGTTTGACCCCATACTTTATATGATAGTTTGGCGTTCGCTCGATGTAACTTTCGCTACATTTCAATGTCCTTATCAAAAGAAATTTGTTTTCCTGGAGATAAAATTAAAAATAGAAGGTCTGGCAAAGATTATTTATAAATTACAAAATATAAGACGTATAGGTAATAGTTGATATGCGATGTTAAACAAAAACAAAAATTCCGGGAATATTCTAAAAATTTGTTCAAATAACCTTTATATTTATATTTTTCAACCATACTAGAAGTAAGAAAACGAAATAACTTTGTATCCAACTTACGTCCTTTGATGAGTAAAAAAGTTTGGTAAACCTACAGCAGAGACAGAACCTTAAAAATTGTCATACCTACCCCAAAATCATATTGGTGCTTAAACGAAATGGAAGCAGTTTTGACGGAAGGCTATTATGAAGAGCAATAAAAAGAAAATCAAAATTTTGGTATGTAGGAGGCGTGAAAATACTACTAAAACTAAAATACAAACCGGAAACGAGAAGATAGAGAGTAGTAAGTGTGATACTTGGTCCAGACAGTTTTAGTGACTTTTCTTCTCGTCCTGGTGACTTTTGTTTCCTCCAGACAGTCCTACTGACTTTTGGCTAAAATCTGGGGAATTTTGGTTAAAATCTAGGGACTTTTGGGCAAATCTGGTGGTTTTTGTTAGATGGCAGTACTTACAATGTATTCCTTATGCGATGAAAAGTAATCCCTCCGGCGCCAGTCTATTCCTCCGGATTGCGTCGTCTAGAATCTGGGGAATTTTGGCTAAAATCTAGGGACTTTTGGGCAAACCTGGTTGACGACGCAATCCGGAGGAATAGACTGACGCCGGAGGGATCCGGAGGGATTACTTCTCATCGCATAAGGAATACATTGTAAGTACCGCCAACTAACAAAAATCGCCAGATTTGCCCGAAAGTCCCTAGATTTTAACCAAAATTCCCCAGATTTTAACCAAAAGACACTAGAACCAGGAAGAGAAGAAAAGTCACTAAAACTATCTGGACCAAGTATCACACTTACTACTATAGAGGAAGTTTCAGATTTCTGTTACTTAGGAAGTTAAATGACTCGGGATGGTAGGATCCCTAGAAATATAAAATAAAGAATAGCGCAGGGCCGAGTTGCATTTAATAAAAAGAAACAAAACAACTATTATGCTCTGGAATGATAAATGTAGAAACTCGGAAGAGGTTCTTAAAAACGTATGTATGGAGTACGGTATTGTACGGATGCGAAACTTGGACGATAGGAGAAGCGGATGGGAAAAAATTAGAAGCGTTTGAAATGTGGTGCTACAGACGCACGATGAAGATACCGTGTATAAATAAGGTTAGCAACATAGAGGTATTAGAAAGAGTTGGAGAAAAGCGAAATTTATGGGAAACAGTAAAGAATAGGAGAGATAGGATGGTAGGACAACTTCTGGGGCATGAAGACTTAGATCGCGACATACGAGTCGGAGATAGGAATAAAAAGAGGCAGATTAGACTACTGCTCTCAAATAGTTAGGGATGTAGGATGTTCTACTTTTAGGGAAATGCGTAGGTTAGCTCAGGATAGGAAAGGGTACGCGTCCAACCAGTCTTCGGACTGAAAACTTTATGATCATGACGATTTAAAGAACTGCAAGTTGGCACTATATAGCTTATATTACACCTGAAATGACATTGTCACAAAGTATAATTAGGCACCTTAAAGTTATTGGAACTTTTAAATAGTGGTAACAACGGTTTTGAGGTTTCATAACTTTACAGTACTACTGTAGTTTGAAAGTGAAACCCCAAGCTCTACTCCTGGTACTCATTTCCTTGGACTGAGTCGACCCAAAGGTGTGAGTGCAGTGGGTCGCAGGCGCTAGGGATCGAGCTAAATTTGTAGTGTAGCACTCTACCAGCTATACCACTAGGCCATCACGCCTTCTGAATGAACAATTATTAGAATCGAAATAATACCAAGATGATTGTGAAGATGATGCTATGGACAACGGGAAAATACATAAGTTAAAACTCCAAGTGGTTGTTGTAATTCGACAACGGCAATACGAAGTACAATTAAAACATATAAATTTGTTTTGGTCCCATTTATGGGTAACTACTGAAAGGGATCGCAGTCTACTCAACCGGTGTATGTTTGGTTGCATAACCTAGCTTTAGGAATGCACGTTGGGTTGCCTAGTTCGTTTCGTTGGATAGATAGCCAAAAGCAAAAGCAAAGGGTTAGGTTCTTATACACTGACGACTTCACTTAAAGGTTTTCACCTACTAAAGGTAAATGGGTTTTTCCCAAGAGGTTTTCCCAAAATATAAGATAAATTCAAAAGGTTTCCCTTCAAGCAGTGAGATCTCAGAGAGTGCTTGTTCTAGTTGTTTTATCATGTAAATTATTCTCTGCTATCTCGTTGGTAAATACTGAAGACATTCCAGTAATTAAGTTAGCTAATTTTAGTATTTGTTATTGTAATCCCCATTATTAGGAAATCCAGTAATTATACGTTAAAATCTGTATTTTATTTCAATAGGTTACTTTCGGGACAGACTGTATACTTAGAAAGTTGCGTTCATTGGAATGTAGAGTGTAGACTAACATAAACAAAAGTAGGTTCATGGGAGAGACTCGAGACGGCAGTGTAGGGAGACGCGGGGAAGGTTAGTTAGGCAAGGGACAGGGTTTTGGGTCCTCGAGAGAAGTAGTCGCGTCTTTCAGCTAGTTTTCCACCAATACAATAAAATAATTATATATTCATTTTAATATAAATATCAGTGTAAAGTGATTATATCAGGTATGTCTGAATACAATTTTATTATTTTTTATGTTTAATGTAACTGCATTATAATACAAAGTGTACTTAACGTCGTGAATTCTAAACACTGGCTAATGGGTCATAAGTACTTGTTACTGACTTCAAGTCTCTTAGCTAAACAAATGCATAATTATAAATTGTTCTATATTTGACAAAAGGCGATAACCGTTACGGATAACGCACACAAACAAATAAAAGTTGAATAAAGGTGATAACCGTTAAGGATAACGCAAACAACAAAAAGAAGGCGATAACCGTTAGGGAGAACGCCCAACAAAAAGAAGGCGATAACCGTTGAGAAGAACGCCCAACAAAAGAGCGATAACCGTTACGGAAAACGCCAATAAACAATAAAACAAAACTTTAACGACAGCTATTTGATTGTTGTCAGTAATAAATTATAATAAATAACGTTTACATCTCGATAGAGAATAATTAAACACTTTTTATTGATGATGACTGCAGATGGTAATCAATCTGATTTTGTACGGAATTGATTAACGATAATTGAATAATACTGCCAAAGATATGAATAAACCTTTATGTCTTAACTTTGTTTGTGTCTATTATTAACATCCTCGCTTGTGATTCTTTCTTATCAAACTAATGGGGTCTGTAATGGCATAGGTAATACACAACGTAGGTAATAGACGATCACGTGGCCACCGACAGGTATTTAGGTAAAATTTAATTAGGTTAATTAAGCAGCGCTGAGCAGGTAGATAGTCAGGTGAGCAGAAACTTGCAAGGGTGGGGTAGGGTCCATTACACTGCCGTAAAATACCCATTGATAGTGAAGTTGCAATCGTTTTAATCCCTGTGGACCAACATGGAGGAAATAATCAAGGCTTAATATCCAGGTACTCATTTATTATACTATATCGCAAATAAAAGAAGAGTTGACATAGAAAATAATTTTTAAATTTGCAAAATAAAAAAGGGGCATGTTAAATTAAATAACTGAGAAGTTCCGTCCAGGTGGTTTTCTACTGAGGAAAATTGTCCGTATAAAAATGCACCCCGTAAATGCAAACGGTAGAAAGAGGCAGATAAAATTGAAAGAACCTTATTAAAATGAAAAACTTAAAGAAAATATCTAGACGTTGCGAATAAGTATTACAGGACAATAGAATATAGAACGCTCCAGTTACCTATAGATAATCAAATAATAAATTAAAGCATAATATAGTGAATATAAATGTTATAAATTTCATGTATCAACTTTGGCAGTGTATGGCTGGTTGCCTAGTTGGACCTAGAGAGTTCGGCGATCCAAATAAATTACACATTTCAGTTCCACGTTTTTCCAATAAATTATAAAATGATTTCAAAGGGTGCGCCTTACCCAGAATTATTTGTAATTAAGAAATTCTTAGTGGGATTTGATTACCAAACAAAATATATCTTTGGTGCTCGTTTGACTCACGTTGAATAGGTCACCCGCAACTTATAACAGGTAGGTACCTACTACATGAAAATTGTACAGTGTCTGTTTAATCCCTTTAACATTAAGGTGTTTTATTACTAAAAGATCATAGCGATCTATAAGCAGTGAAAGTTGACTGACATTTAATATTGCAAAAACAAATTGATTTAAGGTTGGGATGCTAGAATGCAACTTTTATATCAGTCGGTATTAATAAAGATAATGCTAAAAAATTTGGATAATTAAAGAAGCCTGTCAACACCTCATTTTGAATAAAACATTATAAATGGTGCAAAAAACAGAAACAACTGCCACACATAATGTCAAAAGTTATTACTACAATCCTTGTTACATGGAAATGTCAAAATTAACACTTTCGCAAGTAAAAGTGGTATAATTAAAAACAGATACAATCAATAAAGATTTATTAGTTCAAGAGTAGTTTACTGGAACTTGTTTGTCTGCCCAGGTGTACCAGACAAACAAGCAAAAACTACAGTAACAGTTTATTAATTCATAAAGTTGCAGTTTTGTGTAACTGGCAATGAAACGAAATGAGGGTAGGCCATGAAACTGTGACAGATCCGTTTCATTCTCTTGTTTAGGATATGTCAGTTTGAGGTTATAATTCATGGACACTGGGATTAAGTATATATTTAAAAGTCTAAAATAAAATGAATTATACAAATAACTAAATGTTTGGGAAAACCGAGAAGTTTTTATAGTAAATGTCACAATTATTTTGTGTCATTTGAGGAAATAAAACTACGTCATCGATACAGGGAGCAACAGATATAGTGGGATTCATCTAAAAATGCACAAAATTCAGGTGAGTTTTATAAAATACTAGGAACACAACTGATGTAACCCACGCTCACTCACCAATTTCAAGGTCAAGTATTAATAAAATTACATTTTATTCAACAAATTCTGGTTATTTGCATTAATGGATCATTCTATATTGTAGTAAAAAGTTTAATCATGTAGGTAAAATAAAAACCAACAACTTTGCTTTGATGTGTAATTATTCTAACTCAAAAAGATGTTTAAAATTATGCAGATGACGCATAATCAACAAATAACAACCTATCTCGAGGTTAAACACTTTATGAACGTGGTTTACAGAGTGCATACATTTGGCAAATATATAATTGTCGCATGCTTTCATTCGAGGTAGCAAAACACCAATAAAATTTTATCATTCCCCCACAAAAGATAATCAAACACTACATAAAGAACCCAAGAGTCCTCATCCAAAATGCGTCTGCCTGCGCGGTTTGCGTCTTTCAAACGCTCCACCCTGAGATGCCCCGAAAATGGCCCTTAAATTGCTTCAGTGACTATAATTTCGACGTATGCAGGACTACATAGAATATTTTGGAATATTCCAAAACACATAAGCTGAATACTGAACTATTTTTTTAGGGAAATAAATTTTAGTAACAATAACAAAGCATCTAAAAAGATAGCGATATGTAATATCTCTGTTTTTCTTGGCCTACCGAGGACTGAATTTCAAGGATGTAAAAGTTGTAAACGAAACCTGATACAGGTGGAATCAAAATCTGCAGAGACGGTGTTGTGTGTCAGGGATTAAATTTAACCAATTTAAACGTTCAGGAACGAAAAAATTGGCAACACGATTTTGTGATTGGACTCTTATGTTACTATAAAAGTATACGATGTCCTTTTCTTCTCATACAGGGTGGCCTATTGAAAACAATGCAGGCAAGTTTTGTTATTAAACCTAAATTTTATGAAAAATCAAATTTACTGATAAGGGAGCACGTAGATCGACTAATTTGAGGTTGAAATTACAGGAATGACAAGTCAATTTACGTGTCTACCATAGTGCTACAGTGGAAAAAATCCGGCTGTACTGTTTTTAGTGGACCACCTTGTATACACAATGTGTTGATGCATTCTGTTTCCTCTTGTTTGATTTGTTTTATCTAATCTACTTCCAATCTACTCATATACACGGAAAAGGTCGCAAATTATGTAAAACTTTGAACTCTGCTAAAATTTCATTAGTGCCCCAAACAGAAAAGTAGCAGGACCAACAATCAAAAATGGACACAACATTTGAAATGCTAAAAGAAAAACTATCGGTTTCATTTTACGTTAATTGATTTAGAGCACAGTGTTAGAAGAATCTGTAAATACAAAAATGCCTGAACAAGTAAAAGTCTAAGAATCTACCAATTAGCAAGTATTTACGAATGTTAACATTGGATTTATTAGGATAGTGTTACAGAACATAAACAATTCGAATAAGTAAAAACATGCAAAATAAGAAAAATATACATAAAAAATCAAATTATATTAAACAGAATTGTTTGTTTAACAATACATGCTAGAATCTATCAAAGTTGTAACCCCCTAACTACGTTTAAAGGGCATTTTTGTTTACTACCCCTTCCTATTTTTATTCAAGACTTATATAAAATTAATATTTTGGCAGAACAAAATTGAACAATAACTTCAACAATTTTCGAGTCAATTTTGAAATTTTTTGTATCATGTTTCTTCAAAAATGCTTCTTATGATCTACCCAGACAGGCCTTTCGCCCTGCAGACTTCGATTTACAAAACAATAAAATTATTTCTTCATTTCTTCTAACCAAGAAGGTCCTCCTCCCTTTTATCCCTTCGTCTTTTCTCTCCTTATCATATCGCCACCATCTTTTAACCTAAATCGTTTCTTTTTCGCTCGACCCCCTTTGCGCACCCCTTCTTTCATAAAGTTTCCTCCTTATTGTCTCCCATTTCGGGTCGCCGTTTCTTCTTATTTGCTTCCAATCGGTTTTTGGTTCCATGTCTAATTCGTTCTTCGTATTTCGTTGTTGTTCTTACTGGTTCTATTCTCATCTTTTTACTTAGTTTTCTCTAGCGCAATGCATCCTTTATAAAAATTCAAATTTTAGGAAAGACGGTTAAGAACAACACATTCCATAATCAAGTTTGACAGTTTTTCCTCCCACGATGTTTTGTTTGGAAAAATGCATAGTTTCAGAATTATATAGGTATGTATTTGCAAATAGAATATCTTATGTACCTGTAGGTACACTTTTGGCAACTTCATTCACTTGTCAATCTAGCAAACAGCTGCCCTAGAAATGTCAAAATCTAGAAGCACTAAGTCACTTTATTATTTTCACTTAAAAGAGTAGGAAGTCTCTAACACAAAATGAATTTCGAAAATGCCCAAATTTCAGCTTAATCGAATAAGCAATTTGAAAATTATGGGTGAACATGAACGAGCATTCAACTTCGAAAGGACGCGTTTTTTAAAGAAATACCATAATGAAAGTGTGGACATTCTTTTAGGTGCTCCTAAAGTTATAGAAGTAAAAGGAGGATGGTATGAATTTATGAATATCAGCTTTAATTAATTTTATGATGACCTAGCCTAAAAATTCGTTTTAAATTGAAGCTTTGGATTCCTGTTCCTGCAACATATCAGCAGGAAATAATCACGTACAATAATAAACCTAGTAAATTATCCTGCAGAGTACATTACGTTACCTGCAAAAGTGCATCAGCCTCAACAATACAAAAAACATTAGTGTGGCTTGTGCAAATTTTTTGACTAAATGTAACTTGGTCAATACAGTGGAGCAGTTCATAAAGTATATGAAGTATTCAATGTGCATTTGCAGTTTATATTTTTAATAGAAATAATCGATGGCAGTGAACTGTGGCGTTTGTTTCAGAAAGATCCACAAATGCACAAACGAGACAATCCCAACGTACCCATTTTGGAATTTTTGACTTGTTATTTCCGGTATTGCGTTTTGAAGTTTGCAACTGAACAGTCTGATGTTTATCTAATTTGTACATTAAAAACAATGCAGATAACCGAAATTCAACGAAAACAAAATACGTATGACGAGCGTCGTTTGGATCATCGAGTGGAAAACGAAAGCGAAAGCGAAAATAAATCCAATGCCAAATAATTCTGAACATGCACCGAGCGCTCAATTATACAATCCACTGCAGTAATACCGACAAAAACATACCTCGCATTTCCATAGCTCCGCACCGGCCACAACAAATCAAAAAAAAACACAAAATCTCCAATAAAAGTCAACGACAAAACATAACTTCCTCAAAACAATGCGGCAGTCTATGACACAACACAATATGATCAGCAAACTGCAATACCAGCTGGCTATTTCTGTTAACCAGGAAAAAATGTTCGGCAAACTTACGAGTTGCCAAATTGGAGGGGGCCAACGAGGGGCAAGGGGGACATTCGCATAGGTCCTATTACGTAAGCACCATCGGTGCACGGCCGCGGAGATCATACCAAGCGCAAGGTTACGAGCCGCATGTCGAGCATTAGTCCGCCGCGGAATAGGCCTACTCCAGCTGCGGGAAGAATGCACACAAATTTATTCTGCGCTCTCATGGCCGCCGCCGAATTATTTTATTCGACGCGAATTCAAATTGTGCGTAGATCGAGCATTCGGAGGTGGCCGCCATAGACAACTTCAAATAATTCTCTTATCGGAATACCTACGCAATAGGGCGCTTATCTGTACCGACACTAATGCCATTATTTATCTGCCGTGCACACTTCTGTTGCTAAAATAACTATCGTGTTCCTGCAAATAGGTATAAAAATAAAAATGTAACACAAAACAGCGAATACCGTGAGTCATCAAATTCTGTATTAAAAGTGCATAATGTTTGCAAGGAAACAAAAAAAAATACATGATCAGAATAGCTATTTCTGGTATTTAATATCATTTTCATTATCAATTACTTGCCTCTTTGCACAGATGGTCGTTATTTTATGACACTATTATAAGTGCTGTGAATTTAGAAATTATCGACTATGATTAAAAAATTAATGGGTTCATTTCCCGATGTACTCCAAATTTTCCATCAAACATACTTTAAAGAAGATTAATTCAAGTATTTAGAGAACAAAAATTGTATTTTTCCCCCAATTATTGCACCCTAGTAAAGATTTTGTAATATGTTGTACCCAGTTCTGTTCTAGAGCAAACCCCGTATCTTCAAAAAGTCCAACACCGGAACCAAACCCGATACCCGAGTATTGTAGCATTGTAGGCCGGAATGTAGACATGTAATAAATTTTAAAATTATCCCCATAATCTCGCCGTTTTGTTCAATAGAAATCTACAAAGGATAATAGTCTCCAAAGTTTTAATTCAATATGTCGTAGTCTCGGATCACTTTTTTCGAAAAAGTTCAGCTTTCATTGTTAACAGCAGTTTTAGGACAAATGATCATACAAACTTTTCTCCTTATCTTGAACTACCGCATCAATTACCGAAGTTTCTTGCACACATTATGAATCACCTGCATGTTTTTATTTTTGAAATTTTATGTTTCGTTTTACGTGCTTATCCACAAAATAAATATGTAATATTTTTTTTGTCAAAATACGTTTCCATTTAGGAGTGTTTTACTTTGAGTGGAAACACCACCGTAACTTTGATATTCATGGGCAATTTTCAAAATATTTTTTTTTAATGTAGATAATGAAAAACTCAAACTAAGGGATTCAACCAAACCTTGCCTAAATCCAAAACCCAGAGATAAAAAATGTACGTCAGAATTAGGCTTTTTTTATCGAACATCATATTCAGGGATATCACAAATGTCTATTAAAAATTTGGTGAAAATCGGAAATCTTTAAAAGTTACATTAAATTCCACAATTTTCATTAAGAAGACTTGATAAGTGTATGACAGGTGCCATACGTAAAACAAACGAAAAAATTTTTAAGTCATGGCCCTCTCCCTATATAACAAAAATTCGGACATTTATTGCAACTTATCACGATTTTCGAAAGCTATTAATTTGCACCAAGTTATGAATGCAGGGCGATTCAAATTCGAGGGCCATCATTGGGGTCTCGCTTACAGAATTTGATGCTCATTAATATGCTGTTGAGAAATCTGATCTATCTCGAACGGTATAGGTACATAAACTTACGTTCTGTCTATTTAAGGCAACTAATCCCACGAATTTTAGGCTGCCTTATTAAGGATATAAGGCGCAAAGCTAAAGTCCAAAATTTTGCATTTTAGGCGTTTCCCAGTGGCTTGCTTCAGCCACATGCTTTGGTAGCTTTTTGGCTTTACGCCCAGCCCAAGAGAAACCTCAAACAGTTTTACACAGAGGTAATAAATTATGTTCGGTACTTTACTTGAATGACCTAACCTATTCTGAGACTTTGGTCACTGCTAAGGCAATTCAGGATGGATGATGGAGGAAAGGTACGGTAGGACAAACAGACGGAAAAGAAGATTGGTGAGATCAAATACTCGTTGGCGAGATGGCGTTAGAAGTCATGGAGGAATGATAAAACGAGATGGGTAGAAATGGAGAAGGTTTAAACTAGGGAATACATCGGGTACTCGGGTAAACGCGAACAATAACTTTAAGACCCGGGTAGTAAACGCTGTTACAGAGTAGTTGGATCAAAAACTTTGACGTAAATTCAATATTATGAATTCTGAATAAATTAACCCCACACGCCAAAAGACAGTGACACAATAATTAAACTCGACACGTGCTTCGCTGACAACGTCAGCATCTTCAACTCCTGAACACGTGTCGAGTTTAATTACTGTGTCACTGTCTTTTGGCGCGTGGGGTTAACTTATTCAGAATTCATAGTAAAAGCTGTGCCCGTGGCGGCACACTCCAATCAAAAAAGTAGAACTGTCGCCGTCTGGTTGCCCTGCCGGGAACATGTGAATATTCATTTTAATTATATCTTTTGTGCATGTTGTGTGCATATCGTATTGATTCATAAAGGTTGTTTATTATTTTTCTTACATTGTACCTAATACCTAATAGGGTATATTTTTGTATTTTCTTTCCGTATGCAAAGTTTCCGACCAAGCTCTGCTTGAAGCGCATGTGCAACTTGCATAGTTCCCAAATCAGATACCTACTTTCATTTCTATTCGCTTTAAAGTACTGTGAAACTGATGTTGGGGAATAGCTATCGCGGCTCGATATGAAAATGCACTCTGAATTTTGACGGCATTTTACTTTCCTCTTCTAAAGTTCATTGCAGTTTAGAGATTTGCTTTCGAAGCGTTCTGTCCGGTTTCCCGCCAGGAAAGGTATTTTTTAAGGAAACTGGTACTGGGTCTCTATCACTTTTCTAGCCATAGATAAATAAATAAATAGAAGAAAATAATAATGAAAATTAATATAACATCGCATGCGCTTCACGTAGATCTCGGTCGGATATCTAAAGTCTTCTAAAAAGTCTAACAATTTGGAATTGTACGTTTATTTTTTATTACATAATAAATGTATGGTTTGTACTATTCGAGCGCACGAAATTCTAAATGATAACGTAAAAATATATTAAAATAACGTAGTAAAAAATTGCAGTTGTCAAAAAACTATTGATTTTGCAATTCTTCGGATGTACTCGGGTATTTAAATCGAGTACCCGGATCCGTTTTTCAATTGGGTATGTATTCCCTAGTTTAAACTGGACAGTTTAGCGTAATCGTGATCGTAAATTAGGATTACGTGCAAAACCTATGAAGGGACTCTCAAAAACTTGAAGCTTTTGACAGGTGGTGCTACAAACGCCTGATCAGGATACTGTGGATATATACAGTCAGCATTATAAAGGTATTAGAAATTAGGGAAAAGAAAAATATATGGAAGACAATAAAGAAAAAGAAGAGATAGGTTGATGGATCACCTTCTGAGACACGAAGAAGTTTGCGACATATACTAAAAGAGGATAAAAAGAAATAGAGGTAAGCCTATATCAGATTTGTTAGGGATTCTACTTTTCGGAAAAATGTGCATGTTAGCTCACGAAAGGAAGGAATGAAGGTATGGGTTCAAAACTTTATATCATTTACTATTGTTATCTATGTTGTTCTACATATATGCGTACAATGCCAGAGAATTCTTCTGTATAAAGCAGCGAGGTGCATTGCTAAAACCTTTTTCAACTAAGCGAATTCGGTAAAATGCACACGTTTTGTAAAGAAAGACAACTGGACAACAAGAGCGACAGAAATACTTATGCAGCAACAAGCTGCTTGTTACAGAGCACGTAGTTTAGTAGGTAATTAAATGACCGAAAAGTAGGGCTATTATTTGCGATGAGTTCCACCAGAAGCTGTTCTTACCTAATAATCTCGTTTTGCAACAAAAAGTCGGCAGCAACATGCAACGCGAAACGCTGTCTTTGTCACTGACGCACGGCGGATGCAAATAATTAATGTGTTTCCAAAAATCATTTTTTAAAGGTCGGCCACATGATTCTCAACTAAAATTAGAACTAATACATACATTGCAATTTAGTTTTTCTTTCGTTCTATATTTTATATAGGAACCAAAACGACTGCCAATTTTTTTATAACTCGCTGCGTTTTAAATTTAAAAATAGCTTTTGAAAACATTTCGCCTCGAAGATTATTATTACCTACTTACTCTGCAACTGCAAACATTTCAACCAGGAAAAACGCTTGGCGTTGGATAATCAACTGAAACCCGCCTGCCGTTTTTTATTTATTTGCGTTCTCGTATTTTTGGAAAAGAATATTTCGGACAGAGTGACTGGCTACGTAGGAATTCTCAATCTCAGGATAAACTTCTTTCTTTCCAAAAGCATAAGTTGCGACAAGGGTTGGCACTTTGTAAATATTCGGTTCTGACAAGGCGGGCAGAAAAATAACGTCTGGCAAAGTTGGTAATAGAGCTTGAAGTTGGAAGAGAACACAATACAGACAAATGCTTGTTTCAGCTCGAGTTTTGATATTTGCACTCGTGTATCGCCAGGACAATGAGAAAACTAAAAGACAATCCTAAACAGCCGTCAAGAAATAGGTACTGATGTTAACAGATAATCACATCGCACACCAGCTAATCTTATCCGATACAAAGAACAACTATTAGAAGCGACCTGTGTTCGGAGACGTCCAAGTGCAGCCGAGGATTTGGATGGCGCAAGCGGGTATTTGAATCTGGGAAAGTCTGCTGGGTACAGACTAGACGATATGCGGAATGAACATAGAAGAATTGCAACCAGTCTGCGAAGTTATTTTAACCTGGCATACACGAGCGGACTTTTCTGGGGATCGGGTCCGACAGATCCTTTGGCCCGCAAATAGTATTCCACGAGAGTCTTGCAAATTTCTTGTTCTTGCTTTTGCATGAAATTTCTTGCAATGCGATGCAATAAAAGTTCTTGGATGTGTTTATCTATTTCAGTTATATACTTTCTACTGTTGAATTTGGGCGTTTCTACTCTTTGATATTATTAAGAAGCCGTAACCGGCATTGAAATTTGCCGGGCACCGGGCAGTGTTTTGTGTTTTACAACGAGAATCGTGAACGACTCGAAGGAATCGATTCCGACAAAAGGATTGATTCCGATGAACGACTCCTAAGCAGGAACGGTTTAGCAGGTAGTGCATGGTAATTGAGTCTGAATTTGGCCACTATATCCAAGTCTTTTAATCTTCAAAGTACAGGACGTGAGACTGCGTGCCTGGTAGTAGTCATAATTAACTTTTTACGTTGTAAATATGGTAAATACGTTCAGAATTAGAATAAAGTTAAGTTTTCCGATTTGCAATAAAAGTGTGTTATCAAGAATAAAGTGTAAGTTACAAGTTGTTATTCTAACAAACACGTTCTTTGAGATAAGAATGATGTAAAGAACAATAAAAGCACTAGAAAATAAAACACAAAATAAACGCATTCTAAAATGGCCTAAAACGCCATCCCACCCGTAGTGATGTGAGTTAGGGAACGTTCCGGATTGTGCGCACCGAGCATATTCGCGAACGTTCCCCACTAGAGAACATTCTCGATCGTGGTCTTCGGGTAAGCACATTCAGCACAAACGCCTGTAGCTGCGTTTCTTTCTGATACTAACCGATTTCGACCGATCCGCGAGTCACGAACTGAAGACCGCTCTCGTGTGTCGTGTTGCATTTGCATCTCACAACGTCACAACTCACATTAAATGCCGGCCGGCGTTTTTACGAGCGAGTCGAATTTTGCCTTGTATAATTGCCTGAAGCTTCTCTGGCAACATAATAATGAATCATATTGATAATTCTCGTTTGTGCTCGTTTGTTCTCGTTTATACTCGGGGAATATTCTCCAAAAATAAAAATGCCCCAGAATTTTACATCATTACCCACCCTCAACTTCGAGCAATACATGGGACTTCTTACCTACTCAGCGTTGAGTCTGTTTCTATGTTTTCGTGTGACGAGAGAAGCCGTGGAAAAAGGGCGTTTCGAGAGAACCGACGTTGCCGGAATACTCTTGCCATCTTGCCATCCTTGCCGAATGAATGATCTTGCAACTGCTAATACAACAGTTTAATCCTAAAACTTCTACCGTAACCAAGTAGTGTAATGTCTGCTTTTTGAATTTTTGAAATTTAATTTTCGCCCGTCATCCCCACAAAAATGTTAATACTTAACTCAAAAAAATATGCAGCTGAGATACAAATCATTTTATAGAGAATTCCAAATGAAGTGCAGAAGAAATAGGACAACCTGTATAAATGAAAGTAAGATGCAACTCGTCGAGGTAAAATTAATGGACACCCGTATTTTCAGAGATTCTGAGATTCTGAGTTGTTTGTTTTCATCGACCTACTCTACTAAGCATTTCTTTGCAAATATAGTTCCCGGATACCTACCTACCTAATTGTCCTTTTGATTCTTTCAATAATGTAACAATTTCGTCGGTTCCTTCCAATATTATCAGATTTTGCTTTATGTATAGTTATCTGCGACAAATTGGTGGTAATACGTACATTCAAGTGACTAGATTATAAAAAACAAAAAGACCCAGGGCAAGTTGCATAATTTGCCCCTGATAATTTTTGAGTTTCTATTTCACCTTTTTATGAAATATTTCCACGCAAAAACTCTTTTAACGTTCTAAATGTTGGCAGGGCTTCGTTCTTGTACAAAATGAGTGTTGCGGAGAAGAAAATATGGTGCTAGGTTCGGGCTATACGTTGGGTGAGGTAGAAACTCAAATTTTAGTTCATTGATTTTTGTGAGCGTTAGAGGTAATGTATCCGGTTTTGCATTCATATTTGTTGAAGGATAACGTGTTCCTAGTTAAGTAACATTGGACAGCATAGACGAGCTGCAGCATTTACCCATGCACCCGCTGTAGTTGCTGAAAGTATGAAGTCGGCGTTTATTGTCCGCCCACCCAACAGGAACTCGCTCAAAATGCGGTTTAAGTTTTCGAAATGCAATGCATAGCAATAAACAATGTATCCTACTTGGAAAGTATTTTAATAACAACTTATTTTTCTTAAATCAAAAACTTTCTTAAATTGATAAATGTCGAAGTAAAGAAATTATAGCCGGTAAATTTTTGCAGGTTCTTCTTTCATCACCAGCAAGGATTCTGCCATTTGACATAGAAGACAACAATATGACATCACGGAGTTCATTCACTGGACTGGGTATGCCAAACTGGTTCTACAAGGACTATTCTCAATTGACCGAATTTCTTTAATAATCCTAGTAATTATCAGAACCAGAAGCTTTTCCTCTTTCACTACATCTTTCAATAAGAGAGATAGGATGGTAGGACACCTTCTGAGCCCGCTTCTGAGGCACGAAGGAATAGTTCGCGACATACTAGAGTCGGAGATAGGGATAAAAAGAAGTAGGGGTAGGCTCAGATTAGACCATGGCTCTCAAATAGTTGTTGATGTAGGATGTTCTACTTTTAGAGAAATGCGTAGGTTAGCTCAGGATAGGAAAGGATGGAGGTACGCGTCCAACCAGCCTTCGGACTGAGAACTTCATGATGAAGAATATTTAACAAATTTGCATAGGTAAATTCCGACAAACTGTTGACTGTTTCCTTTTTGTTTCTTGCAATGCCCACTAGATTTTTGCTAATATTTCCTGTTTTCCGACTGGAATACCCACGATATTCGAACGAATACGGTACGGACAAGTTGTGTATATCGAAATTCTGCAAAAATACCGAGTTTAAACCTATGTATTATTAAAATATAAGGGAAAATTGAAATTTATAGTTTCTACTTGCGTAATTGTAATTAAAGTTCTTACACAAACCTATAAATAAATCCATGAAAAAACATTCATGGACTTCTGTAATCTAATCTCCCCAAATACTGGCAACCTTCACTTATATCGCTATCCAAAATGTGTATGTGAAAACTATTTCAACAATAACTTCAAAAATTCCAAGAAAAAAGATTAATTTTACGATTGCACCGTCTCCAATGTAGTTTTCATACCAGTGAAGAAAGTTAATATAATTTTTATTTGTTTTATAATTAATTTTAATGCAACAGCAAATTAGGAACAAAATTCACTTGTTTTTGATTACAAATAAGATTGAACATAAATTGTGTATTATCTACCTAAGCGCCGCCCCTATATGACGTCACATGCCATGTAAGTATGGAGAACGTCGAGTTGTACTTACTATGATGTAACTGGCATCTCTTAATTGGGTGAAATATAAAGCAGCTCTAGTTACTTGTGGCTTATATTATTAACAATATGTATTAAGGCACGTAATTTTTGTAAAATTAACAATAGTCAATCCGAAATTTAACCCGAATTAGCTTGCAACCAGTAAATGTTTTAACAGAAGCCGAAACGTTACTAAGCCATATCTAACAATTGTATATCCATATATGAATTTCATGAATTTATTGCGGCTAGTTTCGAAAATATTAATAATTTGCTAGAACTCAGCACACTACTTTTTTTTCTTAAAAATCAAGATAACTGATTCTTTTATAGAAATCCATTTAAAATAAAGGAGTTAATACCAATTTATTACCCACAGTCTTAATTTCCAAAAACCGCTTTGTAGTACAGCCTCACAAAACTCCGTATGAAATACTAAAAGGAAAATTCAAGTTCTAGAAAATCAATACCTTAATAAAATATACGTCTGTTTACTTGAAAAACATTCTCTCTCCCTTGAACTTTTCCCCCGACTTTTCAAAGAGTTTTCAGGTTTCCTTTCCAGCGCCTGCCTGTAGATGTCTCGCCGGACAAACATAACAAAACGGAGGGTCGGATAGGCCAGATACTAACCAAGGTTTACATTTCCCGTGTTATACAAGGTTCCCATGTTCGAGATTCTTTTATTAATGGCGCACTTTGATCGCTTAAGGAGGGGAATTCCTCAATGGAAAAGTGATATCAGATGTGATGAATAAATAAGATGGTGGCGGGAAACGTCATTTAAAGACAACAGGGGTATAATAAAAGAGGAAAAACAAGAAAAATGCAAATCAATGTCAATACATTTTTTAACATTCCGCTGGGGTGACAGCTGTAATTACATATTTCGTGTTCAGTATACCTAGAACACTAGTATACCTAGTATACCTAAGGTGTACTACATAAAATGAAACCTAGGATTGGGGCTAGTCTGCATGGTACAAATATTCTACTGCAACTATCATATTTCACTTTCTTTTTTTAAAATAAGGTAAGCTTTCAGTCTGAAGATTGGTTGGACGCGCACCTTCATCAGTTCGTACTTTGAGCTAAATTTCGGATCTCTCAGAAAGTAGAACATTCAACGTCCCCAACTATTTGCGAACAGGAGTCTAGTACAGCATAGCCGCACCATTTCAGCGATAGCACCTCGTTCATGAAGACTAAGCAGCGCTCATCGCGGTCTACGTTTGGATGGGTGGACGGTATTTGAAACAGTGAGCCCATTCAATACGCCGCGACGAGTTAAATTCCCTTCGCCAACACATCCAGCAGTGGATGGATTAAGTATACGCTTCCGCTTCCTTCATGGCTCTGAAGGGTTCTACCATTCCAACTCTACTAATCTTTATTACTTTCCATACATTCCACTTTTTCCGAATTCCTTCTAATACCTTCCCATTGCTAACCTTATCTATCCATGGTATCTTCTTACTTTTCGTTTAAACGCGACTAGGTCCTGCGCTCTTATTTGTTTTCTGCCATACCATAGCGAGTTCTTTGATTACCCAAAGCAAGACTCCACGACTTTTCTAATTTCTAATTTCTCACTTCTTATTTGAATTTTATTTTCAACCTTATTTTCGTTTTATTTTTATTAATTTTCAGACAAAGATGTTTTCAGTCAGCACCTTCAAAACTATCAAAAATATAAGTAGCAGCTATTTTTATATAAAAAATCTTATTTTTTCAATAGGTATGTCAAATGTCGAATTCGATGAAAAATGAAAATCAACAAATTTATTTTTCGTGAAAAAAATGACAAATTGGTAAAAACATATTTTATAACATCTGTGAATAAACAAAAACTTCAAATGTATAAAGAAGTATCTACGGGGTGTATCACCACCATGACCACCATGATTTCATAAACGCTAAGTATTATAGAACTCAAAACGAAAGTAAAGGTAGATAATATAAACATAATTTGCTTCGTTTTTGAAAATATGCAAGAGTACTTTTTTTAATTATAATTAACCAGAGAACTCAAAAATAAAATATTCCACTATATTTGTTGTTATTTATAACATCAGCGTATTCCCGCATCTCCGCCACTGTTCACAAGATATTCTATCCGACACGTTCAAATATTCAGGAAGAACCAGTTAAATATCCGCTCAAAGTAAAGAATATATAAAAGATAAAAAAAGAAAATCGAAACTCTGACACATTGTACCTTTAAAACGAAAAAAATTGATTAGTAACCACGAGTGTCAATTTGACAGTTGAAAGATCACGAGCGCCTTGTGCGAGCGATCTTCTATCAAACTGACACGAGTAAAGTTACCTGAAAATTCCAGACTAGGAATAGTATTTGGCAAGATTAATCGGTTAATAGACGAAAGTAAATGCAATAAATATTTTACAATAATTTATTTTGCTGTTAGGACAATGTTTAATAAAAATATATCAAATGGTTCGCACTAACCAATAATTTACAGTGATATGGATGACATTAACATATGCCAAATAAAATGGGTGGTGATTTAACCCCTATGATTTTATTTTGACCAATCCTTCCGACAGTAATTTTTAGGATAACTTCGACTATCCTGTATATTTTACGTTTTCTGCCGGTGCAATTTCGAAACATGTTCTCCAAAGCAAAGAATTTTTGATTCAAAAATTCTAATTATCATCCTCGGCCTTGACATCCCATCAGAGCAATCTAGATTCCGCTCAGAAACAGCTCCTCCCCTATCGGCAAAAGAAGCCCAACGGCGGAACCATCACTCGGAACGAGCTCTACAGAGGACCAGGAAAGAACACGGCAGTAGTCACGATGACGTAACCATAGCAAGTATTCCATAGCAGGATCAAAAGCACAGGCAGGTTTGCAAATGCCGCCTGGTTCGCTAAGAGGCAGCAGCGTTGCGGCCATGACTCCGGGCACCGGAGAGGCGAGCGGGGACTCCAGCAGGCAACAGGGGCATTAGCCGCTGCTAAGGACGCCTGCAAACGGCATGTGCACGGCGTTTCTGTGTGCGTGTGGTGCGGTGTTCCTGCCGCTCCGCTGCGCTGTTCTCTCTATTATCACCCGTCGTATCGGGAAAGTCTATGGCCAAGGTCAGCGGGCGGGTGCTGTGTGCCCCGCGCGCACGGAGTTCGACGCTAGCTACGATCTCCGGAAATATCGCGATCTGCCTTACGGCAGCACTGTGTTGCATAATTATCGGCAAATTATCCAATTATTATACAGTCATATAACTGCTCCTAACAAATAATCTAAAAACAATTGCATTTGGATAGAAAATGTCGAATTTAAATACGTATTGTCGAAAGTATCCTGCAGTTGCAGGATTGCACGCTGCTAAGATTTCAATGCTCACTGAAGCTACAAGGTCGACTGAAAGTGACATGTTTATGCACTGTTTTATTAAGACAGCGTGTCCATCTAGTGGCGCGCGGTACATTTATCAGTGGCGGAGTTGGGGACTTTAACACAAATTAATATTTAACATAGCTATTTGCTATTTCTTGGAATGTACATACTTATAAAAATTTACATATGAACCCTATCGCGCGAGCACTTATTAATCATTTAGAAAGGTATGAAGAATTAAAATTTAAAATGCTCAACTAAAAATAAGTTTCCTCCAGTGAATATAGACGTGAAGTTTTCAGTAAATGTAAAAATATAGAGGAGACATCTATGCGTCCACGAACGTCCAATTTGGTGGTTCACAAAGTCAGGTCGAATTTGGAGTATCGCAAAGTGTAATGTGTCGATTGTGGGGACGATACCAGGGGACTGGCGATGTGGCCGAAAGACACGAAGGGCGTAGAAGAGAAAAACACCTGCCCAAGACCGATTTATTTTTCTTCAAGCCAGGCGTAATGCATCAATTACGGCACGAGAACTTTCTGCCGATCTCCAAAATGTACATGCCGTAGCGATTTCTGACCAAACCATTAGAAATTGTATCCATGAAGCCGGTCTTCATTCTCGTCGACCAGTTAGTACCTGCGCTTCGCCACGGTAATCGCGAAGGTCGTCTTGAATGGGCTGAAGAGCATGCTCAATGGGGTGAAGCAGAATGGTCCAATGTTCTGTTTACCGACGAATCTCAGTTCGGATTTCAACCTGATAGCAGAAGAACGAGAGTGTGGCGAAGAAGCGGAGCCTTGGAGAGGACGGCACTTTCAGGAAGTTCACAATTACCGAGGAGGATCTGTGTTGGTATGGACTGGAATCGATTTGCACCATAGGACGGGCCATGAACCAACGGCGTTCTATTGAACAAGTTTTTGTACCTGTTGTGCGACTATATTCATATGCTGCTGGTCCAGATTTGGTTTATATGCAGGACGAAATGCTCGGCTAAGCTGATTCTCTACCCCACATCACATCGGCATCCGTTACCGGCATTCGTGGGATTGGGTAGCCAGAAAGTGGTTTTCTCGGGGTTTTCTTGAGGTAAACGCCATGGGATTTAACGTTTACCGATGCTTTTGCACACAACTTTAATGAGGGGGGTATCTTCCTCTCACGTTAAAGTACTCATTTTGACGAAGATCTTTCCGCCGGCGAGGTCGCTTTCGCGATTCTGTACCCCACATCGTAGCTTGACAGGAGAAAATCAGACTTTTACCTAGAACTATATCTACAATGGGAGTCAAGAAAAATTTTGTCATTTAAATCATTGTATAGACGTTAGCCGGCAATGTTCCACACACTTTTACATTGTAGAACGAAGTGTAAAACAATAGGCAATAGCGGAAAAAACCTTGATATAGTCTCACAGCTACAAATCGATAAATATTTTCAGTGAAATGTCGAAAGCACGATTTCAGTTTGATTTTTAATGGTGACCCATCTTTATTCGCTACTAAAGGGGATTGAACGAGACAATCAAGCGATCACTCTCTACAACGGAATCCGTCATAATGAAAAAGGCCCGTCTCAACTTAAAGCCAGATCCAAGAAAACTGAAAACAATCGCACCATGTACTTAATACTTATTACGGCTTGATGATTTGAGTATTGCACTGGTGAGGGCTAACTGGTCGATTTAAGTGTTCCTAAGCAGTGTCCAATGCAGGATTTAGGTGCAAATGGAAAGAAACAATCCTGTTTAAGAATCAAATAATTTAGGGTTCATGTATACCTTTCGGTATCGTAGCTTGTGTTATTTGAGTTGGCAGTGCCCCCTCTGATTACTTGATCACAGAATTTCCCCCATGCCCTGTGCCCTTTGCTAATATTATTACTCTCCACCAGGTAATCCCCATCTCTTCAAATAGGTACTTTGACAACTTCGCTGTTCCACATATTTTTTGGTCGCCTTCGCTTCCGCCTTTCATAATTTCCGAGTTCCAAAATCAGCGTTGTAATACGTCAGCTTTGCATTTTTGGGGGTATCTATTTTTGTCAAGTAGTAGTATTCAAACCATCGCAGTTGATTCCTGTTTTCGTATAAGTGCGTGCATAAGACACAGTCTTTTAATTTCTTCATTCCTTAATTTGTATTTTCTGGTAACGCTTCCACTCTTCGCATCAGGACACGCATCTGCAGTTTAAACTTTTGTCTCTTATTCAATGCCCATAACTCACTTCTCATTCCATATTAGAAAACTGCGTTGTAGTTCCTTCACTTATACTAGTAATACTAGAGAAAATTTTGGAAATAAGACTGAGAGGAGGAGAAAACTCGATCGAGGCTTCAGGCTGGGAAGAAGTATGCATAACCTCATATTTGTCCCAAGACATACGTAGAAGAAGCTGAACAAAAGTTTGAAGGGCTGAGTTGGAATAGAAGAATTAGAGTGCGTTACAGTAGCAGAGTCTCTGTATGCCAAAGGATTTACCATGATGAATGAAACTTCTATTCAGTGCGAATTAGTAATGTACATGCACCAATGCACTATTGTTCTCTAAGCTATTTAAATGAAAAGCAATTTCAATGACAAAAAGAAATGAACTTTTGAAACTTCTGTTTCCAAAAATTAAATAGTAAACAATTTCTATTTTAACCGAAAAATTAAAATCGTATTTTGTTAAATTTATGAATTTGGCGGAATTTTTATACGGTTAAGGGAAATAAGCCTGCGGTTAAAAACGATTAAAATCGATTTTTAGTGAATCGAAAAAAATCGATTTGTTAAAAAATCGTATCGATAAATCGATTTTTCCGATTCTAGTCGATACGATTCGAATCGCATTCGATTCGAATCGGTATTTTCCGATTAGAATTGATTCATTGATGATTCTAAGAGGGGATATTCGCGAAATTACTAAATTCACTGAATCGATTCGAATTGTCGTTAACTGAATCGATTCGAAACGATATGCGTTTCCCTTTTTATTTAGTTAATAAAATTTAGTAGTAATCGATACCCATCGATTAATCGAGAAAATCGATTCTAAAAGGAAAAGAGATATGCAAGAAAAAAAGAAAAACAAGGGAAAATATAAATACGACATCCAGACAAGTGAGTACAAAAAGGCAACAAAAATTATTCATTAAAACACATTTTGTTTTTAATTTTATCGGGAATATTATATTTTTATATGTACATGTATTTCAGTTATCAACATCAGATTTAAAGAGAATCATGCTAATTATTAATACAGGATCCCAAAAGGCCACAGACGGCCGCGGAAGTAGATAAGCATATTTTTCTCAGCATCAAAACAAGCAATAAAAACAGCGTACAAAATCAGCAAAATGATTACAACAAATGCCAAATTAAATAATTAATTTATTATTAACAGTGCTCAAATTGTTCGCCACCATGTCTGATGCACTGCAATTTAATTTACCGCCTTTAGTTCTGTTCGACCTTAATTTATTTAAAAATAATTTGAACGCTTCTCACAATTTATTTTTCTTAATATTATTCCCTAAAAGCAGTACTTAAATTAAAAAAATTCTTCAAATCTTAAAAATTTTCGTTCCACGTTCTTTAAAAAAAAATAACACAACTAATGTTTAAAAAATTCAATTTCTGTTATGACTCAAACATGAAGAGGTAAGCCAAAAACTTGTTCTCATTTAAAAATGTATTTATATAAAAAAATCTGCGCCGTGTACACAAGAAGTGTAACCACCATTATGACCACTCCAAACGATCAAATTTTCGATACTAAAGAAAGTCTGCGAGACTTCGACAACAATATTTATATTATTATTTTGCAAAGTCTAGACGGCTTGCTGAATCTGTCTAAATATATTCATCGGCAGATTTGGCGCAGTTTGTTGCCATCCGATTTCGCCTACATTAAAAAAATGCGCGTGCATGAACTCCTAGACCCGCGGATTCATTATTAGAGACTAGAAACGATGTTGTGTCTTGTATTTTGGCTTGCCCCGTTTGACGTATCGTTTATATCTTTGTTTTTTATGCTCTTGCCTTGGCTCGCGTTCATATAGAGACATTGGTATGTGAAATGATGCATATAAGTGGCGGTAAATTGCGATCGGTCAATCATGATTTCTTCTCGACGTTTAGTAGATACATATTGAGGTTTAGCAAGTAGGTTATGCCGCACAGATATGTTGTTAATCATTTTGTGCAGGAAATACTTACGATGTGTTTCTTGACAAGCCCTCGTTGTAAGCATACGCTTCAGGTTTTGCTGTGACAGGTGCAATACTTCTATCACTTCCAATGAAACTGAAACCTGATTTTCAAGCAGCACCCTTTATGTTTTAGTATTGAAAGTACTTCTGGGCTCGTGTATATGGGACTCATCTTACGAAAAATGTATCGACACGCGATAGATTCTGTTGGCGGCGCGCGCAGTCGAGGCCGCTAATAAATTGGATGGAGAGCGCTACCCAGATGTAAACTAAGGTACGGCGAGCGCGAGTACCGTTTAAGAGGGATATCGCGTTGCAATAAAAGTCCGAACTGTACAAGACGAATGCGTTAATATTTTGTTACGTATTGCGTCAGTTTGACTATGTGCCTTGTGCTTGTCACAAATCATTTCTTTTATTTTATTGTATCAATAATATACCAACTTGAAACGGCACAGATCACTTTTGTTAGACATCTTAGAAACCGAGCAGTTGTGTCGGTATGATACTTGCGTAAGATGCGAGGTCTGTGAATTTTTAAATAGATGCATTCGTCTTTCCTCAACTTGCGACCAACAGTTTTTCATCAGATTTTGATCTATCGGTTCTCCTTCCCTTTGTTGCCTGTTTTGTTGAAAATAATGTTGTTTTATTAGCAAAGCGCTGATGTTTGAGTCATTTTCGTCTGCAAGCAGATGTCAGCAAATGATTTGACCTATTGTTAGACTCCGCAAAATTTGCCGTCGTCGACCGGGAGTCGAACCCGGGTGCATATTCATATCGAACGTAGCGTATTGCATTCCCAACTGTCGACTTACAGCAACGGGCGTATTTTCTACTTGTATACTATTTTCGTAAGCGTTCTTGCCAGCATACCTTCATGGCTCAGTGGTCGATGTGTCAGCCTCCTAAGCCGCCACGTTGAGGGGTCGCACCTCGTCATAGTTCTTTTTTGTTCTGATGATTTCACTTTTTTCTTTTGACCAAAAAATCGGTTCTGGTCCAAAAGGACAGCTAGGGGATCGCCACCACGCGCGACAGACATCCACTCATTTGACATACCTCTCGCGCGTTGGATATATTACTTCGGATTGCGATACGATACGTGAGTTATGAATATGCAACCCGGGTCCCCGCGCTCCGAAGCCCTCGTTCCAACCCACTGAGCTAATCGGCGGCCTGCACGCCCTCTTTCTATTCGTCCATATATACTTATGATTGTAACAGTTCGGCCGGTCCTGACAAGCTAACCGTCCTCGGCTACCCCAGCCACTGGCAAAATTTGCCATCGCCGACCGGGAGTCCGCGCTCCAAAGCTGTCGCTCCATCCCACTGAGCTAATCGGCGGCCTACACGCCCTCTTTCTACTCGTCCATATATACTTATGATTGTAACACTATGAATGGTGTTTTTTTCTATTTGAAGATTTCATAATGAAAAATAGGCAGGTATATTAGTTTGGCAACCGGAACAGTCGGCTTTACTTGCCATCCGGAGCCGTTCACAGTAATATACATATGGTCACCTAGTCAAGTGGAGACCAAGAATTTTATTACTTAAATTTTGGGGAAGTTAGTTATTTTTATGCTTTCTTTTTAGCGATGTTTCTAAGTTCCTTTAAGATTACATTTCGATGCACCAGATCGTGGTCTATGCCACAATGAGGTAAAAAGTCAAGAGCGAATTTAAAATTTTACGGATTTTTTTTCAAATATCTGGAAATATCTTTTGTAACAGTAGGTAAATGGGAAATTTTGTCACCGGTTCCATTCACAATAAATTATTCCGGGCTCTGTTGCCAACATCTTCATCAAATCTTCAGAAAATGTCCTTGAATCTTAAAGTCTCAATTCCATGTGTGGATTCAGATATGTCGATGGCACATTATCGCGTCACCTTAAATCAGTCTAACATTCATTTCACAGTGGAAGTTACTACTAGGAACTTCCTCTTTTTGATACTTGGTCGCCACAGGAAACCCAGCATACGAATTGTAACTTGAATGCTCTATCGCAATATCACTGTTCAATAATAATCGGCCTCGGTTAGGTACAAACTATTTATTACTATTAAAAGATGTAAACTAGGCAAAAACAATATGGCTTATAAAGAATATACTAACTATAACTAACAACTAAGAGAATAAACAAATAAAAAACCACTCGCGTTCAACCGTTCCGTTCCGTTCAAAATATGTTACTTAACTTTCGCTTTCACTGCACCCCCGAACTACCCTATACTGTCTCGCACGTCACCGAGTTCTCCCGATTGTTCGGGCGTTGAGTGATTTTCAACATCCTCCGGCGGCCCGGCAAAATCTTCGATCTCCAGAGGAAACAGGAGCTGCACTGGACGTCGCAGAATAGTTCCGTTACTCAGGCGGATTTTGCAGGCTCGAACCCTTCCATCTCGTCCTGGAAATACTTCTACCACCTTTGCTAACTTCCACATCAGGCGTGGAACTCCTTGTTCATGTAAGAGCACAACTTGGCCCATCCTTATGGGCACTGATTTGATATCAGGTGTGAAGTGGAATGACCGAAGTTGTTGTAAATAATCGGTAACCCAACGTTTCCAAAATCTGTTGGTCAACGCCTCACGCTTCTTCCATAAATTTATAATTTCGGTCCTTTCCGTTCTCTTGTTGGAGGCGATGCCAACTTTCGGTAAACCAACTAAGAAATGATTCGGGGTCAATCCTTGGATACGGTCGCTGTCTTCATCCAAATAGGTCAGTGGTCGAGAATTTACTGTGGCTTCTATTTCAGTCAATAAAGTTTGAAGCTCGTCTACGTTAAGAGTTGCCCTTTGGATTGTGAGCTTTAAGGCGTTTTTTATCGTTCTAACCATTCTTTCCCACCAGCCTCCCCACCATGCGGCTCGTTCTGCTATGAATTTCCACTCTATACGGTGGTCTTGAGCTAAGGTTAGGAATTCTGTACTTTCAAGATTTTTAGTGAGTGCTCGCAACTCTAGATCCGTTCGCTGAAAAGTTTTGGCATTATCGGTGTAAACAACAGACGGAACTCCTCTTCTAGCCATGAATCGACGAAATCCTCGAATACAACTTTCTGTCGTCAAGCTTGGTACTAGTTCTAAATGCACAGCTCTAATTACTGCGCATGTAAAAAGCATTACATATACTTTCTTGAGTTCTCCTTCACCCTTAACGTACAATGGTCCCGCAAAGTCAATTCCAGTTGTCTGGAATGGCTTGGAAACAACAATTCTTTCTTTGGGCAGTGGGGCAAAGGGTTCCTGCCCACTCTTTCCTCGTAACTTTCTGCAGATTATGCATTTTCCTATCACGCTTTTGATTGTTTGCCGCCCCTTGATTATCCAAAATCGTTCCCTGATTTTTCCCAAAACTGCGTTAATTCCGACGTGATGCAATCGGACATGTGAATGAAATATTAGTTTTTTAGTGAAACTGTGATCCTTTGGCAAAATAATAGGGTGTTTGGTTTCAAAAGGTAAATCTGACTCTTGAATTCGACCCCCTAAGCGTAACAATCCGTTAGTATCTAGAAAGGGGTTTAAAGTCAAAATCTTCGATGTTCGATCAATGGGTTGTTTCTGCCTCAAACTACCGATCTCGCTAGCGTATATTGTAGCTTGTACAACCCTTATCCAATAAATTTCTGCGTTATTAATTTCGTTGGACGTTAAAATCGTTAATTTCTTTCTAGTCTTTAAATTATTTAAAAACATCTGAATATATGCGGTAACCCTCAATAATTTATTATAATTTTCATAGCGGTCGCAGTCGAATACCGGCTTCACCGTTGGAGCACCTGTTAACGTACACAACTGATAACTCTTCAGCTCCTGGATATTCCATTCTTGGTCATCGATTTCCCATTCCTCACGTTCCTTCGCTAACCAACTAGGCCCATGCCTCCATAATTCGGACTTTAAAAATACGTCAGCCCGAATTCCTCTTGTCAACAAATCTGCTGGGTTAGAGTCTCCAGGACAATGATTCCATTGACAACGTTCAGTAAGTTCGCGTATTTCCTTAACACGATTCGCCACGTAGGGTTTCCATTTTGAAGGTTCACCAGCTATCCAATACAGAGCAATTTTAGAGTCGGACCACAAATAGATTTCGTTTATTGTTACGGTCATATTATTCACAAGATAATGTTGAAGCCTAGCTGCACACAACGCCGCGGTCAGTTCCAATTTGGGTAGAGTTATATTTTCAGCGGTTTTAATAGGTGCTACTCTATTTTTCGCACAAATCAAGTGAACTATTGTTTTTCCTAAACTATGAATTCGAAAATAGGCCGCAACCCCATAGGCTTGTGGGCTGGCGTCGGCGAATACATGTAGTTGCACACCCTGTGACGATGAGTTCACTATGCATCTGGGCAGAGAAAAATCGTTCAGTATTTCCAAGTCTCTGCACCAAGCGTCGAAAATCTTTAACATATCGTTCGGCAACAGATCATCCCAACCACATTTTGCCTTCCAGATTATTTGCAGTAAAATTTTTAGTTTAATGACATACGGTCCCAGAAAGCACATCGGATCATAAATCCTTGAAATCAATTGCAACACGTTACGTTTCGTTCCATACGTAATAGTTTTAATAAAATTTATTACGGGTTTTAAATCTATCGTTAGTTCATCAGACTGGGTAAACCACATGATTCCCAGCACTTTCGTTCTGTGCACTTTCTCCGATAACCCATGATCTTCAAATATTTTCTGCAGTTCTTCGTTATTCGTTGTCCATTTTCTTAAATTCATTCCAGCTCCCCTCATTATTTCTCTAGATTCGCTAAACAGGCGCTTGACCTCTTCTACCGTTTCTATACCAACAACTAAGTCATCTACATATAAAGATTGTCGCAATCTGTCACAGGTTATTGGATATCGGTCTGACAAAGACTCCAGATGTTTCTTAATAGTAGCCGCAAGTAGGAAAGGACTAGTTGTTACACCAAATGTTACCCTTGTCATTCGATACCTCTGCACAGGGGGTAATTCGTTAACGTCTTTAATATCATTTTTATACCAAAAGAAACTAAGGCAATCTCGATCTTTCTCGGACACTAAAATTTGTAAAAATGCCTTCTCAATGTCGGCAGTAACTCCCACCAAACCTATTCTAAAATTTAATAAAACGCGCAATAAAGCTGGCACTAAGTTTTCACCCGAATGTAAGAGTTCGTTTAATGATGGGAATCCTGGCGCATGCGCGGAAGCGTCGAACACAACGCGTAATCTCGTCGACGTTTTGTCCTCGCGATATACCGGTCGGTGTGGCATATAATACGTTAAGTTTGTCGCAGGTCCATCAGCCACTTCCGCGAACCCGTTCGTTAGGTATTCACGCACTGCTTTGTCGTAATTTACTAACGCAGAGTTTCTCAATAATTTTGTCGTCAGAGTTCTCATTCGCGTTAACGCACCCGCGTAATTACTGTCTAGATTTACTTCAGGACACTTCCAAGGTAATGAGACTTCATAGCGGTCACCCCGTTTGATTATACCGTTTTCGTTAAATTCGGTCGTAAAATCGTTAGAAGTCTTTGATTCACTGCCGATACCGATCGCATCTAGACTCCACAGTAGTTTTAAGTCGAAATTGTCATAATCTTCTTGAATAACACTCGTATGTTGAACGAGAGCCATAGAAAAATTGACGTTGCAAGTATCAACACCTGAAGGACCATGAATTGTCCAACCAAATTTCGTATTAAGAGCCATTAATTGTCCTGAAAGTCGTTCATATTCACCGGTAACTAAGGACCAATAATAATCAGCCCCGATTAACATAGAAATACCATTAATAGCTTTTGGTTCGTTTAAATTTGCGTCAGCCAGAGTGAATTTATTTAGATGCATATTTACAAGCGTGGATGGTACTTCCAGAGTATCCAAACATATCTCTGGTACCTCTACCGCAGTTATTTCAATGATGTTATCGTTATATTGACTTCGTAGTTTCACGTTAACCCGATTGCATAACCTTGCTGGCGCACCCTTTGTACTTCCGAATGGGACAATGCTGAGGTTGTGAGTCCCAACAACCGGTAAATTAAGAAGTCTTGAGACACTTTCTTTAATAAAGGTAAGTTGGCTACCTCCATCAAAAATCACCCTGATAAGAGATTCTTTACGTTCGGATTCTGCATGCTTAATAAACGCGCGCGCCGTTTGTAAATATACGCTAGCAGTTCGACCATTTGCTATCAAATTGGTAGTGGTTTCGTTATTTGATCTTGTTCCACTAACAATTCTGTGTTCGTTCCGTTCAGACTGTTTCTTGGCCGTATATTCAGGATCACACATGGTAGTTGCATGGCGTCCCTTGCATTTTTCACAAATAACTTTAGCGCGACAGTTCCGCGATGAATGATTAATTTTAGTACATCTAAAGCATCTCGACGTCCCCTTTAAAATGTCTTTCTTTACTTGCAGCGATATTAGCCCGTTACACTTTTCCGAAATATGTCCGCTCGATTTACAGAAGACACAACCCGACACGTTGGTCAGCAACCCCGCCGCTGTGTTGACAGGTCTATTGTTACCATATTTCGAAGGCACTTTGATGTCGCTTCGCGATTCCGAAGCCGACGCGTTCACTGAAATGTCTCGCGCTCGTTCGATCGAATCGATTTCTACTTTCAAGAACTCCATCATTTTACTGATGAAGTTTTCGCATTCAACACTTGCGTCTCTAGAAGCTTCACCGTTTTCCGATCCCGCAGTGGAGCCGCTATTTATATTATATTGTCTATAAAAATCTACTTTCATTTGAAATGGAATTGTCCGTAAAATTGTCGCTTTTATCATCATACCATAAACTGACACCGGCAATCCTAAAGAATTAAATGTACGTACTATGGATGATGTTGTGTTGTACAGCTGACGTAATGCTACCACTTCTTTACCCTTTACAGGATTCAAAGCAGCCAATTTTTGAACGTAACTATCTACAATTCGATCTGCATTTCCGTATTCATTTTTAAGCATTTCAATGGCATCATTATAGCTTGCGTTCGAAGGCGTAAGCTCACTTATTGTTTCAGCCGCACGTCCCGTTAAAACAGTTTGTAAATAATTAAATTTAGCGATTCCGCCCAAGTCGTTATTTTCATGAATAGCCGTTCGGAACTGTTCCCAGAAAGGCGTCCACTGAGCCAGTTCCCCGTTAAAACGTTTTAAATCTAATTTGGGTAATCTTACCGTTTGATTGCTGTTTTGGTTTACCCGTATTTGTTGTGTAGCCCCCGTTGCAGCCTCCGCCACTGGTACAGGACGTAATCGTCTCTGAATCTGCCGCTCCAACCTAGCGAGGGCTGTTACAGCTCGATCTTCGTAGTCCAAGATAGCGTCCGCTTCTGCTTCTTGGTTTTCAACACCTCCGTCGATAACGCGCACTGCACCATTAGCTTGTTTCAAACAATCATTTGCTGCCTTTATTCTAGCCACCATTATGGATAGTTCATCGATGTCAATTTCACTATTATTTATCATTTCGTTCGCGTTGTTAATGAGTTTTGTTACTTGTCTGCGACAAGACGTTCGGTATACGATCTCCATATTGCTTTACAAATTTACAAATTCGCGTTCACGATTTAAGTTTGTCACTGTCCCGGGTTTCGGCACCAAAATGTTCAATAATAATCGGCCTCGGTTAGGTACAAACTATTTATTACTATTAAAAGATGTAAACTAGGCAAAAACAAGATGGCTTATAAAGAATATACTAACTATAACTAACAACTAAGAGAATAAACAAATAAAAAACCACTCGCGTTCAACCGTTCCGTTCCGTTCAAAATATGTTACTTAACTTTCGCTTTCACTGCACCCCCGAACTACCCTATACTGTCTCGCACGTCACCGAGTTCTCCCGATTGTTCGGGCGTTGAGTGATTTTCAACAATCACTCTTAAAAAATGTCGGACATCAATCCTCTTGTTCAACTTGTGATTATTACCAGTGCCCGCAGCAATTCCTCCTAAGCATCCTTTATAAACCAAATATCGGGGGCTCGTCTTTGCAGTAAATTCGTTGCGCGGACTTGTAAACAAAACGAACGCCATTTTGCTTTCTCTTCAACTGTAATCTATTAGTTTCGCTAGCTACCGATTGATGTCGCTCGTCTCTCATCTAAATATTAACACCGCTACTGCAAGCTTTTACAAATAGGTACTCAGACGTTCCTATTTCGACCAATTTTTTATTCTTGCCGTATTTTCAACACAAAAATGTTCGAAAATAAATACAAGTAGCAAGACTACAGCCAATTTTAATGGTTCATGAATATGCTAAACAATATCACAGCATAGAATTCTGTTTAGCACATTCATAAACCATCAAACCTGGCTGCCTGTAGTCTCGCTACTATTATTCATTTTCAGAAATATGGCAGGAATAGAAAATTGGTTAAAGTAGGAACGTCGGATAATCTGTTAGTGAAAGCTTGCACTAATGATGTTAATATGTATTTAGATAAGAGGCGAACGACATCAATCGGTGGCTAGCGAAACTAACAGTACTACAGTTGGAGAGAACCAATATGGCACTCGTTTTGTTTCCAAGCTCGCGCAACGAGTTTCCTGCATAGTCGGACCGTCTGTAAGTAAATACCAATTTTCCTTAAATGTTCATCAGTAAGTTCGGGCAATAGAGGGCATGAAATGCTACACTGCGACCCTTGTTTTTATTACAGCCTCCCCCTTTCAACACCATCAAACAGTGACTGAGCTGAGGGCACCCCGCAGGGTATTTCCCCTCGGTGATCAAACACATGCATATCCTAAAGGTATGGTTCGGTTTGGGCGTTTTTCAGTCGACGTTGTCGGTGACTGAAAACGGCAGCCGCCAACGGCGCCGACGGCGGCATAACCACTGGTTCCTTTTACGCTTCCACGTTCCAGCGGACGACAGTTGTGTTTGAGTCTTCAGAGGTATTTGACGTTTGCAATGGAATTGTGTTTCGCATTATTAAAAGAAGAAGAAGAAGAAGAGGAAGAAGAAGAAGAAGAAGAAGAAGAAGACGACTTGGAAATGGTGTACAACATTTTACCAACAAGTATAAATAAAACGTGCTGTTTTCTTACCATTCTTCCCTACTTTTTTCCGACCACTGCACTGTCCAAATGTTTTCTTTTATTTGCTGGTCTTTATAGTCTTTGGTTTGGGAATCATACAATGCTCTGAAGTCTCGAGTTAATACGTCGTCTTCAGTGGAAGAAAATTTCGGCGCCATCGTCGTAGACACTGACCATCAAGGTTCGACGGCGCATTCATACTGATTACCCTAGCAGTCTGCATGCAACGGCGCGCTGTTGACTGCCACGTCTGCAAGTTTGGACGTGCAAAGCGAACCGCGTTGATAAGCGAACATTACAATCAGTGTCCAGCCGTTGGCAGCGACCGTCGACGGCCGCCGACAAACTCTCAAACCGAACCATACCTTAAGATCGTCGAACGGACTAAGCTTCTGAGTCATTCCAGGGAAGCCGTCACCCGTCGGGCGCTGCCAACCGCCGAGGCCGCGAGGCCACGGCGAGCTTAACCTTGTATTTTCACCGATGACGTCAACGTGTACGCAACCCTGGTTTTATTATAAACAACACCACCTAACAGACCTTCCCAATATTCCTGGTAACTGGATCTAGTTTGATAAAGGATGGGACCCCAAATGTTTGTTTCTCAAATGTCGATTTGTAAGAGATCTGTAAATCAGATATTATTTGTAAGCATGTAGATCCTAAGCCAAATCAAACTGTGGAATACTGCTGCAAGTTAATTATTACAAGTAAGGTCCTTTAATTAAGTTTGAATTTCGGGAAAGAGGAAATGGCAAATTTTACTTAGGAATTCATTTTATCATATCATTGCGTTCTTCTTTTTGGCAAAACTGGATTACAGATTTTTATACATAAAAAAGTTACTATAATGACTATGCACGTATACAGGATGTCCCGGTGAAGGTAGGAAATCTCTCGGGTGCACATAGATTACACGTAAATAACACCCCAAGTTCATATAAAGTTTTCTCCTACGACCTTCACCTGCCGAGATATTCTCCCTTAAATTGGAGAAATGAACATCATTTTTTTGCCATAAAATCTTTATTTTTAATTGCATTTCGATAATTTTCTTGGTGACGTACGTAGTGATTGAATGTTGACAAATTAATGCGGCCCGTTTTTTGATAGTGCATCAGGGGAGCAAGGGGTGAACTACCCCTTACCTTCTTAACTTCATATTTTTAAGGGGCTGGATATTTTTACTTTCCATCGATACTGACCTCTTTTGATTCCCATCTAAAGTTCTTGGCAACGTTTTCAAGTTCTAGAGGAAGAGTTTTGACGATATCAGATCGATTTCGCTCATAAAAACTCGTATCGATGAAAATATCTTTATATGCCTACTTACATACTTACTAACTTTGAAAATTTGCTGCATTATGTATTTTTATTCATGTCTAACATTATAAGAACGTGAAAAACACTGCACATCAACACCGGTGTCAACAAATCCTAAAAGCATTCTTTTGAACCAAACTTCATATTTTTAAATAATCCATACACTTTTTGCCTCTATAAAAATAAACCTAAAGTTATTGGCATTGTACACGTCCTTTGCCAACTCTTCTTTTTTTAAATTTTAAGCTTTTTTCTCCCGTTGCATTTGCCAAAACACGCGATCGTACAAGTGGCATCTGTTTTTTATATACAAGCAAATTTATTGCAGTCTAAAATTGTGTGTGGTTTTTTTCCAAAAAACATAGGAAATTATATAAGTGCACCGGTTTTCGTTATTAGGTGATCTCATTTCATTATTTACCATCTAAATTCAAATGAGACCGGATCTGAAGTCTTATTACAGAAATATTACTAAAGGTGAGTACACACTTGCAATAGAATATCGTACGGTAAAAGAACGCAATTTCATACATATCATTTAGCAGGTTTCAGCAGGCAATAAGCGCCCAAAATGAACATTGTTACAGTCTACTCAAGTAAAGAACTGTTGATGAAAAACAAACCTAAATAAATACGTAACTAAATAAACAAATATAATCAACCTTACGATGTCCGTCAATGTGAGGTATGCAAAAAACTGGAATCTCAATTGCAGATTTTGTCGTTTCACAGGTAAGTTAAATTGAGGTTAAGTTTTGTTTCATCTGTGTGTCAATGGCTTACGGTATCGTTGCGGGTTTCATACGGAACTATGAAAAATTATCACAATTTATGCCAATAAATTGTACATAAAGAATTTTAATGAATAGCATTTTATTTGTTAATTTATGTATAATAGAAACGCTTTCAACTTCACGTAAAATTTAAACGATAACCCAATATGTACATTGTGGTGCAGCAGCGATACCGCACGCGCGCACGCCAATGCCATGAAAGAAACTCACGAACTCTCTTCCTCGCTGAATGTGTCACACCAACCGAATTATACATGATACACACTTTATCAATTATAATGAATACAGAAATTAAGAGTTAGCCAATTTCATAAACTATCTATGGGCATAAATAAATTATAAATTACAACATAAGTTGCGAATTGCTTAAAAAGTCCTTTTTAACATTACAGAGCAGCTGTGCTACAAAATTATCAATAATTCCTGGTACTTTAAGTGTATATGAATTAATTATGCGATGGATCCGCCTTCGGGGTCTTTGTCCTGCATTGTACGTATATTTATTTGCCATTTTTTGCTTTCATATATCTTTCACTTTTTCCATCACCGAGTGGATTAATAATAATAATAATAAATGAACTTTATTAGGGATACTCCCCAAGGGCTATCGACCGAAGTCCTTCTGCCCGTCTAAGATGTACATAAATGTATACATAAAAGTTGTTTGAATAATGGACATAAAATTTTCATGTTAAAAAAAAAAATACATTATGTTATGTAATGTGTTACGTAGGTAAATTAATATAAAAAAAATATTTAAAAAAATATATATATAAAATATAAAAAATATATATAAAAAATATAAAAATCAAAATGAAATGAAATGAAATGGAATGAAATGAATGAATGAAATCAACTCAATTTAAATTAAATCAAACTAAATTAATCAATCAAACAAAATCAAATTATATTTTTTAAAAGTTGATAGTGAAAAAAAAACAATGAAACAATTATTAACTAGCAGACTTCATCCATCTCCTGGGTCTGGATGGTGCATAATTCCTGTGGTTAAATGCTCAAAGATTGTCATCTCCGGGTCGAGTGGATTAAATGTCCAAGATTTGGTTCTTACGATTTTTTGTTAGTAGGTAAACAGTATTGCATTTACGTACAACAGGTGAATTGATTTATGATGAAAAAATAATTTTTCTTACGTATGACAGTTATTGTAAAAAAAACTCGATTCCAATAAGTTCATGTAACCAATTACCATGATTTTTTGAGTTCTATGATCAACAGTCAAGGATGGACCTCGGAGAGGTAAAAAAATACAAAATTAGCTTCCAAAAGAACAGTTTCAACTAAATTCAAAAGATACTAAGTCCAAATATTCAACCCTGTATGAACATGTCTCACATCAAATTATTTTCCATTCTAGTTAGTTTGTACCAGGCAAAAAAGGATGTCATATATCTTTTCGAGAGAAAATCAAACCTGCCCTTGCCCGCGACTTTTTTCTTTCAGTGAGATATAACTCTCACACTGGCCGGAAAAATGTATGTAATAACCCATTAGCCATCAACAGTTAACAACTAGCAATAATATCAAGCCCAATAATGTCATGTTTCATATAGCTTATGTTGAATTTGCACGTTCTAAAGCCTTGTATACAGTGTAGACGCAATGTGCAATGCAAAGTGTAATGTAACGTGGACGGTATGAGTAATTCGTCGGCGCGCATCACACACTGCAATGGACGGGTCGCCGACGCGTGCGAAATTCACGTAATGCAACATGGAACGCACGTTCACACAGGTTGCATTACGCGTTGCGACTACAATGTATACAAGGCTTAACATAGCGTTGCCTTGTGGTTTGATTTGTAATAAACATAAAATGAGTGGTGCTGGTACATAGCTGGTAGCAAGTCGAGGCATCTGTTTTGGAACGGCAGCAGCTACTTGGTCCAAAAAATAAGGAAAACGCACTGTTCCTGAACACAGTCCAATAGAATTTTATAAAACAATATTATCTACTGACAATAAATGATTTTACTATAAGATTTTTTTGCCTAAAATTCGTATTTTTATTGTTAGCAACATTTTGTTGAAGATTTTGACTTGTAGAAGAATTTTGAAAATTAATTACAAAGTTGTAGCAGTAATATTTTAATGATAGGAAAACAATATTTAGGAGAAACTGCAGGGAATTAGCAATGGGGAACACCAGCTTAATCGAAATTACAACTTTTATTACTATAATATTAAGCACAGATATATTATAATAATTATGTATCCCATGCTACATAAAAAATTTGATTAAAATGTTGACCTAAGCGAGAAATCTGCAATTGAAAAAATTGAGAAAATCGGGTATACCAAAGCGCGCGACCATGGCTGGGTGTGACGTATAATTCCGTGAAATTACCCCGATTGTTCCACCACATTACCTGCTCGACTTCCCCTCCATTCGCTGCGCTAATACCTAACACTAACGGTCGCTGCCCCGAATGAATAAAGTGGGGGCAGAATCAGCGTATTTGCGTATGCCCAAGTCCCTTCAAACTTTCGGAACAATCCGTCATAGCTACTGGTTAAAAGCATATTTCTCAAATTCGGAGGTTTTCCCCATTACATGACTATAAACACAACTTATTTTTTCAAAAGTAATATCTTTTGGGATGATCACCTTCAAGCTTCAAATAATAACTGTCTCTAATTTGCAAACAAAAATAAATATATTTTTAAATTTTAACTGCATTTTTTAGAAATGGAAATAGTACAGAGTATTCCATATTATTTATGTATAACAATTTTTTTCTAAAATTTATAATAAATGTGAAACAAAGAAATGCGATAAGGTGGCGACCCTGCACTGTCAATAAAAATGTTACCAATATGCCATTGTAATATATGTAATCAAACCTTCTAAAGCAAAGATTTTTATAATGTTTAAATATTGCATTCAATTCAGGATTTAAAAAACGGAATTAAATAACATTAAACCTAACGTTCTTCCAAAACAAAGTCAAATGCTACGAAAGGAAATTCTTCATATATTAATAATAAATAAGGAGTTAATAAAGCAAAGCCGATGAGATCAATAAGAAAATGTATATTTTGCAAAAAGTTCTCGATTCCCAACATAAAACTCCCGATTGAAAATATTGTTCACTTGCTACTTACGGGCGATGGGCGGGGAAGGAATAAATCAAGTTCAACAATACAAAATTTGTAGTATAAATCAGTAACCATGGATACTGATAGCTTTCATGACTACAATATACTCGTACATTATTATAATTATTGTAGTTTCAGAAGAACCCCGAAGTTTCTAACAAGAGAGCAATGTCCTTTGTCAATAAATTTGTACTTAATCTTCATTCAGCCTCAATATTTTTAATATTTTATATCTAGAATCGAAGCAGATTTGTTAATAAGTATAAAGCATTTTTGGACGTTTATTGTAGGTGTTGCATACCTTAATATTTATGATTGTAAATAACATAAAACTACCTACAACGAATGATGACTTGTAATACGACAAACGATGTTTATTTATACATTCTAATTTCGCTTCAGACAATCATCAGACATAAATTATTTATATTTGAAACAATATTTTCTTAAACTATTAGTACCACTAACTGGCACTGGCATTTGCCCATGCCAGAATTATTCCTAGCAAAAAGACTGTGTTGTAGGTTTGGTTGCATAACTCCAGTTAGAAGTAAATAACATTATCAAAGATGAGGAAAAATAACAAAAATTAAATTCTATTTGGGCGAATGAAGTTTATAGGGTTCCCGATATAATGGAAATTCCGTTGTCCTCAGGCAAAATACTTTCAGCTTTCTAGTACTTCCAGTTCTATCAACTTTGATATTTTAAATGGAACACCCAGTATATTCGTACTTTTTTGAATTCCACGTTAAATTTTGAACAACTTTTGCCAACGGTTTGTACACTTTTTTTGGATTTTGAGATAAAAATTTACTTCTGTAGTTTTGATAGCTAACAAACGTTTTGAAAATTTACTATAACTTTTGTTCGGAATAAGACAGAAATGTGAATGACGGTTCGTGTTGCAGCTGGAAGATGCCTCTATCAGCGGAATAATTTGAAACTTTAATTTGTTTATGATGATGGCACCTTCTGGAGTAAAATATTCCGGAGGTAAAATAGTCCCACATTCGGATCTCCGGGCGGGGACTGCTTCGGGGGGAGTCATCAGAAATGATAAGTGTAACATCACACGAGTCGGAGCGTGGAATGTTAGAAGCATGAAACAAGTAGGAAAGTTAGAGAATTTGAAAATTGAGATGGATAGGTTAGCATTAGACGTAGTAGGTATTAGTGAAGTGCGATGGCCAGAACCCGGAGACTTCTGGAGCGGAGATTTTAGAGTAATACACACAGGATCTGTAGGAGGAAATTCGGGAGTAGGAATTGTTATGCGGAAAAAAGTAGGGCAGAGTGTAGAAAATTTCTTACAGCAAAGTGACAGGGTAGTTATGGTTAGGTTAGATTCGAAACCTGTAAAAACAGTAATAATACAGGTATATATGCCCACTTCTAACTACAGTGATGAGGTCGTAGAGGCAGTTTATAGTGATATTGAACATGTGCTAGATTTTGTGAGAGGACACGAAAATTTAATAATTATAGGAGATTTCAATGCAGTCGTAGGCACAGTGCGAGAGGGCGGAATAGTTGGTCCCTTTGGATTAGGCAATAGGAACGATAGGGGAGTGAGACTGATAGAGTTCTGCGATAAACATAACTTAACGGTCGCGAACACTCTATTTCACCATCATGTTAGGAGACGCTACACGTGGAAGATGCCAGGAGACCTAGGGAGATATCAAATAGATTACATTCTTGTTAGGCAAAGATTTAGAAATCAAGTTAGGGATTGTAGAAGTTATCCAGGAGCAGATATAGATAGTGATCACAATATAGTCGTTATGAAGGCCAATCTTAAATTTAAGATTTTGAAAAAACGAAGCGGAAGAAGGTATCTTGACCCAGAGAAACTAAAGGATGATGATACGCGCGATAAGTTCGAGAAAAAGACAAACGAGGTACTAAAGGGCGCGGGCGAAAATATTGTTAGGGACATAGAGGAAGAATGGAATTGCATTAAAAATAGTTTAGTTTCCTCAGCTAGGGATATTTTGGGTCATAAACAGAATGAAAGTAGGAAACCCTGGATAACAAAACATATTGTGAGTCTAATAGAGGAAAGGCGCAAATATAAAAATAGGTTAGATGAAATAGGGAAACAAAGATATAAGGCGATCAAGTGGGAAATTATTCGGAAATGTAGGAAAGCGAAAGAGCAATGGATCGACGATAAGTGCAAAGAAGTGGAAAATAAGTTCGAAATAGGAAAGACTGATGAAGCATATAAAATAATTAGGAGAAATTTTAGAGAAATTGGATCTAGTACCAAAAGCATTAGGAATGAGGCAGGAGATATCCTAATCGAAAGCGGGGAGAAGGCAGATAGGTAGAAAGAATATTTAGGAAACTTATATGCGGGACAGGAAGTGCAAGATATATTAGAAAGTGAAAGCAGTGTAGAAGGGGATAACCTAGGGAGTCCTATAATGAGAGAAGAGTTTGAGCTAGCACTAAAAAGTTTAAGGAATAATAAAGCACCAGGTATAGATGGCTTGCAGGCAGAAATCTTAAAGTGCGCAGGTCAAGAGGTAATGGATCGTTTATTTAAATTAGTTAGTCACATATACCTGACAGGCGAGATTCCAGAAGATTACAAACGGAACATCATAGTAGCTTTGCCAAAAAGGAAAGGCGCGGATAGATGCGAAAATTTTAGAACTATCAGTTTAACTTCCCATGCGTCAAAAATTTTAACTAGAATTGTGCAAAGAAGGATGGAGAAAAAGGCGGAAGAAATATTAGGAGAAGATCAGTTCGGATTTAGACGAAATAGAGGAACGCGCGAGGCCATTCTAGCTTTACGAGTAATTATAGAAAAAACGATAGAAAAGAGAAAGAGCGTATATATAGGATTTGTAGATTTAGAAAAAGCCTTCGACAACGTAAAATGGGGGAAGATGTTCGAAGTGCTGAGAAAGGTAGGGATGAAATACAGGGACAGAAGAATAATACATAATCTCTACAAAGAGCAAAAGGCAGTTATAGAATGTGAGCAGGAACGAAGGGAAGTAGATATCCGGAAGGGAGTGAGACAGGGATGTGCATTGTCACCTCTAGTTTTCAACTTATATATCGAAGATGCGATTAATATTGTTAAGGAAAGAACAGCCTCAGGGATCAATGTACAGGGTCAAACTATTAATATGCTCAGATTTGCGGATGATATAGCAGTGTTAGCATCTAGCAAAGAAGAATTAGGAGCGGCTTTGAATTAAATGGAAGCAGTTTTGACACAGGGCTACGGCATGAAAATCAATAAAAAGAAAACTAAAATTTTGGTATGTAGATGGAGTGAAAATAGAACTAAAATTGAAATACAAATAGGAAATGAGAAGATAGAGGAGGTCGCGGATTTCTGCTACTTAGGAAGTAAAATAACCCAAGACGGTAGGAGCACTAAAGATATAAAACAAAGAATGGCGCAGGGCCGAGTTGCGTTTAACAAAAAGAAACAACTGTTATGTTCGAGAACGGTTAATATAGAGACTAGGAAGAGACTCTTAAAGTCGTATGTATGGAGTACGGCATTATACGGGTGCGAAACTTGGACAATAGGAGAAGCGGATAGGAAAAGAGTAGAAGCGTTTGAACTGTGGTGTTACAGACGCATGATGAAGATACCGTGGATAGATAAGGTTAGCAATAGGGAAGTATTAGAAAGAGTTGGGGAAAGGCGAAAGGTATGGAAAACAATAAAGAGTAGGAGAGATAGGATGGTAGGACACCTTCTAAGACACGAAGGAATAGTTCGCGACATACTAGAGTCAGAGATAGGAATAAAAAGAGGTAGGGGTAGGCCTAGATTAGACTACTGCTCTCAAATAGTTAGGGATGTAGGATGTTCTACTTTTAGGGAAATGCGTAGGTTAGCTCAGGATAGAAAAGAATGGAGGTACGCGTCCAACCAGTCTTCGGACTGAGAACCTTATGATGATAATTTGTTACAATTAGTGTGTAGAAAATTGCAATATTCCAGTGTCTTTTTGAATATATCATATTTAACTATGGGATAGCAAAAATAATGGACGGATCAGTAAAGGAAATTCCCATAAATTACAGATTAGGGAAGGAAATAACTACAAGGGTTTCGTGGGTCATCCTTTCATTTTATTTAGTTCTATATTTTAAATTAGTACCTGTTTATCAAATTTTACATCGTAATATTACTTAATTTTTATTATCTCCATAAGGACGATTATTTTGAACTTGGCATGTCTTCAATTTTGTTATCAAATAGAATATTGCTTTGGTAATAATTCTAATTTAGATATTTTTCATTGTATGATATGCTTTTGTTTATTCCAATGGACTAAACCAGTCCACAAATTCGTGACATGAGCAGCATCTTTTCTTCTAAGTATATAAGCGATCAATATGTAGTCTTTATTTTTTAAATATTCTATTTCAGGATGCGCTTATTCGAAGTTTAAAAAATAAAAAACACCTATAAACTAAGAGATCTTTCCAAAAATCGGGCCAAAGTGTTTGTTGGAATGATCTAATAATTTGTATGTTTGTCTCATGATTACTGTTGCACAGACGACGAAAATCGAGAGAAAAGTATACTGGGCGAGCATAAAATTGAAAATTCAAGTTATGTTGGCATTTATCCAAGAGTGGAATAAGATCCCCCAAAAATTAGACCAATCATTTAATCGGGAGCATGCCTCCAAGCTGTCATAAATGGAAAAGTAGGAAACACACGTTATTACGAGTTAAAATTTTAACAATCCCTTGTTTTGTGCCAACATTTTCTCACAACAAATTAATATACTTAAGACACGATTTTTTTTAAATTTGCTTTTTTCAGGGATATAATAGAACACATCAAATAATGCGTGCTTGCCATATCATCAATATACAGGGTGTTTCACGAGGAATGGCACATGCTTCAGTATGTTATCTTACCGTTCATTTTGAACAAAAACGTTCATAATATGAACAGGTGTCCAATTCCCAATGGCTGCTGAGATACAGCAGTTTTAATGTTATACAACGTGTCCAAGATAAGGAGGGCCAGTATGGGGATATTGGAAATGACAAGAGATACGGATTTGGTTAAATGGGAAAAAAGTTGCGTAATGAAAGGATCAATAAAATGGCGCCTAGAAATCCTTGATATAATTTTCCGTTTTTGAGTTATTTTGAAAAAACTGAATTTATGGATTTTTAACTAGGTATATTTTTTTTGACTTTAATATTAAAATTAGAGCGAAACTAACAAAACTTCTTCGTAGCAACTTTTGATGAAATTAAAGATTTCATTGCCAATTTTTTTATTCTACGTTTCGTCTTCGGGCAACCATCATCAACTTCATTTTTTTAAATACGGTCCTGATTTTCTGATGTCAAATTTTATGAGCCCTTTTTATTCTGAATTCAACAATGTACCACACATTATGGTTTAATTACGTTTCGACCCGCTTTTGACCATCATCAAGAAATTTTTAGGATACGGACCTGCATTTCTCTTAATTTTCTAAAAATTATGAGAAATACAGTTAGTTGGGCTTTCTTCTGATATCAGAAACGAACAAGATTTTCCAAAACTGCAAGATGCGCTATGCTTAGAGTAGGGTAGGTGCTTATCGCTAGTATCATCTAACAGATTCGTAAAACTCTTGTGGTGCACTTAAAAATTGCCCAAATTATACTGTATGTACATATTTTTTACAAAACTATGAGACATACAGGTCCGTATCTAAAAAATTCTTTGATGATGGCCAAAAAAGGGTCGAAACGTAATTAAACCATAATGTGTGGTATATATATATATATATATATATATATAATCAAAACTCTATCTACCCGTAGGTGTAAGAGTATAAAGGTAGTACATACCATAAAAATACAAGAATAAAACAAAATAATAAATTCCTTTATCTAACGTCCATAAACAAATTTCACCCACTCTTTCTTGTTTTTTGCCATCTCCCTCGCGCTTTCCCACGTTTGACCCCTTCTTGACAATATTTTACAGATAGTTCCATCCCATGTCTCTGGTGGTCGACCTCTTCCTCTTTTGACTTGAACTCGCGTTTGCCAGACACATTTTGCCATTCGCTTGTCTTTCATTCTCGACAAATGTCCAAACCATCTTAGCTGGTGTTGCTCTATTTTTTCCAAGACTGAATCGACTTCTAGTTCCTCTCTCACTTTTTCGTTTCTTGCTCTATCCCTTCTGGTTATTCCTATCACCTTCCTCAAGTATTTCATTTCCATGGCTTGTACACTACTTTTTAAGGCACTTGACAAAATCCAGCTTTCGCTACCAAAAGTTAATATCGGCCTAAACACAGATTTGAATACAGACATCTTCGTCTTTCTAGAAATAACCTTCTGATTCAGAAATGTTCTGTTCAATGCATGGTACATCTTAGCAGCTGCTTCAATTCTTGCTTTAACTTCAGTTTCACAACTTGCTCGATTATCAATCTGCACTCCCAAATATTTGAAAGAGTTGACCTGCTCCAATTGCACCCCTTCGATCTCTATTCTTATATTTTCCTGTATCCTGCCTAGAACCATCACCTTTGTCTTTACCTTGTTTATTGTCAATTTTTTCCTCTTGAATACGTCATTCCACTCATTTATATTTTGCTGCAACTCCGTCTCTGTGTCAGCGAAAATCACCACATCATCCGCGAATGCACACTCACTAAGCACTGTTTGCTTCAATCTATAATGTCCCACATGTAAAGCTTTTACCTTCTTTTTTACTTCTTTTGTTATGTCATCCATCAACATCGTAAAAAGCGTGGGGCTCAGTACTCCACCCTGCCTCGAGCCTTCTCTAGCATCAAACTGTCGAGACACCATGTCTGCTGTTCTTACATAGTTGCTATTGTTTCTGTACATACTTTGTAATGTAATGTGTGGTACATTGTTGAATTCAGAATAAAAAGGGCTCATAAAATTTGACATCTGAAAATCAGGACCGTATTTAAAAAAATGAAGTTGATGATGGTTGCTCGAAGGCGAAACGTAGAATAAAAAAATTGGCAATGAAATCTTTAATTTCATCAAAAGTTGCTACGAAGAAGTTTCGTCAGTTTCGCTCTAACTTTAATATTAAAGCCAGAAAAAAATATAGTTAAAAATCCATAAATTCAGTTTTTTCAAAATAACAGAAAATCTTGTCAAGGATTTCTAGGCGCCATTTTGTTGGTCCTTTAATTACACAACTTTCTTCCCATTTAACCAAATCCGCATCTCTTGTCATTTCCAATATCCCCCTCCTTATCTTGGACACGTTGTAGATCGCATTACAGAGCAATAAATTATTCATTCCGCTGCTGTAAAACAATTGTCATTTGACATTTGGCACTATTAGGATCGGCCATGGTGACCCAACAAACGGCCAGTTATGGATTACGGGTTATGGGGAGGAGTGCAAAATGATGTTTATAGAGAAAAATAGGCGCACATGATGAATTAATCGCTAGTATTATGGCCAGTGCTACACAAGAATAAAGGAGCGCCAGGAAGAACTGCAAAGTTTGGGGTGGGATTTTTGAGCAAGTTCTCTAAAATCTATAATTTATTTTGTAAATCAAAAGCTAGTTGTCAAAATTAATAATGAAGTAATAAATTCGTGTATGCAATAATTCAGCTGGCTGTAACTCAGTAACCATGGGGAATTGGACACCTGTTCATATGAACTTTTTTGCTCAAAATGAGCGATACTATAACATACTGAAGTACCATGTACCATTCGTCCTGAAACACCCTGTATAACCATCAATCCATAGTTTTTGAGATACAAAATATGAAAATTTCCCTTTTGAAATTATTTTTATTTCATAAATAATTTAAAATGCTCTACGAAATAATCTTTTATTGCAGTAATAGGCCCAGCCTGGAAATTCTTTGTAATAAAATTTTCAAAAAAAGTAGGTGCAACTTAATCAAATAACTTAGGGCGAATAATTTGAAAACGTCGAGTACCATACAAAAATTTCGTAAGAGTTTTTGTTAAAAGTCCACCAAAGATTTGAAAATTTTCGCTATTTTCCAGAAAATGTTCAAGGGCGTGAGAAATATTTTTAAAAAGGAGTGAACAGCCCCAGTAACTGCGCCGCTGGATTAACGTTACGAATATTGACTGCACCCATCAATGGATTTCATTTTAAGAAAACCACTTACCAAATTTGAAATCAATAACTTTCATATATACCTATTTCGAGTTATTAAATAAAAATATTTTGGAAAGGGAAACCTAGGTAAATAAGTTTATCTCAGAAATGGTGGATTTTTGGTTAACTGATGACATCGCAAAGATGCATTATTTTGATGTGTTCTATATATTCCTGAAGTATGTTACATTAAAACTGACTCACCCTGTATATCTATGTAACAGTCAAAGTATGAAATCCGTTATTCTATGTAATAACTAGTTATTTTATGATATAACTAAGACGATCCGTTAAAGTGTGGAATAAAGTTAGATATGTGTGGTCATTGTATAAAATAACGGTAGTGTAATGCTTGGTTTATAATGGATGTTAACTTAAACTTATTCCGTAACCTTAAAATATAAAACACATACAAATAAATGCGTCTGTTCATAATAGAAAAGAATATGATGTTAACTTATGCTGGTAACCCAGTAGTTGGCGATATTTTATATCTTACGGCATAAGGAATAAGTTCGACCAATCACGTTAATGCGTTACCAACTTCACTTTTAACGACGGCCATTTATGTTTACGTTTTGTATCTGTTTTCTGCTGTAGGTTATGTTGTTTTACTTCGTTCTTGTTGAATAAGATTTAACAAACGAACAACATTCAAGGGATATTCTTGTATAAAAAAAATTGTTCCGAGGTCAATATTTTTCATATCTTATTTCTTGAAAATGATTATAGGAACATGTCCTTTGCTTTTTGTATGCTGAAATGCTGCTGCTACTACTGTCGCAGTTAAGATAACCACAAATAACACACCTCAAACAAATCAGTCAGTCTCAAATTCATCCACAGCAAGCTATTTTTCGGTTTTCGTGTCGTAATCAAATAAGGTTATGTTCTTATGTTTTGTTGACAATTTATGGCGACGCCCAGAATAACCGTAAAATACGCCTGCATTGTGAACCACGTCTCTTAAGTTAACGGCATAAGTTGCCAGACTCTAAGTTAGCGGAATAAGTTAACATCCATTATAAACCAACCATAAACGCTGCCCTGACCTTACCCGATCTTACCTGACCCTGACCCGACCGCTGAGAAAGAAAAGCTTATGATCGTTATTTTACAGTTTAACTAGTTATTTCATAAAATAAGTGCTAGTTATTCCATAAAATAGCTAGTTATTCCATAAAATAACTAGTTATTTCATGGAATAACTGAATTATATACTTTAACTGTAATATATAAATGAAAAGAAGGTCATTGCCTGTCCCAGGTTAAGAAATAATGAAATGAAGGACTGCCACTGAAAGAAAAATTAAACGTCGTAATCTAAAAAGCAGCAACTGTGTCTACAAGTTCTGTGGTACCTAGCTGAAGTGCCACTGTCATCACCTTCAAAAAAGTTGATCACAAAAGTTAAAAAAAATTGCACATTTGCAAATGGACGTTGTAGTGGGTGGAATCTGTATTTATACTTTGAATACATAAATTTAAAAACCCCATGTCTCCTACCAACCAGAGAAGACATAATTCAGTGCCATAATGAAAGTTCGCTCGAAATTAGGAGATGATCTGACTTTGTTTACTTTTTATTTTTTATATGTACTTCATTTATTTATGCTCAATTTAGAGAATATTTTTCAAATTTCATTTTTTGCATATATTTTTTATTTTTATTGTGCTACTAAATGCTGCCTTTCTTTCTTTTCTTAAGTCTTAACCACATCCACTGTTGGGTGCTACGCCTCCCCTTAAGGGGGTTTATATGCCTTACAACGTCACGTTGACTTAATGCGTGTTGGCGAGGGGAGTTCAACTCATCGCGGCGTATTGAATGAGTAATGAACAAAAGGCTATCGATGTACTGGCCCAGATATGTTACTTCTTATAAAATACTTATATTTCACATTAAACAATTATTTATTTCATTTATTCTTGAAAAATTGGTCCAGAAGTTGTAGTGGCACACTATTCCGATTTCACGACTACTTTTTGGATTCTTTGGGATTGAAATCTGGTCTCCAGGTCTCTTCTTGGTTCACTTCCAATACAGTAAATTTTTGAAACTGACATCCTGACAAAGGTAAACAAGAGCATGTAAAAATAAAAAATAAATCACTAACGAACAAAATTACCGGCATAATGATATTAATTATCGTAAACCAGCGCACTGCTTTTCAGTTATTAACAGGTGGCAAGTTTGAAAAGCTTGTTCCCGTTCAAGCAAAAATCGATCACTCCACTGGGATACGCTGCTACACAACTCAGCTCTAGTAGCATATAAATTTAAACTTAGAAAGTTTTGCGAGCCCGGAGAAGTGTGGTGATATATTACACCACGTTTAAAGTTGAGTGTCTCAGTGATTGGACTGCATTTGCGCCGGGCCTTGGGAATTTCTCGCACTACTAAACAATTGATTCCTTGAGTACTGGGATGAGATCGATATGTAACCTGGAGGCGGATGTTTTAAATACCTGGAAAATTACTTTTGCGGTATTCCGGATTTTCGTCCGTTTCCTGTTGAAGGTCTTTCTCGTAAATTTCGAGGATTAAGACCCGCTTGGCGGTACATATCGCGTGCACGGTTTCTTTTAGGGTTTCTTTCACATATCTACCCGGGTAAATGAATTACTTTCACCTGGATAAATTCCAACCGAGAGCTTGTAAAGTTGCAAGAAATGACAAATCCGTGCTTCCAGTGTTATCTTTGAAAAATGGCATAGTTAACGTGTGAAGAATTAGTCCTTTTGTGCGTTTGCTGCTAAACACACTTTTCAATTTTCATAGTTTCCTACCGCTATTCTAACATTTAAGAAATTATTGAATTAATGAAAAATGTGGTGTGCATCATAAGAAACGTAGTTATTTTGGGTTGGTCACAATCGCTGTATGATTAATTATATGAATTATAACTCCCAAGGTTTCTTTGGAATCCATAAAAGTTGGGTCACTTGAAATAATCCACTTTCGTCTTCATCCAAATGGCTTTCCATGATTATTAGAGAAGGTATAATGAAATAATGAAAAGCTAAGTTAACAGTCAACATTAAATAACGTAAAGTTACAAATGAACGTTAAAAAAGGCTTCATATATTGGGTATTGCTTCCAAAAACCCAAATAACAAACTGCTTGCATGCGCCTTGGCAAGGATAGGAACAGATGTAGAATAAGAATAAATTCTTGAGGAATATTTTCGTATTCTTCACGAAGCACGTTTTGAAGAATCGCAAGAGTTGCAGGTTGATGTGGTATAGATTTCTCAGCCCAAAGGTGTTCAATAATGTTCAGATTTGGACCACAGGCTGGCCACTCTAATGCACTGATACCTACTTCCTCCAATTGCTCAATCACAATATTGTTGCAGTGTATGGACGTGCATTATCGTGCATGAACAGGAATTCATCCCCTAGAGCTGGAACAAGAAGAATAACAGCTTCTGCCAAGACATCTTCTAAATATCGACCAGCATATAGAGTCCCATTGATGATGACAGGTAAGTTCGCGCTTCAAAGGACCTCCATAGCTTCTTCTCTAAGGCATGCAAGCTTGGGCATATCAATCATTCCTTCCAACACAATAAAACGATCATGTCTTTGTGTCGTAATCGTAATTTATTCTTCTGGGACAGCAATGAAATGATGATTAAAATGTCTCTTCAATTCAACAAATTGAAGCAAACGTTTGACTGCTCTTCATCTTCTCTTTGAAGTCAAACTGTATGCATTTCACTTAATATGGAATATGCCTGAATGTTCATTATTTGCAGGAAGGAACTGAGAGAGAGAGAGAATTATTAGGAGCGGAAGCCCTGAGAATTGTCGTTTTTCAAATTCTCTCTAGCGAACGATTATAGAACTGATCGATACCGCGGCCGGTTATCAGTTGAATATTTGATTTTCTCGTGGGGCCAGCTGATTTTCCCACGAGGCCAAGCGAAAGTTAATCTAAAGCTTCATTCTTGTAGGTAGAAATCATCTTTCGTTTATAAACGCATGGATATTTGGTTTTTCCGTTATTAATTATGCATTAAAAATGTTTCCTTTTAGTACTAGAACTGTTTGCGGTTTTTTAAACTGAATGCCAAGAGCATCGAAACTGAAATGAGCAATAAACTATTTTTATTTGGAAATTAATTATGAATAAATACTTACGCTACGCGCATCAAATTAAAATAAAAAAGTGATAAAATCTATCGAGCACGTAAAGAAAATTGAAGTTAAGTCTCATTTACAGAGTAGTTCTTCCAAATACCAAATTTAGTGCAATAGAAATTGAACTATATAATTATGTGGCCCACTTATTATTATTATGATTAATTATGATTAAATATTTTCGAAACGTATAGGTACAACTCTGTTTCTGTAAAAAGAAGAATTCTTGGCAACAACGATCAGTAAAGAAGTTGAAGTGTTGAAGTTACCCCTGTAGTTTGCGATACAAGGGCTGCCACGCTGCCACAATGTTCATTTATTTGGGAACGTAACAGTGGTACATCTATTTTCATGAAAATGCAAATATGTAATACCAAAAACGCATTCCTTAGGTTGATGTCTTATGTACTGTTACATGAACTATTTCTGAATCACTCTGTATGTACACTGGGGAGCATAAAATTAGGTTCACTTTGAAAATTCAACTTTTCTCGACATTTAAAAAAATAATATAATATTCTACGGGCGAGCTATCTATTATTAATGAGGATGAAAGTTGTAACGTTGCAAAAGTAAACCCAGTGGATAATCAAAATTGATTAGTGTTTACTTTGGACGTTCTGACGTCACGCCGTGATGTGGAAGATAGGTACGTCATGTATTTTTATCAGGCACTACTCCTCCCGCTAGAAATCTGGAAGTGAACCGCCGAAGCTAGCACCCACCCTCCGCTTATAAAAGTGGAGGATCCTGAGAAGAAATAATTCAGTACCTGGTCCATAGATTAGAGACCTGGTCGTCCAGCCTTCAGTCAGGACCAGTACTCCCAGCATCCGAGATGATGCTGGCCGCTCCGATCCGAAACAGAAATAACTGATTGAACCTGCCTAAGTTCGCCGTGTGATTAATTGATATGCAATAAATAAATTTGAGTAAGTAGATCCAGCTTTGCGTAGCGAGGGAATAGATACAGCAGGAGCTAAGGGTGTCTGCTGGTGTGGGTTGGATCGATTCGGCAATCTCGTGGTGACATAAGTGAACAAATGAGACGATATACAGGCTGGGATCGATCACACCTGGCCGAACCGGCGGGCGGCCTTTAGTACAATCCAGCTGTAATGCCGTCTATTTCCCCGATACGTATAACCCGGTGATATTCCAGAGGAGATTGTGTTCTGGGGCTATCACGTAAACTCCACGAAACCAATGGTAATTCAGTTTGATCATACGACGAGCCCGTGGCGTGACACCTCGAAAACAGATTTAATTTTCATAACGAAAACCCATTTAATTTCATGTAAATACCGATTTTGCTGCAAATATTCTTTAAGTCTTATCATTTTATCTTGTATATAGCTACTGTAATAGAATACCGATATAATTTCCTTATGTGTCGTTATTTTAACCGTCGTTTAGCAATAGTAAGAGAACCCAACCCTTTCTGCGACTGAAAGCTAAGGGTAGCAACGAATAAGTCTCATACCGACCAGATACAACGAAAGAAGTTGTTCATAAGCGAACGACCTGATCCCCGTAGATATACACTGTGTCAAAATACGTGATACCGAGGGATACAGCTGTATATCTAAGGGCCCGAATACAGACGCACCGAGAAGGATTAAGATACGTCATTCTACCAGTGACGTCCGAGAATAAAAACAAAGAGACAGTAACGTTGTAAAGTTTAATTCATCTGAGTTAATAAAAGTCGTAACTCGAAAGTGGGATACTCGGAAATACTCTACTTTAGCAAAAACCCTTAGGAAATTGCACTTTTATAGCTAGATAAGTGCATACCGGAAGTAGCCCTTAACGAACGTTGCCATGGAAAGGTACAGTACATACACGATTTCTTTTCAGATAAATTTGACGTTTTGCAGATGAATGTATTTAATACTTTTAGACAATAACGCACTTTTCTGAGGACTGTTATCAGCTTTTGCGATTTCTTTTACACAAAAGTCTAGCCTTTGCTTATCTCCCTACAATGAATGGCGTTAAAACCTGTTGGGCCGGTAAGAATTGTAGCGTTGTTGCACGATGGTCGGGGGCAGCATGTGACTGCTAGAATGGTTGGAGTAAGCTTTTCAACAATTCAACGTGTATCTAAACACTTCAAGAAACTGATTGGTTAACGAAAAGACCAGGTTCAGGGCGAAGATGGGCCACCACGTCAAGAGATGATCGTTTTCTTGTGTCCATGGCTTTACGGAATCGAACCGCTATGGCAATTTCGCTTCGAACTGGCCTCCAAGAAGTCAGAAATTGATTATCTTGTCGGAGAATGGCTACGGGTCCTCCGCTTCTCCGTCGCCATCGAGTTGCAAGACTGGACTTTGATCGAGATCCACTTGGCATAGAATAACGACGATTGGAGGCGGGTATTATTCTCGGACGACCGGACGAGTCTAGTTTCTGTCTAACTGGATCGGATGTATGTCGGTGGGTATGGCAAAGATCCGAAGAAAGACATGACTAGGCTTGTACTGATGAGGAATTTCCATTCGGTGGAGGGTCATTTATGGGTGGGCAAGAATTTCTTAAGGGTACATTATGGTAGTTTTAGAAAATCATGCGATGCACTTTGTGATAAGTTCTAGGAGAAAATACAACTTTTATGCTTGATAACGCTCGACCACATTGGATTGTTAGTAGTTATTTAGATGAGATTAAAATTACGCGATTTGAATGGTCAAAACGGAGGTCAGACTTGAACCCCATAGAACATCTGTTGGATGACCTTGGACGAGGTGTACGAAGTCATACACCTTCTCCCACAAATGCACAGGAACTTAGGGAGCTGCTACTCCAAGACTGGATTAACATCCTCAAAATTCAATCCAGAATTTAATCGGGAGTATACCTCGACGCCTTCAAACTGTCATAAATACAAGGGTATGAAACACACGTTTATCAGGGATGAAAATTTTGAAAGTTCTTTGTTTTGTTCCAACATTAGATAATGAAAGGTTTTTTGTGTAAAATATCCCTGTTTAGAGATTTACGTCAAAATGTTATAAAAATCTCTTTACAATATCTACCAGGAAAAGTTGAATTTTGAAGTTACAAAAATTTTATGCTCGCTGGTATTCAGCTATTGCCGTAGGTATCTTCTCATCCCAACTTCCACCACCTACGGTCACGCCAAGAACTGAGATAATGACGACTAAGCATTACACGATGACACCAATCCGATTATTCAACCATAAACGATCGGGAAAGTTCGGAACCCTTATTGGCGTGAGTTGTGATTCACACTTGACCGATTCCTTTCCTTGTTTCCTTGCGTAAATTTTAAAACGGATGGTTAGCAAATACTCATTGGTAGTTTGAAGGTAGGTATTGCAGCAACGTTTTAGTGTCAGTGATCCCAAAACCAATAAAATATTACCAAAGTTGCTTGTTCGACTTCGACTCGAAGGAGATTCTAAAACGAAAACTTCGTAGTGCAGTGATGATAGTATCAAGCTGCTGCGAAAAAGGTCCAGCTTCCGAAGATTGCATGGCCCTTATCCCTCGCCAGACTGTGAACAACTTGAAGAATGCTCTGCCTACAAAAACTGTTAGCCTGACATAGCGGTCCCCTATAAATAATCGTGTCTTGAATTTATAATGATTCCATCACAAGGATGGGAGAATAGAGCAAAAAAGAGATCGAATTGTGACCTCTCCAATACCTCACATTTTTAAATTTACGTAAATAAATCGTAAATGCGCGAATAATAACATTTCCCCATAAGTGAATCCTTCCCAAATCAAAATATGCTATCAAGCAAAATACAATGATTTCAAAAAGATCATCAGTATTGTTAAAATTCTGTTTGTTTTGTACGTTAAATAATTTGGAATTTCCGAGGAAAGGAAAGTTTTATATTAATATGGGACAAACAAAATATAAGGTTCATGTCTCAAGATGCTTGTTCTACTTTTACTTCCATGCACTTTTTGTAAATGTCACACGCAAGTGAACTTCTTGCATTCGTTATAAACACTCCTTGTGCATATTAGATGAACTAAATTTTGCGGAATTTTGCGGAATTTGAGCACTAAAAACGGGACATGTGGACACATTTTTATTCCAACACCATTCTGAAATTAAAGTAGATAGGGCGTTAAATAAAAAAAGATGTATCAATAAAGGATCAACTTAGAGACTCGTACTACTTTTATAGTAATATTTTTCGTTCGCGTTAAATAAATCTCCCTCAAATTATTGCAAAATCCGCCATAAAACCATCATAAACTCGACACCTTTTTTACTATTTGTACACATATTTATCGCAATTAGAAAGTAGGGTTGCCTAATTTAATTATTAGTTATTCATTTTCGACCAAGAACGTCTTGATACGTTACTTGGTTCAGCCGGCGTGTTGGAATGAAAATTATTTTGCAATCTCTCCACTTTGTGAATATTTGGGCGAGTTGCTCAGTAAACTGGACGTTTGACAGTAGTACAACTAGTGTGGTGCATTGTAATGCAGATGGCGGGGGCGCTTTAGTTTATCCTCTTATTTCTAAATAGAACATAATAATTTAAAGATAGGACCGCCGACCAATCCTCCCAAATTTATTCAGTTGTCGCTAAAGCAAAAAACCTCTGTTCCGTCGGAAGAGTTTGGAGCTGTGATAGAAACCGCAGTCATAATAGATTGTGAGTATATTTTGCATAATCATAATCACACTTTTGGGCACTTTATAGACTAACAACTGATATATCGCAGCCATAACTATGCAATTGCTAATTCTCTGTATAATAGTTTCGGTTTTTTAGTGCAGCGGCATCAGTTTCTCCTAGATATTGTTTTCTTCTCAGCACAATCCTACTACTGCAACTTTCTTCAATTCGAAGATATTTAATTGTCAAAATTTCTGTAAATCTGTCAAAATCTTTAACAAAATGCTGTTAACACTACAGAAATATTAATTTTAGGCAACAAATGTTTTATTGTCATACAATAATACATTCTGTACTCAAATCCAGATCTTACATTTCTCAAGACCTCAGGAGTTATTAGCCGGCATTCTTCTTTGGAATAAACCATATTGATTTAGTAAATAAACACGATTTTATACTGTGGCGAATAAGTTTATTTTGGATTTGAATCCAGAATGTATTATTGTATGACAATTGGTGGGGGTCATTTCGAGCAATACATTCGATAGTTTAACCTTTTTGTGCTTTTATTAATTTTTTAACTTGGAAACTTCAAGAAGCAATTTCTCGGTAACAAATTGATGGAATTGAATAAAACAAATACGGTTGTTTGTGTAAGTAATGAAAAACCCTTCCAAAGTAGGGATCATTTTGACCCCCCCGTCCCATTTAAAAATTTGGGGGGTCGCTACCCCCCGCACAGAGCTAGAGTTGCAAGAATGATTCTTGCATAAAAATTGGTCCCCCTTGATATAAAAATCGACGTGTTTTTGTATTTTTGTCAAAACGTTTATTTTGCCGAGTTTTACGGGGGTACAAGTTTTCGTTGGGACACCGTGTATAAAAACTCAATTACTAGTGACACAAGAGGAATAATTCGAGTACCTAACCCAAGTAACTGTTTTGGCGCTTAAGAAGAGTGTTTAGAAAAGCAATCTATCTTGTTATTTGTTTTAATAATGTAACAATAATTATTTTATAAAAAGTGTCGGTGCAACCCTCCGTAAAAAACACAGTGTAGGTACCTGTGTACCTACAATAAACTTGTTCATGGTTCATGAAAACAATTTAATACTGCGTATGCCGTACAAATAAGAACAAGAGGCGCCATCTATTCCATAATACCATTTTGCATTTACGTAGTACTATCCAACAATTTACCAACTCTAGCAAATGTAATATCACCCTAGTGATAAATACATTTCACTTAAAGTCGACGTAAATTTCCGTAAAAGCTGCCCGTTTATTAATTTGCGAAAAGGACACATTATCACAATAACTCCCTTAACTAGCAACATATACATACACACATGGAAGTAGAATCTCTAAGCAGATATTGAAATTTATATTTCAAAAGAAAAGTCGCAGTACGTAAACGATTTCTTCCAATTTAATTCGCTGAATAAAACTGCTTCCCTCTTCTATACTGCCTACTTAGTAATTTCGTTTGGTTCCTTTATAAATTCTTACATTTTAATTGAAATTCCAATACCTCTGTGACAAGACTATTCAAGGGTATTCCAGTTGCTTATACAGGGAGCACAACACTGAAAGTGATGATTATGAATATCGTGGCGTTATCCTAAAAAACTTGAAAGGAAACAACAGGGCGATATTTGTTACGGCCAATTAGAACTACCACGTGGTCTGTTCTATATCTTTACATTCAATAATTACGTTTGGATAACTTGCAATGCTATACCAAAGAGTACAGGGCGTCCTATTTTCGTAGTGATTTGGGGGGTTTCTCATAGAAGCAGCAGAGATAGAGCCTCGGGGTTTTCGCGAACCTGAGCTACTTTCTTGAGTATAATAGAAAGCTGAAACCATAATTTGGATATCGTTTTTAGTTTTCGAGAAAAAAAATAATGTTGATTTTTATCATTTTTCGAAAACTCTCTCCAATTCTTTTTGTACTAAGCAGATTAAAACTGTTACGATTGACTCATATAGAACTTTTTCCAAGGAATTCAGTGGTGTGCGTAGCTTTTTTCTAGGGAGCGTATTTTTTGAGTTATGACGTAAAGTTAAATTTTTTTTAATGGAAATCATAGTAGGCTTTGGTCTAGTTCGAAAGGTCTTTCTTTAATCTATCAAAATACATATACTTTTATATGTATTGTTATTTCAAAAAACGGCAACGATTTTGGTACTTTTTACTTTTAGAAAATATAAGATAGGTACATACATCCAAGATACCTGTGATTTTATGTTAGCAACTTTTAATAACAACTGAAATAAAAGTAACAAAAACAGAAAAACAGCAAAACAGCAAAACAAACAAAAACAAGAAAAACATCAAACAACAAACAACAAAATTATAGGAACTGCTCAAATTGATTGCCATGTTTTTCAACACATAATCTACATCTTTTAGTTAATAGATTGATGGCATTAATTAAGAAAATAGGATGGGCTTGCAAATATCGGAAAGCTGCATGTGTTGCCTCTGCTAGCTCGACTTGATTGTTGTATCTTCGTATGTATATTTTTTCTTTTAAAAATGCCCAAACAAAAAAGTCTAATATACTCAGATCCGGTGATCTTGCAGGCCACAATACACATAGGTCCATTTGTATCCAACCGTCTACCTGGAAAATGATTTTCTAAATAATTTCTAACTATTGCAGAATTGTGTGCAGGGGCACCAACTTGTTGGAAATATACCCTATTTATGTTTATTAACGGAACATTTTCCATTGTTGCCCCTGCGTTAATATTCAATAAATTAATGTATCTCGATCCCGCTAAGTTTCCATCAAAAATTTGGTATGCTAGTTGACCACCCAAAATAAAACACGAAACGTTAAATCCAAAACGTCCTTGCCTCTGACGTTCAAAAGTTTGGTGCTGATTTGTATCAGACCAGTGACGCACATTATGTCTGTTAAATAATCCTACGCTGCTTATGTGAGTTTCATCTGTCCAAATGACAGACCGCCCATATTCTGGATTTTCTTGAATTTTATTTAAGTACCACCTACAGAAATTAAGCCTTCTTTCTTGATCTCCCGGGAAGAGATGGTGAATAATTTGAATTTTATATGGCCTATGTTTGCCCTTTTTAATATTTTTTGAACTTTTGATTTGGAAAAACCAACTTGTGATTCGATTTCGCGACAAGAAGTTTTTGGTGTCGCCTCAACCAACGATAAAACATTTATTTCTTCCTCTCCCCTAATTTCTTTATTATAAATTTTGTTTCTAGGTTTATTGAATGACCCATAGTGAATTAAATTTGATTTTAATCTCGAAAACATCATTTTGCTTAGTTGTCTTCTTTCTGGGTATCTAAATTTAATAAATCGATGGATAGGTATTATACTGGAAATGGGTAACTAGGAATTTTTTGTGTACCTGTTGAGATATAGATCCATTGATTCATTTACATTCTCACGACATTCATTTAAAACAGCAATTATGTCGTATTTTTCGAAATTTTGATAATTTTGAAGGGCCATTATGTATATAATATTAATAAAACTAGGGTCCCTGTATTTAGAGAGTACCGCAATCAATAGCTCCACTATGTTTCAGAACTGTGAGTAAACATGGCGGACTGCCGTGTCAGCAGCAAAATGTCATATGTCAGTCAAAGTCCAGCTGAAATGTTGGTTTGTTTGGTGTTTATATTTTATCGTCTTTTGTGAATCAGTGATATATATTTCCACAATCTGGTCTGTAGTATTATTCCTCAACGTATTACAGTCAAATTTTATTTGTTTATTGATTATTGATCAAAAATCAGAAGGTGAATCCGCAATTTGTAACACATGTCAAATATAAAATCTGACGTTCCCGCACAATTCAAATTTGGCGCCTGTTATTGTGAGTAAACATGGCGGAGATTGCGGTACTCTCTCAATACAGGGACCCTAAATAAAACTAGCTGCATCGGGGGGTTATTCACGTGGGAAGTTTGGTGTACACCATAAGGAAGTTCGAGAGGAAGTTTGAGGAAGTCCGGGGAAGTTTGATGAAGTCCGAGGAAGTTTGAAAAGTCCCGAGGAAGTTTTGGAAGTCTGGAGGAAGTTTGAGTAATCTCGAGGAAGTCTGGGTGGTCCCGGGGAAGTTCGGTAGTTTTAGGGGAAGTCTGGGAAGGAAGTTTGGTGTACAAATTTTTCACCGTGAATACCCCTCGAGCTGCATGCAACTTTTGCTAATGTATGTCAACAGATAATTATTCAGTTGTTAACATAAAATCACAGGTATCTTGGATATACCTACCTATCTTATATTTTCTAAAGTTAAAACTTAAAAAGTACCAAAATCGTTGCCGATTTTTGAAATAACAATATAAAAGTATATACATTTTGATAGCTTAAAAGACCTTTCGAACTAGACCAAAGCCTACTATGATTTCCATTAAAAAAATTTAACTTTATGTCATAACTCAAGAAATACGCTCCCTAGAAAAAAACTACGTACGCCACTGAATTCCTTGGAAAAGTTCTATATGAGTCAATCGTAACAGAGTTTTAGTCTGCTTAGTACAAAAAGAATTGGAGAGCGTTTTCGAAAAGCGATAAAAATCAACATTATTTTTTTTCTCGAAAACTAAAAACGATATCCAAATTATGGTTTCAGCTTTCTATTATACTCAAAAAAGTAGCTCAGGTTCGCGAAAACCCCGAGGCTCTATCTCTGCTGCTTCTATGAGAAACCCCCAAATCACTACGAAAATAGGACAGTCTGTACAGTGTTATAAATACCTGGAAGCGTGCAAAAACTTGTTGTCACGAAAACCCGGAAGAAGCTGGAAGAAGACTACAGAGATTATTTTCAATACAATAACATTGATTCTAGAAAACGTGAAGAAATAACGAAATCTTTATAATGAAAAACTGTCACATTTGTTGCGCTGATGAAATTAAGGCCTACTACAAATGATAAAATAAAAAAAACCTCAACTATGTATTTAAGTAACCACGGAAGAATCGTTCAACGTTCGTTAACAACTTAAGAACTTGTGTTCTAATAAGAGTCGGTGCGGCGATTTTCGCAGTTCTCTCGTAATGTTAAATTATCCTACCAGAGCCCGGGTAAATTTACTAAATTCCATTGTCGATGCCACTCATCGATATTCATAATAATATTCAAAACGTGCTGTGCCTACCAATAGGTACAGAAATATTTAATTTATTTACTACCTACACATTTTTGTGCAACGTAAAATTTAATCAGTTGCACAATACTGTAGAAGTGTGCGTATGCATGGCGCCATATAACATTTTATCTAGTGACTCAATCCCTATTCAAACTGAAATGCACTGCTGAAAAGTATTGTCACATCTGCATACAGGTGGGTTTCATAAAACCTGAAGGCCAGACACCTTTGATAATGTTTCACAGACAAATTTTTTGTTTGGCACCCCTGTTATCATTGCTCTAATCTTTTTAATTAAGTAGACTACACACGGTGTACAGAGATAAAAACCGTTAAAATATGTCGAATACAAAAGTACAGGCTGCTAATTAAGCAAAAGTAAACTTGAAGAAGGTTATACAAGCAGAAAATGACAGTATATGTTATTAATATTGGCTCCACTTCAAAAAATATAAGCTTTTCAATAAATAATGGTGTAAAATACATAGCACACATAACACCGGTGAATAAAACGTTGATTTTGGCAAAACATCAAACCACAAACGTAAAATATGAAGATTGTTTCGGTGACAAGGCCAACACCCTCAGGAGCAGGTAACAAAATTATTGTTTTGTATAAAATTAATATATCAAACTACAGATGGTTAATTTTACTGGATCTCGATAGAAATAAAGGCACTTGCTGCACTCATCGCTTTAGGCTTCAAGTTACGTACCTAAACCACAATAACACTGACGTTGCAATCTGGATGTTCAAAGTACTCTGGACATTGATTTTCACAAATTGTGGCCAGTCTTTGCTCCGCGCCACCGCTAACGGTAATTTCAAATTGAAGGTTACCATTGAATTCAGCTTGTTCTAATTGCCCTGGATATAGGTTTTTTTCCGAAAAGAAAAATGTATCACGCAGGGCTTCCCCGCAGCCGAAAAACCCGGATACAAACAAGCAAATCATTGCCTCTTAGTATGCAGATATAGGATTAAAAGAATAATAGCGATGCTATAGTTTCTACTACCTACACTATTTTACTTTTCTGGTGACTTTACAAGGAAGCAATTTACAGAAATAGTTCTTCAAACAATAATTCATGTCATTTCCGATGAAACAGTCGGGAAACGCCTTCAGCAATGAAGACGCCGAGAGTGAAATAGAAAATAAGTCGAGCTTGATAAACTTTTATGTTCAGAACAGGGTATCTACCTTTCGGAAGTCAGAAATTCAAAACAGGTCGGTGTATTTATTTTCAAATAGTTTTGCAATCCTCTATTCTAATATTTTCTAGAAACGTGGAAAACCTATCAGAGAAGAGTGAGCAATCCCATCAACAGTCAAAAACTATATTAATTTATGCATGCGAATAAATTCATCAAAAAATCTTCCGGGAAATATTGGGACACGTCGATATTCTATGTTAGAAATATGTACATTTGATATAAACTACATATTTCATTTTTTGCCATGCTTAAAGGAAATGTGGCAGCTCAGCAATATTTTACAAATGATAATATACAGGGTGTTTCATTAACAATGGGAAATCCGTTAACTGGAGATTCTACAGGTCAAATAATGACCATTGACTCGAACATGCCTTATCCGAATGCTGATGGTTTAGGAAATACAGGGTGTTGAAAGTTACAATTTTATTTCCATTTTTTGCCATAACTACGAAATTTCTTAGGTTGTCGACTTGAAAATTTGCAGCCCTATGGTTTTTCTTACGGGAAAAAACATTCCATTAACATTTTTGACGTTGCCCATAGAGGGCGCTACTTATAACCTATTGCTTTGATAAATTGAACCATAACTTTTTACTATGTACATCTAACATCAAATCGGCTCCAAAATCTGAAAGACCAACCTTTTTAAATAATAAATGTATTCTTGTCTCATTTTGATATTCCAGCCCATTTTCAAGAAAAAACGACTTAATGAAGATAGTGTTTAAATTCCAAACTTGTTCTAGTAGGCCGTTCCGCATTAAACAAAATATTATCTAGATACCTACGTTTTACAAAGAGACAGTCGATAGTAATATGACATTAGTTTTAAAGTGTTCAGTGTTAACCCAATAGCTTTTTCATTAACTTTCGCTATAAATTTATCAAAAGTATTAAAAAATGCCGCGTCATAATGACTTTTCGAATGATATGAGAGATATGATTTGTGTTTTTGCTCAAACCAATTTTAATGGGCTCGCTGCAGCCCGAAGGTATTCAGAGTTATACCCCCACCGAAGGCAACCAAATCATAAATTATTTAGAAATCTGTACAATCGCTTAGGCGAAAGAGGATCTTTCCGTCCAAAAGGTGAAAATAGCGCTCCGAAGATTATTTCGGCCGAGCAAGAAGATGAGGTTTTGGTTAGATTGCACGAAAATCCAGGCGTAAGTACCAGTCGTGCGTCAACAGGCGTAAGTAGCTCTTCGATTTGGAGAATTTTGTACAAAGAGAAGCTTCACCCATACCACATTACTCCAGTACAAAATTTGTTACCGGAAGATCCTCCTGCTCGTCTACTTTTCGCTAATTTCTTACAAGAGCAGCAAGGCGCGGATCCTAATTTTTTGAACAAAATCGTCTTCACAGATGAGGAAACGTTTACTCGACGTGGAGTTTTCAACTGGCGAAACAATCATTTGTGGGATTCTGAAAATCCCCATGCCGTTAAAGAAAGACACTTCCAACATGAATTTAAGATCAATGTTTGGTGCGGTGTAATTTCAAATTTCTTTATTGGGCCTTTTCAACTTCCACCCAATTTGAACGGTCCACTTTATTTAAATTTTCTTCATGCAGGACGGGGCGTCCGCACATTTTTCTCGGCCGGTGCGGGAGTACTTAGACAACGTCTTTCCACATCGGTGGATTGGCCGTGGAAGTGAATTTGCTTGGCCGCCTAGAAGCCCCGACTGAAATTCTCTGGATTTTTCGATGTGGTCTAGAATGAAAGATATGGTTTATAAAGAAGTTGTTGATTCACCCGATGAGCTGTGGCGAAGAATACAAGCGACTGCCAATGAAATCAAAGGCAATCCAGGGGCATTGTTTAGAACTCGGGGGTCTCTCAGGAAACGCATTGAAAAATGTATCCAAGTGAATGGTGGACACTTGGAACAACTACTTTAAAATTTAATGTTTCCTAATTTTATTACTATCGACTGTCTCTTTGTAAAACGTAGGTATCTAGATAATATTGTGTTTAATGCGGAACGGCCTATTAGAACAAGTTTGGAATTTAAACACTATCTGCATTAAGTCGTTTTTTCTTGAAAATGGGCTGGAATATCAAAATGAGACAAGAATACATTTATTATTTAAAAAAGGTTGGTCTTTCAGATTTTGGAACCGATTTGACGTTACATGTACCGTAGTTATGGTAAAAAATGGAAATAAAATTGTAACTTTCAACACCCTGTATTTCCTAAACCATCAACATTCTGATAAGGCATGTTCGGGTCAATGGTCATTATTTGACCTGTAGAATCTCCAGTTAAGGGATTTCCCATTGTTAATGAAACACCCTGTATATTTACAGCCTCTTTCGGAAGAAGAAAAATCTCTTTCAAGTGGTAAGTTGCATACAACTTTCCTTCCCAGTTTCCTTCTCTAGCTAAAGGAAAAATCGAATTAAAATGTTTGAAATGTATGATTCTAACCCAGGTACTACAATAATTTTAGCTGGACCCGGTTCCGAGCGAATCGCAAACGGTTGCTAGGCAACGCGTAAGTTAGCTTAAAGTGGGTATAGACATGCGACAGACCATGGTGACGTTACAGTCTTCTGTTACTCATAGAAGATACGTCATGAAGTAACGTAGCCTAACATCGTTGCATATCAAAATCATGTTTGTATAATAGGCGTCGCTTTGTGGTATTTACACTTTATGCTTTATTTGCATTAGTTAATTCCATACTGGGTATCGAAGATACGTAAAGACATGAATTCCCGACCATTTTCACAAGGTGACTTAACATGTGCACCTAGAGTTTCTCTGATACAACGCCAACAAACTGATGGCTGAAGAACGCGCAGATGTTAAGCTCAGTTCACATTGACCAGTGACCTACGAGAAGTTCCTAGCGGAAAGGCCTCAAGAAGCAGTGAGTGCAGGGCATTGTTGGCATAATTTCGAGCATAATTTACGCCGTCCTTTATCGTAGGAACTGTATGCCACCGCTTCCCGATTGGTGGTTGTAAATTCAAAGTAAAAGACGATTTTTCTCATACTAATTAGCTATGCTATACACCATACTTGAAGTTGAAATGCGTAAAAAATCAAATACGACCTACAATTTTAACTTCAAATTATGAAAATCATGATCATCCTTCTCTGAATTTTCAAACAGACTGCTCCCAAGACTCCTAAGACCTACGAGGGCGCTTTCTCTTATGGCTTTGATTTCTTGCATGGGATATTGCAGGAGCTATAAGAACGTCTTCCTCGTCGTATAGTTTCAACTATATTGAGTGACTGCGATCTATTTAAATAAATTTAGACAGGTTTATTACGAAAAAATTATTTAGTGGAATTACTGAGTTTGCATTCGCTTAAATACAAGCAGTCAAATTAATCCACTTAAAAGTGAAAAACAATTTTTTCAAATGCATTTACGAAAAAAACGAGAACTACAAAAAACATCAATAAAGCTTGGTACTTTTAACAGTTTACGTCTTTTATGATAAAAAATTTAATTTGAAAAATGGCATTATTAAGTGGCACTTTTTATTTTTTTTCTGGAAACGTATTTAAATATGCACACAATTAAATCAAAGTTGTGTTAATAAGTTTGTTTTATGTATTTTATTGGTTATACCTTATACACAAACTCTATATCATCATTTCCACCTGGTATATCGACTCGCATAAAAACACAAAGTTTGCAACCCCTACATGGTCCATCAATCTCTTACTACCCGCAATCATTACAGCAAATAACATTTCGGCAATAATTTCTTATGTTACAATAATATTTATCCAACTGTAAAAAACCCATTAACAGTTATTACTAAAAAAATTTTGATTTGTCACAAAAGGGTTTTTTGTCACTCGGAAATTATACGTCAATACAAAATGTAAACATATGAGAAAATTAATGGAGGCATTTAATTTTATACCCTGAAATTTTAGGAGGCAATATTTTGGATCACTACTTTTATGCGGCATCGTAAATCTAAGTATGTACCTAGATATTTCAATTAGAGTTAAATTAAAAAAATACATTTCGGATCTGAACATTTCCACCATTATAGCAGAAATTTTCAATTTTCGGTAAATTGTAAAATATTATGCATCTCCAAAACAATCAAAAAAATTCTATATTAAATCCTTGGGTGGAAACTAGGTCGATTTACCAAAATATGTATAATACAAAAGTGTGTAAAAGAAAATTAAACAATATCACATACCGAATATTTATCCATTTCATTTATAGTCTTTTAATTTTTATTCATTGTACAAGGTGTCCCAAACTGGACGCGTTCTTATGGGAACACCCCTTATTTGAAGAGATAGAAAAAAATTAACCAAGGTGTCCGGAGCTCAAATTTAATGAGAAAACCACTGGCGCAAATAAAACTTTGCTATCTCTTATCGTTTGGCCGCTAGAGGGCGATTCTCAAATTTCGTCGATTTCTTTTATGTCCTATAACTTGTTTATTAATAAAGATAATTAATTTTGGTAAAAACTTTCTTAAGGCACTTTTTTCCGTAAAATCCATTGCAATAGGCAGTTTTTTACAGGGCGTTTAGATTTTCGTGCACCACCCCAAACTCATTTTTTTTATATAGACCACCCTATATTATGAGATTTTTGAAAAACTCGTAAAATTTCCTAAATTTTGATGTATCACTTGTCATGTTTATCTTAAAAACCATTAGCAACATTACGATTCAAAAATTAAAATATTGTGCCTACAGAAATCAAGATTGCCATGACTAATAAAATGACATAGGATGCTAACATGTTATGATTAAAACCACAGATCTAAAGTTTCACGATAAGATTACTCATAGTTATTATATTAAATTAATAATTCTTTAAATGTTGCTAATGGTTTTTAAGATAAACATGACAAGTGATACATCAAAATGTAAGAAATTTTACGAGCGTTTCAAAAATCTCATAATATATAGGGTGGTCTATATAAAAAAAATGAGTTTGGGGTGGTGCACGAAAATCTAAACACCCTGTAAAAAAACTGTCTATTGCAATGGATTCTACGGAAAAAAGTGCCTTAAGAAAGTTTTTACCAAAATTAATTATCTTTATTAATAAACAAGTTATAGGACATAAAAGAAATCGACGAAATTTGAGAATCGCCCTCTAGCGGCCAAACGATAAGAGATAGCAAAGTTTTGTTTGCGCCAGTGGTTTTCTCATTAAATTTGAGCTCCGGACACCTTGGTTAATTTTTTTCTATCTCTTCAAATAAGGGGTGTTTCCATAAGAACGCGTCCAGTTTGGGACACCTTGTACATAGGTATACTAAAATATATTTGTTGTTATTTTTTATCTTAGTTTGTAATAATTGTGGTATGCTCAGATGCAGATTGAATATTCATCAATACGGTGTTGATGAGTCCCAAAGGATGAGTCTCAAAAGGACGAAACCAGTGGTCTACAGTTTTCCATGCACATTCGAAACATACAACATTGAAAAACTTCTTGCATACATTCATAGGTACTGCTACTGCTGATAGAGCACGAAACTACGTAGAGATCCAAGCATGCTCCAAGCCCAACGATATGTTGTATTGTTATGTATTGATATGCCTGTATTGTTTTTATTTCTGAATTTGTATTGTCTGCATCAAACGTTTTATTGAAATATTTGCTTTGTAATTTAAAATTCGACCAATATTCCGGGTGGATTCATTTAAAAATACACGGATATCAGTCTAAAGTGGCTATATTGGCCAGTAAATATGGTGCATCCCTATAGTAGCACCAAATTAAAGAAATAGCCCCCATACCATAATGCGTTGAAGTGAGATGGGTCCACGCGAGGGTCCACGGTTTAGAAACATAATATGCAACCGGAAGTGGTTCGTTATTGAAAATATCTGATTTAAAAATTAATATACATTTCTTAATTTATTAAATTCAACAACGGCTTATTATAAAATAAATTAAATTAAAAAATACAACACTAATTTAAGAAGAATCGAAGAGGGCATAAAGGAAATATCAGAAATCTGGAATTATGTACTTAATAGCGTAGGTGACATCATTAAGCAGGTACTTAATAATGTAGTATTTCAGTTGCCCAGAGTGATGTTGAGTGGCGGCAGGAGGGCGGTGTGCGTGCAGGTTGCCTGTTATCCTGGGGGCGGACGGGAGGCGATGCAGGGAAACAGCCTTGGCCCTTGCGAGCGTGGGAAGACGTCAGGGGGGTGGGGAAGCAAGGGCGGCGGCGACGAGTCGTCGCGCAGACACCTTGCACTCGGCCCTGCAGCCTGGAGGCCGTTACCCCGCCGCCTCTTCGCTGCTTGCGCTAACCCCTAACAACGCCGCCGCCTCTGCCCGTCGCACTGCGTTCCGCACTCAGGGTCGATTCCTATGAAGCTTTCTATTTCACTTTCCTCCCTACTTCCCCTAACTATTCCGCCCCCCGAGAGAAAGTCATACGCGAACAAAGGAGCGCTCTATCCTGCTCCTGCACTTCATGGAAAAACGACAATTTAGTTGCAACGGAGAGTTTCCTCGTAAAAGAAAACGAAATTATGACCTTGAGAACAAAGAAAGCGAAAGTTTTCTATAAATACTCTCCCAGTGAACGCGTTTCCATGCCAGGATGCTACGTTCGCATTTTCTCATACATTTTCGCATTAAACCAACTGAAATTAATATAATATACTAATTTCCCCACACATTAGTGGCATTTAACTCGACAAAAAATTAGAAACAAGAGATTAGTAATCTCGGGGTCCAATAATTTTAAAATTGAATGAAACTTAACCCTACGTTTTTTTATTAATTATTCGCTCTTTTTCATAGAGCAAACAAATCTCAACATGACAAAAACTTGCAGCAAATGACACCGGCAAACAAAAATAAAAAAGGGTACGCAAGTGAAAGTGTTATATCTCCTGCTTTTGTTTCCCTAATGCATAACCGTCAATGAGTTAATCAATAGTTAGTAGGTAGGCATGCATATGCGCCAGGGGATGCTATCTCCCCTTTACCTACATGTATGTAAAATTTGCAAACCCCTACCCCAGAAACTATAAATTTTATACAATGTCAGGAAATCACGAAAATTCAGCACACGCCTACCATAAAAAATATCAATAGGCACTCACTTGTTTCTAAGGGAAATCACCCAATTTTATCATATTTTGAATAAACCAAGTAATAAAGGTTATATTGACACCTAAACAGCTGAGTGAAAGGGAAATCGAACATACATAATTTAACAGGACGAGCCTCTCGTTTAGTACGAAAAAAACAACCAGGAAATGAATGACAATATCAACAATAAATTAAAAAACACTCACCTGACTGCAGTTTTCAGCAAATTATGCAGTTTTCACGAATTTAACTAGCCCTCCATATAATAGACAGAGAATGTTTCAGGTACTGAATAAAGACTGATTCGCGAATTTATCGCGAAATTTTGCCAGCCTACCATATCACAATTATCACAACATATTAAGGTATTTAAATACCTAGGTACGGAAGAAATTAAACAAAAAAATCACCAATGTGATGCATTTCTGTATTAAAACAATCAATTTTAGTTGTGTGTAGTTTTCGGACAGTGGTTCAGATATTTCGCACCTACCAGCACAAATAAACATTACGTCATGGTGCTACTAGACGCTCGCAAGAGATGGCGTCATAAGACACAATAAATTTAAAAATAGTTCCAAAAAGCTCATTTTATCGTTCGATATTCTCAGCTTAGCGCATTTAACAAGCCACCTTTATCTATTTTGCTCATTTCCTTGTTATTATTTTCTTACAAATAGACATTCAAATTTGGGTTAGTGCTTTTTAATTTACACAATACAAGTAGATTAAATTATAAGTCACCAGGTTTTGCATACAGTAAAGACTGACAATGTATGCAAGAATCTAGGATCTAGGAATTTAAAAAGTAAAAACTGGAACAAGAATTTCATTTTTTAATACAGATTAAAATAGATCCTTGGTTTCCTTCATAGTAGAAAAGTTTGTGTTGCAAGTAATATTTTAAAATAATTCCTTGCTTCTAGATAATTAATTGTATAATTTAAGTATACATTAGTACAATTCATACTAATTATTCAATCATTTACGTATTATTACAGATATCATAATAACATAGCCAGTGAGCTACCTCAAAGTTAGCGCTCTAGTTGAGCAAGATGTCCAAATGTATGTATTGGAAGTTAGAACTCTTCCTTACCGACATAGCGCTTTCCTTTCATTTGTCTGTCTTCTTTCTGTCATCTGGAAGAATCTATCAAAGTGGAGTATCAAAATAAAAGCAGTGAAAATGGCTAGTACATCGAGGTTAGTTATATTTTCCAACTAATTATGTATTGTAATATTCTTCAGGATCAATTGAAAATATTGCATTGTAATTTGCGCACGATACTTCATAGGCTACATTATATTTATGGTGTTCTGTTGTTCCAGATATCAAGGAAACAAAGTATGTTGCAGTGCCCATCCAGATGCCATACTTATTGAAGATTATAGGGCTGGTGATATGATTTGTTCAGAATGTGGACTTGTTGTTGGTGATAGGTAAATTCCGAGTTACAATTTTTAATTAAAAATGCGTTACAGAAGTAGTTAACACTTTCTTAATAATTTGTGAATTTAAGTGGTAGAACGAGAAGTTATTTGTTACTATCTACTATTTGTGTTATTATTAGTTATTTATAGGTTATGTACATCGTAAAGTTTTGTCTTCGCTTGCTATTTTTTTATACACAACCACCAGAAAAACGGCTATCTTTAACTATTTGACACGACAGAGCCTTGAATTTAGCAACACGTGGAATAAATTTAATAATCATCAGAAAGTATCGGTATTCTAGTATTAATGCAACAGAAGAATCTCATCAATAGAGCAGAATTCTTAGCTGTATTGGCGAAGTAATACGCAGGTAGTAAAAATAATATTTAATTAAACATCCATACGAATAAATTTGTAGAAAGTTAAAACTGATCATGAGCAGTAAAATGTTTTTGAAACCCTATAATGGAAATGACATGACTGAAGGCAATCGATTCGCTCCGAAATCCTGGAGAGTTGCTTCATATACTTCATTCCAAACAATTTGCAGCACTTGCAGCTTAGATTGAGGACAAACATGAGTGATAACAATGTCATCTAGCCATTCATTTACCATACGTACAACCTGCGTTAATCAATCTCCAACAATATGAGAATAGGAGATCACAGTATTCTGTAAAATGCGGTAAAATATGCCCTCTATATACCTAATAATTAGAAAGAACTTGTCAAAATACTTGACCCGTGTTTTTTCTTTGTTCGCACATATTTACCGAGAAAAAAATTAAGAAAAATTTTTGCTTGAATGTGACTGACGTTCATAAATGTCGGAAGATACATATGTGGGGCGTTAAATGGGTATAATCTTTGATTTCAGAGCAAAATTTTTTAAAATTTAATTAGTGTTCCATTGCCCATTGTCTCATTTCATCGCCTCCTCCACATATTTTCTTGACCATGAATCATTTTCTGAAAAACCGATTCCGGAAAGACTCCTTTTTTGGGGAGCTGTGTCTACTACCAGAGGGTGTCTTTGGGACTATCTAGTGATTTAGGTGCTTATGTAGTTTTTGAGTTTCATTCTTTCATAGATTGAATCATTGTGTCAGTCACTTGTAATTTATATACCCCACTGTTTTTGGAGGAACTTTGGTGCTGGACTGTTAAATTTTTGGGTACATATTTTCTCAGTTTTTTTCTATTTTTGTCATTTTGCTTTTTTGTTAATGATGTAAATTCAAACATTTATTTTTATTTTCACAGTTTTTTAACATATCACGTTCTTATTTTCTGCTGCTTGTTAATACATATTTACTTTATCAGAAAGACTTTTAGGAGCTATGGTAACTCAACCGGTTCTTTATGTATTTTTTTAAAGGATTACAACTTAGTCATGGCCGGATATTTACTTATTGTGACACTGCATACCTGATTTGGTATGTCACAGGTCTTTGCGAAGTTTATCCTCTCTTTTCGCTTTAGCTTTGCCATTTCTTCACTCACAACATGGCCTCTCGCCTCTCCCAGTTTGCGGCAAATGTTGAGTCTAAATAGCTCTAGTTCTCTAGGATCCCTTAGGTTGGTGCTTACAGTAAAAACTCACTTTCTGGTTACTAGCTCCTCAATTTTGGACACCTGTTGGAACATCCATTCTCAATGTACTAGGTGTCCCAAACTGGACGCGTTCTTATGGGAACACCCTTTATTTGAAGAGATAGAAAAAAATTAACCACGGTGTCCGGAGCTCAAATTTAATGAGAAAACCACTGGCGCAAACAAAACTTTGCTATCTCTTATCGTTTGGCCGCTAGAGGGCGATTCTCAAATTTCGCCGATTTCTTTTATGTCCTATAACTTGTTTATTAATAAAGATAATTAATTTTGGTAAAAACTTTCTTAAGGCACTTTTTTCCGTAAAATCCATTGCAATAGGCAGTTTTTTTACAGGGCGTTTAGATTTTCGTGCACCACCCCAAACTCATTTTTTTATATAGACCACCCTATATATTATGGGATTTTTGAAAAGCTCGTAACATTTCCTAAATTTTGATGTATCACTTGTCATGTTTATATTAAAAACCATTAGCAACATTATGATTTAAAAATTAAAATATTGTGCCTACAGAAATCAAGATTGCCATGACTAATCAAATGACATAGGATGCTAACATGTTATGATTAAAACCACAGATCTAAAGTTTCATGATAAGATTACTCACAGTTATTATATTAAATTAATAATTCCTTAAATGTTGCTAATGGTTTTTAAGATAAACATGACAAGTGATACATCAAAAATTAGGAAATTTTACGAGCTTTTCAAAAATCTCATAATATATAGGGTGGTCTATATAAAAAAAATGAGTTTGGGGTGGTGCACGAAAATCTAAACGCCCTGTAAAAAAACTGCCTATTGCAATGGATTCTACGGAAAAAAGTGCCTTAAGAAAGTTTTTACCAAAATTAATTATCTTTATTAATAAACAAGTTATAGAACATAAAAGAAAACGACGAAATTTGAGAATCGCCCTCTAGCGGCCAAACGATAAGAGATAGCAAAGTTTTTTTTGCGCCAGTGGTTTTCTCATTAAATTTGAGCTCCGTGCACCTTGGTAAATTTTTTTCTATCTCTTCAAATAAGGGGTATTCCCATAAGAACGCGTCCAGTTTGGAACACCTTGTACAGGCTTCAAGCATCAGGAACTGATGTTTGTAATGCACGAGTTATGTATTTTGGGACACATTGTCGATTTGACCAACATCTGCGCAATCAAAGGAGTGTTTGCAACAAACTACATCAGAACATTTAAAGCTCTTTTAAACAAACCATCACTTTGTTTGCTTTCTGAGGATTCATCGCATTTGATAACAAATGTCTTTTTATAGAAAAATGCTATGATAATGTACATTAGTATAATCATACCTTTACCGCAGTGAACTTGTGAATTATATCTGCTGACATCAAAAAGAAACTAAATTCAACTTAATTTAGGGTTGCTGAATTTTTTTGCCGGGAGCGTATTACAAAATGTTTCTGAATGTAATAAGCATGTCTTGAAATTAATTACTATGGGTTTGTAAATAAGATTATCATCTTTATAGAGTAATCGATGTGGGTTCGGAATGGCGAACATTCAGCAATGAGAAATCTGGCGTTGATCCGTCTCGAGTTGGTGGTCCAGAAAATCCTCTGTTGAATGGCTCGGATTTGACGACAATGATAGGACCAGGCAGAGGTGATGCGTCATTTGATTCCTTTGGAGTTTCACGGTACCAAAACAGACGTACAATGAGCAGTTCTGATCGTGCACTCATTAACGCCTTCAAGGAAATTAATTCCATGGCAGATAGAATCAATTTACCAAGGACCATTGTAGACAGGGCTAATAATTTATTTAAGCAAGTACATGACGGCAGAAACCTTAAAGGTGCGTAAAAATTTGACCGAGATTGGATTTGATATCGACTATTTATTTTAGGTCGATCAAATGATGCGATTGCATCAGCGTGTTTGTACATTGCTTGCAGACAAGAAGGTGTGCCTAGAACATTTAAAGAAATTTGTGCAGTTAGCAAAATAAGCAAAAGAGAAATCGGGAGGTGTTTCAAATTGATTTTAAAAGCATTGGAAACTTCAGTTGATCTCATTACTACAGGTGATTTTATGTCTCGATTTTGTTCCAACCTTCAGTTGCCTAATATGGTACAACGAGCTGCTACACATATAGCTAGGAAAGCAGTTGAATTGGATATCGTTCCCGGACGATCTCCCATATCTGTTGCTGCTGCAGCTATTTATATGGCTTCACAGGTGAGTCAAGAAACTTGCTTATTTACTTGTGATATGTGTTAAGCTTAATGGAGGATGGTGGTTTTTGCATGTTCACATGATAAACTCATGCATTTCATATTTTAAATTAAATATGGTAGAATGGAAATATGAATTGAATTTGTTGATGGTACGCACTATGCAAGCACTAGCATATTTATATGTTTATGAACAACCCGCCATTGCACCAGACCGTAAACATTTGTCAGGTAACTGCCATGATGAAGTTATTTTTTATTATTTCTTACGGGGTAGGTTTCTGGCCCCTAGCAGAAGCTCAAGCTTATTGTGCCCCCATACATGATTATCTCATAAGTTCGGTCCCCTCAAAAAATTTTAGGACAAGACTTATGGGTGCATCTGCTATTACTTTTGGTTCTACAAACGTAGCTCCAAAGCTTGTATGTCTAGCTGCGCCAAGAGCCGGACATTCACATAGTATGTGATGAGGAGTTTCCTCCTCTTCTCCACACATCCTGCAATCAGGATTGTCCTTCACTCCAATAGTGGTAAGATGTCTCATAAGTGAACAGTGTCCCGTAAATAGTCCTACAGCCCATCTCAGCTGGTTCCTACCCAGTCGTATTAACTCTTCAGCTCTCTTGCTGGATGGTCCGCTAATGAACATCCACAGCCTCAGTCCAGGAGTCCCCATCCAGTAAGAGGTATGTTTTTGTCCTAATAGGTCCTTTATCACCTCTTTGGCTATCTGATATGCCAAACGACACGTAGGTTCCGGCCCTATCAGCGGGACTTTGGCTCCCTTCTTCGCTAAAAGGTGCTTTTTCATTCTCTTCACTTCCTTGATGGCCTTTCACCCATCGTAGAATAACCTTGCTATGTACTGCTAGACGAGCCAGCGAGTCCACACAGTCTTTAACTGTTCTGGATTGTATCTTTGTAGCTTTCAGTGCTGCCTGGCTGTCAGTGAGAATCTGGATCCTCCTGTTTTGAAAGGACCTCCTGATAATCTCCTGCGCACATACGGAAATTGCAGTAATTTCTGCCTGGAAAACGGTTGCAAGGCTGCCCAGGTTTATGCTAATTTCATTCCCTGGGCTTTTGCCAGCAATACCCACCCCAGTACTATGTGCAGTTTTAGACCCATCTATAAACCAAATGTTTCCATCCTGTTCTATCGCCCTTTGTGAATTGCTCTCCACTCCCTCTATCGGTATGGTAATCCGATAAGGTTTGTGAAAATTTAAGATTGGGACTGTTCTATCCGACTGCATGCTAAGCATGTAGTTCTTGTCTATTTGTTGAAATATTTTGGTATGGTATCCCGCTCTTGCGAGAGTTAGCCCATAACCGTTTGTCCTTAGCCTGTATGCTGCTGCAAGAGCCTCCGCCTCCACTACAATGTGAAGTGGTGGGAGTCCCAGAAGTGCCTCCATGGCTGCAGTGGGCGTTGTTTGCATCGCTCCTGTGATTCCTAGGCTAGCAAGTCTTTGCAATTTTCCTAGCTTAATTTGAGATTCCCTTTTTCTGGCTTTATGCCACCATATTAGGGATCCATATGTTATTGTGGGGATTATTACCCTGGAGTAGATCCAAGAGACCATTGCTGGCCTTAGCCCCCATGTTAATGCTTATGATTTTTAAAAGTGGATTAGCAACAAACTTCCTAGATTAGAAGGTGCTCTAATGGAAAATGGTCTTTACCATTCCTGGAAAAAGGAGAAGAATTCAACACGATTGTAACAAAAGGACAGCAAGGCAGGTACCTATACATAACACATCTTATCAACGAAATGATTAATAAACAAAACTGTCTTCTTACATCTTCCAATGCTTCAAAGTCAGCTGGGTTCTCCTTCCAATTATTCAGACAAGTACTTGAATTTTTCGGTCATGCTCATGACATCAGGAGAGTTGGCATTAAAATACTCTGCATGCAGGACAAGGTGGATGGAAAGAGAAAAAGAGGACACTCCTCGGGACACTCCCTAGTTAGATATACGGTATTGTGTGAATAATCTGAACAGAAAGTTACTAGACCCCGCATTCGGAATACCTAAACTTTTGGACTATGGAATTCATAATAATGTCTTCGGTAATCCTAAATACCAAGTATTATAAATACCTTACCAACTACAATAATGTTGCAGAGTAGATTATAAATAATAGGCAATAATGTCTGTGAAATGTTTAGTATACAAATATTGTCTTTTGTGCTGTTTAATAAAATGGAGGTGTAGAAAGTGCATACTATAACAAACAACATTTGTACTGACTGTTAGAAGTTACAGAGGTGCAGACACAGATTGCGATCATTTTTTGCTGATGATGAAGATGAAATGGGATGTAACTGTGATTAATAGGAAAGATACAATAAAAAAGAAAATGTGTCACATGGAACAGCTAGGAAACAACGAAACCAAACAAAAATTTCAAAAATCCATATACAGTAAGTACTCAATCAACAAATTAGAAGAAGAAAACATACAGCATAAATGGAAACTTATGGAAAATGTAATAAAAGCATCAGTGAGAGACATATTTAAAGAACAAAACAAGAAGACTAAGAAAAACATGGTCTATGGAAGAGTGCAAAGTTCAACTGGAAAAGAGACAAACTTTACGAGAGAGAATTGATACAATCAAAGATGGATCGTGATATAGGTAATTACCGAAAGCAGAGAAGGAGAACAAAGTAAGTATGTAGAGTGGCAAAAAGAGAATATAAAGAAGAGGAAATGAAGGAGTTGGAAAGAAAATACAAGAACAAAGAAATAAGGAATTTCTATCAAGACGTGAAGAAAGTAAGGAGTGGATTTCAAAATATTAAGTGGTACTGCAGAGATAAAAGAGGAAACCTGGTTACAAGAGAGGCCGTATTGGAGTGTTGACGCGAATATTTTGAGACAATATTAAACCCAGGAACAGAAGGAGAAAAAGAAGAAGATATTGGAAGAATAGAACGAAATCCAACCTATAACGAAGTGACAGAACCACCGAAAGAAGAAATACAGACGATAATTAAACATTTGAAAAACAAAAAAAAAGCCCAGGAGAGAACGGGATATCTGGAGAACTTTTTAAACTATGGAGGACAAAGGTTACACTCAGAAATTCGTGAACTCTTCAGAAGTGTGTGGGAAAAGGAATGTATATCCCACATACAAGATGGGTGACAACATGGAATGTAGTAATTATAGGGGTATTGCTTTATTGGACTGTACATATAAAATACTAAAGACGAGAATAGAGCCATACATCAAGGACGAACCAGTGTGGGTTTAGAAAAGGTAGGTCTGCGATACATCAAATTTTCACAATGAAGCAGGCGTTTATGAACTGCTATGAATACAAAATACCAGCGCGCACGATATTCATCGATTTCAAGCAGGCATTTGATTCTGTGAGTAGAGAGTACCTATACAAGACATTACGAAAGATAAGAGTACCCCCTAAATTGATAAGACTGGTTACGGATAGGTGTGAGGAGACAACAGAAATTGAAGAGATAATGAACAAGACCAATAGATTCAATACTGAAGTCCAGAGAAGTGTCTAGAAACACCAAGGTAAGAATATATAGAACAGTTATTCAACCTACCTTGACATACGGTTGTGAAACATGGAGACTTACTAAAAGTGAACAAATGAAATTGGGAATTTGGGAACGAAAAATACTGACAAGAATATACGGATGTAGAAAAACAGAGCATGATTGGAAAAGAAGAAGTAATGAGGAAGTCAGTAATTTGTACGAAGGTCCAGACATTGTCCACTTTGTTAGGGCACGACGAGTGGGTTGGCTGGGACACCTGGAAAGGATGTCAGAGGGAAGAACGCCGAAGATGATGATGAGGAGAACTCCAGAGGGGTAGACCTAGAAAACAGTGAATACAGGCAGTGTTGGAGGATCTGCAAGAGAAAGGCGTTGACGGATGGAGAGACAAGGCCAGTGACAGAGGGGAGTGGGAGAAGATTGTGAAGCTATGGGCCTAGATGGCCTGTTTTAAGCTTATTTTTATTATATGTTATTACCTATTTTTAAGAATACTGATTCCTTGATGTATTCTCCAGTAACGCCTTGTTACTACTGAACGGAAGAACTATTAGACAGTCCAAGACAGTCATCTTTTTTCTTTTCGATTTCATAAGTGTAATAACATCTTTTAATAATCCTTCCTTACTGCGCAAATCTAATGCCCATTGGCGCAAAGTAGAAACATTGGATTGAGGATATTTCAAGTTAATTCGCAAATATCAGAAAGCTCTTTGGCTGACTGCGCATAAAAATTACTGCACCAATGTTTGCTGATTCCCACTTCACTTTTTTTCTATTTCAAATAATTTCGTGTTGACCCTTAGTAAAAGACCTATGTAATGACGCGATTGTACCTTCTTCAAAGCCTTTCATTATGCTTAAGAAGTTCTGCATTTTCAGATTTTCGTACCTGAATTTGCTCGTGAAGTTTTTTGAGGAAATTTTGAATTTGTCTGGCAAAGATTTGAGGAACAGTTGCCAGAATGTCAAATCAACTGAAAATGCTAAAACAAGCGCAATTTTAAACAAGTTTTTAAATTTTCGGAACTCCGTCTGCCATGCTTACCTTACACTGACTGTCCAATTTAAAATTTTCCAGATACGAAGGCAGATTAAAATGAAAACTACCTAACCAGAAAAGAAAAGAGCTAGACAAAAACAAAATTTTATTTTTCGACATATGAACCTTTAACAGTTACACACTTCGTCCAACGCTTCTCCAATAACGCGATACCCTCCAAAAAAATTATTTCGGTAACTCCTCGAAAATCTCGGAAACAACCTCTTTGAGTTCTTCATTTGAAGAAAATCGACGTCGTCGCAAGTGTTTCTTCAGCTTAGGAAAGAGGTAATAGCCCGACGGAGCTAAGCCAGTGCTGTAAGGGGGGTGTCGTAACTCGAAAAAACCGCGGAGTTCTTCCCGAACTCTGTGCGTCGTATGCACTCAGCAATTGTCGTGCAGCAATAAAGCTTTTTGGGTAAAATTACAGGGCCTCTTTTGGCGTATCGCAACTTTTAAATTTTTAATTGTTTCTTTGTAGACATCTGCGTTAATTGTAGACCCCTTCTGCATATATTCAATCCACATAATGCCCTCATTATCCCAAAAAATTGTCGCCATCAGCTTCCCTGCATATGCTTGCGTCTTTGCCTTTTTGGGTGGTGGAGATTCTTTGTGCAACCATTGCATTGACTCTTGTTTTATTGGAGGATCCTAGTGGAACACCCACGTTTCATCGCCCGTTACAACTTTGGAGAAAAGGTCTTGGTCACGAGCTAACGCCGCCAAGTTTTCTTCGCAAATTTCTTGTCTGCACAACCTTTGTTCAGGAGTCAAGATTCTCGGAATCCAGCGCGCTGACAATTTATCCATCCCCAAATCTTCATGCAAAAGTCAACACAGATGCCTCGCAGATTCCTATTGCATGGGCGATAATCGAGATTTTGATTCGTCGATCCTGTAGCACCATTTCTTCCACTTTCTTGATGTTGTCTTCGCTCCTTGCCTCCACAGGTCGTCCACTTTTAGGGTCATCTCGAATGGATTCTCTGCCCCATTTGAACTGCTTTGACCAGAATTTTATTTGAAAATATGATGGACAATTTTCACCATATACAGCAGTCATACGTTCGTGTATGATTTTTGATGGATTGCCTTCTTTTGTCAAAAACTTTATCACGCTTCTATGCTCTAGTTTTAAATCACGTATTTCCCCGCGTTTGCAGCTTCACACACACCACAAAAATGAATTGATGGATACACAACTTGACAGATACTCGTTCAACAGTTACAGCAACTTGACACTAAACACTTGCCATGATAGCGCGGTTGTTTCATGGCTAGGTAGATTTCATTTTAATGTTCCCTCGTATTAACGATTTACTTACACAATGAAACAAACTTGAAAATAAAGTTTTATTCAAATCTGTTCAGTGGTTTTTAACTTAAGCTGCGACAAATATTTAGGAGAGACAAATTTTCTCGGCTTCCTGGAATGATCGTAGAGCTTCCTGATAAAGAAGCAAAATACGTCCACGTGAAATTATAAGTTTGTCAAATCCATTACTTAAGTTACTTCATCCTCCTACCACTTATTATTACCAGTGTGTATGTAAACATTTAAGTTAATGATGTTTATATCAACAGGCATCGGACGATAAGAGGAGTCAAAAAGAAATTGGAGACATAGCGGGTGTAGCTGATGTGACAATTCGTCAATCTTACAAACTTATGTATCCGCATGCTGTGAAATTGTTCCCTGACGATTTCAAATTTGCGACACCGATTGACCAACTGCCGCAGATGTAATTATGGCGATTTTATAAGAATTGTTATTTTAAATTATTTTAGGAACAATCGTTGTTTTATCTTAATAAGTTATATTCCAATGTTAATTTGTATAGGATATTTTTTTATTTATTAAGTTTCACGTTGCCTTGAATCAGTGCTTGAAAGAAAACATGCCTTGTCTCACACTAGTTTTATAAAAGGTTCAAGTATTTTCCTTTAAATGATCTGTAGTATTTCGTTTTCTTTTTTGACCAATCGTGTAAAGATGTATTTTTATACAGTACTTTTTAAATGAATATTTGTTCCGTAATCATATTGTAATATCGCAGATTTATTTCTTTACATAAGTAAAAGTTTATGGGTTGGTTTTTTTATATTCTTATTTATTTCTACATGTCCCTACAATTTATAGTCAGTTCTTTATTGTGGGTGGAATGTTTCCATATTATAACACATTATTACTAAAAAATGGTTTAAAACAATACTAAAAAGCACAATATTCATTAAAAATAAAGATCAATAAAATAATACAAGTAAAGGTGGGCTCAGGTAAAAACCTGGGAAATTTATGAACTTGAGATGGTAAGTTATAACAAAAGTTGTGTTATGTAGCGCGTCCAGTGAAAGATAGTCTACTGCTGACTGAATTACATTACTATCGAAATATTCTTTTACTGGACGGACTTTACAACTTTAGATTTGACAGAAAATAGCATGTTTAGTTTTATAAGGAAAATATTTGCTTGCGACCATAATTCCACGCAGAAAATATACTCTCACATCTTTATTAAGAGGACTGGATATTCGTAAAACACCAACAGCACAAGGAGTATGACTTGTGACTTGAGTGCAAGAGCCTTAACATTGATAGCCGATATCTCATCACTTTCCTTTCCCAAACGACATTATTTTAATACGAAGCGCTTGAAAAAATTGTGAGAGATACTTTTCAATATAAAATCAGCATCAGTAAATAGGGCTTCCCAATAAATTTTGGCACAAGAATAAAGAGAGGCAGTAGCAGTCCAGGTTGAAATTATAGGAATGGAAAGTGTGTGAGGGTACCCATATATTGTACTCGTAATTTACCTTGGCAAGGACAATTTAAATGCCTTTAGCTACCCCCCAGACGATTGGGAGCAATCAATAATATCAAGATTCAAAACTAAAACAAAGATCGAAAATATAATATGTCATAGAAACTCTGGTTACTTTGAAATAGGGCTGGGTAGGTCGTCTTGCCATGCAGGACAAGACAAGATTGTGGAAATTGAATCGAGTTCTATTTATAGAGCACAGATCATTGAATAACCACACTGGCAGATGTAAGGGAGAGATTTGGGAAAATGATTGAGGTACATGGCATTGGGCAGGGAAGAAAGCAAGGTGAGAAATATGTTCATGAGGGGACAGAGAAAGGCTGCTAAAGAAGTACATATTGTATCACAATGTATCCAAAAACTGGTCGGACGGACTACTCTCGGGCAAAATCATACAGGCCCATTAGTCTTATGTCATTCCTGCTTAAGACAATGGAAAAGCTGCTCGACAAGCATATAAGGGATGACGTATTGGTAAACAGGCCACTACATCAAAACCAGTTAGCATACAGAGCAGGAATGTCTACAGAAACTGCGCTACATCACCTTACATGGAGAGTGGAGAAAGTGCTGGAGAACAAAGAAATCCTCCTAGCCGCCTTTCTGGACATAGAAGGAGCGTTCGATAATACATCATTCAATAGTATCTACAAAGTCGTAGGCCAAACAGGACTAGAGGCTTTGTGCTGCAGGTTGATAGACTGCATGCTGAGGGATAGACTGGTGTTTACTACACTGCTTGATGAGACCTTGGCAGTCAGGGTGGTAGGTGGTTGTCCGCAGGGTGGAGTTCTATCTCCCCTTGTGTGGAACCTACTTATGGACTTAGGAAACTCAGCGATGAAGGATATTCTCCCCTAGGATATGCAGATGATTTAGTCATCACAGTCGAGGGAAGATTTAGCAGTACGATTAGGGAACGTATGCAAATGGCCCTGAGTATTGTAGCAGCTTGGACTGAAAAGGAAGGCTTGACCATTAGTCCAGAAAAAACAACAATAGTTCCATTTACGCGAAAGAGAACCATAGAGGCCCTTGGACCTCTATATCTCCGTGGTAGAAAGATCTCATTGTCAAGGGAGGTCAAGTATCTGGGGGTTATACTGGACTCAACACTTACCTGGAACCAACAAATCGATAGAATAGTTAGAAAGTCGGAAACTACTCTTGCAGTAGTTAGGCGAACATATAACAAAAAATGGGGTCTAAGGCCAGGAATGGTGCACTGGCTGTACACCAGAGTGGTCAGACCAGGAATAATGTATGCAGCTTTGGCATGGTGGCCCAAAGTCAAACAGGTAACTACTAGGCTAAGGCTAAGCAAAATTCAGAGGCTTGCCTGCCTAGGGATAACAGGGGCGATGCCGACTTCACCAACTGCAGCCATAGAGACTCTTCTGGACCTTCCCCCTCTCCACTTCGTGATACAGGGGGGAGGCGAGACTGGCACTATACAGACTGCAAAACTCTTTCTACCGTGTCCGTCTGGGTACAGAGCATACCAGCAGTATTGAGGACATAAAGGATCCCATGCTTGACATGAGGACGGATTACATGGTCCCCAAGAACACCGCACAACCACTCTTTCAGGTCACAATCGATGACCCTAGAGTGGAGAACCAAACTGAACAGCATACCTTCCGGCAGTCTGATCTGGTACACCGACGGTTCTAAGACCGACACAGGTGCTGGGTCAGGACTGTTTGGAGATAAACCAAGAGTGAAACTCAGCTCCTCTCTGGGCAAATATGCCTCTGTCTTTCAAGCAGAGGTCTACGCGATACTACAATGTGCGCGGGAAAACATTAAGAGGGGCTACAAAAATCAGCGGATCTTTATCTTATCAGACAGCCAGGCAGCTTTGAAGGCTCTTATGAGCCCAAAGATGTCTTCCAGACTATTATGGGAATGCTTCGAGCAACTTAATATCCTAGCCATGCGGAACGCAGTGAGACTGCTTTGGATTCGAGGTCACTGTGGGCTGATAGGGAACGAGGAAGCCGATAAACTAGCAAAGCGGGGATCCAACGATCCTTTCGTTGGACCGGAACCTGCCCTAGGCATAACTAAGAGTGCAGTCAGACACCAAGTAAACGGATGGATTTGCGCTCAACATCACAATTACTGGAACGTGATTCCAGGACACAGGCACAGCAAGTTGTATATAAAGGGACCTTGCAGGAAAAGATGCTCAGAACTACTTTGCCTTAGTAGGATGCAAATTAGAATCGTAACAGGCTTCCTAACGGGACACACGACCGTTAAAGAACACCTGTGGAAGATTGGCAAATATTACGGAGACCTTAACTGCCGCTTGTGTAATAAGGAACGGGATACAGCTATGCACATCTTGTGCAGATGTGAAGCTCTAGACCAGAAGAGGCAGCGAATTTTCGGGCGATGTCTGATGGAACCGGAAGAATTTTCCACGCATTCAATGTTTGACTTGTACCGTTTGGTCCAAGGCACCAAGATCATGGAATGGGTGTGACTTAGAATTTAGGGTGAGCACAATAAGCCCATTTTGTGGCTGCAGTGCATCTGAGCCTTCGGGCAGGCAGGCCCTAAGGGGAGAAAAAAAAATTACAATGTATCAATGAATATTGGAAAAATACTTTGTTATTACAGGTAATACTGACTACTGGTTCTATATTATTCATAAGTGGAAGTTTTATAAAACCTCCATTGGTAAGCTTCAAAACTGCAAAAGTGGAAATCCATCAAAGCCAGTGAAGGTGAAACAAGTAGCTGGTATGGCTTTCTATACAATTTCTCGATCTTCCTTGATAATGAAGCCATAGATCTTATAGTGGAACAAATGTATATACTCACCAAAAAATTTAATGTAAATCCCATTTTTAAAAATCAAATTGCTCAGAACACAAGTTTAACAGGTTGAAAGTTCTTTTACGCCTCTTGCTGCACCCAGAGTTGAGCATATGCCTCCCTCTTCTTTCTCCAGTTGTCCCTGTTCTGCGCCGCGCTTGCCCATTTCCACCCGGCAACTTTCTTGAAGACAGTTCCTTCGACTGTTCAATTCTCGGTTTAATTATAATATGAATGTGTCTTCTTGTTTAGGGATGTAGTCAGTTACAAATTAAAACTGTTGATTTTCAAGGAACTATTGTAACAAAGCATAATTAACCGCCTGTAGATCTAACAAACTTAGATTAGGCGTTATCTATTTTGTTCGATGAAATATCGCCGCCTTAGAAAAAGTGAACAGATGAGAGAAGACGTCACACGTCAATGAACCGAAGAGAGTTAAAAGAGAGGGTACAGGGAACGCACGCTGACAGATGGGAGGAGCCGAACCTCTGACCGGCTGTTAACGAAGTTTGGCGGAAGAATTTATAAAACACGATGTCACCAGCATTCAGGGGACATTTATTCAGCATTCATTTGACAGACATTCATCCTGCATTCTCATACCAGACATTCTCCGTATAACTTCCAGAATTATCGCAAATACCTGACTACCTGTCCTGTGTCGCGTGAAGTGATTAGCTGTGATACAATAAGTAAATGCCGTTATTTAATGATTGAGGCTGTCAATAATTAAATATACGTTAATTGATCCGGTGTAGAGGTATAATACAGGAACCACAACTATTATATTAAACATCACTTTTTAAAATTTCAGTATGTATTTCAAGAAAAAAATCTAGATATGTATTTGAATGCACAAAAAGCACAAGTGTGTGTGTGGTCAAATAATTTAAAAAACTGGAATTTGTTAGATAATTTCCAAAGCTCGGCACTCAGAACAGCCTTAAACATTTTCAGAGCAAGTCCTATCTGGAACTTACAGTGAGTTGTTAGTTGAATCGGAATAATCCAACATATTCTGATGCTTTGCTGCATCACTTCAATGAGAAATTCAGAAATAAATCCAATGTAAGAGAATAAATAGACAAATGCAGGATTTTCACCTTCGTATCCCACATACAGTATTCTTACTCCACCCTGAACTTTCATAAAAACCAACTATGAACACCCACCAATCGTGCTGCAACATGTAGGTACTCTGCCAGCCATCCTGTTATCATTCCGAAATTCTACCAAATAAAAGAACATTTTCTCAAGGTCCTATTATTGACAAGTACTGTTTTTTAGATTACCTTCTATGCACTAATAGCCACATTTGGAACAGTGATTGAGAGAATACGCCATTAGTGGAAGTTTTTTGTTAATAAAATATTTGGATTTGCTGCCTGCACTGTTTTCATGGGATGTTTCTAAAGAATATGCTACCGGATTTATTTGATGATGTCCCGCTTAGCATTCATAATCTATACAAAGAGCAAACGGCAGTTATAGAATTTGAGCAGGGACATAGAGAAGTAGATATCCGAAAGGGAGTGAAGCAGGGATGTGCGTTATCGCCTCTATATATTGTTAAAGACAGAATAGCTGCTGGAATTAATATAGGGGGCCAAACTATTAATATGCTCAGATTCGCGGATGATATAGCAGTATTAGCATCCAGCAAAGAAGAATTAGGAAGGGCTCTGAACGAAATGGAAGCGGTTTTGGTATGAAGATCAATAAAAAGAAAACCAAAATTTTGGCGTGTAGGGGGCGTGAAAATAGGACTAAAACGAAAATACAAATCGGAAACGAGAAGATAGAGAAAGTTTCAGGTATCTGCTATTTAAGCCAAATGACTCGGGATGGTGGAAGCTCTAGAGATATAAAACAAAGAATAGCGCAGGGCCGAGTTGCATTTAATAAAAAGAAACCACTGTTATGCTCGGGAATGATAAATGTAGAAACTTTGTAGTAGGCTCTTAAAAACGTATGTATGTAGTGCGGCATTGTACGGGTGCGAAAATTGAACGGTAGAAGCGGATAGGAAAAGATTAGAAGCATTTGAAATGTGGTGCTATAGACGCATGACGAAGATACCGTGGATAGATAAGGTTAGCAACAGAGAGGTATTAGAGAGTTGGAGGAAAGCGAAATTTGTGGAAGACGGTAAGGAATAGGAGAGATAGGATAGTAGGACACCTTCTGAGGCACGAAGGCTTAGTTCATGACATATTAGGGTCAGAGATAGGAATAAAATGAGGTAGGAGTAGGCCCAGATTAGACTACTGCTCTCAAATAGTTAGGGATGTAGGATGTTTGACTTTTGGGGAAATGCGTAGGTTAGCTCAGGATAGGAAAGGATAGAGGCAAGCTTCCAATCAGTCTTCGGACTGAAAACTTTATAATGGTACATGTTTGGATTTAGGATCATATTAAATCAATATCTAATGCGCGTGTACAAGTAACGCAGGTCTTGTCAGTTTGTTCAAACTTTCAACTCTGCCTGTTTGTGTTATACAAAATCTGAAGTTTCTGGGTTTATTATTCGGATACTTATTCGTTTGGGTGGTTTATTTTAAATGAAAAATATTCAAAAAGCCTGGAAAATCAAAGTGTAAGGAAAGGTAATGCGTTGTAAAATGCAGAAATACTTTATGGCAACATGTCTAAAACGACAAGATTTTGGCCAAAACTATACAAAAAATGGTTCAATAATATTAAACGTACAAAGTAGACATTGATAATGATATTAGAAATGGCGAGAAGGCACAGGCAGGAAAAAAAACAGATGGAAAACAGAAATATTGAAGAATATTGGAAGCTAGCGACGTGGAACGTGCAAAGTTTGAATGGGAAAGAGGATGAACTGGAAAATGAGTTTGAGAAGATGAGACTAGATGTATTGGGAATCACTGAGACAAAAAATAAGGGTAATGGGCGAATAGTATTGCAAAATGGACATATACTTTTATATAGTCTAGTAGAGAAACATAAGAGGGCAGCAGCTGGGGTGGGGTGTATTATTCATAACAAAAGTTAAGTTAAAGTTATAATAAATTGGGAGGCATGTACCCAAAAACTGATGAAAGTAGAGGTGAGGAATAAACAAGATTGGTGGTCAATTATAGTAGTATACGGACCGAACGAAGATGAGTTGAAAGAAGAGAAAGATAAATTCTGGCAGGAACTGATGGATGTAGTGGAGAGTACAAAAGGGATGATATTTATTGTGGGTGACTTCAATGGTAGAGTAGGTAAAGCTGACGAATACTATAAAAATGTGTTAGGGAAATTTGAGGAGGATATAAGAAACAATAACGGACTGAGACTACTAGATTTTTGAATAATGAACAACATGGTAATCACAAATTCATGGTTCCAACATAAGGAAATACACAAACATACGAGAGAAGTGGCAAGTAGGAATGAAAAATCAGTAACTGATTATACATATAATAAAGGAAAGAGAAAATAGAGATAAAGTAAGAGACACGAAAATAAAAAGAGGACCCGAAATTTCCAGTGACCACTATCTATTAGTTTCAAAAACCAGAGCCATGCCAGAGAAAAACACAGATACTGACACTAGTAACAAAAAACAGGTAACGACTAGAACTTATAAATTAAATGAGAAGGAAATAGCTAGGTAAAAGATAGGAGTGACGGAGATGCTGGAAGAAAATCTGAAAAATAAAGAAGATCTAAGGCTGGAACAATTATGGATCCAGTTCAAAGATACAATAATTAGTACAGTGGCATAGAGGGTCTGTGGGGTCTTCAAATCAGTCAGAAAGGGAAAATAGACAACTTGGTGGAATGAAGAAATCAAAAAGCAGATAAGAGTGAGGAAAAAAGCATGGAAAAATGATCTATCAAATCGGACGAGTGCCTAATAATGAAGAATACAAGAAGTGCAGGAAGACTGTTAAAGTTTTAATTACAGAAGCAAAGAAGGCCAGTTGGGTGGACTTCGGTGAACAGATGGAAAGGAATAGTAAAAACAACGTCAAATTATTTTACAGAATTTTGAAATCAATGAGACAGGAAAAGAAGACGCCAGCTAGTTGTCTTAAAAATGTCAAGGGAGAAATATTGACAGGAGAAGTTGCTATTATGGAAAGATGGAAGGAGTATTTTCAAACGTTAGAAGGTAATGAAGAACTAGACGAGAAGGAAGAACCACAAGAACGGAGGACAGTGTCGAAGAAATTAAAGTGGAAGAGTGCACAATCAAAGAACTGAAAGGTGAAAAAGCACCTGGGGTGGACAGGATCACGACAGAAATGTTAAAGAACATAGGAAAAGAAGGGACAGGACTCTTTCTAAAAATTTGTAATGAAGCATGGAAAGAAGAAAGGATACCTGAAGACTGGGAAGTACCTAGCTCTAATATTGCCAATTCACAAAAAGGGAGATAATAAACGGTGTAATAACTACAGAGGAATAACCTTATTGAATACACCCTTGAAGGCATATGAAAAAATACCAGAGAACAGGCTAAGAATAGAAATAGAAGGTATGCTGCACGAGGCACAGAGCGGATTCCGTAAAGACAATAGTACGCAAGATCAAGTATTTACGGTGAAGCAAATAATAGCAAGAGCAACATCTCAGAAGAAAGGAGCTGTTTTTGCATTTATGGATCTCGAGAAAGCCTTCGACAAAGTACCTAGAGAGAGGGTATGGGAGAGCCTACAAAGAAGAGGGACAAATGAAAAATTAATAAGTGTTGTTAAAAGTCTGTACTTACAGAAAAACTAGAAACTGTGTGATCAGTTGAAACATGAAATCCAGGGAATTTGTTACCAACATCGGATTACGGCATGGAGGAAGCGTAAGTCCACTGTTATTTATTATTTATATGGACGAAATCATAAGGGACTGTTCAAGAAAAAGCAGAAAGTTAAATATTGGCTACAAGACTCTTCAAAGAATAGTCATCTCAGAGGGCACTTTTGCGGACGATGTTGTGCTGATGGCGGAAAACGAACAAAACATGCAAGTAAATATTCAAATATGGAACGACAAACTAAAAGAGCGTGGCATGAGGATGAACAAGGAAAATACCATAATACATGAGTAGAATGTACAAACATAGAACAAGTTAATGTATTTCAATACTTCGGAGTTGAAATAGAGAGTACATCGAAGCAAGAGGCAGATATTAATAGCAGGATTGAAAAAGCAATGAAGGTATACTATGCTATGAATGCAGGATTCATAAACAAGAAGGAAGTAACAAAGAGAACAAAGATGAACATTTTTAAAGATATTTTCAGGCCAATACTCACCTTTGGTTGCGAATCGTGGGTTCTCAACGGAAGGCAATTCATATGGACATACCAGCCGAGAGGTCCGATTTGAATTTCTCTTATTCGACAATTTATTTTTTCAATTCCTCCTTTAACATCATAAATGCAACATTGTTAAAGATTTAAAATATTTTTAGAATCTATATGATCTAAAGAGGCAATTAATCTAGAAATATTTCATCATCAGGTAAGTAGAAGATTTGTTGCGAAAAATATTTTCAGTTCCACAAGAAACTGTTTCTAATATGCATTTCTTAATTCGAAATAGATTAATGTATATCGACTTGGTCACACTAGTTTTACGAAATATGCCAGACGTTCATTGATAATAATTATAACTAAACATACCAATATTATTTCTCAAGTTTTCCCAGGCTGCGAGGAATATACAGAGGAAATACATACGTACTGTTACTAGAACCATATACGGTAACATTTACATCTGAGCAGTTAACCGAACACAGATATTTTCCACTCTCTGTTTCAAGTTCACTAACAAATCGTTCGCTAAATCTTCAACTGTTGTATACCTACACTTATGAAAACTAAAAATATCAACTAAAAATCCTATGACCTGATCCTTGAAGAAAACGCAAGTATCTTTAAGACACTCATCGGGCCCTAAAAAACCCCATGCGAATAATGGAGACAGCTGTTCAGAAATTGTATAAAAATGGGCCATGAAGCCTGAAGGGAATTTTAACATTCGCCTCTTCGCTTTAAGAACTGACCATACAGCAGTTGTTAAAGCAGTTTCTTTGAACCCATTAGACAACCAACGATTTTGAACTACAGCTGTTACGGAAGATGGTGGAGATTCTAAGTCTTCAAATGCATCCATGAGGATATAGTCCAGTACGACATCATAGAAAGTCAATGCTTTAACACCTTTCATGCTTAATTCTTCTTCAATTTCTCTCCAGTTCAAATCCTGATTAATGTAAATCAACATTTCTTCATAGCCGATTAAGAAATCCTTTGGATCCTTATCGGCATACAAAAGAAGATCAGCTAACATCTGTCGTCCAGCATCAGCAAACCAAGCATAATTCAGAGTGTCCCTGAGCATAAACTGAAAGGCTAATCGAAGACAATGTAGTTTCGCCAGATATTCACCATCTGAGCCACATTTTACAAGTTCTGTTCGTAGTGTACGACAGGGTATTCCGCTTTCCTCAAGTTGTTGTAAAGCTGCCTGGTATAAATGCAAAGAGTCGATGTCAGAAATGAGTTCGCTGAATTCCTCGAATTCTCGAAGATCTGCTACCTGCGAAAAAAATGAAGAGATCAATTTAGGAGATGTCCACCACAATTTCTAGAGATACAAACAACTACTAACCAACTATTCATGACAAAATATACAATATCCAATGATAGAAAAAATGTTGCAAATACCTGATCTTGGGCAGAAGCGAAACTCTCCCCTCCAGAAATTTCTCCCAAATCTGCATCTCTATCGTGACTTCCAGGTCTAAAAAGCACCGATCGCTCGTCAAGAAATAGCATTTCTGATCGTTCTTGAAGTTCCAAAGCGACTTCCAAAAGTTGCTGAAGATCCCTGCAGAAGCCGGCTTCTTCGGGACCGAGAACCGCCAACGGACCGCTACCTTCATTCGATCTGTATACTGCTAATGCATCCTCCCAGTAGTTTATGCTCGTTTCTAAAGCTTCCATGCCTGCAAACAATTTAAAAATATGTAATTCAAGGTCGTTTTATTGTGTGCTGGTTGCTAATCATTTTTATACCAGAGTATATAAATTTCATAGCTAAGCGAAGAACCCGTAAAATTCCTAGTTTTTCTTTCTAGCCATATTATTTGAATCAAAATTGGTACGTACCCAATAACCCAATATTAAATTATGCAATTAAGACTGAGTTTAGGATACGGCAATTTTATTAAAACGATGTGCATTAGCAGTTAGCTAAACGGAGAAAAAAAACGTTGGCCAGAGTTACCTAGGTAGTTTATATAAGTAATATTCCTACTTAGTTGTGACAGAGCATCTTTAAAAAATAAATTAGTTCTGTCTTGAACGAGTAGGTACCTACTTAATTTAAATAATAAAATATTGAATCAGGTTGTTCTGTAAACAGCTGGATGTCGATAATGTAAATAAATGAATGAACAATATTTAAACTAGAACCGACTAAAACCTAAGTGACTTCGTTTAATGGCAGTCAAATAGTGCAAGATTCTCCTAATTCAGACGCTGTCTTTCAAGACAAGATGTATAATATTTGTGGTGCACCGTGCACGTATTTTGATTAGGTATTTCAAGTCCATATTTGATCAGGGATTCCGGCATATAATTAGATCCAAAAAGTGGGCAGCTCAATTGGTTGGAACAGAACACAAGGGGGGCCTGCAGGACAGTAATTTGTGCTTTTCAAATTGACAATAAAATACTGTATTATAAAATTATACATAACAATGAAGTTCAAATGTGAGGATACAATAATTTTGTCGGTAGAACGCCCTGGTACGTCCATTTTCTTTGTTAAAACTATATATTTATTTATTGATGGCCATGTAATTAATTCTTGTCACACATGTATTCCCTAAACAGTGTTGCACTAGAATTTGGAGTTGTAACGCAAAATTTTCAAGTTCATCTACCTACGTTCCTGGAACAACCCTTAACTAATTTTATTCTACCTTGTTAGCCAAAGGTGCCGGATTTGGATGCACTTTCAGTGGAGGTTTTACGTCAAAGGTTATCGAGTACAAATGGATAGATAATGGTTTTATTGTTTCCCATTTGGGATTACAACTCATAACAAACAAATAGGTAAATAAACAAATAAATGAACGGAACAAACAAAACAATAAATAAATAAACTCCTTTTCACAATTATTAACTTCCACCTATATAATTCCCATTTAAGTATAATTAACCCCCCTCTCCTTTCTTCCCCTCTGTATCAATTCCATCCACTTCTCCCCTCTTCCGCTTTCTTCCAGTATCATCACCCCGACTTGTTCTGTATTCTCTCTCCACCAGCACCTAGCTAACACATGTTCCCATGTCTCCTCCTCCGACCCACATACCCTACACATTCTTCTGCCTTCGCTTTCCCAATACCTCCCCCCTCTCATCTTATTTCCCAGTCTAAACCTTGCCACCCTTATTATCTTCCCTTCCCCTATTTCGTAGATATCTCGGTAGTCCCGCTGCCCTTATTTCTTTATATTTGCTGTTGTATTTTGATTGTCTTATCTTCTCTTCTTTATCCTGCACTTGAATTTGTCTGTCTCTCTCCTCTACCTCCCCCACCATGTTCCATCCTACTGTTCTCAAGTTCTCCACTTCTTCTGCTGCATATCCTCGCTCCTGATAAAGTTTCTCTCGCCTCTCCTCCCATTTCGATTTTTCTCTTCCTCCCTTCCCAACACTGCCTGGCTAACTCATTGTCGCCCCCACCTCTTAACTTTTCCTCTTATTTCATGGCTCTCTTTCCTGCCCTAGTTCTTAATTTTTCTCTGTTTGTTTCGGCTTTTACCATGTACCCTGGTGTTACCCAGTCTAAGCCCAGTGTCCACCTTATGTACTTTTTCTGGATCCCCTCTATCTTCTCTCTCTTTCCACCCCCAAATTTCCGGTCCATACATGGCTACGCTGCTCACTAATGCGTCAAACAACTTTACTCTTCTTTTCCAGTCGCCCCCAATATTCCTTTTCCCTATTTCCCATACCTGCTTCATTGCTATTGTTGCCTTTCTTACTCTCTCTCTTACGTGCTTCTCTTGGCCCCCCATTCTTTTGTAAGGTGAATCCTAGATATTTAAAATCCCCCACCTCCTCCAATTCTTCTCCCTTCCACTCCCACTTCTCTATGCGACTTCTCCCCCCCCCCTTTCCTGAATCTCATAGTTTTAGTCTTCTCTGTGTTCACTAGTAACTCTTTCCTCTCCAAATATCTTTCCACTCTTCTCAGCATCTCCTTTAGTTCCTTCTCTTCTTTTGCCAAGAGGGCTACATCATCCGCATATGCTAGTGTCCAATATTTCTTTTTCTCTATTATCACTCCTCCTGCCTGCCCCTTTCTCATTACTTCTTCTAAATCTGACAGGAAGATGTTAAACAAGTACAGACTCAGGGGACACCCCTGTCTGATTCCTCTCTCAGTCCAAAATACTTCGCCTAGCCGTCCTCCCACCCTTACCCTGTTTCTTGTCCCACTATATATTTCCTGTATTCTTTCTCTCAAGTTCCTTGTTATATTCTTTCTTTCCAACATCCCAAACAATCTTTTTCTGTTAATCCTGTCAAAAGCTGTCACTATAGATCTATGAAGCATGCTATTATTTTCCCTCCCTTCTTCTTCGTTTCTCTTCCTATTATGTAATTCAGTGTGTAAATATTTTCCATCGTACCTCTTGCCTTCCTGAATCTCGTTTGCCCTTCCGGTATTATATTCCTCTTCACTAATTCTTCTTCTAACTTGTTTGCCAATACTGCTGCATATATTTTGTATGCTGTTGGCGTCATTGTAACTCCTCTGTAATCTGCTGTTTCCCTCCCATCTCCTTTCTTTCTTATTGGCACTATCAGTCCCTCTCTCCACCTTTCTGGAAAACCTTTGCCTTCCCATATACCACTGCATATCTTCCTTATCATTTCCAGTGTCTCCTCACCTCTATGTATCCATACTTCATTTTGTAGATCGTCCTCCCCTGCAGCTTTTCCCCCTTTTAATCTGTTTACCACTTCTCTGACTTCCTCCAGTTTGATCGTCTCCACTTGTAACTCTCCATTTGTGTCTTCATTCATGTCGTTATTATCATTTTCTCTCTCCCCCTCCGTCCCCCAAGCACCTTCATAAAATGCATCTTCCCAATCAACCATTGTAATTCCTTCATCTATCTCTCTTCCTTGTTTCTTCTCTCTATTTATTATATTCCATACTTCTTTTTCTGACTTCACCTTTTCTATTTCCTGCAATAGCTTGATTCTTGCCTCTTCCTTTTTCCTTTCACATAAGTTCTTGTACGCCGTTTTTTCTATCCTGTACTCTTCCAGACTCATGTTTCCTCTTCTGCATCTCCTCATTGCTTTCCTTACTTCTCTCTTTCTATCTCCACACTCCCTGTACAAATGGGAATATTAATTTTACCCAGGCTGAGCACCTACGTCCGAAACGGCTATGGCAACAAGAAGAATGCAATAATTCAGCCTATATTCCTACTTTTAAATTTTTTAATGAAATGAATTCCATACATTTGAGCTTTACATCCACAAGCCATTTCTTTGAAAAACTAAATGTTGCTATGGGAATAAAGTGTTGATGATTAGATAGACACAATTGATTTTTACTTTTCATTGGTCAAGAAGCTAGGTAAGTTTATATTAGCATAAAATTAAATAAATGCTCAAGGATGTTTTAAGTATGAAAATTTAGTAATTGAATGTTCTCAGAAACTACTTGAAGTGTTGATAAGTAGAAGAAACTATAATTTTTCAATTCAATAGGTTTGCTAATATGAAGAAGGCTTTGCCGACTATCATACTCTTAGATGAGCATAGAAAAATATATCTAATGCAAGTCCAAATTTCTGTCCAAACTTTAATTTGGGTCAGAAATGTATGTTTAAACTTTATCTGGCTTATTGGGCAATTTCGATAAACCTAACAGGCATATTATATTAATCCTTCTGAATAATTACGAAGTGCATAAAACGATTATTCCAGATATTTTATAATCCTTTGCATAATAACTAATTACGTTTAAATTGGCCAAGAAACTTATCTAGTCTACGGCTCGTGTTGTGAATTAATTATCGCTAAAATATGTAGGAACTATTGCACAATATTAATAATTACGCGACATAAATAATAAACATTCCTCTGCTGTTCATTTCATGCGTTTCCGTTGTACTGACCCAGAAATTTCCAAGTTTTTTGAACTAAGGAGTAAGGACGAGGTCAAAAGCTATACCAATAAAAACGTCATACTGCAAGTGATCCTCTCTTGAAAGTTGATTCAAATTGCTTTGTTGCAATCTTGAACAAAAAATGTATCAATAACCTGTAGTTCTTTTATGATAATTAGCATTCAGAATGTGTGTAAAGTTTCTAGTAAATGCAGATCATTTTAATTTTATAGACGCTAAAGAATAAATGTAATAAAACAACTTGAGCAATCTTCAAACAGAAATGTCGATATAAATTTAAAAAAAAAATGTATCTGCAACCCATCAAAATAATCATTATACCTACACATAAAACCTGAACTACCCTCAAGACAGATTTCAGGGCATAAACATCAATGTCACAAATTTTGGTTCGAAAATATAAATATACTGTGCTCTAAAATGGGAGACAATGATCATGATCAATGATCCCTATTACACTTAGCATGATACTAACAAACACTGAAAGAATAAAAGCACAGAAAGAGGAGACGAAAACAAAATGAAGAAAATGTATGAAGACAAACAAAAATTATGAAGAATGGAAAGCTCACCGGATAATAGAGCAAAGAAGATATAAATGCTGAGAAAACCAAAATAATGGAAATAAGCAGGGATAATAAATAGTGAGCACAGAACTAAGTGTAACTAAACTTGAACAAGTAACTGCGTCTAAATACCTGGGAGTAATAGAAGAATGGAGCTGAAAAGATGAAACAAAGATAAACGCCAAAATAGAAACAGCTTCTAATCTACACTATAGGTATACTCTGTAAGAAATGCTATTCTAGGGAATTTCAAGAAGAACAAACTGACGATTTTTAAAACAGTCTATCGACCTGAAATCACATTCAATAGAAGTGAAAGTTGCAATTTGACAACGAAACAAAAAAGAAAAAGTCAAGTAATGAGATAATTAAGAAAAGCCGAGAAATGAACAGTTAGAAATGAAATTGTTACAGAAAAACTAGTGAACAATCATCGAGAATGAACAATCGACATGGTTCAGGCACCTGGTCCGAATAAAAATCGGTAGGAAACGAAAACTAAATCAGTCAGATAGTCAACTGGTACCGACTTTTAATATTTAAAAAAAAGTAGTAGTATCCCACGGGATGGGATTAAAAAACTAAAATCAAGATTTATAAAAGATGCGTCATTCCCATAGAGATGGGGTATGAGGAGAAAATGGAACAAACAGGTCAAAAAATTAAAAGAGGCAGCAAGGGACAATGAACCATTTCTGCTATCCATGTGGCTTACAATATCGACTAAATGAGCAATGAACTCTGTACTGGGGAAAAGATTAATCTTCAATTCCTGAGGATGCTGACGTTGTCAGCGAAACACGTGTCTAGTTTAATTACTCTGTCATTGTCTTTTGGCGCGTGGGGTTAACTAATTAAGAATTCATAGTGAATTTACGTCAAAGTTCTCGATCCAACCACTGTGTGTAATAAATAAGTAAGTACCTACAAGAATAACTCTTGATGAGTGGGAAGGACTCGTGCGTTCATTAAACTTTATGGCAACTTTATTGGCAGCACTTACAGAAAAACGAAAAGCAATAAAAGAATCACTTTAAGCTATTTTTAGCATGTGACAAATATGGTAATCAAAAACACAAAACGTAGGTACTTAGCATTGTGAACCAAATTAAATTCCAATTGGAACGAACACTGGATGATTCAGCAAACAAAAGATATAAATAGATTTAAAGTCTAATCAAATCCCAATTTTCCTAAAAACCGAAAACGAAAACTTGACTGCAAATAATTAAACCACTTCAAATTATTTCGAAGTTCGCATATCACATCAAGAGCCCATAGAAATTAGAATACCCAGATCCGTTTGTTAAAAATGTAACACATATAATTATGTACATGGAACTGCACATCATAATGTTTTATGTAATTGTACCAATTGTATTTGAACCAATATTAAAAGAAAAATTATGAAGATATAAATAAATTACCTCCAGCTGTAACGTAAAAGATTCAATGAATAAGATATATGTAAGTGGTAGCCGTTAGACGACAGCATACCAAGACCCCATTGACGTTTTAATTTAATTGTTTAATTTAATTGTGAAGTTACTTTTTATATTCCAAATTAGGGTCCTGCCAGGCGAACCCCGTCATTCTATCATGGTCTATACCAATACAAGCATATACCGCACGCATGAGCGTCTTGTTCAAAAACGCTGTCATATTTTTGGTATTTTATTACAAATTCTAATTACTAATTTTGATATCTACATGCGGAAAAAATATTTTTCTTGTACCGCTTGGGTTACTCAAAGTATGGATTTTTACTCTTTTATTTTATCGACATAAACTGGTGCTGTTTTCAATCAAGAGACGCGTGGTTTGTCCCAAATTTTTGGGTATTTTAATGCAATACAGACAAACATTTTGTATCTCTAAGGATATTCCTATTCCTATGAGCTATTGGTCTGCATCTTCTATTTTCGTCTTATATGATAAAGACTGTGAATGAATTTATCGCATACTTTCTGTATTTGTCGACTTATCATAAGAAAATCGAAAATAAAGTCAAATACAGAGTCTTAAAATAAAGAAGTTGATTTTCATACCGAAAATATGGGACAATCTGTATAATTTCACCTACAGCGGCTTGTCACTGGGAACAACTTTTGTATTCAACTTTTTTCGCGTTTTTTAATATTTCCAACTGTTGGGGATACCTATATCGAATAATTCGGCGCTATTGACTCATCTTGTATAAATAAGAATTAAAGAAAGTTAAAATGGAGATGTGCTATAAGGACGACCAAACCATCCAACCGTTGCTGAATTTTACACAAAGTTCTCCCAACATCTGCTACAAATCAGTAGAACAAATTTACAAAAGCGTTGTACGACACAAAAGATTAAGAATTGCGATTGTGGCGCGAAGAGGCCAAGACGAAGCTTTCAACAGAAAAAGGAACAATCCTTTTTTTCTGTCGCGAATTGAGTCAGCGCTGTGTTCATGAAGACTTGATTACGTTATCTGCACATTACACTTTTATTTTTTGTTAAACAACCGTGGGTTATCGGCCTCAAAACTGACATGAACAGTAGACATAAAATATGCAGAGATTACCAATAATAAACATTACCTTAAAAGGAAACCATAGTATAGTAATACATTCAAATGTTACACCGTACTCTGAGTAATAATGCTGCGAGGAGCGAGGTAGAGGATTACCTTCGCGTTATTTTTGGCGAAGCCTGGAAAGTGTGCATGTAGAAGATAAAGGCTAATGCACATTTGATTTGGGAATATTTACAGAGTGAATTATTCTAAATCGATTCAGATTTATGCTACATAATATTTCAGTCTTAATTATGAATTAATATGCTTGTCAGTTGCTCAATTGTCAATTCATTTGGGTTTGGGTTGTACATCACTTTACAAGCACATGATACAGGAAAACGACTAATCTAATAAAAAATATTGTGGTCAATACTAGTCGTTAACAAGGATGTCATGATTGCCAAATTTTCTAACTAGGCTAATACCATTAGTGTCGGTTAGAATGACTTAGTTATATCAAGCTTTCAGTTGACTTTACAGAAAGATAAATTCGTAATATCCTAACTGGTGAGATATGCAAAGAATATTCAGACATCCACAAACATCCAGAACCAGAAAATGTTTAAAATGCATTAAAGAATATCAGAAGATTTAGAGCACAACTACTTACCTTCGAAGATCTGGAAATTTAAACCAGGTAATCATACACGCCATCTTAAAATGCTGGATGTGATATCGCGTTTAATATTGAAAAAAAAACCTCACCGACATGAACTGATCATTAAATCCTGCCATTGAGTTTATGACCTGCCCATTTCCAATTCAGATGCGGCACCCTTTCCATTATATCTAATACTTTCGTTATTCACCAAATCTCCCATATTCTTATTCTGTCTGTTTAGTTTATTCCTATTATCGTCCTTTCCATTGCCGTTTATTAACGTTTCTGCGCTCTCTTCAGTTAAAGTTATACTGCCTAATACTACCATTCTGACGAAACACCTGCTGGCTTTATAATCACAGCAAAACGATATCGGTTGTCAGACTATCTGTTAGAAGAAGTTCAATAGATCAATGAGGAAAAAAGTTCTCGAGGATGATGACCAGAGAAAATGAGTTAGGTGCTGAAACAGTAGTGGACTTGGGCGTTTGCACAAGAAGTGTAAGAAATCCAAGGAGCTAGGCAGTTCCTCCAGGAAAAATCGGGTGGATTTAATAGAAATAATTTGGTTCCGTTTTACCAAATCTCGATAAGGGTGTCATGGCTGACAATTAAAGAAGATACTATGGTTATCGATTGAACAATAGGTAACCAGTAAAGACTTATGACCGTTTCATTGGCACAAGTCAGGACAGACGTAGTGTGCGAATGCAGACTAAGATAGAGTGATGGTGGTCACCTCATATTAGCCATTGTCATAGGAAAATGGCCGCGATAAGGGCGATGCGCAGGCATCATCGTATTCAAGCGATAGATGTGGAAATACGTCACCAAGTTCTCATTCTAGACGAAGTAATGCCTTCTGGCCTTCTATTTGATGAAAAAGCTTGGGTTTGTGATATACGCGCTGGTTTACTTCGATTCAGGAATGAAGAATTGGTAAATACGCTGATGAGCAGAGGAGAGCTACCTATGGAGTTAACGCAGTAAAGAAAGAACAAGGTGGTGGAAACATAGCGCTATGAACAAGGAAACAATGAAGATCTGGCATCCAGCGGAGAGAAGCATACAACTAGTGGAAGTTTGCGACAAAAGAATAACTCTGAAAGTGTACTGGAGACTCGCTGGCGTTAGAAGATTAAGTGACAAAAATTAAAACGGAGATGGGTCATATCCGACTGGTATGGAAGTGCAACCAGCAAAGTCGTGGAAAACGGGTCAGCATGGTGATCATATTTCGTGTGGAAGGATTTCGGACGATTTGGACGTAGGTACCTTTCCCAGTTAATGAACAGTGGAAATCAAAAAGACTTAAGAAATGAGAAGAAAGACAATAAGGACTTAGGTATGACAGAAAGTTAAATTTCGAGATGCCGTCTCGTGTGGTTATAAAATCAGAAAAGACTTGATGATCGCCAAGTGCGCAGCACAGTGGAAAGGACAACACCTTCTGGTCACTAAGATACATAACGTAAGGACGTTTGTTACATGACCCAGAAATCTCCAAGGAGCAAGATGAAAGTGGTTTGTCTGAATCGCTTAGCGCCATACCAAGGAAGACAAAATATGTGATATTTAATCGAGAGCGATCAGATTGAAGAGGGAGCCATGAAACTTCTTCTCAAATTGACTCACCTTTTTAGAGAGCGATTAAACAGAAACCTAAGACCCGTCAAATGACCTAGAACGTTCCGTCGGCGAACTGTGAATCGGAATATTTTGTAGTATCAAGGGTGAGTTCATAAAATAAAGTTTGTAGTTGCATAATAAATATTACAATACTAATAGACAATTAACTCGCTCAGTTTTGAAAAAGCAACTGCAATTCTCTCCGAAGTGCCATAGAAATTAAATATTGCCTTTTAAGAATGGAAGAGTGAAATCTGAAACGAGTCGATTGTCCTTGCGTCAAATTAAATTTCGGAACGCTACAATGAGAATATAATTATGATCTGCAATATAAGATACCGTAAATTGTGTCATCCATAAGAAAATTAAGCCGTCATCTCCGCTGCAGAATAGTTCGCTGTGCAGCCCGCTCAATTTAAACACGATTAAGATCTCCGAGTGGCATTCCCATCGCTCCTTCGCCGCCATTCCCTTTGAACAGCTTGGAGAACAAGGCGTTGTCATTAAAAGAGAACACGAAAGAAAGTCTACATATTTTAGAACGATTTATGTTTCGCTAAAGCGCACTATACATTTAGGTATAATCATAACTTTAACTTGAACACCAATTTATTCTAAGCATACGGTGGTGGAGGAAGGGGTGACTGAAAATAAATTGCAAAGTTGAAGTCAACTAAAGAATAAGAGAAAAGTTTTAATACATATTTATGTTATACTCCTACAAACTTAGAAGAACCTACAAAAGTAAAACGCTAAAAGCGAGGCTAAATGCTTCATCAAATTCCCTCGTTTGCTATCGCTATAATAACTGATGCTCTTACAGAACTGAATGTTGAATGACTGAATGAGATCACAAAAGATCGATTTCCTTCCAAGCTTATCTTCTATTATTAGTTGCCTTGTACAGCCTTACATCAGATAGCATAGAACAAATAAATAATTGGCAGTCAGTAAGCCAACTGCACGGAAATTTTGATCTCGAAATAAGTGCACATTATGGTTTCATTAAATAATAAAATCAAAAACTCAAAATGTCTAGTAGATCATTCTTCATAGTTTAGCATAATATATTCTGGAGACCTAGGTGAGAAGATAATAATATTATATCCCATATTTACAAAAGATGGAGCAACCTGTATTATGTTATTGTGTGTTTCCATTTTGCCTGAATCTTATACAGAACAGTTCGATACTCACTATGTTATTCCAGAAAATACCCTGAATTTTGCATAAACAGCTATTCATAAACAATTGTGAGGCTTTACATATATCGAGCACAAAGTAGGAAAAGCTGATTTTGTATTCACGCTGAACTTACACGAATTGACATTACTGAAAATATGATGATTTCAATATATTATTCAGCACATCAAAAGCTCTTTGGCCTTTCTGTAACATATTTATGAATAAATATTTTGTTACAATACAGAGAGTTTTCTTAACCGATAGGTACGGTATTTATCACTTTTGCCTTTCATCTATATCATCACCGAATCGCCCAACTACCTTTTGATATTATTGTTACAATAAATCCCCATAACAAGCAGTCGCTGTAACTTGTTTGCCACACGATTCAGCATTCGAGAGAACGAAGATTCGGGACCGTTTAACTCCTCCAAATATTCTAGAACGGTTTTGCCTGGCTAAGTAAATAAATGGGTACTAGCGACAGAATAATATCGCACTCACACTCACTACCTTTGAGGAATGTCAAAATTCTGACTCCAATTTGGCATAAGACCAGAGCTCCGGAGGTTGAAAAAATAGATGGTTTAATATTTTACTAAAGAACTGAACAGTAAAGTACGATAGACAAATCATCCCAAATTTTGGATTAAGTTCGCTGTGGTAACGAACATGAGTAATCGTACCTTCTTCCTACATTTTCCTGAACTGAAAAGAAAGACGAGAGTTCTTCAAACACCAAAACATCTGCTGCTCTTGCTTCAACTAATGAGCAACCGAAGCTTTTCATCCCGCTTTAAATGATATTTCGTTATCAAAAGGTAAACTGAATTAGAGACTTAAAAAATAGTTGATGAATATTTTACCGTCTCATACGATATACTGTCGTCACAGTTCCTAGAAGTAGGAAGAGCTCTCAACAAATTGGAAAACCTCCTTAAAAGTAAAGAGTGAAGCCAATCGATATTAAAGTTTTTTTTTATACAGAAAAGCTCGTAGAGCAAGAATAAATCAAAATTAATATGTCTAAATCGAAAAACGAAACCTTTCCATTTTACTAAATATCGCCGTTAAGGACCCCTATGGGGACTCGGAGGTGCACCAGGGCATATGATTTTATGTTAGGGGGGATTTGATGCTTCCGCCAGGGGTGCCGGTGGAGATACGAGTAGGGATATAAAATTTGTAACTACACTCCTAGACAAAATTAACGCATCAGTAAAACTTCTCATTATTACTTGTAATTTTTCGAAGTTTTAAGTCATAGTACCTATACGTAATATTATAAATGATTTCAACTAACGCTTGACAAATTGGAATGGTTTTATTGGAAAAAAAACTTGAATAAGTGACAGAAAGAAACAATTATGTCAAATTCATTGAAAACGGAATCAGTGAAAAGCTTAACAAAAATGAAGGTGAAATGAAATCGTAAGAATTCAGTAGCGTGTAGATCCTCCCCCAGCTCTTATCACTGCTTCCATTCGTCTGGGCATGCTATTCATCAAGTTGTGAATGGTTTGCTGGGGAATATTCTCCCAATCGACAAGAACGACTTGTTCGAGTTTCCTAAGATTCATAGGAGCAGGTATGTGGCGCCTAACTTATCGTTTCAGTGCATCCCATAGATGCTCTATGGGGTTCATATCTGGGTTTCTTGGTGGCCAGTCCATAGTTGGAATATTCAAGAATTGAAGGTAGTCTAGTACCTCTCTAGCAACGTGAGGCCGAGCGTTATCCTGCATAAAAATGAAATTGTCCTCGACAAATGGGGCAAATGGCATCACATGTTCCTCTACGATATTTTTTATGTAGAAATGTGCATTCATGGATCTCCCCGTATAGGAACCAAATCAGTGCGACCATCAAAACAAATTCCTCCCCAGAACATTATTGATCCACCAAAGAATGGGATCCTCGGAGAGATATTGCAGGCAGCACACCTCTCTCCTGCCCTCCGCCAGAGTCGTTCACGTCCATCTGGTGAATTAAGACATACTCTTGTTTCGTCTGAAAACAAAACTCGCTTCCAGTCATCAATGGTCCAATTCACATGTTCCCTTGCAAAACGCAGTCTAGTAACTCTATGTTCCCTGGTGAGCAGTGGTGCAACAGCTGATCTTCTACTGTCCAATTCTCCCTCATGAAGCCTTCTCCTGATCGTTCGTCCAGAAATTGCTGCATCTGTAGACTTCTTACGACCGTGTGCTGGGGTTCTGCAGTAACTTCCAAGTTCGTTAAAACGTTTAACTGTTCGACTAATTGTTGATTGTCTAACTCCTAACAAATCAGCCACGTATCGCTGGCTACGTCCCTCGTTAACTAGAGTTACCGCTTTCACTGCTTCATCTTCTGTTAAGGTTGCGTGGACGATTCATTTCTTTTACTCTAGTCTAAGTGTACTTAATAAAGTATTTCATTCACTGAATGACATTAAATTTTAAAAAATCACTAGCAAAACTGAATTTATTGCCTTTTTACAAATCACTTTAAGGCTGGGATACTCGAATAGCCGAGAAGCGTTCTCCTGGCTTCTGACACGGTGTTAGTACAGACAGTCCAGCTCAAAAACTGTATTACTTATAGACATGAATTATGGTTTAAAAGAAATATGAGGGTTGGTAGAATACGCTTATAACTATTTTATTTGCCATATTTACACTGTTGTCAAAATAAACGAAGTTGAAAACTGGCAAATTTTAACGGAAAACTTAGCATTATTCACACACAAATTGTACATTAGGATTGTAGTTTAACAGCCAAATAAAATATATGAGCATATTCACCGATCTTTTAGCTTTATTTTAAGACTATATTTGCCTAATTTCGTTGTTTCAATTTTCTGCTGGACTGACTGTACCAAGCGGTTGCTGAAGCTATGTCTATTTCTGTCTTACACATGTACTGCCGATCTCCTGTCCTTTCGTTGCGTATCCCACCCTTAAACAGAGTTAAATGTTTTACTAACAAGCAATAGGACTTTTCATTATAAAAAAATGCTGAGGCGCATGCGCGAACGCGCCATGACAATTTCGGACGAATGTCAAAGTCTTGTATCAATATCCCCTAGAGGGGTAGGCGGTATTGCTTGTTTGAAAGTGTTTATTAATTCTTTGGTAAAATTTTACTGCAAACGTGCAAAATTAGTAATTGTTCGGAACTAAAACACTATGGAGCATCCAAGCATTGTGCTTTTGGTGACTGCCAAGGTGATAGCAGTGCGGGAAGACCAAGTTATCGCTTGGGATTACGATTTTATCCATTTCCTAAACCCTGCCTAATACTGCGAAAAATCGAAGTTAATAACTAGGTTGGTGACCATGTGAGGAAGTGAGGATTAGTTCCACCTATATAAATGATGTTGCTTGGACAAAAATGTGTAAGAGGCAAGATTCGAAATGGAAAAGTGTATTGAACGTTTCCAGGTTTTATGTCATTATTTGTTAGGTTTTTAAAATAAGAATTACTTGTAGTTACATACATACATTTCAGAAAAATACGCACCTGTACCTATATTAGATCCTTTTTCTCCGTTTTCTTTTAAAAAATTGATAAATTTTCAGAGCTATATTAAAAACCTACATGATTGAAGTATCTTGGTTAACATTCCCGTATTTCAAGCAAGAGCCAGGAGCCAGGCACGCCTTCGGGATTCAGCCTCACAATTTTACGAGGGATATCACTTGGAACTAACATTTGTAATAATTTTCCGTCTTTCAAACACCCTCCTTATTTGGTATTCTATTATTTACTTACGAATATTCCACACGAAGTTTATAACGCCTGACAGCTGACAGTGACACTCGTCCGAAAATCTAAGAACAGCTGATTGTCAGCACATGCGCACTAACGAACACAGAACGAAATGAAAAGGCCTATTGCAAAACGTTACTTTACATCTGTCAGACAATTACAATTGTTTATCAGTAGTGACAGAGGATATCCCTAGGTCACCTACTTAAAATGTTTAATGATTTAAAACTTCTAATTATTACAAGTAATAATGAGATGTTTTGCTGATGCGTTAATTTTGACCAGGAGTGTATTTTTATACATACAGGCGAGCATACAGGTTGATTCAGAACGGGTACGCCCAAACTTCAGGATATTATAGAGGAACTCAAAATGAAAAGAAAAGTTCCTATTAACATATGTCCAAAACTTGCAATTTCATCAAAGATTTGCGTTTCTGAAAAAATAATGATTATGCATCTCCGAAACTATGAAAGCCATTGAATTAACATTTTTAAGGTGATTATCCTCTGTAGACCGATTTTGTTTGAAAAAAATGCTTTCTTACTGGCGAATTGCATCACAAGTAGTTAGGAAACACTCGATTGTTGATAATTTTTCTCATCAGAAATGGAGATTGTGAACGGTTTCACAAAAAGCTGTTCCACTAAAAAACTAAGCAGCTTATGAAAAAATCAAAGACGGCGATTTTCTTACCTGCACAGACTAGTGGCGTAGCATAGTTTAGGGAACATAACTCCACGGCCTATACCATGTAGCAACGCCACTGGTAGCAGTACAAAAGCAAAACTTTTTAGAACAGTAGATGTCTGCAAATGAAAATAGTCTCAAAAATTTCAATTCAGCAGCTTTCATAGTTTTCGAGATACTGAAATTTCGCCGCCCTGTATCTCTGTTAGTAGTCATTTATGGGTTTTAAAGCACGGGCAGTGGGCGAGTGTCTTACTTAATACACTTTCGATATTTAAGATAACTTTACTAATAAGCACAGTCTACATTAGTGTTTTGAAAAAACGATAAAAATAATATGTCAGCCTGACATGGTTCTATGTGTTACAATTTTGAGCGAATTTCACTCCACTAATACCTACTAATACTAATACTACAACATAATAATAGAGACGGCAACATACTTATATGATCGCTATAGTTTTGAAAAATCAATAAAATGCTGTTACGAGAATAATCCCCACACCGACGCCCATGGAGTTGTTTACACGAAGTGCGATTCATGTTCTGTTAGTAAATAAGCTGCAGATATTTTTATTACGTCGACCTTGTTTATTATAAATTGAATTAATCTAGAAATTATCCAGCACTACCATGTATCGAAGATTTCTTCCGAGGGTATATAAAGGTAAGTAAGGCCGGGAGTGCAGTTTTTAGTTTTGAAAAGCGACAAGAAGAGAAAGGTGATAGATTCGAGTGAAGTGTTGATAATGCAAGTGAAAAAGTCGAGAAGAATTCGTGTTGTGCGGAATAGTGTATATCGGGGCGATTTCAAGTGCAATTTACCGTTGTTTACAAAAGTGGATTTAGAGAAGTTGAACAGTTAATTTGTACAAGGTGTCCCAAACTGGACGCGTTCTTATGGGAACACCCTTTATTTGAAGAGATAGAAAAAAATTAACCAAGGTGTCCGGAGCTCAAATTTAATGAGAAAACCACTGGCGCAAACAAAACTTTGCTATCTCTTATCGTTTGGCCGCTAGAGGGCGATTCTCAAATTTCGTCGATTTCCTTTATGTCCTATAACTTGTTTATTAATAAAGATAATTAATTTTGGTAAAAACTTTCTTAAGGCACTTTTTTCCGTAAAATCCATTGCAATATGCAGTTTTTTCACAGGGCGTTTAGATTTTCGTGCACCACCCCAAACTCATTTTTTTTATATATACCACCCTATATATTATGAGATTTTTGAAAAGCTCGTAAAATTTCCTAAATTTTGATGTATCACTTGTCATGTTTATATTAAAAACCATTAGTAACATTACGATTTAAAAATTAAAATATTGTGCCTGCAGAAATCAAGATTGCCATGACTAATCAAATGACATAGGATGCTAACATGTTATGATTAAAACCACAGATCTAAAGTTTCATGATAAGATTACTCATAGTTATTATATTAAATTAATAATTCTTTAAATTCTTTGAATGGTTTTTAAGATAAACATGACAAGTAATACATCAAAATTTAGGAAATTTTACGAGCTTTTCAAAAATCTCATAATATATAGGGTGGTCCATATAAAAAATGAGTTTGGGGTGGTGCATGAAAATCTAAACGCCCTGTAAAAAAACTGCCTATTGCAATGGATTCTACGGAAAAAAGTCTTAAGGCACTTTTTTCTCATAATATATAGGGTGGTATATATAAAAAAAATGAGTTTGGGGTGGTGCACGAAAATCTAAACGCCCTGTAAAAAAACTGCCTATTGCAATGGATTCTACGGAAAAAAGTGCCTTAAGAAAGTTTTTACCAAAATTAATTATCTTTATTAATAAACGAGTTATAGGACATAAAAGAAATCGACGAAATTTGAGAATCGCCCTCTAGCGGCCAAACGATAAGACATAGCAAAGTTTTGTTTGCGCCAGTGGTTTTCTCATTAAATTTGAGCTCCGGACACCTTGGTTAATTTTTTTCTATCTCTGCAAATAAGGGGTGTTCCCATAAGAACGCGTCCAGTTTGGGACACCTTGTACATTGTTGGATTGTCTAGTGTTAGTTAATTGTTTATTGTTTATTGTAAATTTTATATGTTCAAATCCCTTTAAATTGTTTCTAAAAATACATCGGCCCCTTCTTTCCCCCTTCTAGCGACCCACATGAAAACCGTATAGCAATTATACGTGATAGTCGCATTTATCTGATGAAAATGTGCTGGACCAATTGGACAATGTGCGGCGGTGGCTTTCAATGCATTCTGTGGCAGTAAACCGTGATCTTTCGCGACCCCTGCAGCCTCGAGACGGGTTATTTGGGTGTTATGATTTTACTACATTGTCGCACTGAGATCTGACCTGAATTCTCTCCGAGAATAGGAGAATTAAAATGTATAATGGCCAGCCATTGTAATTTCTTTACGGCATTATCGTCAACAAGGGCCCAAGGCCGTCTCACCCTGGTTTTAATTATGGAATTGTGTTCGTAATTCATGGTAAAATATGATCTAAAATGTATATGTTTTCAGCAAATAATTTTCTTTTACAGGAAGTCTTTGAATAGATGTTACAAGTTTAGGGTTGGGGTACTGATTCCCCATGAAATTTTACGGCAAAAATTGTAAACTTTCTGGAATCAGGAATCAGCAACCCAAGCTGGTAACATCGATTCGATGATTCACTGGATACAGTTAAAATTATTATTAATTTAAAGGAGGGAGGTAGCGAAAAATATTGAAATTTTGTAAGGCTTTGCAAAGATGCGACTGCCACCTACGAATTGTGTACAATAACTAGCGATTTCATTCAAATAAATGATAAATCCAAGGAGGACAATATCAGGATACCACAATAATGTCTTTGATTAATGTTTTGCGAATTCAGAATAAATGCATTTTTTAATGTCTTACCTGTTTGTGGGTTGCCTGGTACAGTGGTTTGTCAACAAAACGAGACTGTTGAGTGTTGACATTTAACCTACCTGTTAATCAGATAACTGCGACCTGTGGCTTTTCTCGGGTGAAGTATTTTCTAAGATTATGCTGGCATTGGTGAGTTCTGTAAACTTACCGTCTAATTAAGCTAAAGCAAGCAAGTTGATACGCCAGAGATTGTTTTAAAAAGTATTTCACGAATCTTACGCGTGCATTCATTAAGAAAATACCTGGACAGACAGAAATTTCGCATCAAGGGCATTTCCACATTCCAAAAACTTCCTGCAAATGAAAAAATAAATAAAGGAAAGGTACCTACAATAGTCTTCACGGAAGAAATCTGTTCTTCATATGGTAATACCGGATGACATTAGGCACTGTTGAATTTTATATTTGAGAATTTGAGAAATGACTGATAAGAGGGCATTTAAAAAATAACTTTCAAGCTAAGGAAATAGATGGGCTCAATTTTAGAGTTCACAGCCTGATAAGTGTTACAGAAACTAACCCTGTTCTGGTTCCAAACAATGTGGTGAAAAGAGGTTACGATTTAAGATTTCTGTAATTTAACACACAATAACGAAAGTAAATAAACAAATACTTAGTGCAATTAGATATTTATCACAATAATCTTCGTCCACTGTTTGTGTTAAGAGATGTTGTAGTTGGCTCCATTTTTGGCGCCAAATGGTACACACCAATACCTGGTGTGTCACCACTCCTTTTTTCTTCGTTGGTTTAAGGTTTTTGTTTCAAAATTATTTTTACAGCAGAGAAATCCGCCAGGACATGGGATCATTGGGTCACTAATTTCCTTTTTTTTCGTATAACACTTAACGTAGGTATATTCGCCCGGATCTATCGCTTTCTTCGCGTCTCAAAACCAAACCTAAAAACTGTCATCCCGGTCTCTTGCTTCCCAATAAATACTCTTCGTAGAACATGCGGGAATTGGAATATTGTTCCAGAGATCGGCCTTTCTGGACTCGTAAACAAACAACAAGGTCAACGCCATAAAAACAGCTGCGGCTTGCTGACAAACAGCGTGACTCATAACCGGGAGCGTCGCTTGCGGGGTTAAAATTCGTAACATCACCAACACAGAAAATAATTGCGCAAATCGCAAGACTGAGTATCCTTTTCTCCGAATCCTCATTAGGGAAAGTTCGCCGACCGGCGTACACTTGTTCGGTATTTAAATGCCTGGGGCCAAGAAGTCGTTGTTCGGACAAGTCTATTAGTCGGGAATTGTTCATTTCTCTTTAAAAACAAGAGCTTTTATCCAACATTATACATAGTTAGATGCTTTGCCTGCACCTCATTTTTATTTTCATTGTTGTTATGGACACTTTACAGTATGAATATTCTAGGTAATCCTTTCACGATTTCATTGTCCCTGTAACTCCTTTGCGGTTCTACTTATTTTCTGTGCAAATCGGAAGAAAGTAAAAGCTTGGGAACAAAATTTTTCTGCTGAGGTGTGGCTTTAAAGGTTTATTATCTTGCACAGGTAGGTAAGTAAAAACAATTCAATCGATAGCAAAATATGACATTAAATAATACCAAGAATACCTATCTTCTCGAACGTCAGCTGCCTTAATTGGCCAATATTCCAGTCATTACTAGACAATATAATTTATTACATACTATCACTGTGTAAAACCTTACCATACTAACAGGTATTCATTCGTCCTTGGCATGCAAATACACTTATTTGCATTTATATTCCCAGCAAAAATATTATCGATCTCTTACTGACCTAACCTAATTTGCACAACAGTTTGAGGTCATTCATGACTAACAACGCACCTAATAGAAGACAGAAAGATTTATGGAAGTATCTACAACCACAAGACGAGACTGTGGTCAGGACTCAGAACGGAACAATAAAATAATGACTTATGCGTAGATAATATGGATAATGGGGCACTTGAGGAGTTCTATCAGACACAATCATGATTACATGGTTTCTGTCTTGCAATTGCTTGCTTCCTTTAATATAAACGTACGCAGAAATTTAAATATATTTATTACCTCATGCTCGATTGCCACCAATCAGTGGGAGTTTAACCATATATCTGAGTAAAGTGCAAATCGTTAATTACTAAAGCTTTCAATTGTGTCTAACTGAAAAAGTATGCCCGGCAGTTAATTTTTCTCCGTAATTTTGGCTTCTTGTCACATTCTTCCATATAGATCTGTACGCGTTTAAAATTAATCGAAAAGGAAACCGAAACAAATCTGAAAATACAAAACTAAATGAAACTCCCTTCCGTCGCCTCCACCGAAATCAGACGATATTCAGACATACAAAGTCGCGAAATTGAAGAGCAGCTGGATGGGAAATTCTGAACGGAAATCGTCAAACGAATAAGTTGGAGTCGCTTTATGCGACTGCAACTTAGGACGACAACATAGGAAGTGTAGATCTACCACAGAAGAGATGGCTAAATCGTATCAAAGAAGTTTCCGCGAACAACTGGCACTGTTCAAAATACGTAAGTACAACAACTTTGTACGACGTAAGGGAGGTTTATGTCCATCAGCGGATGTGGAGGAAGAAGAAGAGAAGCCTGGAACGACTGATTTATGTGCCTCCATGTAGGTTCTAATAGACTGCTTGTTGGTGATATTTATAGTTGTGCAGACAAGCTTTTTATCTATGGCCGTTGCCAATGGAAATGTCCACAAGATACTTTGCAAAATAATTTTAGAAATAAAGTTGGGTTTCTGAAAGAGCGTATTTTTATTACAACAAACTAGGACTGTTCTGTAAGGCTGTCCAATGTCCATATGGCTAATTTTTAAGTTCTAGCTACCCCATCCACGTTTAGAGCTAAAGAAAGATTGGTGTATGCATAGTTAGGGCAATCGATCAAAAGCCGAAACACGCACCACGTCACAATAATGAATTGGTGTCTAAAATTCCCCCGTTTAACGCTTTAGCACTGAATATGCCTACTCTCCCTCGACATTGTTACTGTGGAAATATGAAACACTGCCCAGCTTAATAATTATAATAATTATTGCACCTACGTATTAGATTCGTACGGCTCGGCTCAAAAACATGGAAAAAAATTCATAAAAAATTCAGGGTTTTCATCGATTTATTGAAGTGGAACTTCTTTTGTCTCGGTAGAGTAAGTTCCTGTGTTGGCAAATGCGAGCGTCTCGAAAAGTGAAACGAATGGAGGGGAGCAGTCTGAGAAGACGGGGAGAGGAGAAAGGGAATATCGAACGCCCCACTCTTTAGCCACTTAGCCACGCGCTCTCTCTCATGCTTCGTGCTCTTTCTCTCAGGCAAGTGTCAGTAAAGCGAGACCACAGCGTTTCATTTCTCGTGACGCCGCCCCACTCTTTAGCCACGCTCTGTCTCATGCTTTGCGCTGTTTCTCTCAAGCAAGGGTCAGTAAAGCGAGAGGACACAGCGTTTCAGTTTTCGTGACGGCACAAAGCGTTTGGTTAGAAGCATTAAAATTCGATTTATTCTTTCATTATTATTATTTTGATATGGACAATACAAACTTTTCATACCTCTAATAACGTTGAAGTTTCACTTCTATCGCGTGTGGCGAGGTGACGACCACGCACCCAGTTTTTTTACACCTCCATTATCAAAGACTTTCTTACAGAAAATTCCCACAAACCATAATTCTTTACTTTTGGGCCACTTATAAAACATGATGTTTGTAACTTTATTCAAAGAATGACATCGAAATCAACAAAGGGCATCTTTGAAATCAGTTCTAGTCTCGAAAAATGTACATCACGAAATTGCAAGTTCTTTAACTGACGTAATCAACAGTTGCTTCCAGCAAGGAATATTTCCCACCAAGATGAAATTAAAGTGTGTTTCACACTAGAAATGGCGATTCAAAACTATGGACCTACAGCAATTTTGCCGGTATTTTCAATATGAATTCTGAATAAGTTAACCCCACACGCCAAAAGACAGTGACACAGTAATTAAACTCGACACGTGTTTCGCTGACAACGTCAGCATCTTCAGATTAATCTTCAACTCCTGAAGATGCTGACGTTGTCAGCGAAACACGTGTCGAGTTTAATTACTGTGTTACTGTTTTTTGACGTTTGGGGTTAACTTATTCAAAATTCATAGTGACTTTACGTCAAAGTTCTTGATCCAACTACTGTGGGCACCTTCAACAACCTTTACGAGCAAAAAAACTACCTTTCTGAAGCAGAGTTTAGATTTTAAATCATTATATGTCTTTATTGCTAATGAAAATGAGGAACACCTTAAAAATTTAGTGTTTTCCTCCACATTTGTGACCTAGGCACATCGCACGAAATATTCCTGAAAAAAATTAAACACTACGATATAAAAAGTGTCGCCTTATCACTTATATTATAGTCGTATTCAAGATGTACATATATCACAAACACGAAACCAGAGGCATAAGATCTGAGGGCAAGGGATGCCACAAGGGTAGATTCTAGGACCACTGTTATCTATACTTATAAATGATTTACCGGCGAATATGGATTGCTATACATTGTGCTTTACGCAGATGATACAATACCAGCCATCAAAGAAAAAGACTAATATTTGCAAGTACATACATCGTGCAACTACCCTAGATAATGGAGCATGGTTCAAAGTAAACAAATTATGTCTGAACAGATACAAGACTAAAACTTTGTTTGTCTCATCGACAAGGAGGGAACCAACCACTGGCAACCTGGCCTATTTGGGAATGATCCTAGATCCGGACTCACATGGAGCAGTTTTCATAAAATGGTTTATTCCATAAGGCGTATAAAGCAAATTGGCAGTTCCATGCAGCTTTCCACGTTTATTCCGGACTATTTCATATTCAGAATGAACTACCATTTAGAACTACGGGGTACCTTCAGTAACGTAACAGAAATTTTAATTGCAATCGAGCCTTATAAGCTAGACTGAACGCTAGTAGGTACAAGATAAAGTGAAGGGTTTAAGCTGTACAACAAGCGACTCATTGAATGGCGCAACCTATCCACAAAGTGTCCGAAGCATCACGTATACTTTGGAAAAACTCCTTTGTACCAACTGGAAGATTTTTGTGAAAGTTCCATGCCTTGATACTGTATTCAAATAATAGTTTACTTATTACAATGTAATTTACACCTAGTTGTACTTATTACTGATGTAACTGATGTGCAATTTTCTGTTCCATTCCGTTCGATCCCTGTTCCATTCCATTTTATTCCATTCCATTCCATTCTACATCGCTATGAGTAAGAGTTACATAATATGGCATTATCTTGAATTTGCTGTTTATGAATTAGACTCGAGACTATACTGTACTGGTATTGGCTATACGTGATCACAGAGAGCGGTAGAATCTATGGCACACTAACCCTTTATGTCCACAGGTATATTATAGTGCACGTAATCCAGGCTCCACAATCTGCAATGTCGCTCAAGTACGGACTTTCTGAGCAATCCAGGTAACTAAGGTTCAATTTCTTGTCTGGCAAAAGGTAACTCCTCATGGACCTCAATCCCAGATAAGAGTAGATAACAATTTCGGGGGAATACCCCGCCACGCATTAAATTATAGAACGAATACAGATTTTTGTGTACTACGAGACAATTTTGCATATGAGTCAAGACAGGAAGTTACCAGGGCACAGAATTAATTAATAGAACCTATCTAAACTATTTTCTCCAAATATCCAAATATGTACTTGGTTCATTCCAGTTTAAACTCGCCTTCACAAAACCGAAAATAATAGAATTCTTCCTACAAACAAAATTTATTCCGCTTCAGACACCAGCTGTAAGTCAGTCATCTCATCGCCGCCAAGAGAAATTCATCAATTGACGTGAGAAAATGTTACGTCTGGCAGGGGATAAACAAATATAAATGCTTATCTGAAGTCTGCCCTTATTATGATGAGGTGTTGAAAATTCGAATTATAAATGTGTCATCAACGGCAAGGCATAAATGGTTCCATTAAACGCATATTCGAAATATACAGGTGTTCGGTTAACATCGGGAAGGGCCGCCAGAAATTCTCCAAAAATATTTTAATTAAAACGTAAAGTAAGTGGCATCAAAATTCTCATAACAAATACTCTACAAATCTGATTAATAATTTTTTGTCTGGCTCCGGAAATAAAGCAGAGGGGGAGAAAGAATTTCCTTATACATGAAATTCTTGAACAGGTTTGGATGAATTTGATCTTATTGGAAAGGTAATGCACAGGTGTCCAACTTAAGGTAGGATAACATGGGTAACTTCACTATAAATTCTTAATAAGTTAACCCCACACATCAAAAAACAGTGACTCGACACGTGTTTCGCTGACAACGTCAGTATCCTCAGGAGGAGATCAGAGCTCCGTGAATAGGTATATTATAGTTATAGAGACATCCAACGCTGCACATTTGACGCCTTCTTGCCTTCCCTCATAAGATTCAGTTTCAAAATATTAGTTATTAATGTTTAATGTAGGTACTTATTAGTTATAAACATTTTAGGTTTGGAAAGTCCGCAGTAGTCCAGGCATAGGCATGTATTACAACTTTCAAACGCGAAAGGATCCCAACAGGAGAAAACACAAAACTTTTAAAACGGGTTAGCTGCCACTCATCCACTTATCAATTCCGTCTGCATTTCCCCAACTAACCTGGATCGTACCTTTTAAATTAAAGAGAAGGTCCTCATATTTTTTGCCGTCAATGGATTGAAATTCAGATCGCGCTCCAAAGAAGAATCGACCCAGGAGTTGTCCTGTACCCAGTGACGTGCGGTTCATTGTCCAATCACCGCCGTCTATGCGGGCCCCACTTCGACGCAACGCCGAAGCCTGTAAAACCGGCAAAACTAGCGGGGAATTCACCACTTACATGTACAGCGTCTTTTGCGAGTGTGTGCCGCATTTCGATTCGAAAATATTCTCGTAGTTGTGAAGTGTTTCTTTGATTTACAAGTGCCCATTTTGGATTTATTTATTTTATTTCCTGGATATTTGAAGCTGCGAAGGTAGGACTATTTGTCATTAAAATATGAACTAAGAATAAACGTTGCTCATGAGTTTTTTGATTACGATTGTTTGACACAGTTATTAGCGATAATTTTTTGCTGCAATTGTTGTGGTTACAGCATTGTATTAAAGGTCTGCGAAGGTTATCGATTTCCCAAATGAATGTGAAATGTATATTCAGACTAAATTAAGTATTTTGGCGGGAAAACATAACTACGGAACCGTTCGGTTAATTAGCAAACTTATTGTATTTTATTTTTATTTTTATTGGTGACAGACTTAATGATTTGTTTTTGCTTTATTTGCTTTAGAAAGAAGTGAGGGTCAGAGGTCATTAGGCAAAAGTAGTAAATATATTCTTTTAAAAAGTGAAGTGATTGAGTCAATGTCTATTTTACATAAAAAAGTTGATTTGTACGGAAATGTTTGTCGAGCTAAAAAGAGAACACATAAAAATCAATAAATTAAAACTTACATCACAACTTGTGTATAATATTAGTGGTGTTAATTTGCAATAAAACATGTTTAATTTTTTCTGCTATCTCCAGGTTGTTGGTTACATAATGTTAAAATATATACATGGGTAGGTAGAGTGATAAAAGGAGTAAATAAATAAATAAATACATTCTTAGTTTGCAGCGGTAGTGCTCTTTACTCATTGTCATGGACGTTTAAATTCGAAATAAATTCAGAATATGAAGACTGAGAAAAAAGTGTTGTCCGTAATATCATAAAAGTTGCATGCAATACAACATGTTGTTGCTATATATGCGCCAGCTACAACGGATTGTATATTTTACAACAATTCTGTAATAACTTTATGACAAAGAATACGACACAAAATATATAAACATGACCCTTGTGAAGTTCGCGCATACAAAGCAGTTGTTGTAATACTTAATAGTTGAAATAGTATTCGATATTGTGGCTGTTCCGAAATTGTTACGGGATGTATTTTCTATCATACAGTTAAATTCAATCTATAGTCTATACTTACCGTTTTTACAGTTCTGTATAACATATTAGTTCCATTCTTAATATCTTTGTAGATCGGCTTCTTATACTTTACTTTTTCTTATTTCTTAACTCCGATATTTGTGTATTGACAAGTTAATAAAAAGTAAGAGATAATTGAAAATATTTATGTACAATTATTCTGGAAGGTATGAAAAAAAAATCATGATGAAAATATAACTGCTTTATTTGTTTTAAAAATACCACCTAATACGTAATCATTAACAAATAAATAAGAAATTAAAATATAAATATAAATTTGTATAGAGTGTACAAACATTAACGGTTATTAATAAAAATTATATTCTATCTTGGACTACCTCAATATTTTTAAAACATTCTTAATAGTGAGGTGGTGGTTCATTTTAGTAGGCCTGTAATACAGGGTCTTTCAATTTAAACATACATTAGACATTTTATCTGAAAATTTGCTTACGTCTAAGAAGAATTCTAGGTTAATGCCATGGATCCTCTATCCTCTATCCATGGTTGATGCAGATCTTACAACTAGGTATTTCTGTAAAGAAAATAAGATACTGTAAAATGATACCCCTTAAGAAAACCCCGTTTTAATCTTTTAATCAACCCTATCTAAATTTTCGCGGAGAATTCAAAAATGTCATAAAAATATAGCAATCTATTTAAAATTACTAGGTAATATAAGAATTAATTTTCTGGAATTTAATAAAGCATTGCCCACACTTGTAGATGTTTTGGCAGAATGTATGTAAAAATTTCAATATTGTTGTTGCTCTGTTTAGGTACTTATAGTTTTTTTTATAAGGATGTGGAATACAACAGCGTTTACCTTTATGATGAACACCCTGTATAGCAAAAAAACACGCTTTTATGATGTTAACTATTATTAATTGTTCGTAAAACACATTTAAGCTTCAGAAATGTCCTCTTTTACAATCTTCCATGCACAACCTACAGTAATTTACTTTAAGACTTCCAGAAATATCATTATTTGTGTTAAGTTCAATGTAATAAAGAGAAAAGTAATAGTGCAATATGATAAACGTGAAAAATAATATGTAGGTAGGTACCTAACTCATGTTGCAAGGATACATCATCTAAAACACAGCAAATTTTACTTACCGATAAAGACGAAGACATGTACATAGCACATAGGTACCAAATCTTGAAATCCACAAAGGTTTAACATGTCTTCCATATTCAATAACAATAAATTGCAATTGATTTCAGTACTTACCACACACACTAACAGCTCTTCTGCACTTTTGATGAGACGGAAAGGTTGCAAGTTAAAACTAGAGAACAACCGTTTGGTAGTTATGATGTGTTGCGCAGGTGCGTGGTACCAGCTTGGACCAATCATAAACGAAAACTAGTTAAATTACAACGTCGTTGTTGTAATGCTTACAATTTGAGCAGTATATTATTTACAAAGTCATGAACGATATTACTTAATGTTTGTCGTATGTCTTGCCTGCAATTTAAAGGTATGTACCTATATCGCAACTAAATGTAATCCATACCAATGAGTCTTAATGATAATAACACTTTAAGGAAATTTGTTTTTCCATAGTATCTTATGCAAGAAACTTGGCGTATGCAAGAATATTCTATTTCAGATTTCTGATACACCCTCCGTTTTCGCAATGAGTAAATGTATGCGAAAATGAAAATGTGTTGATGGATACGGTATCTCAAATACAATTTAAGTGTAATATGAAAAACATTCCATATTGTAAGCAGTGTATAAATATTGAATATGATAGAACATAAAAATGTTATATGTACTATACAAAAAGTTCCCAGCAACTGCATTTTGTATAAATATTTTGTAAAATTTCTCTCAGTGAACCTACACGCTACACCTAGGTACGAAAAATTAATTTCAAACCAAGAAGGGCTAAATTTCAAAATTGCTAGCTTGTAACATCAAAATAAGGACAAGCCGTAGGATGTTGCCTTCAGAAAAAATAAACTATAATAGCATTAGCGACCACAAGAAGAAATAAGCCTGATGATGACTACATAAGTGTACGAAACATTATCTACTTTATTAAGTAATTTTTCGGGGAATTTTTCTCATAAATGTGCGTGCACTGCATAGTAAATTTTATTACCTAGTGTTTCCTGAATTTTTAACAGGCACATAAAAATGAACATTTTCCGATAATAAGAAATTTAATTTCAGGGTATTTATAGATGTATCAATTAATTTCCATATTCATTTCATTACATTTCCGAATTTCCTTAATGCCTACCTCTGGAAGCTCCATAATTTAATTTCCTTAAGAAATATTTGGGAAGCTCATCCTAAATATAGTCGAAAATCCGGGCAAAGATAAGGAAGAACACGGAAAAATTGAGAAAAACCTAATCGCGAAGGTAAAATGGACTATAAAGAAAGATGAGACGCATTTCAGTTCAGTACCCTTATTTTTCGGCATCTTTAAGCAGCTTACAGTCCATGTAATCAATTTTTACCTAAGGGTAAAATGGAAATACAAAATATAATGCAATTTACAGTAGTGGCGTTGCTTCCGATGGCATATCACAGTTGATTAAAAATTAAATATTGATGTAATCTGTAATGTTATGTTTGTAGCTATATAAATTAATATTATGTAATCTAGTATTTTCATTTTAGGAGTACGTACATAATCCATATAATTATGTACTTAAGTGTCATAAACTCGGTCACAAAGCATATATGATATTAATAATTAATAGTCCTGCTTTTTGCTTTATAATACGCATTGCTTATTCTAATGAGAGTAATGTGGCAAACACTACGCTTCAAGCGGCCTATTATTACCCCAGGTCTTGTCCTAGAGGCGTTATATTGCGAATGCGGGCTCTGGGGATTGAACCCACGTCCGCTGTACCTACTTGTTTTTGTTACGAAATTATGAATAGAAAAATACAAAATTAGGAATAAGTTGACTATTGCAGGAATTAACAGGATGAAATGCTGACTAAAGAAGCGTCTTCATGAAGGTCTTTAGCGTTCAACAAGACATATTTGAAAATTTCGTTAAATGAAAACCATTTTTATTTGACATAACATCTTTATGACGTCTGACGTCGAAGATTATTTAAAACCTTAGCATTCAATTTTATTGGAGCAATTTTCAGTACAAAACATATAATTTCGGTTTTGCAAACCACTAAAACAAACACGATCTACCTACCCACGATGCGAAATTAAAGATGACTTTAGAGTGAAGCGTATTGTGTTTCATTTATTTATTTTTTTGCTCGGAACACACTTTTTGCTTTAGCGCGCGGTAATTCGCAGTTATTATTTAAATATGAAGCAAATGTATAATAACAACATTGACCTTGGCGTAATGTGCATCAGCATTGTAGCTTTTCCGTATACGAAGTCGAAAGCGAAACAATAAGTAAATTAAAATAATAATGTTTAAACCTAGCGTATTAAAAATATCTGAATACATGAGAAAATAATTTGCTACACACTCATACAGGTTGTCTCGTGATTCGTGTCTGTCGATATGTCTCAAAAAATAACAGCCAATGGAGCTAAGATCAGGTGACCTCGGTGGCCACATGACTAAACCCCGTCAGCAAATCCAACAATTTTAACAATAGTTCCTTACATAGAAAGTTGCCTTCGTATAACGACCATCTTGGCAGTTATCGATGTAGTGAATAGATACGAAATATTCTTGTATTTATAATGAATGGCAAAATTAGTTGGTTGTTAAGAATGGCACACCGAAAGTTTACCTAAAGCCGTTGTTGGATATGGAGTTGCGTGGTTGCAAAAGGATTATCGAATGAACAGGAACGTGTTCGATGGTAGTTTGACATGTATCAACACCAATAGATTGGACGTTAGCTAGGCTAGAACATGGAAACCGAGATTAACTCTCCAATTTGTTGATTGTTAGCTACATAATCATCATAAAGTTTTCAGTCCGAAGACTGGTTGGACGCGTACCTCCATCCTTTCCTATCCTCAGCTAACCTACGCATTTCCCCAAAAGTAGAATATCCGACATCCCCGACTATTTGAGAGCAGTGGTCTAATCTGGGTCTACCCCTACCTCTTTTTATTCCTATCTCCAACTGTCGAATGTCGCGACCTAATCCTTTGTGTCTCAGAAGGTGTCATATACCATCCTACCTCTCCTATTCTTTATTGTCTTCCATAACTTTAACTTTTCCCCAATTCTTTCTATTGCTAACTTTATCTATCCACGGTATCTAAATCATGCGTATAGCGCCACATTTTAAACGCTTCCATTTTTCAATTTTTATTTCTCTTCATTATTTTATATGTTTCGTCAGTTTTTCTTACTTCGAACTTATCTTCCACTTCTTTGAATTTATTATCAATCAAATATTACCCTGACTGGCATAGAACCAAAGTAACCATTACCATATACCACTTTGCAGTAGCAAACTCTCTTGCCAACCTCGATGCCAACAATGGAGTAGGTAATAGTAAATTTTGAAACATTTACTTCATAACAGCTCATGAGCAAGGACATAAATTATTAATTTTGCCTTAAACATTTTGCTGAGGTGATATTCTCTGTTACAAAAATTTCCCATCTCTAACATATTTATTAAATTCACCATACTATTATTTATTAAACAAAGACTGCGGAAGGAAATATTAATATTCTCATTTAAATACTGTAAGTGCCTCGTAATGGAAACATAAAGTTGCCCATAATTTTGCAAAAAAAATTGTAATTACACAACATCTGTACGACGCGGTTAACTGTAATTCTAATTGTTCGGATAATAAACTTTTTGACAGTTAATTTAACAGATGAAAATGCATCGGATTTGTACATTCCATCATCGCGTCGGCATGAATTGCAGAAAAAGCATCAATTACGAAAAAATATAAATGGATGGTTTCGACAAACGGCAGATTGTTAAAATTTCACGCAGTGAAGCAGAACCCGCCATAAAAACCGTGCAACTACTTAGCCGAACAGTTGTTAATGAACGATTCAAGTTCAGGATCAGCAAGGTGGTACTGCTGGTCACTGGTCACGTACCGTTTGTCGTCGGGGTGTCGCATACGTCGGCGTTCTCGCAAATTTATGTTCTCATTGTGATACCTAATGTAATTAAGACCGAAATGTTAATTGTTATTTATCGCCGTGCAATCGGATAACGGCTGTATTAACGCGTGCTCGCTATACGGGTAAATTACAAGCCCATGCATGTGGTACTTCAGGTGTGAACGAGAGTGCAGTTCACAATGGCTAGTTACCTTGGACATTTGTTTACTCGTATAATTTGTAACATTATGTACGTCTGTTCCAAAAAGTTTCGCTTTCTATAGGTGTATTGACATGCACACATTCATTTTCGTCATGATACCATTCACCGACATTGATGTTTATTTGGAGGGTGTTGTACTCAAAGACTTGGAGAATGGACCCGGCGTTCTTGTGCAACAGCTGATTTTGTTGTGAAGCCTACACGGTCGTAGGCCAGGGGGTCGCGGATAGCGTTGTTTGTTATTATATTCAAACAACCGACCAGGCGAATGTTCCGCGATATACCGTTTCCGCGGCGGCACCTGTATACTGCACAACTGGTCGGTTGCTTTGTTTTGCCTTTTCCACAAACAAACGCTTAGACGGTGAGTAACCCGGATGCTTCAGCCGTAAATGTAAATAGCCAAGTCCCCTCTCCAAGTCTTTGATTGTACTAAAATACCTCGTAAAATACCAGGCTATCCCTAAGTGTGAACAGAAATGTCGTTACCTATTCAAATACGATTCAATTCTTTGGCAGCGGCATGGCTGTAAACACAAGCAATTTCCCCACACGGCAAGTGTAGCAATTTATGAACGATCTGGACATAAGATCTTTTTACTACAAACGAGCCAACATAGAACGTCCACGGTCTGTGTTAACGTCAGATTTGGAAGAATGAATTTTAAATGGGTCGTAATTTACACCCGATAATTTAATGCATTTTGCATACTAAAAAATAATAAATGCTCGATAAAATATAAAAATGCCGAATAAACTAATACAATATGCTTTGTATTTTAAAGAAATTCACCCGATAGAGTATTTCATTTGCACTATAAGTTCTGGTCGTTACTTTAATCAAATAAGCGCTCTAAAAAAATGTAAATGTGGGTTCACTATTAAATCAAATTTTGCTTGATATAATTGAATTATCCCCATGGGGTACTAAATAAACGTTCAGTAATGTTTTGGTTTGGGGGGGGACTTAAACGCCCCGCTCGCTCCGCTTGCCCAAAGACCGGAAATAGTGGTCCGTGGAACCACTTTTTTGGCTGTATTCAGTGACGGGCAAGTATAAAACAAAGCAGTGCGTTTTGTATACCTTTATATACCGAACATTCCATATAATAATTGAGAGTTTATAGTTTTTTATCTAATATTTATTATTATGGGAGGCATTTGAATTTTGTATCAAACTTTCATTACATTTATCCAGCGTCTATCATATTTATCGAGTATTTATTATATTAGCAATCATGTGAATTATATACCGAGCATTCATTATAATAATCGAGTGTCTGTTATTTACATCTAATTTTTATTTCTTAATCATGCATTTGTATAAATTAACGGGAAAGTGTGCTCTGCAGTATGGTTATAATATCGAGCACCTAATTTGTTCCCATTTTAAATTATATCGACTAAAATACAGATAAGAAGTAATACCATATAAGAAGTAAACGCATCAAAATCAGTAGATGGCTTTTAAAACATTAAAGGAACACCTGCTACGCTATATAATTTTCCATGAGTAGGGTATACGAAATTTTACTACACCATGTAAACGCAAGGCCAAATTTTTGTAACTGGTAGAGTAATAAATACTCAAATGTAGATAATTTAGAGTAAACGGAAAGGAGAATGAAGTACTTTGAATAGAGAGGGAAGTAAGGCAAGATTATTTAGAAAATAATCTGGAAATGGCAGAATCCAGTGGAAATAGTTTTAGGAGCAGAAAAGTATGGTCGCGGGCATATAAAGGCGACATCGTACTCTTGACAAATGATGGAAACCAACATTCGAAAATTACTTAAGGAGGAAAAACTGTTGCTAAATGTCGATAAACCAAGAATCATGGTATTCTGAAAAGCAGGAGAAAGAAACAGAAAGGAAGAATGGATCTGGTAGAACCAAGAACTATAACAGGCAAAAGAATTCAAATATTATTTAGTATACCAAGGGATTCATTCGATTTTCCAAGAAATAATTGTGATGAAACATAGAATACGGAAATGGCTATGAAGGCGATGGGCACAAGTTTGGGAAATTGGAGAAAAAAAATTTGGACACAATTACATTAGACGTGCAGCTATATTTACGTTTATCAAAAATATTATTCTGTATGAGGCAGAAATTTTGGAGATAGAAAGAACAAGATAAGTTATAAGTTGGAGTGTAACATACAAAATATTGAGGTAGGTACTCGTACATACTATTACATAACATAGAGGAAACTAAAAGGACAATGTTATAAAAGAAGCAGGGAGAAGAGCAATGAAAAGATTAGAGAAAGAACAGAAAATACATTATTGCAGGCAATGTGGAAAGAAATTGAGAAAAACAATAGAACAAAATGGCGCGATAAGATATGCAAATATGTACTACTAAAGAATTGGAGGTAATTGAATAATGACGATCAGGTGTTTAAATACGAAAACGTATGGGACATAGAGACAAAGCTGTATAGAAAATAAGAACAAGGAAATAAAATCAGTTCAAACTACATCATAGAAGAAACTATGAAAAAATCAATTTTTTACAAGCATTTTATTCTGGTGTGTGAAAAAATATATTTTATCCTTTGGTGTAACCTAAATGACCTTATAGAAAGCTTGACTTCTAAACCTGAATTGCTTGTAATTGTTTTTTTTCATGTTTGATGAGCTGTAACTCATTAGGATTTTGGCCACACATCATTTTTGCTAAAGAACTCATTGTTCAAATATATTGCATGTTTTGAATGTGTATGGAAAACCGCAGACCAACTGGTTTCGTCCTTCTGGGACTCATCAGTACGGTGCTCTCCCCTACACACTCAAACCATGCAATTTAATCTTGCTATATATACTGCCGCGCTCTGGACAGATATCAGCAAGTGACAACTACTTTGAGTAATTATCTAGTATTAATTAGTGATACTGGACCGTTCGAACAACTACTCCTCGGGCAAATACCCCGCCAGGCGTTGAATTATAGAACTAAATCCAGATTTTTTGTACTACGAGACGTTTCAGACTGCTACCCCATCTAAGATGGCTTTGAAACAATCCTAATTTGTCTCCATGTACGTTCGTGCTTTTTTAAGCAGGTCTTTGTTCAAATATATTGCATGTTTTGAACAAAGACCTGCTTAAAAAAGCACGAACGTACATGGAGACAAATTAGGATTGTTTCAAAGCCATCTTAGATGGGGTAGCAGTCTGAAACGTCTCGTAGTACAAAAAATCTGGATTTAGTTCTATAATTCAACGCCTGGCGGGGTATTTGCCCGAGGAGTAGTTGTTCGAACGGTCCAGTATCACTAATTAATACTAGATAATTACTCAAAGTAGTTGTCACTTGCTGATATCTGTCCAGAGCGCGGCAGTATATATAGCAAGATTAAATTGCATGGTTTGAGTGTGTAGGGGAGAGCACCGTACTGATGAGTCCCAGAAGGACGAAACCAGTTGGTCTGCGGTTTTCCATACACATTCAAAACATGCAATATATTTGAACAAAGACCTGCTTAAAAAAGCACGAACGTACATGGAGACAAATTAGGATTGTTTCAAAGCCATCTTAGATGGGGTAGCAGTCTGAAACGTCTCGTAGTACAAAAAATCTGGATTTAGTTCTATAATTCAAAGAACTCATACCAAATTTTTGAAGCATTAAAAGGACTTCGTGAATAAATGAATTCTTTTACCTTCTTATTGACAAAACTGTTCTGCGTAGTAAATGTACATAAGACTTGACGACTACAGTCTTAACGCCATCATAAAACCCAGGATAAGTACGCATTAATTAAGGCAACGCAAACTTTACTGCAACAAACGCTTGACATAGTGCGGCATCCTCACCTCAAGGTACCCCCCCTATCCTAATACCCTTCATAGTATGTATCGAAACTATCAGAAATAGATTGTACATGGTGGATAGACACGGCAATAAATTCAGCAGGTGGTCGATCCGGTGTCCACAATATTGTAAAATCTGCATGGGTAAATAGTAAATACCATTATATTATTTCCTGTTTGCATAGTACTCTGTTTGCCTAACAAAGCAAATGACCACACAGTCGGGCACGCTAATTTGAGAATCTCGTTATAACAAAATCGATTATAGCTTTAAAATTGGGCTTGTACATCACATGCAAAAGTGAACCATTTCCTTGAGTAGCCCCGATCATTATAAAAGTTGCTCTCACAGGAAATTAAATGTTCTCCTTTTGGCTTGCTCTTAATGAACTGTGAAGCGTCTGTAATAAAACAGCTTTTGTCAGAAAAATACCATTTTTGGTTAATGAGAAAACAAAAGAACATCGCGCGGCGTTACGTTTTTCTCGCCGAGAGCGTATTTTTGGCAGTTGTATTCCGTTAGATTACCTAAGGCTTTGGACCGAAACCGAAAACAGCTATGGAGTAATTAAGCGAATCTTTGTTTTAGTCGAAGGTAAAAATGTATTTCTGGATCACCGTTAGGCCCTCTAAAGGTGTAGGTGTAGCCAGGTGTGGTTAAATAAGGTCGTTCAGGTCACACTATAGTGTACCTATTTCGAGTAACAATATGCCAACCTCCACATCAGAATCAAATCCAGTTTTGCACATAATGTGCAGTACGTAAAAACTTCAATATCATAAATAACGGTTTGGATTATAAAATTACCATAGAAACGTAAATTCTCGTGAAATGTCCAGTGCAACAGACGTTTCATTATCATCCTGGTGCAGCATGTTTGCAAACAACATAGATTGGACCTCTGCAGGATACTATTTTATTGAATTTCTGGAAAGCTGTTAGAATTATACGTAGCACCATTATTCTGAACCATATTATAAATTCTCACGTGTCGTTCAGATAGAAGATGTCTATCAGGGCCATAATTGCATTGATAATGCGGCAGTTCTATTTTAATACAATTGTAAATTGTAAATGTTAACTTGTTCATAAATAATCGTAAAATAGAACAAATATGGCTTTTAATATGGTGGCAACTTTTTAGAATTCAAGTCCTTATGGGGATGACATTTAAGCCATACGTTGATCCAGTTCGCCAAAGAAGTTTTACAATAAGAATATGCAAAATTCTTTCTTTACTAATAAGATTATGGAAAGTATGACTTCAAAATAGAGTATAATCTGTCAACACAAAAATACGTATATGATACTGACCATACGTAACGTAGGTACCCTAATTTTATACAAAATTTATGAGTAACAATGATGTAGGTACCTATCGTATTAGAACCGATAAGGTAGGACTGAATAAGTGCAGTGCATTAAAAAAATGGTTTGACATTTTTATCTTCTTTCTTACAGTGTTGCTATCTTAAAGGAAAACATAAACAAAATTAAAATTGTCAAAGTTATTGATAAAATATCACATTACATACAATTTAAAAATATAGATTACTTCCCTTGCGCTGTAGTAGTAGTGTTTCTCATCATTGTTATGTAGTGGGCAGGGTCGGAATGTAGCAAGAAATCGCTTGCGACCGCCCCTTGCTAAAATTTGGAAACACCGGTTTTCAAGTTTTTGCTCTCTCACCAATGTGTAGTTGAAGTACAGAAATATTCGGCACGGAGAGATTTATAACGGAAATTCAATTTTAAAACATTAAGGGTGCAGAATTTGAGCACTAAAAACGGGACATGTAGACACATTTTTATTCCAATGACACCATTCTGAAATTAAAGTAGATAGGACATTAAATAAAAAAAAGATTTATCGATAAAGAATCAACTTAGCGACTCGCACTACTTTTATAGTAGGTAATATTTTTCGTTCGCCTTAATTAAATCTACTTCAAATTATTGAAAAATCCGCCATAAAGCCGTCATAAACTCGACACCATTTATACTATTTGTACACATATTTATCGTAATTAGAAAGTAGGGTTGTCTAAGTTAATTATTCCTTATTCATTTTCGACCAAGAACGTCTTGATACGTTAATTGCTTCGTTAAATCGAAGTGTTGGAATGAAAATTATATTACAATCTCTCCACCTTGTGGCCGAGATGAACAGTAAACTGGACGTTTGACAGTAGTAGTGTGACCATTGCAATGCAGATGGCGGTGGCGCTTCAGTTTATCTACAGTGTCTTTATTTAATAAAGTCTTTATTTAATAAAGACACTGTAAGTTTATCCTCATATTTCTAAATAACAATTTAAAGATAGGACCGCCACTAATCCTCCCAGATTTATTCGGTTGCCGCTAAAGCAAAAAACCTTGAAAATTCCAAGCTGTAGAGGTTCCGTCTGAAGAGTTTGCAGTTGTGATAGAAACCAATCATAACAGAATGTCAGAATGTGGCGATATCTTGCATAATCTTAATCACACTTTTGGGCGATAGGTGGCAGCACTTTAGTAGACTAACAGCTGATATATCGCAGCCTTAAGTACATCTACGATATGCCGATTCCCGTCTAAAAGCTGGAATCTTGCGGGCGGGCGTGTCTTGTTTTTGCATTGTTTCTTTTTTAGACAATGTGCTTGAACTTTATTATAGGTGCGATGCAAGCTTTAATGTCAGATCAGGTCACGGGAAAGTTGTTGCAATTCTGAGAGAAATGGCATTAAAATACTTTTCTTTTTTTGAAAAATAAAAACAAAAAATTGGGACACCCAAATTATGTCTTCCAAAAAGACTTCCTCACCGCTTTTTTATAACCGATCTTTTAGTTTGTATTAAGAATTTTCCTCTTCCTCTTTTATCTATTCACTGCAAACATCTGCTGTCACAACTTTAACTTGAAGCGAACAAAAATCGAACAATGCCCCTTCATGCCTTATTTGCTACCCATTACATAGCAAATGCACTTCACTGTCACTCGCAATGTTTGTCAGGAACTTCTTCCCCAATAGCGAAAGAATGTGTTACGGTTAACTGCAAGGACAGATGTTATTGAGCTGTAGTTGACGTGTGAATGCAGCAAATATTGATTGCAGAATTCTCTTCTACAAGCTGAAATGGTACTCCTGAAAGCGCGACTAACGGAAATTGGAATGAGGAAATTCAATTTAAACGGTAGATGCGAACCGTGGAAATTCCGTGAGATTTAAGGATTTAATAAATTTTCACTTTGATCTTCAGTCTTGTGTTAACTCAGTTTCATGATATAAACACACTAACAAAGCTTGTAAAATTACCCATTTAAATTTCACATTAATATTCAGACAATTTATACAGTAACAAAAAGACGTATAATATTATTCAATGAACTGTAAAAAACATTATGTCCACACCTTCACTTATTGTTTCATAATTTTTGTAATAGTAGCATGTAGCATGACCCGACGATTGATACTAAACCTGGCTGTCATTCACTCTTAAAAGACCTGGGCTGTCTTAAAAAAGCTGTCGAAATGCACTCTTTAATACTACGCCGCCAAACTATACGGGAAGTAGTAAATGAATGCAACGGAAATGATACAAAAAAGTCGTCATTCTATTAATAATGGCGTGACCTTGATACAATTACTAATTATTCTAAAAATAAACTGGCGTTAATATCTACCACTGAATATGACCTGATGATACCAGGACATGTACCTACGCATATTTCAGAGAGGAAAATAATTAACAGATTTGTCATTTACAAACCTGAAAAAATACCGACTCGTACATTTTTCAAACAACTACTTCTTGGGCAAATACCATACTAGACATTGAGTGAATGTATATAATTGGATGCAAGGTAAGGTGCTACCCCAGCAGTGCTGGCATTGAAACCTCCATATGTGTCCCATCGCACGACAGCTAACAAAGCTCGCTTTGGCCATTGGCCATGATACAACTAACATGGTAAATGTACACAGCACCCTTATACCACTGGCTTCGTAGTTGTTCAATAGTTGCTTTCAGTTGTACCTTGTTTTTGTCCTGTATCTCATGAACATTTAATAAATATTCAGTTATTATGTCATAACATTTTGTCTCATATAGTTACAACTCCCTACTTTATTTGTGTTTTCATAGTTGTTATAATGGAACACAGGGTATTGAATTATTCATATGAATTTGTGAAATTGTAATTCTGAATTTATCTCACCATATTTACTGTCCCGAATATATTATTATTTTATATTTATATGGGTAATCACCAGTGGCAGCTCGCGACTTGTTCAAGAAGGAGAGCTCTGCCAAAACCTGAACAACGTTAACGTAAAATGGGCCACTAACTTTTAAAGTGGGGATCTGACGGAGTCGACTGGTCGCTTTGCCCACAAGAGAGTTTTTTGTATAGATCAGATATCTACATCTACACGATTTTAGGTTTCGTCGCCAAATGCTAATCCTGCTACCCATGGCGCACATGTGCCTATAGACGTACGATTGTTGGTCAGTGATTATTATGACACGCATGCTTTGACGATCTAAAATGGATATAACCGTTGTTTGATCATTGCAAAAACAATAAGAAAATGATCAACTGACGCGAGAATTGAACCACCCAATGCTTATCGTTGCGCTACTTCGCGTCGATGCTTTATCCCATCACGTCATCACGGTACAACCAGCTCTGGGAAGTCTCCCAATTTGCGAGTATTAGAATCGACCTGGAATCAAGAGCGGGCAGCCAAGTTGCAGTCTACCGCAGTACCGCGTAGAGCCTAACCGATTTGGCGGACTGGTCCGGCCCTGACCATCTTTTATAAATGGCCGTGAAAATTCACCTTATATTTGATATCGATTCCAATGCCATTAACGTCAAACACCCTAAAGCTATCTAATTGAGGATTAAAATTGGAATTCTTTCCGTATTTATGATGGCGGTGGTGATGCCTAATGGCTGCCTACATTATTTTAAATCTAGTGCCACGAACCAGATGTTTTACTTCTTTTTGTTAAGTTTTGGTGGCGATTTTAGAACTTTTTAATCGAAAACCAAATAAGGTTGTAACATTGTCATTTCCGCACATAAATCAAATAATTAATTGGAAAAGGCTAGGATGTCTTCAACAGTCTTCCGTATCGAATATTTGTAAAGACAAGTAAGGTGACTTTCTTTGTAATGTATTATGTATTTATACCAAACCAAGTTATGTACCCCATACGCCTATTAACATTTCTGGACTACGTGACCTGTTCATCAAACTCATTAAATTACTTCTCGTCATAATCTCTGACCTCGTAAATTTTCGCAACCAGGAAAGAAAAATACCGTTTCCTTTCATTAGAAAACTTCTAGACCTAGACATATAAGTTACGGTCGGCTCATCATTCTTCTTCATCCAACAGGTTTAATATGGAACTACCACGTTAATCACTTCAGAGACGAACGGAACTATCAACGTGAGTTACAACTCGGGCGAACGAGAAAGTGAGTCATGCTCCGCGGGTAGCACCGGAAAATTACAGACTTCCCTAACTCGAATCCCCTGATTCTCGGAGATCTTTTGGAAATGCGTGATACAGCGAGTGGTTAGTGTTTGGCGCGTTAGTCATTCTGAACTTTAATAAATTCGAGGTTATTCGCGAAATTCCGATGGTAATTTTATTTTAACATGCGTGCATGGGTTGTAATTAGTAGCCATTTTGGTAGCTAATTATATGGTTGATCATGTTTAAAAATTGTTTATAATTTGACTGATCTAAATCGCCCACAGAAACACTCTCCTGATTAAAGGAAATGCGGTACCTACCTAGTAGAAAATCGCGAAATTATTTTTTGCTTAGAGGCCCGCCCTAAAAATGAATGAACGTAATGAACATATTTTTGGTGTAAATCGAAAAAGTTTATATTTTCTCATTTTGGCAGCTCGGTCCCAGTGAATTTCCACCCTCTATTTCTTGTTTGTGCATAAAAGGCAGCCGAAGGGGGCCAAATCTGAATCATTTGAAATATAATACTGAAGTCTCGATGTTTTAACGGGCAATTACAAAACATCTCGTGCCTATAACAAAATACTTAGTTAGCTTGGGTTGACAGAAAGTCGAGGAGTTCACAAATTAAGTTGACACTAAAATGATAATGTTATAACAACCCAGACTCGAAATTATGCCATGCAGCATGCGTTCTTTGTGGTACCTTACTGTTCATGGAATTTTATGGGGAATCAAGATATGTAAGAGCAATATACTGTGGTTATCGTTTAAAAAATAGTGCTTTGATTTGGCACTAATCAAATAAACATCCTGTGTGTACAAGGTGTAAAATTTTATTGGTATTACAAAATACAGATTCCTACATTTAAACAGGGAAAAGCCATAATCGTTTATGTTCATTGCTGTTATTTTTCTAAATGTTGAATATCGCAAGACATTCCTAAAGTAAATATGAAAAAACTGAAAAGCATGATTTAATTTTAAATTATTTTTCCTTCCATAAAATTATTTATAAATTTTCCACTACGAAAACTAAAAATTTTGAAACCCCGATATGGTGCCCACATATAAAATAATAAAGTCGATTTATATTCTTTTACGAAAATTGTTAAAATTCAATACAAATACCATCAAGAGCAAAGAATACTGAGGAAACAAACATTTTTTTACTTACTTGCATAATAGCCGAAAGTTAATAAAAGTTTCCCCCTGTATATTACCAACATCATTTTAAGAAACACAGACAGTGCGTGAAGACAAAATAATATGGAATTAACTTTAATAATAATCGTGCACACTGTTGACACAAATGCTGCAATAAGATTTCTGGTTTTCATGACGTTTGTGCTCCTTAAGTGTCTTTCTATCTGCTTTTGTCGTATGCAATTAAATGCTAATTGTTTATAAAATAATAATGGGAAAATAATGATACGTATGCATTGCACTGTGAATACAACACGCCGTGAAGAATAACGCTGGAAATTTTTCATACAGCAACTGCTTAATCCCTGCATTGTTCCCCATTTTGGTGGATGATGGGAAGCTGAATATGTATTTTCTATTTTATCCAGATTGCAATTCTCGAAATGAGATTTTGTACTCTGAACACATTTCTTAAATTCTATGCATGAATTCGAAAGTGAACTTGACATTAGATATTATTGCAATAAAAATTTTAAGGTTTCTTCTCGGGTTTCTTTTATACTTGGCACTATTTTTTACGACCTTCTTATTCTGTTTGCACGTATTATGCAGTTTGAATACTTATAACACGAATTTTTCAGTTAATAACCACTATAAATCAAATGAATTTTTAAGTCCTCACTCCTCACCACAATAATTATTATTCCTCGTAATCCTTGAATAGAAAGTAGAGTATAGGAATCACACCGGCGCCACGGCTACTTCATTTTTTCCAGATTTATTTCTCTGCATTATTAGCAATAATAATCACCTACTTGGTTCCGTAGGTACCTGTATAATTAAAATGTCTCGCGTCCTTTCAAGATAATACAAGTTAATGTATCTGCAACCAGGATAATGAGTGTATGAATACGTCCGCAACCGCAAAGTAAAAAATCGATAATTGAAACCTATTCCTTTCTAAAAGCTAATGGTTTAGTTGGTTTTGTTTTCAAATGAAGCTCGATAAATTAACCGGCACCTGCAATGATGCTTCATTAAAAATATCCTCAATATATTTTTTAAGGCTGCGATTTAGTATATAAGGTGCTGCCACCTATCGCCCAAAAGTATAATTAGCATTATGCAAAATATTGTCAAAATCTATTTCTATAACAGCTGCAACGTCTTTAATCGGGACACGCAGCTTGGAATTTTCAAGGTTTCGTGCTTTGGCGGCAACCGAATAAATCTGGAAGGATTATTAAATAAAAAATTACTTCGCGTACTACCAATAAGTATAACAAAATTATTTTATTTAACCGGTTTCAAGATCTACAAACGATCCCATCATCAGAAATGTTTAAGAAAAATTGTAAACAAATTATTATGACAGTTGACAAGGAAACTAAAATTGACAAATTATAATGATATCCATGAAATAAGATAACTAGATAACTGAATTTCAGTATTTACCTACGGGGTATATGAAAAACACAAAGGAAAATCGAATACCTCGTAGCTTGAAGGGAAAAAACAATGAATTTAAAGAAAACCATATAGGAAGAAAACAATAAATTCAATTGAAAAACCTTCAAGTGAAATATCAGAACAGAAAAACTAAATAAATAAAATATCCATGGAATCTTGACAACTGCCAACTGCTAATCTTGTAATAAATTGTGGTCAAGTCTATGTGTTCTGTCTTGACAACTGCCAACTGCTAGTACATATTGTAATAAACTAAACTAGAGAGAAATAAGTCAATAATAGCAAGAAAAGAAAAAAAAAAAAAAAAGACTCAAGGATTAAGATGTAGAGACTGTGGTTAAATAATTAATTCAAGAATCAATCATAATAACAATAATATTGATGATGATAATATCAATAACAAAACAAAAAGAATAAATCCCATATTGCCAAATAACCTCGAAAGTCCATGGTTTATATGGGGGGGGGGGGGCAAATAAACTAATTGATTCTTGAATTAATTTACAAAAGTTTAAATAAACTAGATTGTATTAAATCGACTTGATCATTAAGTAAGTTACAATTTTTATCATTTTTATGTTTATAAATTTCTATAGACTCTAATATATCCAATTGATAACTCTTTACAAAATTAAACAATAATTTAGTATTCTCCGGAGGAGGGAATTGATGATTGTTATCAAAGAAATGATTAGCAAAACTTGAATGATCTTTCTTCAAACGAAATGATCTTAAATGTTCGTTATACCTAATACGTATAGATCTGCCAGTCTGTCCGATATATATGCTGTTACAGTCTAAGCAATTAAGTTGATAAACACCTGTGTGGTCAAGTTTATGTGTACTGTCTTTACTGTTAAATAAAATATGTGATAATATATTTGATGGTTTCACTCACACTTTCTTTCTGTTGCCATATGAGATTTGCACACTTGAACGTACGCTCACTGTTGTCATGCTTTAACGAATTGCGGACGGTTGTTTTGGGGGGAGACTATGACTTTTTCGCCTTGTCTGAGACTTGGTTGTCGGATAGAGTTAGCTCTGATGCTGTTTGTATTGACGGATATGATCTGTTCCGATCTGATAGAGTTGGGAGGGGAGGAGGAGTTGCAATTTATGTAAAGACTGGTTTGCGTGCTGCGGTTTTTGATACCAGTGATTGCATTTGTGGTTCATTTGAATATGTTTGTGTGAAATTCGTATTTTGCAGAAAGTCATTTATTATTAATACATTTTATCGGCCACCGAACAAAAATTTACTCGACTTCGTTAATGATGCTGACAAGTATCTATCTTGTGTCGTTCCATGTGCTGATGAAATTATTTGCTTGGGTGATCTCAACGTTAATCTGTTAAGCTTTAATTTTTTGGTGTCTAATTGTTTTGAGTCTTACAATTTCAGTCAAATCATCAATGAGCCGACGAGGGTCACTGCCACTAGTGCCAGTCTGCTGGATCCTATTTTTCTCTCCAACAGTTTGTCGGTGTTGGAGTCTGGTACCATCGATGCTGATCTCTTGTCGGACCACAGAATCGTGTACTGTAGACTTGCTATTGCCTGTCCGAGGTCGAAATCTAAGTTTGTTACCCATCGTAATTTGAAAAATATTAATTTATATAATCTTTTGCTTGATTTTCAAAACCTTTCTTGGAACGATTTTCTTCTGCAACGTAATATTAATTGTAAATTAACAATTTTTAATAATCTGATTTTGTCGCTTTTTGATACGCATGCTCCTGTTAAGACAATCCGCGTCTCGAAACCTAAATCTCCTTGGTTGACGGATGAAATTAAACTCGTTATGAAAAATCGTGATAAGGCTTTATCCAACTTTAAGAAGTCGAAACTGGCCACAGATTGGGACATTTATAAGAGGCTTCGTAATCATACTTTATGTGTGGTCAGGCGGGAGAAAAGATTATATTTGGAGCGGGTGTCTTCTTGTGGTGGCTCCAGAGAGGTTTGGTCGTCACTATCGGAACTTGGAGTCACAGGTCGGGGTAATCCATCCGTTCCTCTTCGTCTTTCCAATCCCAATGACATCAATCTCCATTTCTCTCCTATTAATTCTCCTTCGGCTTCTGATAGTTGCAAAGCCCGAATCTCATTTTACAATTCTCATCTATTTAGTTCAGATTTACGATTTAGCTTTAATATGGTGACTATTGACGAAGTACGCAACATTCTTTTTAACTTGAAGTCTACAGTTTCTGGAGTTGACGGCATCTCATTGAGTATGCTTAAGCTATGTAGCCCACTTATCGATCCATACATCACTCACTTAATTAATTTTTCGTTAGAAACTAACTGTTTTCCTGATGCTTGGAAGATTGCAGTCGGGCGACCGATTCCTAAGGTATCCCAACCCAAATCCTTTTCAGACTTGCGAATTATCAGCATACTGCCAAGTATTTCCAAGGTTTTGGAAAAAGTAGTATACAATCAAATTTTGGAGTACGTCTCTATTCACAATATTTTACCTGCTTGTCAGTATGGATTTCGTAAAAATTCTTCCACCTCTTCTGCCTTAGCTCAGGTTACTGATGGCATTTTCTCCGCTTGTGACAAAAAGTTATTGACTGTGTTGGTGCTGCTCGACTACTCTAAAGCATTCGATACAATTAACCACGAGTTGCTGTGCGCCAAACTTAAATATTTTGGTTTCTCGTTCGAATCTTTTTCTTTCATTCAGTCATATTTCCGGAACAGAAAACAGATGATCCAAGTCGATAAGGTATGTTCTTCTATTTCTTCTGTTCAGTGCGGGGTGCCTCAGGGATCAATTCTGGGTCCTCTGCTATTTATTTTGTACACTTCGGATTTGTTGACATCACTCAAGCATTGTGGAGTGGCCGCATATGCTGACGACACCCAAGTATTTTACAGTTTTCCATTTTGTCAGATGCAATTAGCTCAAAATTTAATTAATTCTGATTTAAATATGTTATTTGATATATCGCTGAGTCACAATTTGAAACTTAATGCATCAAAATCTGCTTTTATGATATTCGGCCCCAAAGCGCAAGTCAGTCTAGCAAGGAGTGCATTACACATTTCAATTAACGGTAACATACTACCTTTAGTTTCTTCTGCGAAGAACTTGGGTTTGTATCTGGATGACGATATGAGATTTAAGACCCATATGAACAATATATTAAAAAATACGTTTTGTGCTTTGAAACTTCTTTACTCTAATCGTTCCATTCTTTCTTTTCGGTTAAAAAAAATATTATCTGAATCTCTTGTACTGTCCCTCTTCAATTATTGTGATATTATTTATGGTCCGTGTCTCGATTCTATATATTCCAACCGTATCCAATATGTTCAAAATTTTTGCTGTAGATTTATTTTTGGTCTACGTAAATATGATCATGTTTCACATAAATTTATTGAACTTTCATGGCTTAATATGAAGAATCGACGCAGGTTGCATCTAACCCTTTTTGTCCATAAACTTTTAACGACCGACAACTCCTCTGACCTTTTGCGCAACTTACTGATCAAACGTTCGGATATACATGATATTAATATCAGATTTCACGGTAGGCTGACAGTACCTCAACATTCGACGGCGATGTTTCGGAGAAGTTTCACATATAATGCTGTTAAAGTTTACAACTCAGTACCTGATTGGCTTAAGGCATTTTCTCTCCCTACGTTCAAAATCAAATTAAAAGATTACTTTTTGCGACAGCAGTGAGTAATTTTACTTCTTAGGTTGTTGTTTTCTTCTCTTTTAATTTTTAATTTTTTCCCATGTTATGTACTTGATTCATTTTTTTTGTTTCGCTGGACATTTCTAATTAAAATTTATATGCTTACACGATACGTAATTTGAGTTGTATTTACTTCGGCTAGACTTATTTCTTTGTGTAATTACTTTTTGGTGTGGGACTGGTTAAGTGGAAGAGTAGTCTTTGACTAAACTTCGCCAGTCCCCACACATTTTTTTTTGTTCCCAATAAAGTCGTTTATTATTATTATTTGATGGTTTAAATGTGACTTGTATGTTGTTTTTTCTTAAAATACTGGCAATCTTTTCAGAAATATTTCCAAAATAGGTAATCCTGCAAAATTTGGTAAGTTTATCATTAGATAATTTAGGATATATATTGTTACAAGCAATTTTAAATTTTTTATTGTTAATGATTCTATTGATGATTTCAATCTTAAATCCGTTATTTATTGCAATTGTTCTAATTATGTTTAGTTCTTTATTCAATTTATCTAAAGATAGCGGCACTGTAAAGGCCCTGTGTATCATAGAATTATAAGCAGAAATTTTTTGACAAAAGGGATGAAATGAATTTGCTGAAAGAGTAATATCTGTATATGTTGGTTTCCTAAAAATATCGAAATTTATTTTATTGTTCTCATTTATTAAAGTTAAATCTAAGAAATTAATTTTGTGTTCAGTTTCTATTTCTTTCGTAAATTTAATTTTTGGATGAATACTGTTCAAGAAATTTTGAAAATTGTCCAATTGTCTTGTTGTTCCTTTAAAACAAGCAATAATATTCTGAGTTCATAATTTTTTCTTCAATATCTGACATGAAAATATCTGCTAATAAAGGACTAATTGGTGAACCCATAGCAAGACCTAAATCTTGAGTATAATATTTATTATTGAACTGGAGATAATTTTGCTCAATACAAAGTTGGAAAGCAGTAATAATATCATTTTTTATAACAATATTAGTATGAGTTTTATCTAAAATATTTTCAATTGATTTTAAGCATTCATTAGGAGGAATATTAGGAAACATATTTGTAACATCAAAAGAAACCAAAAGGGACCCTGTTGGAATATTTTTATATTTGATATTGTTAATTAATTCTAAAGAATTTCGTTTGAAGAATGATCATTCAAGTTTTGCTAATCATTTCTTTGATAACAATCATCAATTCCCTCCTCCGGAGAATACTAAATTATTGTTTAATTTTGTAAAGAGTTATCAATTGGATATATTAGAGTCTATAGAAATTTATAAACATAAAAATGATAAAAATTGTAACTTACTTAATGATCAAGTCGATTTAATACAATCTAGTTTATTTAAACTTTTGTAAATTAATTCAAGAATCAATTAGTTTATTTGCCCCCCCCCATATAAACCATGGACTTTCGAGGTTATTTGGCAATATGGGATTTATTCTTTTTGTTTTGTTATTGATATTATCATCATCAATATTATTGTTATTATGATTGATTCTTGAATTAATTATTTAACCACAGTCTCTACATCTTAATCCTTGAGTCTTTTTTTTTTTTTTTCTTTTCTTGCTATTATTGACTTATTTCTCTCTATTTTAGTTTATTACAATATGTACTAGCAGTTGGCAGTTGTCAAGACAGAACACATAGACTTGACCACAATTTATTACAAGATTAGCAGTTGGCAGTTGTCAAGATTCCATGGATATTTTATTTATTTAGTTTTTCTGTTCTGATATTTCACTTGAAGGTTTTTTCAATTGAATTTATTGTTTTCTTCCTATATGGTTTTCTTTAAATTCATTGTTTTTTCCCTTCAAGCTACGAGGTATTCGATTTTCCTTTGTGTTTTTTTTATACCCCGTAGGTAAATACTGAAATTCAGTTATCTAGTTATCTTATTTCATGGATATCATTATAATTTGTCAATTTTAGTTTCCTTGTCAACTGTCATAATAATTTGTTTACAATTTTTCTTAAACATTTCTGATGATGGGATCGTTTGTAGATCTTGAAACCGGTTAAATAAAATAATTTTGTTATACTTATTGGTAGTACGCGAAGTAATTTTTTATTTAATCATGGATTTCTACCAAATAGTGAAAAGTGAAAATATTAACTACATACTGGAAGGATTAGTCGGCGGTCCTATCTTATTAACTCTTATTAACTATTTAGAAATAAAAGAATAAATTGGCGGTTCAGCGCCATCTGTATTGCAATGGCGACACTACTACTGTTCAATTTAGTGTAGTACATCTCGGCTAAATATGCAGAAAATTGAGAATATGTAGAACAATTTTTGTTCCAACACGCTGGCTGAACCAAGTAACGTATCAAGACGTTCTTGGTCGAAAATGAATAACCAATAATTAACTTAGACAACCCTACTTTCTAATTACGATAAGTATGTGTACAAATAGTAAAAAAGGTGTCGAGTTTATGACGGATTTATGACGGATTTTTCAATAATTTGAGAGAGATTTATTTAAGGCGAACGAAAAATATTACTATAAAAATAGTGGGAGTCTCTAAGTTGATCCTTTATTGATAAATCTTTTTTTATTTAACGCCCTATCTACTTTAATTTCAGAATGGTGTTGGAATAAAAATGTGTCCACATGTCCCGTTTTTAGTGCTCAAATTCCGCACCCTTAATTGCTTTCCATACTCATCGCAGGTTTCTTGATAAAGATAATTATTTATGCATTTCTTTCTTATCTTAATTCGCCAAGATATAACTATAAAACAAATTGTTTTGTGTAAGTAACAGGAAGTAACAGGAAGATAGAAATGTGTTATATCCAAGTGTTGGTCTGATAGGTTAATAGCAGGAAGGACTTTCAGTCGCCTTTTCAGGACAGCTTTTAATTTCCTGCAGTCCACGGTTATGACTCAAGTTACGACACTTTGTCCGCGGAAACTATACCATTACATTCTTTAACCGTACAAGGTGATTCTGAAATAATCTGGATGACTACCAGTTTAATACAATTTGTTTTTCATTGTGGGAGTAAAATTATCTCAAAATAGCGACAAGCACTGACTTCCAATTCACCAACTCTGTCGGTGCTCGATCATCATCAAGAAACTTCCGCTTTACATAACATTTATTTCCATAATGTTTAGAATTTCAGCAGAACATATGGAAAAAATTTACAGCCTTCGCAAAGATGCAACCGGGGGAGATATTGAAAACGACGAAGCAGACTGTAACCCTTGTGTGTTTGGGATATTTCCGCATACGCGATAGCGTTTTAAATAATTATTCATACAACACCTGCACCGATTTATAATAACTGCTTTCCTGTTGTGGCATTCTCTCGCATTTGCGACGGTAGACTGTCCCACTCTGAAAAGCTTACTCAGACTGAGTGGTCTAACGCGTAGCGGCCAGGCGCTCGACTTTAATAGTGATGAACGATACTGTGATTTTTCTATATCAGTGATTTTAAAACGTGGCGTGATCACGACTTTTGTAGTGTTAACATTGAATTATAATACTGGAACGCTTTTTTGATTAAAATGTGAAATCCTGAAATTAAAATATTAACTACTAAGGCACGAAGTCGCTTGCTCCACATGTTAAAACATATGGCCGAAAGCAAGAATGGACCAATTTGACAAAGCCAGTCTTAAGACACGAAGTCGCTTGCTACACATATAAATTCTTATGGCAGTGAGCGAAAATGGTCTTAAAGGGTCTGAGTGATATACGCTTTGACATCGATTCGCGTGTACGCTCAGGTGCGTGACGTATGTGACAAATGGAAAAGAATCTTTTCGGTGAATATGATCCCCCATAATAGGATACTAAAAAGATTTTCAATGCTAATAGCATTAGGATCTTTCCTTGTATTCATAATCGCTGGTCGGCGTGTAGCGAATAGGAAGAGTAAACGTGCGCCATAGGCAAAAGAGCCGAGAAATTATAATTTTTGGTGAGTTTGTCTAAACTCTGAAGTTATGGGGATTATAATATTGTTGTTGACTAAAATCTGCGATTATGTTGAAACTCAAATGATAAGTACGGGGGTTGGAATATGACCACTCCAAGGTGAACAAGAAATTTATGACTAACATTTTTTGAGAAATATGGTGATGGGAAAATGGGATAAGGCATTAATATAACGATTGGTGTGATTGGGTTTCCTAAAGACCAAATAACTAAGATATCAGTTAAGATGACGACTGATCAAATCAAAACATGTATGAAGAGCACCTTTTAATTAAATTCAACTCCGATGTTGAAACGAATATTGGAATAATGGTTATTGAGATAGTCTAGGAATTGATCTAAAATGGAATGACATATCTGAACCAACACTTGGAATTAAAGCTTCAAAGACCGTTCTCCCTTGGTTGCTAATATCTTCATGGAACCTTTCGAAGAACAGGCTCATTAATCTTATAGTTTTAAACCTAAATGTTGCTTCCGGTACGGCGATAACACTTTCGTAATTTGATCATAAGGTCGCGCCACCTTAGATCAATTCTTAGACTTTTTTGGAGTACTACCTATATGCCACAGACGACTCATGCTTTATTGGGGTACCATTTTTTTCTCAGACAGTTGTAGTGTGTCGATTTTTCACATTCCTAAACGCGTATTGACTTATTACTGATCTCCGTTTTTTTCTGCAGCTATTCCACAATCATCCTGTAAATGTAAATGCTGCGGTAATCAAAAGCATGTCATTTTACCTGAAAGGTCGAGCTGAATCATAAAACACTGCGGCAAAAACAACACATTCCGCGAACTGTTAAAAAAATGCTCGTTTGACCTTTCCGTAAATAGTCCCAGTTTTCAACTCGGCCTGCCTGTCACAATAATGCAATCCCCGGCTTTGTGAATTATACATGCCAACAAGTTGACGTATATCCTGACGTGGCGAAAGTGAACACGCAATTTTCATGACGTGTTACGCAATTATTACTTAATAAACTCTAACGATACCAGACTTCGCCCATGATAATTAATCTGTATTCCAATTTTTCGTTATGTGTTGAAATCCAATAAAACACATCAACCCACACCTCCGTTTCCAGAAAATAAGTGCAAAAGGTTATGGCGTGTTTTGTCAGATAGTAAATTTGAGTTAATTATTGTGTTTTATGGGTTATTTTATGTTTTATTTTATGACTAAATGTTAACATGTAAAATGTATCGGATGTACACATACAATAAAAATAGTTTTTATTGTGCATTCGTACATTTTATCGTGATAATTGTGATTGAAAGCAAGCAAATACAATAATTTTGAAAACAGATTCAATGCATTTTTGTAAATTATATATATTATACACAGTATATATATTTTGGTCAACAATTTGCAGTGAATATTTATAATTCAAAAAATTATTGCATACCGTGTATCACTTAAACATAATATGAAGTAAAGAGAAGAAAATGGGCCTGTATTTGAATTCTTGAGGCACATCGCACCCGACTGCAGATAAAAAGGTTCAACAAACAGTAGATACTCGTACAAAGGTGGTATGAGCTTTTTGTTCCCAAGAACTTTTATGTTCCTGAATTTAGACTTAAGTAATTTAGCTGGGGGCCTAAACTCCAGAAGTTATAGTTCTAAACGTGGAAATAAAGTAAAATTATTCCTATGGTACTAACAGCCGTTCTCATATTCTGGATTGATCACTTTGGTAATAGCGTTTTCATATTCCTGCAGTCATTGAAACTTTTGGTGTTCTTTTATATCTGCAAATGGTGCCATGTTCCCAAAGTGAGAATTTTTCTTTTAAGAATCCTGCAGGAGGACCTGGGCCTTTCTTCTAAATTTTGGGAAGTGTTTTAAGATGGATTACATTCTTCAGTTCATTCTTCCTTCAAGATTTCTAATTGACTTATGTACCTACTTATTTCTTGTTACAGTTATTCGCTGTCATCTTCCACGAAAGAATTCTTATACCGAAATTGGTCTGTATATTTGTGTAAATTTTTGGCAATTGTTTTAGTATTGAAAATACTTCTGGGCGCGTGTATATTATGTATATGGGACTCATCTTACGAAAAATGTATCGACTTGCGACAGATTCTGTCGTAGTGCAGCGATATTCAGCAAATACTAAAATTTTAACTTTGAGTGATCTCAAATTGTAACCAGATGAAACACTCACAGATGATTCTACAAGTCTTTTGGAAATTACGACTTTTTTGGGTGGTAGCGAAAAAAATTAGGGGTGAAAAAGCACTAAATCTATCCCACCGTGCGCCGGGAGACTCTCGGGCATCTTACGCGAAAGTCGGAGAACTTTGCGTTTTTTTTTAATTGTTGAAGAAATATTGACGTTTTTAATGGTGTAAATTTTGTGTAAATACAAGAAGCCAAACTAATTTTATTGCACCTTATCTAAAATATGTCGCCACATCGGTAACAATACGTTCCACTTTGAACCTGGATAACTTTTTTTTTTCACGATATAGATTTTGTTTTTTCTTAAATAGAAAACTTCCTTATGGTATAACGAAGTTATGATTTCGAATAATGTATGGTCGCGTTTCAAAAATAAGTCCGCTATAACACTTTCAATGCGCCGATGTCAAAAATTCACTTTCGGTGCACGGGACGAGCCGTGCGAGTGAAAAGGATAGACTATGGGGAATAGCCGAGCACCAGAAGGAGACAGAACGCGGCCAAGTTACTCTCCAAAAGAACAGCGTTGTAATGCCACCTTTAAAATCTTTCAATGCACTTTCAAAACTCTCTTTCTGTAATAGCCACGAAATAAATGCTAGTAAATGAGGTAGGTACTTGTTTAGCGAAACTTTTACTGTTTATATCATCTGGGGAAGGATAATTTTTTTGCAAAATTTTCCATACATTTTCTTAAAGTTGCAGCAGCTCTGTGAAGAATTTGCAAATCTGATAATGCATCACCCGTTGTTTCCAGATTAAAATCAGACGATTCGTTTGTTGAGCTTGCGTCCTCATTTACATGCTTGATTTTTTTGTCAAAAGTTCTTTGCCAGAACACAACAAATCACCTGACCTGACCTGGTCTACGAATAAATTGAATAGAGCCTTTAAATCTTTTCGACAATTTCATTTTCAGTTTCGCGGATTGTATTGGGGATCTTTCTGCATTACGTAACATATAATTATATTTTTGTGTTACTGCAGTTACTTAATGACAGCTTTTCTTTATTATCTAAGATGTGTTCTTGAATCCAAGAAGAAAATGTTAAAAACAGGCGATCGGTACTTTTTGTATTTCTGTCAGTTTTATTTTTGTGGGAATTTATATTTCTGGTTGATATGTACTCTACGTAGCACAATTTGTGGTATTTTGCATCGTATGCAAATAAGTCTTCATACAAAATCAGTCTAGAGATAATACGATTGTCATTTCTCTCTCTTGCAGCATTTTTATGCGAGTGGAATCACCCGTGCCTATAGTAACAAGGGCAAACAATACATAATTAACCAAATAAAACATTTAGTACTACGATACCAGTTTGAATTGAAGTAAGTAATTTCCTTTTTCTTTTGCCAGATCCTCCACAAATTAAGGCAGTGGATAGTAGTCCGCAAGTTACGGATTCCCATCTTCAAGTGTACTACAGTTCCGCAAGTTATGCGTTATACTTTCGTATAAGTACTTCGTTAGTTCAATCCCCACCCAGCAGCGTTTGTGGGTAGGTAGGTTATCGTAGAGAGCTAGTGGTTTGTTACTCTCGGGCCGGGTAGGATCGGCTCCCGTAAAGGTTATTTTAGTATTGAAAATACTTCTGGGCTCGTGTATATGGGACTCATCTTACGACAAATGTATCGGCACGCGACAGATTCTGTTGGTGTCGCGCGCAGTCGAGGTCGCTAATAAATTGGATGGAGAGCGCTAGCCAGATCGCCAGATGTAAACTATCTAAGGTACGGCGAGTGCGAGTACCGTTTAAGAGTGATATCGCGTTGCAATAAAAGTCCAAACTGTACAAAACTGATGCGTTAATATTTTGTTACGTATTGCGTCAGTTTGACTATGTGCCTTGTGCTTGTCACAAATCATTTCTTTTATTGTGTCAATAATATACCACCTTGAAATGGCACAGATCACTTTTGTTGGACATCTTAGAAACCGACCAGTTGTGTCGGTATTTTCAATACGCCTATGATACTTGTGTAAGATGCGAGGTCTGTGAATTTTGTTCTTATTTGCTTGTATGTCGTCAGCATACAAACGTTATTACAATTACAGTGCAGTATGAAGTTTGCAAAATTACTTCCTATTAAATTCTAAAACAAAAAAATATGAACCACGTTCCCCGAACAGCGTTGAAAAACAAGTTACTCTAAAGTTCATTATTCTTTGTATGTACCACGCAACTTGTTTATTACGGAGTAAACGTCTACACTTTACAATAAGATTTTTCTCATATTACCAACTTAAACCATACTTAGTCATATAGTCATGTAGGTGCGACCACACCACGCCGTATATATTAACCGCAGGGCAGTTAAATTTTGAATAATTAACGACCCAAAGTGCATAAAAGCTATGTTCGACCCCACATGCGACCAACACGTTTTGTTTGAAACTGTTGACCAAAGTTCATGTTGAGTCTAGTTCAACTTCATCGGGAGCAAATTGAACGTAATGGCTAGTAATTTAGCGTTCTGACAGCGGACACAGTCTTTTATTAGCAATTATGGATGCGCATGTTCGTGATCAAATAATTTTACGCATTTATCGTTTAGGCATCTATGCATGTACCTTGACCCATTTGAAAAGCAGTAATTAGTCCTACAGGGTGATCGAAAGTTTCTAACATATAAACATGAAAAATACTATCAGTGAAGGGGCTGAGGGTAAAAAGGAAAGAGTATTCATAATTTTGGGAGTAAGGTCAAAATTCGTCTATTTTTGAATAAATTTGCTTTTTAGAATTAGATGTTGACAGTACCTTGATTTGTAATCATTGCTTGGTTGGCATAAACTTAATTATATTTATTTTTATTTCATGTGTTTTATATTCCGATTTTTTGAAGTCTATCATAGAGAGCATAAAACTCGCCTTAGACTATTCAATGCTACATCCTAAATAGACCATAAGCTGATCACTATCGCCACCGTTATTGCAACTCTTTTTGCAACTGACGCCGACTCCAATAATGGCAAAACTAATTCATTACCGGCATCGTAATTAGACTTCAATAACCTTAACGTCCTTTCAGTATGCATCGAATGCAAAACATATTCCTGTTACAGACGTAATCACAAGGCGCCAGAGTTCGCAAATCTATTCATTCACCAACGGTAATGCATTACTAAGAAACTACGGAACGCGATGTTTGTGCAACTGCATTTCGAGAATGTCTATATTTCAAAGCAACTGTAATCGAAGTTGGATGTGATGGCAAATTTTGTCTTTTGGGTCCAACGGTTGCAAGATTTTGCGAGTGATGCGGAATAAGTAGCCTGTTCGTAGGAATCGGTGAGGACCAAAACAATAATAAAATAAGTAAAAAACAATTTTTAAGTTAAACGGCTTTATTGTAAAGAAACATAATAATGATGCAGATAATGTACTAAAAACTAAAAAATAATTAGGTAGGTACCAGTCATCACACCACCCTCCTCATCAATCTAGAGCATTGATCAGACTAAAATAAAATCGTGGGACCAGTCGAATTTCTATTATCTACAGTCAACTGCTCATACCATTATAGGTATGCTTTGGATGCATCTTCTCAATAGACAACATCGCAGAACGATCATTTACATATTTACTCAGGTTACGCTACGCCCCACGATTTTATTTTAGTTGATCAATGCTCTGGATTGATGAGGAGGGTGGTGTGATGACTGGTACCTGGTACCTACCTAATTATTTTTTAGCTTTTAGTACATTATCTGCATCATTATGTTTCTTTACAATAAAACCGTTTAACTTAAAAATTGTTTTTTACTTATTTTATTTTCAAGTTATTAGTTTTTTTAGTTTGTTTTTGTTTCGTTATTATTTTTCTAAAGTGTACTGTGTTCTACTTGTCAAGCCCTTTCGGTTGATACCCATATTGAGGGGATTGAAAAAAAGTAATCCGCCATTTTGTGGTGGCGGCCATCTTGGATTTTGAATTTTTCATGGTGTACTGTATTCTACTAGTTAAGCCCTTTCATTTGATACCCATATTGAGGGGATTGAAAAAAAAGTAATCCGCCATTTTGTGGTGGCGGCCATTTTGGATTTTGAATTTTTCATGATGTACTGTATTCTACTAGTTAAGCCCTTTCATTTGATACCCATATTGAGGGGGTTGAAAAAATATCTAATCCGTCATTTTGTGGCGGCGGCCATCTTGGATTTACAATAATACTGAATATACATAATTATATTGTCATCACAACTAAAGGTGTGTACCAAGTTTCAGATCAATCGGTCAACAGGAAGGGGGTAAAATTTCAATTACTAGATTTAACCCACACAAACAAACAAGGCAAGCTAAATAAAACCGTTTAAAAATGCTGAATTTTACTGTTCATATTCCTGACCTGACCTGACCTGAAGATTTTTGATCTTTTGCTATTTCGGATGGAGTAGAGGAAGACAGATCCGTTGCGTATATTTATATTATTAGGTATGTCGTAATAATATTAGGACGTAATATTATGTAATAAAGTTTCCTCGATTTAAATTCTATTGGAAAAAATTCACAGCCTTCGCAAAGATGCAACCGGGGGAGACATTGAAAATGACGAAGAGACTGTAACCCTTGTGCGTTTGGGATATATTCGCATACGCGATAGCGTGTTAAATAATTATTCATAAAACACCTGCGCCGATTTTTAATAACTGCATTCCTGTTGTAGCATTCTCTCACATCTGCGACGCTAGACGGTCGCACTCTGAATGAAGACTTCATTCAGAGTGAGCGGTCTAGCCGTCTAGCGTGCAGCCAGACGCTCGACTTTAACCGCTAGCGCTCGGCTCTCACCGCGTGACGCATGTGGCAAATGCAACAGAATATTTTCGGTGAACATGATCCCCATATAAGATACTAAAAACATTTTCAATGCTAACATTAGGCTGGGACCTTACAAAACGTTAAAATTAGACCGCAAAACTCAAAAGTAGACCGCAACACCGTATTATGTCTATACCCCTACCACGGGTGTGAGTAGGTATTGTTTTTCGAAAATCAATATCGGTAATGTCAAAGTTTTCATGTTACAGAAGAAGTATTGCTAGATTTGCTGGATTCTTATATGAACGTTCTTCGATTTCGTGCCAAATCTCTGTTTTCATATTTCCTTCCAAATGCCCATATTTCTTATAGGAACTTAATGTTTGATGGCCAATAATTATGAGTATTACAGTCACTCGGTGATGATGGCACGCATTACATTCTGGTGATAGCATTTTATATGCAGCACATACTCGTATTTCTATAAAGCTGGTGTAACTAATCCCGAGTCTCGCAATTCCCAATTCATTATGTGATCCACCCTTTAGGGAGAGCCAAGGATGTACAATCCATCCGTGGCTCTAGAGAAGTTGTTCTACGATTGACATTACGGATAACAGCTGAGATGGAGTATTGCTCCATTGTTCTTGCCAGATGTCCGTGGGTACCTCTTCTTTTAATCAGATTCCTCCTTGGTGACGCGAACAGTCCTGTTTTTGATCAGTTTTTATAGGACTCTGTTTCGGTACAGTTGTGAGGATGGAACTTAAATAATTGTGCTGTTGTCTCAGACATATTGGGTTGGCCTGCAGCACCGCGAATATACACTGGAAGCAGAAGCCAGTCGAGGTAAGTTGACTTCCACCGGCAGGGACCACAGCAATCTTCAAGCCATCCCGCGTAGGAAAAATCTTTTTCAATTGCTAGAACAAGCACAACCCGTTGTGGAACAAGTATGTATCGATTGGTCAAGTATAGAAGGTGACATACTCGTAGCAGTATGGGCACGGAGTGACAGGCAAGAAGCTGAAGAAGAAATTGACATTAATCTGAAGCGGTAAATTGAAGAAGAAGAAGAAGAAGCAGAAGAAGGCGTTTTACTTAACAACATACAACCGCTTATTTTGTTAATCATAATTACAAAAAGTAAACAAAATATGCGTACATGGTGGTCCACTTAAAATACCAAGGAACTAAATTAAAAGAATCTGTACTTACACCTAATGATATTTTCTCTCGTATTACGTGACTAAGCGTATAAAATGTATTAAATCCGTTCAGGTCCAGCATATACATTAACAGAGACTTACTTACATACGTTGTTAAGAAAAATGACTTTTTACTGAGAATTCAGAAGCATCTCCGCGATACTTGTTTTAACATCCCTAACCTAGACCTTGACCGAAAATGCACGATTTAAAAATACTTTTACAAAGCAAGTCTTTCGTACATAAAGAGCGCAGACCGCAGAGAAATTATCGTAACATTATGAGCTGGGCTGAAAGCTGAAGATGTCATGGCAGGTATGCGAACGCTTTTCTGTTCGTTTTTTGGTTCGTGCCTCTTTTCAACGTCCGGCCATGTCCTCTTGACGAAGGTCAACCGCACGGCAAAGGCTTTTTACCCCACTGATTTCTCTTTTAGGGCAGCTGCGAAATTGATGATCGCGTGCCCCAGTGAATTTATGCAGCGTCCGACTCGCGCACATCTGTGGGTATATGCAAGCCCAAATGTGTGGCATTATATTAATTGCATATATATTTATCTATGTTCTTTAAGTGAACGATTCTAAAATTATACAGGGTGCAACATAAAGTTTTGTGTATTCTATAGCGTAAAACAGTGGTTCCGAAACTGACTTGGATCACCGAATCCTTCCAAAAGATTCAGTAGATAATTTTACATCCTATACAACACTTTCCAGCTGTTTGTCTGAAACATGGATTTGATTCAAAAACAGCCTCAAATTGAAGCTCAGATTCCCCATGTAGTAGTAGGAGATAGTGGAATACGTTATCGAATTCGACAGTATATTTTATCAAAAATTTGCTGTCTGTGATGATACTACTACTACTACTACTACTCCATTTTTACATAAACAAACGTGTTGCTTTGTAAAATTTAAAAAAATATAATTGTCGATGGCATCACTTCTTTGATTTCGATCTTTATTTGTCCCACGTAAATGGCTGTGCATGATTTTGTTTATGTTTTTACCACTAATCATAATTATATTTTAATTTTATTATCAAGTTTTGAAAATATGTATTGAAAATTTCATTATCAGAGCGTCTAACACATAATAAACACAAGTTCAAAAGTGGGCTATGAGTCAGTGCCATGTTTATATTGCCAATTACAAACATATTTCATAAATCAATTACAAAATAATTTTTGTTCATGACTATTATTGCGCGTTAACTTCTGAAGAGATTAATCAAAGTAAATTCTTAGTTATCAAAACTGAGTTCTCAGACGCGGCTTATGCTTTTTTAATTCAATCACCGAAAGCCATATGGACCAATTTCTAATCCCCTCTGCGTAAATTAAACCCTTTGTACTGCAATACAAAGCTCTATGAACTATTCAAGAGGAACAACAGAGTGATAAATAATCATTGGTTTAGGAAGACACGAAGTTATTTGAGAATTTCATTACAGAGCGTAGAAAACTTGGGTCTGTGTTTGCCTAGAAGATGAGCAAACTCAAACAAGTTTTGTTTTAAAATGTAGTTGGTCGTTGTTTGATAAGAAAATCAATCAGAACTATTTAAGGAAAATGGGCGGATGAGACGGTTTCAAGCAGGATGGGGTAGGGAAAATATACATTGATTTTGTTGACACAAAGGGAGGATATATTTGCTTGAGAATGAATAGGTGTTTAACTGATGCAGGAAGGTATTCGAGGATATAATGCTTTTCAAACGACCATCTAAATTTAGAAGCTATCTCGGGTCATTCAATCTACAAGGTATTGTATTATATATAAGGTCAGATATAACGGTGACTTTATTGTTTGATTGTTGCAGTCGAAATTCATTTTGGTTTCTGAAAGTTTCCTGCTAAAGTACCCATAGTCTTGGCTCGTAAAAATAATATCGGGAGTGAAAAATTGACATTAGTTCAATAGGAATCGAGCTACCGACACCGTGGGACGTTCTGCCACGTAGGCCAGTCGTCCATCACTCTGAATCTGATGAGTGGATGGTTGGAGTTCACTTAACTGATAGATTGATTCATTAAAGTCGCCATTAGAATAAATGGTTCTTTTCTTTTATGAGTTTTACCTTTTTTATATTTTTTAACAAGCTGATCTAAATATTGTTTCCATATACATATAGTGTATCGACTAAAGCGAACATGAAAATTTTATATTATATAAACCTAGAACGATCTCTGAAATCGGTGCAGCTTTTTATGAAAACCACGTTCAGCAAAAGAACTAGTCTTGGCACAAGTGATACGATTAAAGCTTGAATGTCTGGATTTTGAAGAATAATTGATTTCTCTATAACATCTGCCGTTCTATCTTCTTCACAAAACATGTGAAACTACTTTTCGATTACCATGAATTGAAAAATAAAAAGTCTACTCACAATAATGGGAAGAACTTTCAAGACGTTCTATAGTGAGATTTTTCGAGATATATACCTACTCAAAGTTGGTAGGAACAAGTTTAAAAATAAATGAACTTTCTCATATTTATTTTTGCTCTTAACTTCGATATACGAGTTTTCAACTTCTGCCTTCAAACATCTGAGAACATCATGAATAATTTCGTACATGCTGAGCAGATTCCGTGGAGACTTCTACTTTGACACAAAATAAAACTGCTACAAAATCCATTTTCTTAGCGAAATCCCCGACTCGTGAAGATCATATAGGCACATATGTATTTAGCTTTATTTACTGAAAGCAGATAGGGAATGCAGATAAGTTCAAGGCAAGTGCATTCGTAGAAGCCTACAAACAAATTATCGAGGATAATAATAATCATTAGGAGATATAATCGAGAGATAAACAACAAATAAAAACAATTTTAATTACTACCGTGTTCAGGTAACATTAATAACGTCCAGTCGGAACCATTATAATGGCAGAAAAGAAAGGGGAAACATCTATCGTCTCGTACAATTTAGATTTAATGAACGAGAAAATATCTGCACCGTTAGCTAAATGTAATGAGAAGGATCTGCGGCAATTGGAGAAAATTAATCTTAAAGTTGTATTTATGTAGTCTGTAATATAAATTAAGATGTAACAGTATACATACCTTGTTAATTATTGAAGATATTTGCCAACTTTCTGCCCTGACCAGAATATACTTCACAAAGAACAAATTTGGTACAGTAACAACACAATCCAGTTCTTCCCCGCTCGTCAACGGCCTTAGTACTCCTCCTAATCTCTTAGTTCCTCGCTCTATCCGTCGAGCTGGTTCCCTTTAGCGCACCTTTTATCCCCTGATGGCAGACTTGTAGACCGTGAACGCTTTTCCTATAATTATTGTGACCGACGAGAGAGGGACCCTGCCAAAATGTGTTTGAGATCATCTAGCATCTAGCTGATGGGCAAAGGAACTGCTACACACTTGACAATAAATTGTATTTCTGGCCAAGATGTGAAATTGTCATGAAGCAAACTAAAGCAAAATAAATTTTCGTTACCAGGAAGAACTACAACTTTTCTTGCTTCAAAAAACGACAGACTCTAGGTACTTCTAGCTTTACTGATTCAGACGACGCTGATTCAACTGTAAGGGGAGATAATGAACACCAAGATTTCTGAGACTTCTCAAATACTTGGTGTAATTCAAGAAGATTTTAAGGAAGAAGCTAAGCTGCCATCGAATCGCCGCTAGAGTATCCAGATACTGATTTACTTGTCTTATAGATAGTAACCACTTGAATGCACTTCTGCAGGAAGTTATTCCTAAAAAGATAAAAATGCTAATGAAAGAAGAAACTGTTAAACGATGGCGTCCTTGGAGTTTCAAGTTTTACCAATTGGGGTAGGTACGTTTATCTAGGAGAACAAGAAAAACGACTGAATTTGAATAGGTACCTACTCGGGTTCCTATCTACCCTTAACTGTTCCAATAAAAAAATCATAATATATGCGACCTCCCTGTGATATTCCAATATTTGAAGGGTCAGGGCATCTTGGTAAAAATTATATTGTAACGTATTTCGATTTTCCACTTTTTATTTACAGTGACTTTATGTGTATGTACAAATATTTACAATGATTAACAGTGATTTGAGAACTTAAAATTAACAAATTGAACAATAAGCAGCGAAATATATACAGGCAGTAAGTAACAACAAGCAGTGAAAATTAAACAATTAAGCGAACAATTAACCAATTAATTACCTAACCTAAACAGTCCACAGTAAACAAATCAACAGTTCAAACTCTCTAAAACACTCGTCTTCAACCGACGGTTAATCACATACGAAGACGCCCCGGTACACTTAAAACGCCAACTAAAGAATTCGCACTCGCGTACCGTACCGACACTAAACGCGTATCAACTTATACTCGCACGGAACTATTAAACGCCCGGTTCTTATCGCATTCAACATTCGCTTCCAAACTTCAGACTTCAAACTGTAAGACTGTCCACTCGGCTTCTTGCTTCCCATTTTATAATGGTCTTAGAAGGTTCTCGAAAATTATCGATCAAACATTGTTCCAGAATGAGAATCTTCGAGATAGACTATTCTTTTCGGGAATCATAAACAGCGACAAGGTCGCGCCGTCATAAATCAAAGCCTGCTCGCCGTAAACAAATAATGTGTCACCACCAGGGGCGTCGCTGACGGGGCAAAAGTTCGTATCAATATCAAATAAATAAAAGCTATTATGCAATTGAGGCTACTGGTGAAAATCAAGGAAAACCTCGATCACTCCTAGGAGATATGGTGAAACAACATCCAACGACGATCTGGAAGGGAATGGAAGATGTTTGGGAATGGGAAGGAATTTCTGCGGGCTGAAGAAAAAGAGTGTTGCGGTCAAATTAGACCGACTTATAGAGCACTACAACTATGCTTGTAAACTGTGTTACCAGGAGAAACCGTTTAGAAAAACGGAGTTTTCTCAAACCCAAGAATCAAATATTTCAAATTTCAGGAATGTTCCATGTAGGAAAAAAGTATACATCACTTTAGGAAAGGAAACTACAAAATCCATAACATCTCTTTATTTCCAATGTATTATGTGGAATAACATTGGACCCAGAATAATTTTTGAATAATTTATTAAACTAACGATCAAATTTGTCCTTTCAACATAATCTCCTGGAAGTTTTGAACTGTTGAATCTTTTATGGGAAACATTTGCTGATAGATACGGACAAACGGGCTTGTTTGATCTTCAGATTTGACACCGCTAGATTTTTCCTATGCAGATTTGTAAAAGCTATACAGGGTGTCTGCCTCACGCTAGCGTATTTCCTCCATAACTCAACAGGAGTTGTAGATAGCGAAAAATGATTAATGAAAGTTGCATCCAATCAAATTCCTCACATTATAAAATTATTTTCTACTATGCAGGGAGTCCCATTTCTTCTGCACAGCACCTAACTTTGTTTGCTTTAAAGGAACAACCTGTATCTTATTACATTTTTGAATTGTTTGTTGAAGTTAAGGGCCACTTCATTAACCATACATTGGGTCTAAGTCTTACAGTTTCGGCTTTATGTGACGTTAAAAATTTTAAAATTTTTCAATTTTCAAATTCATGGAAAAGGTGCGAGATAAGGAAAACTGACTTACATGTCCCTATCCTAGTTTTTAATTCTCTATCTAATGGGTCTGGAAAATACTGCTTCCTGATTGGCAACTTATTGTCATTTTTTTGACCAATCAGGATGCAGTATTTTCCAGACCCAATGTATGGTTAACAAAGTGGCCCTTGAATTCAACAAACAATTCCAAAATTCGATCAGATACAGGGTGTTTCATTGAAGAAAATAAGGTTAGGTGTTGTGCAGAAGAAATGGGATATCCTGTATAGTCGAAAATAATTTTATAATGTGAGGAAGTTTTTCGATATCTACAACTTCAGTTGATTATGGAAGAAATACGCTAGCGTGGGGCACCCTGTATTATACACCCCGTTTCACTGTAGTAGCCGATAGATGGCAATTAAAAATAGTTAAATATTCGCTTTCCGGAAGTAGGTAGCAATTTATATTGTCTTTTACGGTAACCTTCATAAATTTCATAAAACTGACATCCAAGAGCGCTCGGGCTTTGGCTGTCAATTTTATTCGTCAAATTGCCTGGCAACAAAATTTAGTTGAAAACAAAAATTTATCCGGTAAAATAAATGAATTTGGGAAGAGAAGGGATGGATAAAGTAAGAAAATTGAATGGATAATGGAAGATTGATACATAAAATTTAAGAACTTTGACAGCAGCAACTTTTTTAAAATAAATTATTTGAGACATTTGATATTTCCTTTTTATAAAATTTTTAGTTTCAAGATCACATCCAGGCCCATGCACAGATGCTGGTATGCTTATATATATTATTTGCTGGATAATAAATAAATAAATAAAATAAATGAACTACGTACGAAAATTTTTTGATGAAATTTCCTAGTACACCTTTTCATAAAAAAACACAGCGGCACATTTTTAATTTCCTTTCAAACAACTCGACATACCAATTCTTGCAAATAAATGCTATAATTACTAGTACAAACTTATCAAACAATGAGTTGTCTGGTCGTTTGTTCAAAATAACGGTATCGGCGCACCCTGACAAAAAATTCCAAGTTCATTATCCTACGTCCAGATAGTTTTCTAATTTGTGGAACGCAGAGATAACAGCTTCACCTTATAGAGTACTGTCCGTCTGAGCTTGGGATGGGTTTTAAAATTTTAATTAAACTTCTACAGAACATGTTTCTACAACACCTACAAGCGCATCAGCGCACAATGGAGGCCTTTGTTACCGCCAAGAGAAACTTTCTGTTCGTTTGTTTTCTTATCTCAGGCAACATCAATTAAAATTACGTGCAATGAGTCATCATCCATTACAGGCGGACGTGTATGCAACCTCAAAAAAGGCTTTTTAAGACGCTACTTCATCCTTAACACTGAGAATTAAAAGAGTACATATAAATATTTTGATGGCTGCTGCTATGAAGGTTCGAGATTGATGGTAGTTTACTTATGAGCCGATGTAATCTTCGTCCGACAAGGGTTTCACACTATAATAATTGAGGATGTAATGACTGACTAAGTATTTAACAAGCGGGTTCTGTGAAATGTCGTGTTGTTGGGAGAGTAATTTCCATCACAGTGCAAATTATTTGACTAAATCAGAAATTCGTTATTGTTTAGTAGAGCATCACTGACATTTGACATCATAATCTATCTCAGATCGTCATCGAAGATTCAGTAAATTGTAAAATTATAATTATAGAAGTAAGGAGAATAAGTAACAAAAAATCACCTGAACAAAGACAAAATGTCACTCGACGTTAAGCAAGAACAAACAGAAACATGAATGCTGCACAGAAATTACGTCGAAAATTATAACTAAATAATAAACATTTCCTACTTGGTAAATTACAATTAGATGCCAGTTAAAGAACAAAGAAATAAGTTTACATTTTTCGAACTACATACTTCAATACAGTTCAAAAGTTATAACAAAAAGGTTTCTTAAAATGCGTTCAGTTTTGCAAATAAGTATAATCTCTAAAAGGAGGTCTCAGAAGTCTGCAAAGAATTAAAAAAGCGAAAAAATTAAAAAAAAATAATTTACAGAATCCACCAAAATCGCGAGGACAGGACCATCATTAAGACGAGAGTGGTGATTTTGATCAGAAATGTTTTCACAGTAATAACAATAATAACAAAGTATAGTAATAAAGTATGCTTCGAAGTAATGCTTATTGTAATAACCTACATACTTACCCTAACACTAACGAACTATAAGCCAGGAGCAGGTAGATGTCCTTACGAAAAATCATTGCAAAACACTGAAAAATTCATTTCGGGTATAGGTTACAAGTTATACTCTACAGACAACGAAACGGAATGGAAGCCCGTCGTTCATATTTAATAATCTTCCATCAGACTAGAGCCCATCGAACTGACGTTTGCGGTTTACCAGTTACCTATTATCCAATATTAATCTGAAACGGGATTTTGTGGTCTTTGCAGTCTTCCCATATAACTAATAATTCAACATGAAATGTAGGTATGCCACAAACATTCATTTGAGAAATGACTAAAAATTCACGCTTCTGCTTTTATTACAAAGAACAGTTAATTTTAAAATAGGAAAAGTTCGGGATAATATTCTATCATTTATTACCTAAAACTACCAATGAAAGTTAATAACTTTATGCTGGAATGAAAAGTTTTAAATATGTATGTAACTGTTGAAGTGAACAAGAAAAGTAGTGGCGGGTGACAATGTCCAAAAATGCAACCTGATAATGTAACAGTTAGTAGGCGATAATGGTAAGCATTCTATGCCATCAACATCTTTTGCTTGTAAATGGTGTCACCAAAACTGAAACGGCAATTGACCACCTGAACATGCCTTCTTTATTTTAAAGAAGTTCTTCCGAAATTATATTTCCAAATACAGATAGTCGCTACCCCCCGAATTAAGGGTGCAGAATTTGAGCACTAAAAACGGGACATGTAGACACATTTTTATTCCAACACCATTCTGAAATTAAAGTAGATAGGGCTTTAAATAAAAAAAGATTTATCAACTTAGAGACTGGCACTTCTTTTATAATAATATTTTTCGTTCTCCCTCAAATTATTGAAAAATCCGTCATAAACTCGACACCTTTTAAATTATTTGTACACATATTTATCGTAATTAGAAAGTAGGGTTGTCTAAGGTCATTATTCGTTATTCATTTTCGACCAAGAACGTCTTGATACGTTACTTGGTTCGGCCGGCGTGTTGGAATGAAAATTATTTTGCAATCTCTCCATTTTTGAATATTTGGGCGAGTTGCAAAGTAAACTGGACGTTTGATAGTAGTAATAGATAATACATAGTGTGGTGCATTGCAATGCAGATGGTAGTGGCGCTTCAGTTTATCGAAAGCCCTCTATAGAGGGCTTTAAGTTTATCCAGGGACCGACTAATCCTCTCAGATTTATTCGGTTGCCGCTAAAACAAAAAACCTTGAAAATTCCATGCTGTAGAGGTTCCGTTGGAAGAGTTATTGCAGCTATGATAGAAACCAATCATAATAGATGAGTATATTTTGCATAATCTTAATCACACTTTTGGGCGATAGGTGGCAGCACTTTAAAGACTAACAGCTGATATATCGCAGCCTCAAAACACTAAAACGCCAGGACGAAATTTTACCGAAATTTTTAACACTGCCACTTTTCAAAAACGCGGTTTGCGAGTCTACGATAAGCGTTGTTTCGGAATTTTGTCATCCCGCTTTATATTTCTGCTTTAGCATTCCTAGGGTTGCAAGGTAGGTACCCTTAAAAATAACGTGTTTTGCGAGGTCGTCCATTTTCGTAACCCCGTCTTCCGTTCGTGTTGCAGGTATTTTTTGGTGATAAACACTTTCTTAGAAATCTAGTCTTTCAGAATCCTTCGAGAAAATTAAAGTCCGTAAACATTTGCCAAAATTATTAAGTAAATGGTAAGGTCGCCCAGGAAAAGTAGCTGCATTTGACTGGCTGATCACTCCGAGTACATCGGTCAAGGTATCAAGCAGGTAATGTGTGTTTAAATACCGCTGAGCGCGGTATGCAGCGCCTTGGTGGTTAAATGAATGGTGCATTAGGCTAGTAACGTGCTACGCTTGTGGTGGCGTCTCACGACGAATAATTGTAATGTTATTCCATTTTCTTTTTTTTTAATAAATATTCTGTTATTCGGTAATTGTAAATTGAGCGGAACCCGTTAGGCTGGAGCGAGTCTGCCATTTGATACATAAATATCTTTTGTGGCTATGTTCAGTAACAGACTCTTTGCATTGCCTGCGGAGAAATCCGCAGTTATCAACTATTTGGGTATGCAGCAGCGTTATAATAATCTCGAACGACCCACGAGCATAATAATAATTAATAAGTCATATTGACATTTCGCATTTACGTAAGAGCTTTGAGCGTGTTGCTCGTTGATGCCAGTCATCTTAGATCAACCGGCGAAAATAAAATTTTGTTGTACAAGGTGTCCCAAACTGATGGACGCGTTCTTATGGGAACACCCCTTATTTGAAGAGATAGAAAAAAATTAACCAAGGTGTCCGGAGCAGGGCCGTACCCAGAATTTTTTTTTCGGGGGGGAGTTACCCATCCTCTACTATCCTGAGCTAACCTTCGCATTTCCCTAAATGTAGAACACCCTACATCCCAAGGCCGTACGTAGAATTATTTTTCGGGGGGGGGGGGGGGGGGGGTGTTAGTATCTGAAAATAAAAATGTAGTAGACCCCGAGTCCCATCGTACCTTTTTCGTCTTGAATGATAACTGTAAATATAATGATAAAAGTTACCTAAGATCATTTTTATTTGTCGATTTGGTATGGTATTAATAGTTATTTACGAAACGCTCCTTCGTCGCTCGTGCTTCATTTGCGCGAATGCGACGAAGACGTCTTGGCGCATCGAGGTTCGTACAATATATTTTGAAACGAACATTCCTAATTGTTTAATTATTACCTATCTAATACGTTTCCAATTTAAAATTTCAAAAAATCAAGTGGTTACATTGACAGATTTCCATTTGACAATTGTAGAAAATGACATTTGGATTAATTTATTGAATTGAGTTGTCAAAGTGTCAATCGAATTAATTGCCATTTATCTTTATTCTTTCACTATTTTCAACATCCAAATTGGAGAAATGGCGTTTTGTTAACCAAACTTTATTGCTATCAAGTCAAATTATTTCTAGAAAGCCTGAAAGGGCCGAGTTGCGTTTAACAAAAAGAAACAACTGTTATGCTCGAGAACGGTTAATATAGAGACTAGGAAGAGACTCTTAACGTCGTATGTATGGAGTACATCATTATACGGGTGCGAAACTTGGACAATAGGAGAAGCGGATAGAAAAAGAGTAGAAGCGTTTGAAATGTGGTGCTACAGACGCATGATGAAGATACCGTGGATAGATAAGGTTAGCAATAGGGAAGTATTAGAAAGAGTTGGGGAAAAGCGAAAGGTATGGAAAACAATAAAGAGTAGGAGAGATAGGATGGTAGGACACCTTCTAAGACACGAAGGAATAGTTCGTGACATACTAGAGTCAGAGATAGGAATAAAAAGAGGTAGGGGTAGGCCTAGATTAGACTACTGCTCTCAAATAGTTAGGGATGTAGCATGTTCTACTTTTAGGGAAATGCGTAGGTTAGCTCAGGATAGAAAAGAATGGAGGTACGCGTCCAACCAGTCTTCGGACTGAGAACCTTATGATGATGAAAGGGCCAGTGCTTTTTGCTAAATTTCGCGCACTAGTGCGCGAACACTATGTTTGAATTTGTCTGTCGGGTTCGCGAAATGTCATTGAGTTCAAAAATAAGTTTACGAACGACGAACGAAAATAATAATGAGGAAAATGTTTTATTACAAGTATTAATGGAGAGCGCAGCAGCGCAGGAGAACTTTCCGCGACCATTCACGTCAACTTCCAAATTATTGGAAAAATAATGCACCCGCCAATTTTCGAAACTTCGAAAATTTTCGAATTTTTCGTAGCCAGCTGCTGTTATGACGTTCTCGTTTTAGTATTTCGGGGGGGGGGGGGGGGGGGTTGACCCCTCTAACCCCCCCCCCCCCCCTGGGTACAGCCCTGGTCCGGAGCTCAAATTTAATGAGAAAACCACTGGCGCAAACAAAACTTTGCTATCTCTTATCGTTTGGCCGTTAGAGGGCGATTCTCAAATTTCGTCGATTTCTTTTATGTCCTATAACTTGTTTATTAATAAAGATAATTAATTTTGGTAAAAACTTTCTTAAGGCACTTTTTTCCGTAAAATCCATTGCAATAGGAAGTTTTTTTACAGGGCGTTTAGATTTTCGTGCACCACCCCAAACTCATTTTTTTTATATAGACCACCCTATATATTATGAGATTTTTGAAAAGCTCGTAAAATTTCCTAAATTTTGATGTATCACTTGTCATGTTTATCTTAAAAACCATTAGCAACATTACGTTTTAAAAATTAAAATATTGCGCCTACAGAAATCAAGATCGCCATGACTAATAAAATGACATAGGATGCTAACATGTTATGATTAAAACCACAGATCTAAAGTTTCATTATAAGATTACTCATACTTAGTTATTATATTAAATTAATAATTCTTTAAATGTTGCTAATGGTTTTTAAGATAAACATGACAAGTGATACATCAAAATTTAGGAAATTTTACGAGCTTTTCAAAAATCTCATAATATATTATGAGATTTTTGAAAAGCTCGTAAAATTTCCTAAATTTTGATGTATCACTTGTCATGTTTATCTTAAAAACCATTAGCAACATATTATGAGATTTTTGAAAAGCTCGTAAAATTTCTTAAATTTTGATGTATCACTTGTCATGTTTATCTTAAAAACCATTAGCAACATTTAAAGAATTATTAATTTAATATAATAACTAAGTATGAGTAATCTTATAGGGTGGTCTATATAAAAAAATGAGTTTGGGGTGGTGCACGAAAATCTAAACGCCCTGTAAAAAAACTGCCTATTGCAATGGATTTTACGGAAAAAAGTGCCTTAAGAAAGTTTTTACCAAAATTAATTATCTTTATTAATAAACAAGTTATAGGACATAAAAGAAATCGACGAAATTTGAGAATCGTCCTCTAGCGGCCAAACGATAAGAGATAGCAAAGTTTTGTTTGCGCCTGTGGTTTTCTCATTAAATTTTAACTCCGGACACCTTGGTTAATTTTTTTTCTATCTCTTCAAATAAGGGGTGTCCCCATAAGAACGCGTCCAGTTTGGGACATTAGGAGAAACTCCTACATAATTTTTACGAAATGATGAAAACTGGGTATGTTGATAACACGTGAAAAATTGCCTCCGAGCCCGAAAAATAGCTTCCACCGTAGCGAATTTTTCCGTGAAAGCCAAAGAGGTAATAGTGTACTAATTCTATGCTGCAGGGCTGAAGGGGATGTTAAAGGGCAATTTATCGAGTTCGGCAGACTGTCTATTCTGCATTGATGGTGAAATTATTCCCCACTAATCTATATTCTGTTTCTAAATGGCTTGTTTGTGGAATGAAGTAAAAAAATGAATCAAACAGCTGCGCCCTGTTAAAGCGGCAGGAACGAAATATTAATCTGTTCGTTTCGTGTTATATAATTTGCAATGGTGTTGGATGAAAACAGTAACAATACTTTCCGTAAATCCCTTGCCTCCAACCAGGTTGTCTTCACTAACGAACATAAAATATGTTTGCTTGCATTATTTTAAACGTCCTTGATTTTCAACTAAAACGATTAAGAAGGCAACAGCATGCTCCAAGCCGAACTTCTTACCAAATTTGAGGTTTTCTCTAAACTTCCCACCGGGGAACAAAGCTGCGCTCACTTTATGCACATGGAGGCTCGTGAAAAGCATGTGACCCTCGAGTCATTTACATGAACTGAAGAAGAGTCGGGCAGATTCTGTCAAATACAGTTACCTATCCTGAAAAAACCCGAAACATGCAATTTGCACCGATTAGTGCAGCTCGAACGGTATCCGCTGCGGCCGCAAAGGTGGACGAGACCAATCATTCCCGGATCGTGCAATTCAAGTTCAATGTACACCGACCATTGATATTAAAATCCCCGTGCAAAGAAGTGATATTGGGCGCGAGAAATCCTCGCTCCGCGTCCTTGTCCGTGAACTCCGCTCACGTTGTACAAGTAAAAACACCCGACATGTGGTGCTTGTACATAACGTAATCGGTCTCGTACGGAATAAATTTCGATTAAATCGGAGAGACATTATAATTTACCCGACGAGTGTCTTAACCTGTTTTAATTAATCCGTCCCGTGGGAGTTGGTATGGCTATTGTGATCGGCCTTAAACTTGAAATACTTTTCCCGAGGCGGTAGGCCTTGGAGCGGGTCTCCGCATTTCGCCGTCGTTACGAAACGTAAATCTTCTGGGTATCGATTCGGGCATCTTTTCTTGTCACCATGCGTGTGTTTTCGTCATTTCTATTTTCTGGTTATTCAGAATCACATTTCTTTTTCCAATAGACGGGAATCCGCTACTAGATCTTTCCATTCATGAAAGTGATTTATATTTCTGAGGATGATATCGGATATCACTTTTTTGATTTTCTTTCGTTCTAATGTAGTGTAACATAAAACTTAATAAATATAGAAATTAGAAAAGGACGTCAGATATAAAATGAATTAGATCATTTATGAAATGTACAACCCAAGCTTTCATCATCATTATCATTACAATCATTTCTTGATTGAATAAATAAGGGGTCAGCTTCATCTTATTGCAGGCGAGAATTTCTCGTACCATATTGTAAAGTAATGCGAAAATAAACACCGTTTATTTTCACAACAGACTTTATTAATAATAGTAATACAGTTTGCGTAATCCACTGATTGATTTAACCCAATAACCCGGACCGATGCCTGTGAGCGAATGCCGCGCTGTCGCGACCGCCTCGCGCAACTCAGTCTCAACTTCACCGCCAGTTCCCGGTAATCCCGCGACATCAGGGGATAACATTCGGCCTTATAGTACGTTGACACACAATCAACTGAATGTAAAATTCAAATGCAAAACAGTACAAGAAATCCAGATGTTTCCTCGAAAGTGGGCTCCAGCAGACCTAATCCTAATTACAATAAGTTTATGAACGTGGCCACGTTATACATAATTGTCAATAAGGAGAAAGAAAATACATGTACATGAAAGAAATTTATAAGCTTAACATAATACTACCTGATAGTCACCGTACTGTGCACTAGTACAGGTGACGGGTGTACCTACAACAGAACTTTGTCAGAGGCACCGTGGCTACTGCGCTGGTCACTGATCAATGCCCCAACGAGTAATCCACCCTGTTGTACTAATGACTCGCATCAACCTTTCCCCACTGCTCGTGGACTCATTTTATATTGATGCTGCAGTCATCTACCGGTACACCCTGGTCAGTGCGGGACTCACAACACCCTGACCGCTATGTTGTACCCAGTACGCAACAACTTGTTTTCGCCATTCCGCATGACACGCTCTGTTGTTGTTACCGTAACTATCTCTACAACCCGGTTGTCCCCAATGACACGCAACAACTTGTTATCGCCACTCCGCGTGACACTCTCTGTTGTTGTTTACGCCACTATCTCTACAACCTTTCCCTAACCTCTGAACTTTCATCCAACCTCTCGCTTGCCTCTCCAATATGAATCCATGGTCTCATATTGTCCACGCCAGCTATGTTCTTGTACCGCAAGCGAGAGCAACGACTCCCCAGAATATCGGAAACTTCGTACCGATCGTTTCCAACAACCCTGGTAACACGAAACGGCCCACGCCATTTGGGCAACAATTTTTGACTCGTTCCTGTTGCCGGGTTACTATGAACTCGAATCAACACCAAGTCCCCTTCCATATATTTCCTGGGTTTATTTCGTCTCATATCAAATCGCCTTTTTTGATACCTACGTTTGATTTTCAGCTGTAATTGCTTCCATTTTGGACCTTATATCGGTAACATCTAAGACACGCCTGTAACGTATTCGATCTTAGTTAATAAGAAATTGCATTTTTAAACATTTAATGTTAATCCGTTAATTTTATAAATTTGCAAAACCTCTTTTAATATTTTGAGGCTCTCTGACACGGTGGAACTTTTGGAAATCGTAATTTTTCTACTGCTGAATTGAGCATACGTTGAAAAACTGCAGGAGCGTTAGTCAACCCAAAGGGCACCCTCAAAAATTCGTAATGTCCATCTTGTGTAATAAATGCAGTGTATGGGATGGATTCAGGGGCCACCGGTATCTGATAGTACCCAGAGAGAAGATCTAGATTGGTAAAATACTTAAATCCCGATAATCGCCTCAATTGATCTTCAGTTACAGGTAAAGGATATTTATCGGCAACAGTAATTTTATTCAGTGCTCTATAATCCACACAAAGACGTTTCTCCCCATTTTTCTTCGCAACTAATAATACCGGACTTGCATAGGGTGAATTAGATTCTCTGATTATCCCATTTTCTAACAAAATGCTTACTAATTCTCTTATTTGTTCACGGTCATAATCAGAAAACCGTCTGGGTCGATGAACTATGGGTTTGGTGGTTGTAAGATTTATTTTCATTTCTGTTAAGTTTGTTATGCCTATCTCGCTAGTATTAGTTGCCAGACATTTAGGGTACTCTTGTAGTAAATTTATGACCGAATTGACAGTTTCTGTTTCGTGGACACCAATATTGAGCTCCAAGTGAGAAGTTGAATTTACATTTAAATGTGGCGTATCATTCGAAAACACTAAACTGTTACCACTTTTATTATAACTGACGTCTTTTAATTCTGTAAAATTTTGCCCTATCAAAATATGAACACCCATCAAACAACAATCAACAACATAAAAACATATTGTTCTTCTTACGTTGACAATATTTACTTTTGGGGTAACTTCAGAATTACATCTCTCATTATTTGATCCAAAAAGCGTATTTAAAACAATAACTTCAGTCAGCTGCATAGGCTCCAGTGATAAAATTTTAGTTGCAGGGCGTGTCATTAACGAACACTCGCTGCCGAAGTCAACGAAGCATTTAAGGGTTTGGTTATTTATTTTAATATTTTTAAAGAACTTGCTGTTTGTTTGATTTCCTAAGTAATTTATTTGGAACTGTTTAGTTAATTGTTATTGTTGTTTGTCGGGACAGAAACGCTTAGGGTGACCAATTTTGTTACACTTGAAGCAACGAATTCCAGATTTAAAATAAGTATCTTTAATAAATGGTTTGCCACGTGATTGAATTGGGTATGTTTTACTTGTACTCGGAATGACATTAACTTCCGGATTTTTTGAATAAGTTGGTTTTTGACTGATACTTGATTTATTACCTTGGCGATCGTCTAACGTTTTTAGGTGGATAGCTAATAAACTCGGTTCTTTAATACCGGCAGTTTGTACAGAAAATCGTATTTGCTCATCCTTGATTCCGCCCATGATTAAATCAATTTTACCTTCGTCATTAATCATTAGGTTTAAGTGATTTATGAGTGACAATTTTTGAAATGCATATTCATCTACAGATGCTAACATGATAGATGGGATTGAATTCGGCGGTCAGATTTTGAGACAATGTGAGACTTACCAAGGGATCACCTTCCCTTACCTCCCTCATGTCACGCACTGCTTGGCTCAAACTTTTCGTTATCGCTTCTCCAAGCTGCGATATTGCAGTGGTTTCGGTTCGAGAAGAACATCCCGAAGTGCTAGGTTCAACCAGCTGACTTCCAACAGCTTCCGGGCTCAAAGTACGACGCTGTTCGCGATGGCGCCTCGAAGAAGACCTAAGTTGCGAACTTGTGCTACTTCGCCTCACGTCTTCTGGGCGACCTCGCCTGGATCTACTTCGGCCCCTGTCATCGGTATCCATTGACTTCTCCGAACGATGATGCTTTTCTTTGGGCATGTTTTTTTTTGTTTTCACCACCCTCACTTAACGCTAATTTAACACTATTCTAAACTCTAATAGCACTACACTCCACGTGAATCCTTTATCCCACTTCTGATGTAAAGTAATGCGAAAATAAACACCGTTTATTTTCACAACAGACTTTATTAATAATAGTAATACAGTTTGCGTAATCCACTGATTGATTTAACCCAATAACCCGGACCGATGGCTGTGAGCGAATGCCGCGCTGTCGCGACCGCCTCGCGCAACTCAGTCTCAACTTCACCGCCAGTTCCCGGTAATCCCGCGACATCAGGGGATAACAATATAAACTAATAATTACATGTTGTCCTCTTTTTCTTTCCAAATTTTCAGCTTCATCTTATTGCAGGCGAGAATTTCTCGTACCATATAAATTAATAATTACATGTTGTCCTCTTTTTCTTTTCAAATTTTCAGTTTTATTATATGATTTTTTTCAATTACGGTTAATATTAATTTGTTGCGGGTAATTTAGCAATAAAACGCACATTGTTGAAAGCGAGGTTGAAAGTATTCTAAAATTCCTTTTTCATCTTAATGGTATCTAGATTGGAAAAGCTGGAATTGTTACCATTATTGAAATACCAGATTGTAATTGCTACAGAATTCAAAATATTTTTTTTTTAATTTTAAATCAAGCCTTGCTAAATGTCGGATAATTTTGCAGTTGTAAATACATTATGTATTATGTAAGTGCATACGTAATAAAGTACCTATGTATGTTGTTTTGCCTTTAATAAGGAATGTTTGAATATTCTCGATGTGACGTACTTCTTGGCATTAAGATGTTCAAGTTTTTTCTTGTAATAAAGCTGATACATATTTTATAATGGTATGTTTACAATGTTTAGTCTTGCAAAAATGTAATTCTCATTTTTCTTGCCAAAACACAACACGCAAAGTATTCTGTAAATGTGTTGTTACTTGTAATTTGTAGAATGAAGAAACACAAATTCTTAATTCACAAGAAAGGCACCTTTACTATCCAACAAATAATAATAATGCATTCGTCGTGGTATTCATGATCTTTGGCGTTTGCACATCACAAAAGTTTTAACCGTCAATCCGAAAATCCTGAAGTTGAACTGAAGTTACCTAGTTAGGAATTTCATTTTCTGAATTATATTTTTATAGAGAGGAAGAGATAGAAGACTCTTTGGTATATACAGTGTGAGAAAGGTTTTATGTTGTGTAGTTTAAATTTTGTTCAAAATAGATTTTGTTACGCGTACCCATCAAATGCCACTTTTGTAATTATTATTTCAAAAGTACCGAATAGACTGTTTTAGAATGCCTGATTTTGACAGGCCGCCATTTTCTGTTGGAGGGAAGAGTATGGATACACAACGCCCGACCTTTGCTATGCACGTGAGTGTTACCAAAATTTGAGCAGATTTGGTGCCAAACAAAGTGGTGAAACCAGGTTACTGTTTAGAGTTCATGTATTTAACTCAAAAAAAAACTGGGTGCGTGGTCGCCACACGCGGTAGAAGTGAAACTTCAACGTTATTAGAGGAATGAACTGATACTTGCCTTAGAGAAACAGCGCGGAGCATGAGACAACAGACAAAGCATGGCTAAAGAGTGGGGCGGTCGATATTCCCTTTCTCCTCTGCCCGTCTTCTCAGACTGCTCCCCTCCATTCGTTTCACTTTTAGTGATGCTCGCATTTGCCAACACACGAACTTACTCTACCCTACCGAGACAAAAGAAGTTTCACTTCAATAACGAAGATAACGTTTGCAATAATGCAACTAGTCATATCATTTTAAGAATTTTTGTTCAATTCTCTGCGTAAACGTAAAGAGACTAAGAAGTTTAAGTTACGCCCCTTTTTTGGTGCCAAATGATAACACAAACATCTGCTTTGTTGTTCCTCCTCTTCTTCCCTCCTCTAAGCTTTAAACAAACAAACGTTTGCTCTCCAGCTGTCAATTGTGTGACGACATTCTAAAATGATCTATAGTCATATTATAACTCGTCAGTATGGCAGCATCATAAAGTTTTCAGTCCGAAGACTCGTTGGACGCGTACCTCCATCCTTTTCTATCCCGAGCTAACCTACGCATTTCCCCAAAAGTTGAACAGCCTACATCCCTATAACTATTTGAGAGCAGTAGTCTAATCTGGACCTACCCCTACCTCTTTTTATTCCTATCTCTGACTCTAGTATGTCGCGAACTAAGCCTTCGTGCCTCAGGTGTCCTACTGTCTTCCACAAATTTCACTTTTCTGCAATGTACTACACGCTTACGTCATCATCTGGTGATATAATTTTGTGATCTGCAACGCCAAAGATCATGAATGAGCTTTACCGCCTATTATTTCCGTGTAATGCCGAATACTGCCGCATAATTGAATAACTACATGTCTTAATTTGTAAGTCAAAGATTTCAGCGAATTTATTACATACAACGAACGAAAACGAGCTTCAAAGTAACAAAATAGAGCATGGTAAAAATAAACAAAAATAAGGCAAGAGCAAAATCGATCAAATTGTTTAAAATAACAACACGTAAACATTAAATAAATAAAATTAACTAAAGTGCTAAATCACATAAATATTAAAATAATGTATGTACCTATAAATAAAATCACACTTATGAAAAACGTAAATTCAAATTTATAATACAGAGTGGCTCCCTTTCAACAGTGTTCCGTAAAAACTACTAAAAATCTCTGCCGACTTACGATTGCCATAAAAGTAAAAAAATGTTGATTGTCGCTTTGCAAGAATGGATGCTTGAAGTACATCGCCAATATCACAGAGCAATGTACAACACAACTTTATTTTAGGTAAGAATTACAATTTTAAAATCATTTGAGTAAATCACAACTGAGTGATTAGAGTTCTCGTTAGATCATTATACAAGTCACCGTCATAATAATGGCTGCTTTCTTGTAAGAATTATTCCGAAAAGTAAAAGCGAACTTTTAGCAGCGTCCCTCCCGCGTGGATGACGTCAGATACTGCGAGTGTACGTTCAGGCAACGTCAAGTGAAAACGTTCACTTCGTCTTTCCCAAATTATTTTTGAAGGTGATGGTGAATTTCTGCAACTCATGCACCTGGCGAAGAACTTAACTTTTCTCTTAGAATTATCTAGGGATCGTCTCCAAAAGTTGTTATTTCTCAACAAGAGCATGCCGACTTGGGCCTGAAGTAATATATCCTGGTCTACTTTATTTTAATGCCTTTTGGGTTACTTTTTAATATATCCTTTCGTAATACATATTTTTATTTTAATTATGATCCGATCAGTATTTACTAGTTTATAATGAAAAAACCGCACATAACGTGTTTATAACTTTATTACAAATATAAACAACAGTAGATATAATACATTAAAACTGAACTCCCACAGCGCTGCTTGCATATCTGCAATTTATTACCCATACCTTAATGTGCACCACAGAGAGTATAATCTTGCTTTGCAATACATGTTTACCGTCATTTACAGAACGTACCTGGAAGCAACCCCTGCTCCTCTAGGGGCTTAGAACTCTAATGTTCTATACACACGCTCTCGGTAAATACTCACATTGGGGAAACGAAATTGGGTCTCCTGTAGGTTTGTATGAACCCCGACTCTCATTACATTTCACCCGATGGTCCGTAATTATTTGCGGCGGGTGCGAAATGGCCAGACGGGCCAGTAAGTATTCCGAAGTCTGGGGGAGCAAACTGCCCCTGTATATGGAAAATTGGCAAAAGATAAGTTCTGATTGGCAGATTACGGCGGCGAAATTGCAACAATTTAGATGATTACTGACATGTTGCACTCATTACGGTATAGCTGATTATAGTTAATTATTCAGACGAGTTTAAATATTAAATATTGGAGGCATTAGAATGTCATGGCAAAGATCAAGGATATGTTGATGGAGATTGGATGATTTTTTGTAATTAATGAACGAGTTGAGAGAAATTGTTTTGCAGAAATGAACGACAAATTGTTGGTTTTGTTTACAGAAGAGTTTAAATAGTTCTGTATTTTTAACGCTTCTATAATGACTGCAGAATTAGCCGTGCTCTTTAAAAACAGGTTTTTACATAACACCTGAAATTCATTATAAATAGGATAATATGGGAACACATTTAATTTGGTCATTAAACATTGATAATTGACACTTTATTTAAAAAAAATCACAGATTTCGCAATCTTTGCAACCATCCGAACATTGGAAATGATAACACCATACATAAAACATAATTAACTTTTTATTATAACCACAAAACATACCTACTACAAAGAAATAATAAACATATAATTTTATTTTCCCACGACCCCCTAGGAAAACGGCACATTGCATAAAGTATAGTAAGCCGGAAACTTGACAATTGCGTTGCCCGTGCGCTACACTCAAAACTGTGGTGTAATATTTGAAAATCGCCCAGTTCATTCAAATTTTGCAGTCGGCTTTGAGATTTTGCCGTTTACTGAATAAATATCCTGTTGCGTCTCTTTTTAAATCTACTAATTTTTTATCAGAAAAATACTCATACTGTGCACACTTTACACTATAGTAGGCCCCCGGCTGTCACCACTTGAGCGCTGCGTTATCTCAGTAAACCGTTATCGTACCTCGACACTGTCGTGTCGGCGGCCTTCGACAAAAATCGTAACTCTAACCCCATATACGAACCTTAACATGTCCAATGTTAAAACTTTTTTAAATATTATCTTCGATATTTGAGAAATTATGTCAGTTTAACATCAGCATGTAGTTTTGTCTTATATTTGACAATTGGGCAGGGCGGACGGGGACCTAAATTTGGTTTATCCAACGCCAGCTCCAGTTCAAGCCTACATGTAGCGCCGAAACTATGCGCACATACGTCATCAAAAGAGACGGATCGGACATCGCTCGCTGTGCTATGACATCTTGATTATGTGTCAGATCTCAGATTATAAATTTCATTAGTTTTTCTGGTTTTTGCCATTGCATTATTACAAAAGTTTAAAGAATTGTTTATGGAAACACAATAATAAGTATTCAATTGAATTCAGTTGATGTATCCCTGGATGTCGTAAATACAGAAAAATTAAAATGTTGGTTCGATTGGTTTTCCGTGGAATATTGTGAGGTTGATACAGGTACAATGGCGTTGTTATGCATGAAGTTAAGGGTGTTAGCGAAGCATTCTATCTTCAGCATTCGGGAAATATTCACTCTTATGTTTAATTCGCGAATAATACCATTTCGGTTATACCAGGAAAACTAGAAGTTCGAGAGAAATATTATAATTTCCGGCTTATACTCGCCGCGAGTGGAACATGTTTAATTAGAAACTGTACGAAAAATGTGACAGCACGCAACTGGGACTCGAACCCAGGTTTCCCACTTTCCGGGCAGACGTTCTAACTACTAAACTACCGCGGGCCGCGTATCGTCTCTGTAAAGGTAAGCGTCCACTGCTCCCGCCCCGGACGGACCGGACATCCCGGACGGACCGCACATTTTTTGACCAATGCGTCCATTGTCCCGGCCCGAACAAGCCGCACTTTTTTGGCGACTGCGTATATTGGTGGGAATTCTTCTGCGCGTCCATTATTGAGAAGTGTAGTTGCCGAGTTTAGGAGTGCATAAACAAAGCGGTGAGGTGAGGTAGTTTGTCGGAATCCAGTATGGAAAAAGAAGAAGAATTTATTATTGTAAGTTGCTTATTGATATAAGAGGAAGAGAAACGAAAAAGAAAAGAAAACATAGAGTTTGGGCATAGCCTTAAGCTATGGTTTGGGTGCACAACATCAATAGGAAAAAGTTTGCTTACGGGGAATACCATACTCTGTTCCCAGATCTAATAAAAGACGGTGGCTGTTCCCGCGTCCACTATTAACATTTCGGCCGGCACGCACCGGACGGCACGGATTTGATTCGTTCGAATTCTCTCCGCCGTTTCGGAACGGCGGGTATGCCTGATCCCGCCGTGGCGGGAGCAGTGGACGCAGTTTCCTAAGAAATAATGCTACAAATATTATTTCCGGTCCGTCCGGGACGTCCGGGGCTGGAGCAGTGGACGCTTACCTTAAAGAGATTCAAATCTTTTGGAATGCAATCTTACGGAGTAAGGAAGTACCTAGTTAGAACAAAGTTGTGATTCATTTACGAATTTAAAATGCCAGGAAACACTCGCATTCATTTGACAATATAGGCTTTTATCAACAACTTGCTGTATATCTTTTATTTTGCCATTCTACTGTCGGGACATGAGATACCAAACTGTAGCCGTTGCACGATATTAAAAATGGTCCAGGTGGCATATTATATATTCACCAAACGTAGGCAGCATTTGATGTTATGCAAATTGGACAGGTAAATGTGCTACTGTTCGTGACAAAATTTAATACATGAAATAATTTCTGTACATTACGGACACACGTTCAATGTGGGAAATGCACAGATAACGTTGAGTAAGTAGCCTATATGCATAATGTTTTCTTATTGGTAAATTACTGATGATAAACGGCAGGACAAATGCTTCAAACAGACAGGAAATTGAAAACTAGAGAAAGTTTTTGGGTGCAGTTTAAAGATATGCACGATTCTGTGTTGATGTATAAATGGACAAAATAATAGAATACACTTCTTATGGACTAACATGAAAAACTAATTGATTCCAAAGAAATTAAACATTTCGGTGTCATTGAGCAGAAAGTGATTTGTGGCAAGCAATATAATATACCAGTAGTCATGAATAAGTGGCAGGGTTCAAATATAGGGGAAACAGCTATAAAACCGAATATTGTTTGATTGGAATGAGGGTGCGTTTTACTCTATCTAGGGTTAGTTCATCAATATTTGACATCTGTGCACCCCCCAACTCACCTTTATACATCCGGAACTTCTCAATTTGTAAAGGCCACTGCTTTCAGTTCTTAGCTAAATCTAAAATTCACCAAGAGAACTTAGTTATGAAAATTTAAATTTTACTTTCGTTTGTAGCAATTGCGAAATTTTTCATTTTCGTCTATTATCATGCACGGCTCGTTTTATCAGAGAACGATCACTCTCGCACTATACTACTTTCACAGAATTTTCCATTTATATGCTACTTAAATGAATTCATGAATTAAATTCTACGTACATAACTACATGCCCGTTTGTTTATAAGTAATAAATCGTCCACTTACTAGCCTTAAAATTAAAATTGAAATGCTTGAAATATTTCTATAGTCCCTTGTGTGCTCTCGGCAATGCATACAAAGCGCATTTTACTTACAAATTTATAAAGCGAACACGTTCTCACAAAAAAAAACTAATAGCATAAATTGCTTCTGTGTGACAGTCGCAATTTCACAATAACATAATAAAAAATTATGGTAAATCGCGTAAGTAAATTGTGTTTAAGTGAACATCGTTACCCAAAAATACCAGAATTTAGAAATGTGGCTCATCTTTAGAAAGCATGATGCATGGTAAAAGCACCCTATACGCACCTATCTATACATATAATAAACAACAAATTTGGCATAAAGTTAGATTATTAAGACCTGCAAATATTTTTTTTTGTTTGGTTGGTATAAAATAAAGATAATTTTCGTTTATACCATAGCGGTCAGTGAATGTTGTTACCACCAACAGAGCACCGGAGACTTTTTTCTTAATAGTTCGCCCATTCCTTTTTACGGTTCCGTACCTTAGCTTTGAGGACAAAGAAGAACCCTATTGTACAGAAGTTACTAACAAAGATATAGTAGTAGTAGCCCGGATGGCTGAAGGGTGTATTGCCGAATGGCAACGAGTTTGAGAATTATTTTCTATTTATCAAACTCTTGAGTGATATTTGAAAGGATTATTTTTTGTACCAAGCTTTTGAGGGAACCACAACTCATTGATTTCTATACATCTTATCAGTTTATAAACTGTTATATTTGACACAATATTTAATTGACATTTATTTGACAATCAAGAACGAAGGCACTATTTTCAGGAATAATCCCAAAACTATATTCTCAGTAGTAATATCACAAGAGAGTGAGAATAACTTGAAAATAATTCGTCAGATTTTCGAAAACTTGTGGCGACAAGTTTGAGTAGAATGTGGAGAATTATTTTCTGTAGTAATACAATAGCTTTTTTTGTTATTCAGTGTTGGTGTAGTTCAGAACAGACACTGCAGTGGAGCGAGGGCAGGCAGTGTAGTCTACAAATTTGCACTGTTACCAAACATGCTGGTGTAGTTTGATGCCAGTTTGACGTTATATTGACATTTTTAAACCCCTCCACCAACCAAATCCCGCTTTATGGCTTTACACTCGTTACACCTCCTCTCGACCAGGTGTAGTTAGTGCATCCCGGAGTACACTGCAGTGTTATACCAAACAACTTACACAAGTTGCACTTGTGGGATGACAAACAGTCTCGTGCAGGAAAGTGCAGTTTAGGTTGCACCAGTGGTGGATAACAAACAAAGCTAATAAGTGGTCTGGAATTGTCGGAAATTTTACGAAAGCTGTTGCGTTGCTTGGTAGCCACGGGTGTATTGACAGTTAAAAGATCACGAGCGCTTGCGCGAGTGATCTTCTGTCAAATTTACACGAATGGTTAGTAAAAGCAACAGCTTGAGTAAAATTACCTAAAAATTTCAGACCACGAATTGTATTACACAAGATTATTTTTTGAATCGAAGCAAGGTAGTTCAAAACGAAATTTTATTTCAATTAATTCACATACAAAGAAATGTGTTGAGAATATTTGACGTTTGGCAGGTACCAAAAGTAACTAGATTATACATAAATGCACCTACAAATTCGAAACTATGGCAACTTGTCAACAAGCAAAATTATCGAAAAAATTACCGAATTTCCCTAGTGCTTGAATTATTTCCGAAAATTTTTCGAGGTCTCGAATGTTATGAAAATTATCCCGAGACCGAGAAAAAATTTTCGGATATTAATTCAAGCACGTGGGGGATTCTGTAAGGAAATTTCACACCTAAATAAAATAAAAAACTAATGGAATTAGTCTGACATTTTTGTCATCGAAAACACAATATGGAACTAAAATTGTAAAGAAGCCTGCGTATGTCAATGAAAAGTGCTTTCAGTTGACATGCAATCGTCTATTATAGAGCATTTTTAGCAGTAAAGAATACCCTAAATAATTTAGGGGTTAGTTTGTCGTTTTTACCATGTCTCGTATTGGAAAAGATAACCAAGAAAGTATCAGAGAAGAAGTTCAGCATTAAAAATAAAACTTCAGTTTTTGAATCCCGCGTCATTATTTGACAAAAAAATTTCCGCTTATTAATTTCGCTCAGGGCACCGTGGAGGATGAAAATTTCCGGAAATTTTTTGCGTCGCCGTGGTAACGAAACCAAAAACAAACTTCTGATTGGCTAAAAAAGCGAGGTGTGAAATTTCCGAAATAATACACGCTTCTAGACCCAAATGAAATGTTCTTATTGGTCAATTTGACGATGAAAAAAATAATCTAAGTTATTCTAAAGCTCACCGTACACGATCAATAAATAATATTGACAATATCGTGATTTGACCAATAATACCGTGTTTTGATTGGTCACATAACGATATTGTCAATATTATTGTCAATAATATTGATCTTGTGCGGTCAGCTTAACTCTCGTGTGGTATTCGAAAGATTATTTTTTGACGTTCAAATAAGAGAAAACTCTTCAATATTATTCTTTTATTGTAACAATCTGTGATTAAAACATATTTGACATACGTCAAAACCAGAAAACAAGTCGTTTATCAACAAAAATATAGCATACTAAAAAAATCCCGCTGGGACAAGTTAAGTAAAAAATTCTCACTATAATAATGATTTAATTGGGCAGAATTAAACACGTGATCAAAAATACTGTTAATTGATTGGAAAATAGAAACGTCAAAAAATAATCACTATTAATAATGATGTGATTGACTGAACCAAAAAATATTAAACACTTCAATGGTTCTAGAAAACGTCAAAAAATAACCATTTGCATAACAAACAGGTACAACACAACTACAGCCGCTATTTACTACAGATTTTAGTTGCATCATTGTTTTAACTAAGTAAATACCTACAGACAATCTTGATTTCACGAAAAGCTGTTTCACTCGAAAACTAAACATCTTTCGAAAACATTTAAAGATGCTAATTTTCTTCCAAATTGAACTCGGATGTCAAGTACCTCACAATAACCTGCATAGATCAGTGGTGTAACATAGGGAAAATAAATATTTGGCCTACCATTTAGCGCCGCTACTGGAGGTAGCACAAAAAACAACACTTTTTATAATATTAGATGACTATACAAATGAAATTTCAATTCAGTAACGTTTGTAGTTTTCGAGACACCAAAACAAAGAAACAGAAATACATTTTTAAGGAAAGTTCTCCACCCTGTATCTTGTGTTTTTTATAGTAGTAGTCACATTTGGGCACATGATTTTTTTTGTTCTTTTGAGCTCCTTTACTTTTTCCTGAAATTTGGCATGCTCTTTCTGAATCACCCTGTAAAAGTGTCGATGGCATTTCTCTTACAGTGTACCAAGAACTAAGCACCTTAATTTGTGACGATACAAAAAACGATACGAAGAAATTGTTCCAAACTAAAAACATTATTCTGACAAGAGTGATTGATCAGAGTAATTTCTTGAGTTTAAAATGTTTAAGTAAGTTTGCAAAAATGAAACTTTCAATTTAAAATGCCTGTCTATACTTGGGCCGCCCAACAGACGGAGTGATCACCCTGCAATCATGAGCTCTAGACGGGACCACTATCAATTTAGGACGACAGAACCGCAGTGATGCGCTTTCTTTAGACCCAACGAAGTCGCATCACTCCAATTAGGTCGTCATAAATTAATACTGGCACCGCTAGAGCACGTTCTTGCAGGGTGATCACTCCGTCTGTTGGGCGGCCCAAGTATAAACATGTCAAAACTGTTTAACACGTTCAAGTTTCTGGCATAACATTGAGTTTGCTGACATGTAACTTAGCATTACAGAAAAAGAAAATTGGCCACTGTCGCCTCATTTTAGAAAAATCTCTAAAAAAAATCACAGATTTTGCAATCCTTGGATGTGATAAAACATAATTAACTTTTTATCGTGGGAAAAATAGTGTACATAACTCGATGGAAAGTGTAATTCCTTTAAACTCACGTGATTTCACGCTCGTATGAAATTTGTCACTTTCCATGCTCGTTAAGCTCTGGTTTCCTCGAATACGGCAACGGCAAATTGCGACCGTAATAATGCGGCGAATGACGTCAGATTGCGGTGGGAATGTCTGGTAGCTATCTTTAAAAATAAGAAGTGTAAAGTCAGAAAGCGTCATCAGTACCGCTTTTATGCATAGACACACACGTGCGGCAATTAACGCCGCAATAAACCGTTGATAAACTGTTTTCCGCCGCACTAGCTACCGCATTCAATATAGCGGCACCGACACATTGCGTTGCGGCGTCCACCAACGCTACCTTGAAAACCGCCTACATCTGATCTGCATAGAACAATTTTTTGTGACGTCATTCACCGCATTATTACGGTCGCAATCTGCCGGTACCGCATTCGAGGAAACCAGAGCTTTACGGAATATACTATTTTACGTCATTGTCTCCGGGCATACTCATACTGTGCACACTTCACACTGCAGAAGGCTCCCGGCTCTCACCACACGAGCGCTGCGTTATCTCAGTATACGTCATATGACCTCGACACTTTCCACTTTCGTGCCTGTGGCCTTGGACAAAAATCGTAACTCTAGCCCTATATACGAACATTAACATTTCCCATGTTAAAAGAAAACATAATCAATCAACTCGCCTATGAACTTATCTTAAAATTTATATTTGAACAAAATTTTTAATTTGAAAAAAATTTTCCCTATAAGGATCTCGTTTTTTGTATCTTAACAAACTTTCATTTATTTTGACGTATTTTGAAAAAATGTCATTACCCCTCTTAAGAATAAACTCATTCCTGCGACATGTAGGAATGCATTGTATTTTTGGGCTGTTTATAGTTAATACCTAATTATGTTGATATATAATCGTTCCCTAATTTACGTCATTAAAAGGATTTCCCAATTACACAACTTTCCGTATCTCGCTAAGTGCCCACGAGTTTTTTATTTGTTGTAAAAAAACATGGCAATTTTGACATCAAATTGACTTAAACTGCAAATAAATATTTGCATTTAATATTCAACTTCAGTAAGTAGATGTTTGTTCAAATAAAGAGCATTTGACCTTTTTCAGGCACACTCTAAATTTAGACTGTTAACACCAATGTGTGTGTCCTATTCGAAAGTAGACACAAACACAATTTGAACAAATTGGAAATTGACCGTCTAAACTACCAAATTAGTCCTTGGTCTCACTTTTCCTCAATTGTTTAAACGATTTGCAATTGTTATGAAGTTAACAAAAGTGAACCGGTTGTTGTATTTAAGAATGGAATTAGTGAGCCTACGCGAAAGCGTTTATTTAAACACTCAATTCAACAGAAACTGGCAGTTTCTGCGACCACAATAACGGCAAATTGCGGAGTAGCATTTACAACAATGCGGCAAATGGACCTAATTTGCATGTTTCTGTGTGGGGGTCGCCGGTCCCAAAGTTCAAGTGTCGAGATGCAAATTTGCAAAGGGGCATCAGATTATTGTTAAACATGGCTCAACATAATGACAAAAATGTAAATGATACAGCGAATTCTTTCAGAATTGCGCTGTGCAATTCAAAAATGAAACTAAAAAGCAACAAATGGGAAACTATCGGAAGAAATATAAGTATGTCAGATGACAGTGTACGGGTAAGCATGTTATAGGTACTTAATGCAGCATCGCGATATACTATAAAATACAACATGTCTTGCAGAGTGCAATATGACTAATGCTGCTCCTCAACACTCCATCTGTCATCCCAGGTACAGCTTTCCTTGGCCGGAGTGGAGTCAGAGGTAAAAGTAGTTAAATATAGTGACTGCGGGGGCTGGAGGTTGAACCTACGCCCGCTGTATTTGTAGTCAAACGTTTTACCACTAGACCATCATGCTTCTGCTGAAAAAATATTCTTCAGCAAAGCAACAATAAATCGTAGAGGCAACAAGCCGCTAACTTTATCAGAATTAAGTACGAAACAAGGAAGGACGTAGTCAATTCATTGTAGTTCTTTTGCGAAATTTTGAGTGCACTGGAATGTGACGTATAATAATAGTGCGGGAGAAAACATCAAGCAGTATACTGTAACGAATCCATATCACAAGATAGGAACCAGTCTTGGAGCTATAACTGCAAAAGGTAATTGGATACTATGAAGAAGCCAAAACTGAGCGATTTTCCGCAACGTGAAAAAATTTAACAAATAAAGTGAAAGAAAGCAAAAAACTTTAAAAAACAGAAATTTGAAATTTTGTCTTAAAAAGTAAAACACGTAAACTGTTTTATAAAAAACAATTAATTTTGTCAGTTATTTGTAGCAGGACTTTAGCAGTAGATGGAAAACCTTCTCTTAAGAAGAAAAGTTCCTATAAACATGGGTTATAGAATGCCTTATTTTTTAGATACATGGTGTTGAAATACACATTTTCCTTTTAATAGGATGCAGCAATAGGTATGACCTATTTTGGAATGTTTGTAGCAAAGAGTGAGGGTAAATGAAGTAAAAAAAACTTTATTGAATCAAAAGTATATTTAATGCAGTTTTAGTGTTTAAAGATAACATCAGTTAGGTGACCACCATTCGCGTTCATTCACTGTTGCAACCTACTTCGACAATTTACCATAACTTCTGTTGGTAAAACTTGGAGGAGTAGCTTTATTCTCTTCTGTGATGAAGTTTTTCAGGTCTTGAATTGTTCTGGGACGTCTCTGGAACACCTTATGTTTAAGATACCCTCACGGGAAGAAGTCTGGTGCCATTAGATCCGGAGATCTGGCCGGCCATGGTAGGTCACCAAATCTTGAAATTGGAAACATCTGTCGTAATAAGGCTAAATTCTGCCTTACTGTGTGTGTCGATGCACCATCTTGCTGAAAATAAACTTGTCCCAAACCCAGTCTCTGCAATTCCGGACCGAAATAGGCATCCAACATGAAACGATAGTGGTCGGCATTCCCAGTGACTTACTCATTACTTTCCTCAAATAAATACAGACCGATGATTCCAAATGCTGAAACACCACACCATACCGTAATTTTGGAATCATGAAGGGGTTTTTCATCTCATTATTGTTTTTCATCTCATTATTGTTTTTCTTGCGGGAATCCTTTCATGCCTGTGTACATTAAATTGCTGCCGAAACGCCTCCGAGTTTCCACATCTGGCTCACTTGTAATAAATCATTTGACAGCAAAAACCCGTTGATTGAGGGGAAATTTATCCATTGCAAATAAAATTGCATAAACTAGACACTATATAGACGTTTAACGCAAATGCAATGACGTTTAAACGAAAAGTAATTCAACTTACAAACTAGAGATGCCAGCGTATACTTTTTGCATTTAATCGAGTCGCCGCTGGGTGACACAAAAATGTCAAATCATTGTCAAATCGTCCACTAGCTGCTCACTCGATCTGAAAATTGAGCACACTGTTCTAAAATAAAAAAAACATGCGGGGTTGCGGGGTATGTATTTGTACGGAAGCTCTGAGGGATCAGTACGGAAAAAAATTAAGTCAACTTGTTAACTTCCAAACTCTACATGTAGACTTTTAAACTCAACATGTAGACTTTCGAACTCAACTTGTTGACTTTCAAACTCTACATGTAGACTTTCGAACTCAACTTGTTGACTTTGAAACTCTACATGTTGACTTTTAAACTCAACATGTAGACTTTCGAACTCGACTTGTTGACTTTGAAACTCTACATGTTGACTTTGAAACTCTACATGTAGACTTTCGAACTCAACTTATTGACTTTGAAACTCTACATGTTGACTTTGAAACTCAACATGTAGACTTTCGAACTCAACATGTAGACTTTCGAACTCTACATGTTGACTTTCAAACTCTACATGTAGACTTTCGAACTCAACTTGTTGACTTTGAAACTCTACATGTTGACTTTGAAACTCAACATGTAGACTTTCGAACTCAACTTGTTGACTTTGAAACTCTACATGTTGACTTTGAAACTCTACATGTTGACTTTGAAACTCTACATGTTGACTTTGAAACTCTACATGTTGACTTTGAAACTCAACATGTAGACTTTAGAACTCAACTTGTCGACTTTGAAACTCTACATGTTGACTTTGAAACTCTACATGTTGACTTTGAAACTCTACATGTTGACTTTGAAACTCAACATGTTGACTTTGAAACTCAACATGTAGACTTTCGAAGTCAACTTGTTGACTTCCGATTTCGACTTGTTAAGTTTCAAATTCATCACCCGATATTAAACGAAGACTCTGTTATGAATCCGAAACGGCTAGGGGTGCCCAACTCGAACAAGGTATCGATATTTTAATAAAATTATACTTTTATTGAAGTAGGCATCGATACCATGCGATATTTCACGTGTGACGGAGAAGCGTCAACGTTACTGGCAAAGTATGAAGTCCGGCATTATATAACATGATTAGGCAATGTCTACAATGTCGGTATGTTCTTCAGGCAATGTATTAAGTTTTGCTGCATTTCATACTTTGTCAAACAATGTCCAGAGAAAATCAGTCTACGTATTGCCGAATGTTATCCGTTTATTTTTCACGATTAACGGAGAGCAAAATAATGGGAGTGTCTATGGATTCGGGCGCCTGAAACCATAGAACTATAGTTTATGTATGTATCTGGGCGCCAAACCGTGATCTCGCAGCGAACAACTGTATGACATTGTATTAGAAGTCCTAATGCATTCGGATCCATATTCCATAGTCATTCCCAGACGCTGAATCGTGGTTACTGATGGTATCTTGAATACAGCGTTACATTGCATTACACTTCACTACACTACACTATACTACACTACAATATACTACACTGCCCTGCACTACACCGCACACCATACTACACCACACTACATTACAGTGCCACTTATGAAGCCTTTTACATGAGAGCAAACATCGGATAAAGAATCTCCTCTCCTTAAAAGATATCATTCAAATTATTAATATTAATGATTGATTTGGTAACGAAAAATTAATGAATTTATTGTATTCGCTCCCTTTTTGTGGGATTTAGCCAAGAAATACACCATAAAAGAATCTACAAAAGTCGCGCCGACACTGATGGGAAGTTAATATTATTAATTAACATAAATCCGTGTTGGGATAGTTATCCCGCATTTTTCACAGAATCCAGTGCCGACGCAATATCGTGGATATAGCGTCCCCTTCTGAAAGGATTCTAGGGAACATTTCACAATTTGCCTAAAATGAACAGGCATCGAAACGAGGTTTGCCAAATACAGTGATTAATGATTGTGCCATATAAGTACCCCTGATTTAATAAAAAATAATTACTGGAAAGCCTGCATCATATTATGGGACACTTAGAAAAGAAGAGAAATTTATGGACTTTGCACTTTCCCGTAAGAAAGTAATTTCTGTTAACGACTATTATTTCATGAAACATAAAAATTTGCCTTATAAACCAATATTTTCAGGTTTTGGTCAAGCGGGGCGAGCGCAGCCAAGAGAACCTTATCAGTTCCAGTCGTTGTCATAATTATTTTGTTACAGCTGACGTAGCAGTAGTCACTGCGATAATTTATTAATAAAGTTCTTATAAATGTCTGCGCATGCGTATCTTCCGCTTTAATTCCGTCTGTAGCACTGACAGGAACAAATAGTCACACGCACTTATGAATGCAAATATTGCAGAAAGTTGCCATTCGCAGCATCGCAGCTATACGATTATTGTTTTTCCCTACAATAATTTCTATTTCTACTGTCTTCATCAGGGGTAGTTCTCTAGCGAAGGCGTCTGGGGGAGGGCGAAGCCTCGCCTAAAATGAAGAAAGGATAACCCAGCCACCTATTAATACAATCCCAAGAGAGTGACATGAATTCTCACCATAGAACAGTGGGTCTGCATTACGCTCCGAAAGCGGCCGAGACATTAAGAGACAGATGTATACAAAATCTGCATAAGTCGCAACCGTCCACCGAACGTACCTACTTGCGCATGCTTGCTATAAGCTAATAAAATTTCTTGCTGTCAACACAAACGCTTTCTATAGGAACTGCAAGTGTAACCTGAGAACCTGAGATAATGAATAGATTGAAAGTTGGGTTATAAATCATAAAATAATACATATTCCGTTGAATGATGGCCGCGGCGATGGCGGCGAAAGTCCTCAAAGGGATGCAAACAATAATTTGAAAAGTACATGACGGTTTTGCAATAAGTATTTAAGTGGCCGCGTCGCTTTTGCTTTTACGCGGTGCGCGCCTATCACTATACGCGGCTTTGTTTATCTAAAATTTAATGATATCTCAATTTTATTTGCATTTTGTTTAAACGTCCCCCTAAACGGGTAGTGTCCACACGCGCGGTTAAACCTTTAAACGTTGCATCCCTAGTTTTAAAATAGTTAGTCAGTAAGCAGCGGCCCAACTCGGAACTTGTAAACTGAAATTCTAAACCCAAATGTTTATAATTAACATCAACACATTGTTTAGTATTTATTAACCTAACAAGATAATTCAACATTCGTTTTAGGGAAAAAGTGTAAGAAACATTTTCCTCATTTCTCGTAATGCCCATTTCTAAAAAAATTTCACATACTTACCTACCTAATTAGGTATACAGGCGTCCCATTACACCCGCGTCACAACCAACTTTGGTATTTTAAGTGGAGCACCCTATCCATGAAAATATTTTATAAATTTGTGCCACGAAAACAGACAATGCTTCTTTTACACTTTTTCTCTAAAATGAATAATAACGTGTGTCGCTATGGGTGTCGCCGTTTTCAATGACACAGTATAAACGATTCTGGTTTTAAATTTTATACCTAAATTCAAAATTCGAATTTGATAGGTATATCTGTGAACATTGCGCACTCACCTGTATAATATCCATAAAGCAATACTGAAGTACAGATTTATCAAGAAATGTTCCATCATAAAGCCCATCATCCTTCAGTGTCTGAAATAGGTCAATCCAAAACTGTAAGTTGTGTTTACGCAGTACAGACCACCAAGCCTCAATTCTTTGATTATTTTGACTTGTTCCATACAAAAATGAAGGCATCATACTATTTTCTTCAAGTGTGCACTGCTGCCGAAGAAATATTTGCATATTTTCGACGTAAACGTTTTCTGTTCCCATATCAGCTCTAATACTTCGTGGACAGCCTTCTGTTTCCAAAAGCTCTTTCACATAGTATCCAGCAATAACTTTTGGGTCTTTATTTGTAAATGAAGCTCTAAGCCAAATTATTTTTCTTGAAAATCCATCAATGCAGCCACTTATACATATCCCATAGGGCTTTAACTTGTCGTAACCGTCCAAATGCCAGAGAAAATTAGGCCCTTTATTAGAATATTGTCGTCTTCTTAGTCTCCTCCTTCTTCTAGTTGCTACTCCTACTGGATCAATTATTTGAAGTAAGTGCCGAATTGTTTCTCGTGTCACGCAGTCACCTGCTTGAATGCATTTGAGATGCATCCATCTATAACCATGAAACCTTCCAGAGGTCCGAACTTGTCTCTCAAGAAATGTTGCAACTATTTCTATATTTGTAAAATATTTCCTTCGATAAAGATGCATTTCCCTTAAGCGTCTCTTAAGAGTTGGTACACTTATGTCGATATTGTGAAATTTAAAAAGAAATAGAATTATTTCGCTGTATGTGAAAGATTGATGAAAATAATAAGATATTAAGTCATCCATTTTTACTAACTTCACCGCTATTATAGTAAGATATGTTATAGCCACTATCACCACACTATGTACACATTCAGCCAAACTGCACGCAATATCGTATTCGTAACTTACTTGTACTTTGAAAGTCTACATGTTGAGTTTGGAAGTCAACATGTAGAGTTCGAAAGTCAACATGTAGAGTTTGAAAGTCGACAAGTTGACTTAGAAAGTCTACTTGTTGAGTTTCAAAGTCAACAAGTTGAGTTCGAAAGTCTATATGTTGAGTTTCAAAGTCAACATGTAGAGTTTGAAAGTCGACAAGTTGACTTCGAAAGTCTACTTGTTGAGTTTCAAAGTCAACAAGTTGAGTTCGAAAGTCTACATGTTGAGTTTCAAAGACAACATGTAGAGTTTCAAAGTCAACATGTAGAGTTTCAAAGTCAGCAAGTCGAGTTCGAAAGTCTACATGTTGAGTTTCAAAGTCAACATGTAGAGTTTCAAAGTCAACAAGTTGAGTTCGAAAGTCTACATGTAGAGTTTGAAAGTCAACAAGTTGACTTAATTTTTTTTCCGTACTGATCCCTCAGAGCTTCCGTATATTTGTACCGTAGCATGGCAACATAACAAACAACAAACACAAAATTTAATGTCAAACGTCTTTGAATTTAAATTGTAGTTTGATCAGGCGTTATAAGTTGTTTTCTTACATTCTTCTTGGGCAAGTTGTAACAACTGTTGTTAAACATGGACATAACAGATAAGGAGACAGATTTGGAATTTGGATACTGCCCTTTGCGTTTTGTGTATGCTTCATAAAATTATCTTGGGACTTATTTTTAACATGCATTGTGCATTGGATTCTTCACAGTGGCGAATTAATTTATCAACGAACGGTATTTGAATTTGTTAGTAAGTATGTTGTAGATAGTAAATACTACCCTATTTTACCAATATTATGTGAGTAATTTTTTATTTAATAATAATATATGAAGTTTTAAAATTCTTGTATATCCATTATTGATGTATGTGATTCTGTTTAAACATCGCCTCCTTCACACAATAAAATATGTCACACATCATTTGTTACATTTTTTAAAACTATTTTAAACGTCAAAAGTAAGTAAACTTCAAAAGAGAAATATTCAAAATTCCCGCTTTCCGCTCCCAATTTTACTTCCAAACATCAGAGGCGCTGTTAGAAGTTCCAAAATAATATATGTGCGTTGACTATCTGTAGTGTTTAATTTGTGTAAAATTGCATAATTGAGTTTAACTTTTGTCACAAAATGATAATTAACAAAACCTTACATTTTCCATGGCATACTCTTCAAATTAGGTCATACCTGTTGCTGCACCCAGTTTAAAAATATATATAAATTAATATAAAAATAAAAATAACTGTTTGAATTAAAATCGTGATGTTGCGGCAAAAGACTAAGTACTTTAGTACAGATAGTTCAACATTCAATGTTTTCAGAGAACCATTTTGAGCAAAAATTAATTTAATAAATATTAGGTCATCATCATAAAATTCTCAGTCCGAAGACTGGCTGGACGCGTACCGCCATCCTTTCCTATCCTGAGCTAACCTACGCATTTCCCTAAAAGTATAACGCATCCTACATCCCCAACTACTTGAGAGCAGTAGTCTAATCTGGGCCTACCCCCACCTCTTTTTTTCCTATCTGTATCTCCGACTCCAGTATGTCGCGAACTATTCCTTCGTGTCTCAGAAGGTGTCCTACCATCCTATCCCTCCTATTCTTTATTGTCCTCCATACTCTTTCTAATACCTCCCTATTTAATGTAACTCGTAAAAAATCTGAAGCAACCAACAATAACGATACCTAATCAAAAATAAATCACAATTAATTAAAGTATTTGCTCAAAATGTGAAACATTTTGTTCTATGCACAATTCACATCGATGTTCAATAGAACGTCTCGTACGCACTAAATGGTGAACCCTTATTTCATTACACTCATTTCTTATACGATTAATAAGCTGCTCCCTGCACTCGCATAAACCCTTCCTTTTAAAAATCCCCACACAAAAAATCTAGGAGTTCAAGATTCAAGTCTGGAGTTCTTGGAGGTCATGCACCTGGCCCTCCACGACCAATCCATCTCTGGGAAGTCGTTGTCCAGCGAGTTCCTCACATTTCTCCTGAAATGAGCTGAGTTGAGACCAAGTCAATCTTTTTAAATTTCTTCCCACGTATTCGCATGCTCGGTTTGTAAAAACTGCAGAAAATTTTCGGTATTCACACGTGGTGGTAAAAAAATCGAACCCAAACGTTTATACACTGAACTCATTTTGGAAATTTCTTGGGCGAACCACATCTGGATTTTCATGTTGATTATGGAAATTTATAATTCCCCAACGAGTGAAGGACTCACCGGTCCACAATATGTTGAATAAAAAATTCCTATTCTGGATCGTATCGAGTACCCACCGGCAAAAACTCAGTCTCCGTTCTTCGTCGCCTGGGATGTAGGCCTTGAACAGATTGCAAATAGACTCGAGAAACTTTGGTTTGGGAAACACCAATAGCAACGGAGGGTCTTCTAGTACTTGTTGGATTTTTGTTAAATACACGCAAAATTCGTTGAAAAATGATATGTAGTGCCGAACGTCGTTGTTTTGATCATGATGCCCATGTGCAGTCATTAATTCTTGATTCACAAATCGACGGTGGATATTAACAAACGCAGAGGGATGCGGATGATGGCTTTGTCGAAATCTTCTCCTTTATTCCCTGACTGCCTCTTATCGACTTGTAACACCAGGGTCTTTTTCAAACAAAATTAGATGCTTTTCTATGTTTTTGAATAAATATTGAAAATTGCCAATTGGTTAATATACTTTTCAATAAAAATACCTTTCCATCTACGTCACAGGGAACACTGAATGATACAATAATTCAAGTTCTTCGTCTTTTGCCGCAATAAATCACGTAATTAATTCAAGCACTTATTTTTATATGTATTAAGGAATAGTTAAAGGAACACCCTGCATCTCACACAAGAGGCATGTTTATAGGAACTTTTTTCTTGAGAGAAGGTCTTCTGTCCACTGCTAAAGTCCTGTTACAAAAAGTAGCGTGGTACAGTACCTACGACAAAATCGTAAACTTGAAAAACGCGCAACATAGCGTAAATGTCGTTGAATACAATATTTTTCCAGACTAAGCCGTTGCCTGCCGAGTTACTTTCACCCATAATGTGCTATAAATATTTATTGTTTTTATTCTTACACCCACTTGTTCCATTCCTCGGTGCTTCGCAATTTTTATGTCGACAATGTGCAAGCCACACAACTCTGCACATTTTCTTGGGGGTCATCAAGCCGGACTTTGGTAATGAAAACTGACACATGAATATTCTGTGGATAAGTAAACACACATTCGTTGAAGTATGTAATTTATTCAAGTAGCAAGTCGTTGCATAGACGAGTTGTATTATTATGTGCACGCATCTTCGCGAATTGAATAACTTATTTTTGCTTAAGCGTTTTGATTGTTCCCATGAAAATTTGCCTTGTTAGGATTATATAAAAAGCATGAAGCTGAAATAATCCAAATTTTCTGGCCCAAAAGCAATTAATTATGTCATTTTTTTGTCTCGAGTGTCATGCAAAATTATTCAAGTAAATTCGTATTTTATACATTTCAAAATTCCACCTCGTTTACAAATCTGACAAATGGGTACTAAACTTAACGTCCACATTTGTAGTCCATAAACTCGAAGAAAATTTTAACTTAAATTATAACTGAATTAAACTGTATAACTAGTACCTAACAATGTCTAAAAGAATAAAACTGTAACACATAAGCCATAGTCGAATTAACTCATTTTAACATCGCACAGAACAAGTACAAAACCCTCAGGTTGTTTTTACTCTTCATGTCGTTACTCATTAACCTACAAGCATGTATACTTATCAGCCCGTCGCGGCCCCTCGTGGGCAATTTCACATCCTCACAATCGCTGTATCAATTTATCTCCGTTGATGTTTCAATTACCGGCAATAACTCCGTGAAATGAACTGGAAATAAGGGAAAAATAAAAATGAACAGACGGTGGGCGCTTATTATCGATTTCAACTTTATTTGTCGCTGGGACATAATCCTGCAACGGCACGCGGCACGTTGCCAGTGGAGTCCAATTTTACCAGTGCCGTTCCAGATTGTCGGTCATTTCGAGGACTCCATCTCTGGAAGAAATCGATAGAAAATTGTGATCTTTAGATTTTATGGGACAATCCTGAGGATGCTGACGTCATGTATAACGTAGGTATTAAGTATTGTTGTGGTTTATCATTCTATTATGTACATAATATGCATTTTGGAGAAGACAAGTCAGTTCAATCTATCGATTTAAGAATATTTTATTTTTTATGTACTCTTGAAATTCGTAAAAGAAAATTACTCTTCCAAACTAATAGAAACTACAAATTGAGTTCCTTTGTGTACAGAATGCACTGTTACTTTGACGAACGTAAAGCGAAAGAAGTATCTTATGCCTCTGAAACGAAAATAGGTTTTCTTGTTTGACCGGATTCTGATATACAAACATTTTCATTTCCGCCCTCTCCTTATTTCCTTTTATGATTCTGGACCCTGGAGACTACTCGGGACTTCAGAAAATGCTCTTGCTGTCGAGATCTATTATGCTTACGTTTTATCATATTTTACAATAAAACCTCTTCAGTGACTATTGAAATAAATGCAGAATATCTAATTCCGGCTGAGGCGCAGGAACCTCAGTAACTGGCTGCTCCAAACAGGACTAGAGGCTTTGTGCTGCAGGTGGATAGGCTGCATGCTGAGGGATAGAGTGATGTTTACTACACTGCTTGATGAGACCTTGGCAGTCAGGGTGGCAGGTGGTTGTCCGCAGGGTGGAGTTCTATCTCCTCGTATGTGGAACCTAGTTATGGACGGACTGCTTAGGAAACTTGGCGATGAAGGATATTCTCCCCTAGGATATGCAGATGATTTAGTCATCACAGTCGAGGGAAGATTTAGTAGTGCGATTAGGGAACGTATGCAAATGGCCCTGAGTATTGTAGCAGCTTGGACTGAAAAGAAAGGCTTGACCATTAGTCCAGAAAAAAACAACAATAGTTCCATTTACGCGAAAGAGAAATATAGAGGCTCTTGGACCTCTATATCTCCGTGGTAGGAAGATCCCATTGTCAAGGGAGGTCAAGTATCTTGGGGTTATACTGGACTCAACACTTACCTGAAACCAACAAATCGATAGAATAGTCAGAAAGCCGGAAACTGCTCTTGCAGTAGTTAGGCGAACATATAACAAGAAATGGGGTCTAAGGCCAGGAATGGTGCACTGGCTGTACACCAGAGTGGTTAGACCAGGAATAATGTATGCAGCTTTGGCTAAGGCTAAGCAAATTTCAGAGGCTTGCCTGCCTATGGATAACAGGGGCGATGCGGACTTCGCCAACTGCAGCCATAGAGACTCTTCTGAACCTTCCCCTCTCCACTTCGTGATACAGGGGTGGGGAGGCGAGACTGGCACTATACAGACTGCAAAACTCTTTTTACCGCGTCCGTCTGGGTACAGAGCACACTAGCATTATCGAGGACATAAAGGATCCCATGCTTGACATGAGGACGGATTACATGGTCCCCAAGAACACCACACAACCACTCTTTCAGGTCACAATCGATGACTCTAGTGGAGAACCAAATTCTGAACAGCATACCTTCCGGTAGTCTAATCTGGTACACCGACGGTTCTAAGACCGACACAGGTGTTGGGTCAGGACTGTTTGGAGATAAACCAAGAGTGAAACTCAGCTCCTCTCTGGGCAAATATGCCTCTGTCTTTCAAGCAGAGGTCTACGCGATACTACAATGTGCGCGGGAAAACATTAAGAGGGGCTACAAAAATCAGCGGATCTTTATCTTATCAGACAGCCAGGCAACTTTGAAGGCTCTTATGAGCCCAAAGATGTCTTCCAGACTGGTGTGGGAATGCTTCGAGCAACTTAATATCCTAGCCATGCGGAACGCAGTGAGACTGCTTTGGATTCGAGGTCACTGTGGGCTGATAGGGAACGAGGAAGCCGATAAACTAGCAAAGCGGGGCTCCAACGATCCTTTCGTTGGACCGGAACCTGGCCTAGGCATAACTAAGTAACAAGTAAACTGATGGATTCGCGCTCAACATCACAATTACTAGAGCATGATTCCAGGACAGAGGCACAGCAAGTTGTATATAAAGGGACCTTGCAGGAAAAGATGCTCAGAACTACTTTGCCTTAGTAGGATACAAATTAGAATCGTAACAGGCTTCCTAACGGGACACACGACCGTTAAAGAACACCTGTGGAAGATTGGCAAATATTACGGAGACCTTAACTGCCGCTTGTGTAATAAGGAACGGGAGATATCTATGCACATCTTGTGCAGATGTGAAGCTCTAGACCAGAAGAGGCAGCGAATTTTCGGGCGATGTCTGATGGAACCGGAAGAATTTTCCACGAATTCAATGTTTGACTTGTACCGTTTGGTCCAAGGCACCAAGATCATGGAATGGGTGTGACTTAGAATTAGGGTGAGCACAATAAGCTCATTTTTTGGCTGCAGTGCATCTGAGCCTACGGGCAGGCAGGCCCTAAGGGGAGGAAAAACTGGCTGCTTGTTAGAAATATTCATGGTTCTCATGACAAGACCAGAAAAAATTGATGGGAATGGTATAAGAAAACAACCACTGTACAACCAAGAGCAAAATGGTTAACGGGAGTACTAAACCACCCAAGTCATATCAATTGTAACGCTCGCCTCCAGCATTTTATTCAACCTCTTTAGAGTGGCTGCCACAGTAGTCTAAATTGTGAGTATTAGAATCGAGCACAGAACTTAAGTTATAAAGCCGCCGCGCCGGTACATGTCGTTAAAGCCCGAGATATAACAATTTAATTGTTTGTTTCATTTAGTCCTTAAACTTAGACTTGACGTAACTAACAAACAAACAAATAAACATAGAGTAGGTGTCAAAATATTTGATGTAGAAATTAGAGCAACTCTGTAATGTAAGACCTTAATGGACGTTCTATTTTAGAATTAAAGTGACCGCGTACCTACTTACTTGCAAACAGGAAGAAAATATATACGCCACCCCCGTTCAATCAATTTAAGTATTTCCCGGTTTCAGGAAGCTCGAGTAATTCCCTAATTGGATTGAAGAGATAGCGACAGAGACTTAAGAGCAATAATGTTTCCTTTCAGTATGTGTCTGCAACGTTATTTGATACACGCACAGAAATTAGTACCTAACATTATTAGGTTAAAATCTAAAATTTATTATTATGTGCATACAAATATTTAAAGTCTCTTGAAACAATTAAATTTAGATTCATCGGGTGGTAAACATTGGCGGTTTGTAGACAGAAACAAATAATTAGAAACCAGTCTTGAGGTTCATTTTCAATACAAAATTTTCAGTTACACACGATTTAGGTAAAACAAACATTGAACATACTGGTCCATAACAATGAACTAAAATATCGTTGAAAAATAATTACGAAAATAAAGTAATAAAAGTGGAGTAGAGTACCTTGGGCCCCAGGTAACTCACGGTGGCAGAAGAACGAAGAACTAAGGAGATGGAGATAGCCAGTACGGTCATCCAGAAAGGATATTTATCTAAGACAGAAGCTGTGGAAAAGAGCCGCTGGAAAAGATTCTGATGCCAATTGACTAGAATGGATAAGGTTCTGAACCAAGAAATAAAGAGGAGAAATGGAGATTTCCGGTTGATAGCATCGAGATCGTTGAATATAATCGCGCAAGATGACTTGGCCAGGTATGTCGACTACCAGAAGGTAGAGGGGGAAAAAGATGCAGGGCTTGGATGGATGGAAAATATTGTGTGCCACTGGTAGAAAGTCAGAAACGGCGACAGAATTCTGTTGGGTACGGTCCAAACAGATCCACATATGAAAGTCAGATTATTGTTATTTCGTATCAGCAATTGAAGTCATAGGCGAATGTCAAAACTATCGTTAGATGCTGCGCCGTCTTCAGGCGTTGCTTAGGGTGGGGTAACGAGATGAAATTGTGGATTGTTTTCCTGGCTGCACAACAATAACAGGCTGATGAATCGAAGAAGCTCCATTGGTCTAAGAAATATGTGCAAGGTGTCCCAAACTGGACGCGTTCTTATGGGAACACCCCTTATTTGAAGAGATAGAAAAAAATTAACCAAGGTGTCTGGAGCTCAAATTTAATGAGAAAACCACTGGCGCAAACAAAACTTTGCTATCGCTTATTGTTTGGCCGCTAGAAGGCGATTCTCAAATTTCGTCGATTTCTTTTATTAATAAAGATAATTAATTTTGGTAAAAACTTTCTTAAGGCACTTTTTTCCGTAAAATCCATTGCAATAGGCAGTTTTTTTACAGGGCGTTTAGATTTTCGTGCACCACCCCAAACTCATTTTTTTTATATAGACCACCCTATAATGAGATTTTTGAAAAGCTCGTAAAATTTCCTAAATTTTGATGTATCACTTGTCATGTTTATATTAAAAACCATTAGCAACATTACGATTTAAAAATTAAAATATTGTGCCTACAGAAATCAAGATTGCCATGACTAATAAAATGACATAGGATGCTAACATGTTGTGATTAAAACCACAGATCTAAAGTTTCATGATAAGATTACTCATAGTTATTATATTAAATTAATAATTCTTTAAATGTTGCTAATGGTTTTTAAGATAAACATGACAAGTGATACATCAAAATTTAGGAAATTTTACGAGCTTTTCAAAAATCTTATAATATATAGGGTGGTCTATATAAAAAATGAGTTTGGGGTGGTGCACGAAAATCTAAACGCCCTGTAAAAAAACTGCCTATTGCAATGGATTCTACGGAAGAAAGTGCCTTAAGAAAGTTTTGACCAAAATTAATTATCTTTATTAATAAACAAGTTATAGGATATAAAAGAAATCGACGAAATTTGAGAATCGCCCTCTAGCGGCCAAACGATAAGAGATAGCAAAGTTTTGTTTGCGCCAGTGGTTTTCTCATTAAATTTGAGCTCCGGACACCTTGGTTAATTTTTTTCTATCTCTTCAAATAAGGGGTGTTCCCATAAGAACGCGTCCAGTTTGGGACACCTTGTACATCTCCCTGAGTTTTGCGATACCATTAGCATTACCAATTTCTGAGCGGGTTTACCATTATTTCCAGCAGTCTGTAAAAATGGAGAAATTGAGGAGTAGCCTTGGCACAGTTCTGTTCAGGTTCCCGACCAGGAACATCTTTGGGAGCTCATCGATTTCCAGAATCAAATGTTACTATAGAAATAAACTGTGGAAGACGTAAGCAGATGTTCAACACAGAAACTAGAATGAATTTTGGAGGATTGGAGTAACATCCGAGGGATGTCAGAATTCTTTACTCTAAATTCCATCTTTGAAGGTAAAAATACTTGAGGCACCTATATATCTTGCAACAACATACAACGCCCTTCATCCACTTCGATATCTCTCGTTATTTATCAAAGGCCTGATTTAGAACTTATTCAGTCCGCGCGCTCCGAGAACAATTGAAGAGGAGGTCGTCATAACAAGCCCCAGCAATAAATATTGTTCGCTTGTCGTAGGCACTAAATCTAGCGATGATGGAATATGGATTTGTTAACTTGTTTAAATGTTTAATGACACCAGCTGAGCCTCGTCACTTGTAATACAGCGCCACATCATGGTATAATACCTGTTACGCAATAATACACTTTATTTTGTAAAAATAGATGTATTCTAATCATCTTCTGATTTTACATATGGGGGAAATGAGCACGTTTCTATCATCGGTTTAAAAATGAGAGGTAGAAACAAATGTACATATTTATATTAATATGTTGAGTGAATCATGGTGTATGTAGCAAATTAATGAAAGCACTGTTTTTACAGAATGTGTCCGTATTCCTTAGTTAATTTTACTGCAGATAAACGCGCATAATCTAAACATTTTCTTGTTTCACTGCAACTTCCTAGAAAATGCATATGTGGTGCAATGTTAAACAAATAATGCATTTATAATGCAATTGTTCAGTGAACTGTGTCAGGACTAAACACTATTAAATTCTTAAGAAATACGCTCTTGACCTTAACAACGCCTACAAAAATACGCATTTGTAAATAACCCATTAGAAGTACAATGATAATTTTAAAACAACAAAACAAATTATTTTTCTATAATTTTTCTGGTGTTGTGTAGGTATCTAGGGTTTTTCAGTTAGACTATAACTAACCATCTGGCTAATACCAACATACTCTAACGCCATTGGCGATCAGCCGGTAACCATAGGGACGCTAACGAAAACTGGCTTCTGCGCATCCGTGACGAAATATGTGTCAGCTACGGTAACCCGATTTCCAGTTCTTCATTTTATTTTTAGTCTATGGGGTATGGACTTCTTGAAAAACGTGCAATAAAGAATTGAATACTTTTGGTTAAGTTACATCCCGTTTTAAGTTACCCCCATATGCCCAATTAGTCTGAGGAAATGTGTTTGCAGTTTATTGTGGAAACTTTGCCATGTTGTTGCCCAACCCGTTTTATAAAACTGATTAAAATCTGGCCATCAGGGAAATCTATCCCGTCCATGTGATATCGTTATGGCAAAAGTGGACAATGATGAAATTGGGAGTACCTATCGTTCATTAAAAGAATTATTTTAATAAGTGGTTTAAGTTGTAAATGGGAAACTTTTAAGTTTTTAATTCTTTCAATTTTCATTTTCCAAGATCACGACTTCCATCGTGAATCAGTCTTCAAACCTGGGCAAACCATAAGATGTCGCGTATCCTGGATCACCCCATACTGTCAATTCTGCCTCTTATTTGGAAGGAACTCTTCCTGGGCCTGAATTTGTTCCGTTGCATATCACTATCATAAAGAGGATGACCCCAATGATCTACTTCCTTCTTTTCAGAATTCATTTGTTCATTCTTGGACAATGACCTCACGTAACAATGTCCATTTCTCTCCATTTATGTCATCAGTTCATTAAGTGGGGCTCTGTTCATGACTCACTCAGCTTTCCAGTGGTCCCCATGTTCATATTCTGTGGTTCCACCGGTTGTGGCTACAAAGAATCTACATTTGAGTAAAGTTCTCAACTTTGTTTGTCCATTGCATCAATTCATTTCCTTTCAGATCATTAAACCTTGTATTGACAATTATTTTTTCCAGTCTTCTTTCTGCCTTTGCCTACGTTTGTTTTGTTAAGATCCAAGTCTGAACACCAGCAGATCACATTCGACTTAGTAAGTGGAGTCAGATTCTTCAATTTCTCGGTAATTAACTGAATTGAACGCTTTCACGTAGTCGATGAACACTAGGTACCCTGGCATTTTATATTCGACGATTCTTTCTATCAAAGTTCTACTGGTTTACAGTTGGTCAACAGTGGAATATTCCCCGTAAAACAATTCTAAACATTTGTCATTTTAGAACTTTTTTTAATATTTCGTAGAAGACGTTCTTTCCAGACACCTTATTATTTTCGTTCTTTTTAAAACATGTTCTAACTCGTCTTCTTCGATATCTGATGGTAAGTCCTTGGAATTAACATCAGTGATCCCCTTCGATTTTAATATAACAAGGCCTACCTGGTAGGTACAAAAACCAGCATGCCATCTAACACATACAAAAACTGTGAGTGTCATCCTCCAATTTCTACCAGCGATCAAGCAAACTCTAATTTCAATGATAGACCGTTGACGACTTTAAAGCTTCTACCAGCTGGGCTTTTTATGCATAATAACCAACACATATAACTCGTGTAGCCAATCTGCACTTCTAAACTGATCTAGCTTTTTCACATTTTTACTCTACTGGAAATATTGAATTAGCTTCTTTCCTACTGAAACCCGTAAAAACCTTTTAGGATTAAATTTATGTGCAATTTAAACTCAGATTTAATGCGTCGAATTTCTATGGACTGTGGCCAAAAGCATTTTACCCAGTTTCTTGAATGTATGTAGCGTTTTAACTGAAAAGATTAATTATTATTTTAGCACCAAAATAAAGCGTCCCCTAAAAAGAATGCTGGAAGATTTGTTGCATGGTGAAACCACAAAACTAAAAACTGCAGCTAGATTTCTATCGTTATTACGTATATTCTTGTCGAAATTTGAGAGTACAACTTTCTCAAATAATCACTTATTCATCGTAGAATTAACAACTACTTTTTTTATTTCACAGTTAGAGTAGCTTTTACTTATTCTTTTCTCACGGATTCTAAACTGTAATTCGATACTCCACAGGTAGAAATAACCAACATAAACAAAACAAAAACTGACTCGTAACCTAAAAAATTGTGGACAGGACCCAATTAGAAAGGTGTACCCGACTGTAAAGGAAGTCGAGTACGTTTACTTACAAATTTGGAGAACTGGTTTAGAAAAACATGAATGAAGTTGTGGATTAATTTGTGGGTTTGTAGGTATTCCTCAATAACTCATGCTCACTAATCTACTACCGGCTATTCCAGTATGTCTACGGCCACTGTGGGTAAACTTGATATATCACTTGACAGGTATATTAAAATTAACACATTACTTGGGTCGGACACGATAATGTATGCATGATAAGACATCTTTAAATCTGAATTAGTAATATACGTTAATGTATATTGTAGTTTTTTCTAAATGTATGATCTGGCGAAAATCACATTAATTAACGATATGTCGTTACTTTTTAAGTTGAACAAATTAGCATGAAATTAATGAGGAGCAAATAAAAATGTCAGGTTTTTCCTTTTAAATATATAAAAACCTCTACAAATTCTGTTCCATTTGTATTTCGCGACAGAAAGGGTCAGATTAGCGGTTTTCCTTTGAGTAAAGGCAGCTTTGCAGGAGCAACAAGAGCCCTTAAAGTTAGGGGTAGTTTTTGTTCACGCGTTTCTCCCTGACGAAGCATAATAATCGTCACTTGTACTGATATCTTTGCCATGTCACGAACACAGCAGAAATCAATATAACCTTTTAAGTTTTTCGCCAATTCGCAATTTAATGTTTTTATATTGAATTAAACATTTTTGAAATAATTAGCGTTGTGTTAAAACTAACTTTATAAGTTTTCATAAAATTCTGTGTTTTTGTTACATTTTATTCAATAGTTATAGCGCTAGACTTCGAATTCAGCGGGTAAGGGTTCAATCCCCAGAGTTCGCAATCACCAAACCTGTCAGTATTTCTGCTTCTGGGTTGGCTTAGTTCAAGGAAATGAGTACCTACGATAAAATTTGGGGCAAGAATATCCGAATAATTGGTGCGTAGTGCTTGCCACGTTGGACTCTGAAATACACATTGTGCATTTCAATATGCCAAGGCTAAATGAAACACCTCTAACATACAAAACCCGTATATACACTGTCGTCATCGACCGAATAAACGCGAGACTATTATTATGAATTAAATTTGAATTAACTCTTCGTTTACATCAACTTACTTCCTAGATTTGTCATTACAAACATTGCTCCAAATATGACCATGTGCGTAATGACTAATGAGTCTGCCGGCTCCGAGAGTATTGATTCCTAAATGTAATAACTTTTTCATTAATAATTTTCTATAGGCAATAAAACAATATTATGTACTCCTAATATGCATAGGAATTAACAGCGAATCGCTATTCGCTCAGTACCACCCAGACGGATTATTGTTATTGTATATGTGTTCTGTGCTTTATGTAATTAACATACGTGCTAGCATCTTACACGTCTATAATTTTTATATGTTTATTTGATGCGCATAATGAGCATACGCCCACGAGGTAATCGATAAATCATTATTTTATGGACGTGGACGGACTTCTACATCTGTTTACAAATTACAGGAAAGCTGTATGACTTCTTATGTCGAGAAAGCTTCGAACTTGAACTTCAGCTAAAACAGAAAATTAAATATTATGATCATAGCCCGATTGTTCAAACCCGAATTAAATATTTAACCCACGTGGAATTTGAACTTGAATTAGCTGCTACGGAAAAGTCGGTACCTCAGTAATCCAATAAATAGCGGTGAAAGAGACTTCATTCATCCCTCTTGTATATGAGTATATGCAAACGCACAATAATAACGCTGAAATATATTTTTGACTCGTATATAATGACTATACAGATAGTCTCATTGCTTGGAACCAGCAGAACAGCAATTGAGTCGGTGACGTCACACACGCCGCTTAACGTGTTTATTTGAGTCGCATATCTCAATGCTGACGTCACGGGTTAAAAAATTCACAGACCTCGCATCTTATGCAAGTATCATAGGCGTATTGAAAATACCGACACAACTGCTCGGTTTCTAAGATGTCCAACAAAAGTGATCTGCGCCGTTTCAAGTTGGTATATTATTGATACAATAAAATAAAAGAAATGATTTGTGACAAGCACAAGGCACATAGTCAAACTGACGCAATACGTAACAAAATATTAACGCATCCGTTTTGTACTGTTTGGACTTTTATTCCAACGCGATATCCCTCTTAAACGGTACTCGCGCTCGCCGTACCTTAGTTTACATCTGGCTAGCGCTCTGATATTATTATTATTAGCGGCCTCGACTGCGCGCGTCGCCGACAGAATCTGTCGCGTGTCGATACATTTTTCGTAAGAGGAGTCCCATATACAGGCGCCCAGAAGTATTTTCAATACTAAAACTGTTGTCGGGTCAGGTCAGGTTAGGTCAGTAAATTTCCAAAACCTTGTGTATAGGAAACTTTTTCCTAATTTGAATAAGTACTACTAGCCCGGCAACATTATTACGATATTTTTGACATCGCGAATAGCAAATTCAAGGAAATATCAGCGGCAATTAGAAAAGGCATGGCGAAGCAGTTGGTCAGCTCAATAGTTGAGTCAAAAATGCGGAATTCTTCGATATTTCCTAAACAATTGGAAATACTAGAAAACCTTGAATACAAAAGTTGCTCTAGTGATCTAGTTAAAATTATTTTCAGGTATACAGCTTGTCCAATAATTTCTGTCAACTTCGTTATTTTAAATGGAACACCCTGTAAATATGACTTTATCCTCTACAGAATATTACCATCACACCTTTATTTAGTCCTGAGATATTTAAATTTCAAAATTGATCTGAATCTGTCAATATGAGTTAAAAATTAGCGGTAACTCAAGAAATATGAAGTTTAGACACAAATGATTTAAAACAACTTTATAGTAAAATCGACCAAGGAATTCAATTGGAAAATGAAGTCAAATACAGGCGTTCCATTTAAGGGGGCTTGCGACCGTTGTCTCCTGTCTCGCTCGGACTCGTTGATTGTTCCTGAGAACCAGGTGTTCGTTTTTCAAAGACTCCACAGCCAACTTTCAGAGTATCTACCTGAAATTTTGCACACTAAAGCTTTTTGTTGTGTAGAAATGCGCTATGATCCCAGTTTTTTTGTAATTTCAAAAAAATGATCATTTTGTTTACTTAAAAGCTAGCATTTTCTCAAATTTGATATGTGAAATAAGGCATCCTTTTCTAAAATTACAAAGAAAACTGAGATCATAGCGCATTTCTACACAACAAAAAGCTTTAGTGTGCAAAATTTCAGGCAGATACTCTGAAAGTTGGCTGTGGTGTCTTTGAAAAATGAACACCTGGTTCTCAGGGACAATCAACGAGTCCGAGCGAGACAGGAGAAAGTTCGACGAGCCGCTTTAAAATGACGAAGTTGACCTCTATATAGAAAATATGAGACAAGCTATAAGTCTGAAAATAATTTCAGCTGGGGCGGCTTGTAACTGGGAACAATTTTTATATTTAAAGAATCTCGCACTATTTACTCACCCTGTATACTGTGCGTTAAATGACAGAGAACAAAATCATTTATTTTGAATAATGGGCCCACGTATGTTGGCTTATCCATCATCCGAGGGAGGTTACACCAAATCGGAACTACCAACGATATCATAAATCAAATCGATTTTCTAAATTCAAGAATGTTTGAATGTAGAAAAAATAAATCGTCTGCAATATTTGTGACTCCCAGAAGAAGCGCAAAATAATTCAAAAGTTCTCTCTTTACCACTTACATATAAATTTATCGATGTTACTGATACTGTTCGATACAGTACGAAATCATAGAACCAGGATTCAGATTCGCTGGATTATTTTAGCTTAAGACTAATTCAAAAATGTTCAGATCGCGTTGCTAATTTCCAATTTTCAAAAGGACCAATGCTTTAAAAATTTAATAAAATAACTTAGGTAAAATTATTTATCATTTCATTTAGATTTGATCTTCCAATTTGGCAGCGCTTGATGTTATTGTTTATTAATAACTAAGGCGGTCCATTTAGTCCCCATTGTTCTTTTGCTATAGGTACCGTTCTTATAATCTTCCCTCCTGTACAACTTCCCTCTAAATCTCCCTGTCCTTACATTTTCAATATTAATTTCTTTGTCTATTTCTGTTTCTTTCTTCGTGGGGTTTCCAATCTGTTATCATTCTCACTATTCAATTCTCACAATTTGGGGCAGCAACCGTAATCTCTATTTCTTCATTGTTCTTGTAATATTTTATCTTTGTATCTTGTCTAGCAGTTCTAAGTTAAGAGTTCTATTTTTTATTCAACTTTATCAATTCCCTTCAGTCTCAGTTGGTAGCTTCCATTCCCTTGGTGGATAGTGTTTCCGCTGCCTTACGTTCCTTCCAAATCTTCAGTTTTGTTGGTATTGTTGTCTACTAGAATAAGTACCTGTATTAATACTCTTACAATACTTTGTGAAAATGGTACCTACTTCATCTTTAACACAAATACAAATAAGTCAAATGATTAAATGTGTACTTGCACGATATGCCCGATAATATATTATGCATTCTAAAAGTTTCACATATAATTTGCATATTCCATTACCACGTAAGCTGCAAACAAACCCTATTCACTCGCATTTTGGCCACCGTGTAAAACAGTGAAACGAATAAGTGAATTAGCTTTGTTCGAAACTCCCGTCATAAAACAACACAGGGGGCATTTCACATGAGCTGCATGTACGTTTTTTCCAACGGCTTCATTTATTTCAAACGCAGCAGGTCACGTCAAACATTCTGTTTTAAATGACTAATGAATGCATCGATTGAAAGAAAGATATTGGTTCTACGCACGGCTGATATCCAATTCCACATCAGACTGTGATGATTAAATATAAATTCCTTTCCTTGCACCTTTTCTTCAATTAATCGTTGTTTTATTCCGCACGCCGAGCCGCTTTCTAGGCGGAAGTTACAAATGATGCACGACCTGTAACGTTATTTATTGGATTTCTTTGAAATATTGGAATTGATTGATTCGAAGTCCCGTATACGTTTGTACTTATTTAGTTTTTCCAGAAACTGGAAAAGAATATTTCTTCGTTTACCTACTATCCAAGTTAAGATGTTTCAAATAGCCGATTCGCCTCATTTTTTGAATTCAAGAATCAATTGTACCCCTAACCACATAAATTTTGAAATACTATATACGCATTTCGGCAGCTAAGCTGCCATCTTCAGTAGCAGGGAAAAACCTATAGTAATAAAAATAGCAATAATATTTTTATTACTATAGGTTTTTCCCTGCTACTGAAGATGGCAGCTTAGCTGCCGAAATGCGTATATAGTATTTCAAAATTTATGTGGTTAGGGGTACAATTGCTTCTTGAATTGATTATTTAACCACAGTCTCTTACATCTTAATCCTTCATTTTTTGGAATTACAGGAATAGCAGTTTTGGTTTTTATGCGACGAACCAACTAAATTTTGCTGATGATATTTTATAACTAAACCGAGAAATGTTAAAAGAATTAAACATCTGGCTGAAGATATCATCAAAGCGAAAGAGGATGAGCAAAATCTGGTTGATAGATGTAAATCACGAACCTAATCAACCACATGTACGTAAATGGCACTGAACATTGACTAGAAACTTGGACACTAAACATAAGCATAAATAACAAAAACTACAAGTCACAAAACATGATAGGCATAACACTTCGAGACCATGTGTCCAACACCAAAATTAGGGGAAAATCAAAGGTCACGGATGTGGAATTGGGCCGGTACCAAAGCCATAAAGACGGATAATCGTTGGACATGGGGAGTAACTTGGATGGGGACCATACACAAAGTGAAAATAACAAGTAAGGGGCGTCTACAAAAAAGGTGTACCCAGGACATAATGCAGTGAAAAAGTAAAGACAGTAAATCGACGACAGTAGAGAAAACTAGGGGTGACTTACATTCGTCGATAGGAAATAAGTATCTGCAAGAACATTTGGCACAACGAAAATTTCAACGATATTCCAAAGCATTAAGATTGCTAGGCGTTTAGATTTAAATTTGAGTTCTTAACACAAAACATAGCGATAAACGAACGCATCCAAGAGATAGAAATAATTGTAAAGTAAAATCCTGCAATGGCTGCGATCAGGAAGAAGAAGAAGGGGGCGACCAGCCGCGGGACGGAAATAATACATAAATGAAAAAAGGATTAGAAGAAGATTGTGAAAATATAAATACTGACAATTGAGAAAAAAAATCCAATAGAAGACGAGAAAGATGTCAGCTTCAAAGGATAGGTATTTGAAAAATAATTGAAATTAGCAGTATTTCCTTCTAGAGTCAGTAATAAGAGATAGTGGTCTGAAAAGAGAGGGAAGTATCTTACAAAATTCCCATCAATGCTTCGCATATCCCGATGATCTGACAAACATAACCAGAACAAGAGAAGAGTTAGAACAGAAAATTAGGGAGCCAAGTTTGGAAGCTTCGAGAGAGTTTACAGTGTACTGTACCTGGGGACTGAAGTTGATGGAAGTGGAGCCATATGGAGCATATATGGAGGAAAAGAGATAGAGAGGAGAATATATCGAGGAGGGTGAAAGTCAGACTCTATAAAACAGTTGTGCGGGCGGTGGTATTATTATTATTATTTCTTACGGGGTATTTTTCTGGCCCCTAGTACTGAAGCTCAAGCTTATTGTGCCCCCATACATGATTATCTCATAAGTTCGATCCCCTCAAAAAATTTTATGACAAGACTTATGGGTGCATCTGCTATTACTTTTGGTTCTACAAACATAGCTCCAAAGCTTGTATGTGTAGCTGCGCCAAGAGCCGGACATTCGCATAGTATGCGATGAGAAGTTTCCTCCTCTTCTCCACACATCCTGCAATCAGGATTGTCCTTCACTCCAATAGTGGTAAGATGTCTCATAAGTGAACAGTGTCCCGTAAATAGTCCTACTGCCCATCTCAGCTGGTTCTTACCCAGTCATATTAATTCTTCAGCTCTCTTGCTGGATGGTCCGCTAATGAACATCCGCGATTGCCTCAGTCCAGGAGTCCCCATCCAGTAAGAGGTATGTTTTTGTCCTTTATCACCTCTTTGGCTATCTGATATGCCAAACGACACGTAGGTTCAGGCCCTATCAGTGCCAGCGGGACTTTGGCTCCCTTCTTCGCAAGGTCTTCTTTTTCGTTCCCTACACTTCCTTGATGGCCTTTCATCCATCGTAGAATAACCTTGTTATGTACTGCTAGACGAGACAGCGAGTCCACAAAGTCTTTTACTGTTCTGGATTGTATCTTTGTAGCTTCTAGAGCTTTCAGTGCTGCCTGGCTGTCGGTGAGAATCTGGATCCTCCTGTTTTGAAAGGACCTCCTGATTATCTCCTGCGCACATACGGAAATTGCAGTAATTTCTGCCTGGAAAAAGGTTGCAAGGCTGCCCAGGTTTATGCTAATTTCATTCCCTGGGTTTTTGCCAGCAATACCCACCCCAGTACTATGTACAGTTTTAGACCCATCTGTATACCAAATGTTTCCATCCTGTTCTCTCGCCCTTTGTGAATTGCCCTCCACTCCCTCTATCGGTATAGTAATCCGATAAGGTTTGTGAAAGTTTAAGATTGGGACGGTTCTATCCGACTGCATGCTAAGCATATAGTTCTTGTCTATTAGTTGAAATATTTCGGTATGGTATCCCGCTCTTGCGAGAGTTAGCCTATAACCGTTTATTTTTAGCCTGTATGCTGCTGCAAGAGCCTCCGCCTCCACTACAATACATATGTAGTGGTGGGAGTTCCAGGAGTGCCTCCATGGCCGCAGTGGGCGTTGTTTGCTTCGCCCCTGTGATTCCTAGGCATGCAAGTCTTTGCTATTTCCCTAGCTTAATTTGAGATTCCCTTTTTCTGGCTTTATGCCACCATATTAGGGATCCATATGTTACTGTGGGGATTATTACCCTGGAGTAGATCCAAGAGACCACTGTTGGCCTTAGCCCCCACGTTCTCCCTATCATACCCCTACAAGCCCATAGGCTCCGGGTAGCCTTTTTGGTCAATTTCTCCAGATGGGCGTTGTAGTTTAATTTAGTGTCTAAGGTTAGTCCTAAATACTTAACTTCTCTGCTCAGTTCGATGTCCTGGCCCCACAACCGAAGCCTCTTCAGATCTTGAAGATTCCTTCTTGTGAAAGCTATCACTGTGGTCTTAGCAGGGTTCACAGTTAATCCCTTTGCTGTGCACCATCTATTTCTAGGGCTCGTTGCATGAGGTTTGAAATCACCCCTCCGAACTTCCCTATAATTAGAATAGTAATATCATCCGCATAACCCTGTGCGTGTATTCCTTCCCTGTATAGTTCCCAGAGGAGACCGTCCACCACCAGGCTCCACAGTAAGGGTGATAAAACCCCGCCCTGCGGGCCACCTTTGGCAGCAGCCACCCCCCTGGTCACGTTGCCCAGTGAACTAGTAATTATCCTGCCTCTTTTCGTAGGCAGGATAACTTATGCAAGTGAGACGTGGGTGCTAAGAAGTGAGGACATTAGGAAGATCGAAATCTGGGAGAGTAAAATCTCGCGGAGCATATATGGAGAAATAAAACAGCAGGATACTTGGAGAAGAAAAAGAATCAATAGAGAGTTGTTTGGGGAACCTGGAATAATATCTGTAATTAAACAAAGTAGAATCAGATGGTTAGATCATTTGGCGAGAATGCAGAGTACAAGGGGTACAAGGAAAATTTTATATGAAGAACCAGAAGGAAATGACCGCAGGGGAAGACCTAAGAGATGCTGACTTCAATGTATGGAGGAAGACCTGAGGCCTGAATGTCACCGGCTGGGAAGATTTGGCCAAACATAGAAATCAATGGGGGGAAGTGGTGAGAAAAGCCATAGGCCTTGAAGGTCTTTCGAGCTGATATATATACAGGCATAGAAAACAGTAGAACATTACTGAAGAGGTTTAAACGCAGTTTCAAATCCCAAAGTTACCAAAACACATTTGAAGTTAGTGGAGTTGAGTGACGTCATATGTTCTTTAAATGGCAATGCAATTTTAATAAATAATTGCTCTTCAACGACTTGCCCAGTGTTTCTCATATTTAAGAGCTTTTTCTGCAAAATAAATACCTATGTAATGAAAAATTTCTATCCTACCTTTATTTTTCAAAACGGCATTAATTAATCCTGACATGTTTTATGGGCGCTATAGGAATTGTATTTTTTATGCCGTCTGTACCTAACTCAGTACCCCTCAAAATGCCAAGCATGGGTAGAATCTAGCGGTCCGATCCGCTCACCTGTTTCCATAATTAAGTATCGCCACTGCAGGTAGCGGACCGTGGATCGAACAACTTGACGGTGCACGCGGTGCATTCGCCGAGTTTTGGCGGCACGTGTGTTTATGGTTGCAACAGTAGGGGGTTGTCATGGATACGTGTCTTCCAGCGTAAATGCGGAAAATCCGTCGGCGGTGACGCAATATGGTTAGTTCTAAGAGCGCGTTTCCCGTCCGCGTATCGGCACAGAGGTTCTCAGACATGGAGATTAATTAATGAGAAGAACGGACAATTAATTTCTAGGATGTGTGAGTGGAAGGATGGCGTGCGATGTTGCCGTGGCTGAGGCTTTGAAACCGCGAGTTTTAACAAGACTACGAGGGTTTGAGACAAGTTGATAGTGGTGTCTGTGCTATTCATCCCTTACTGGACTATTCGGTAAACACAGAAGTAGGTATTCCCTTTAATTGAAAATTTTGTTGCAAATTAAATGGTATTCGGTAATTTGAACTTTTTAATTTTTAAGCCATGGGAATTTACCAGCCCTTTCAATTTTCTACTTGTGTTGCCATGACTACGTTGATCAACATTAAGTCATGCCGTGCATGTCGCAACTTACACCTTAAAATTTAGTTGTTAGTTGATGAGCAATTTTGCCAACAATTTGAAACCACATGAAAATATTGGGTACTGTATTACATATTTTTCTTTATCTCTGGAGTTATTCCATTGAATTTTGGTTAATTCGAATCACGCACCCCATGTTATATACAGATACAGATCACGAGGTTCTTGGTGAAGGGGTACTGTATGCATATACTTTCTTGCCCCGTAGATAGTTCGTTTATGGCGATTGTTTGACAATCATTCACGTTCGTCCATGTACTCATGACACGTGATTCTAATTAAATCACTTCTTTTATCCGCTTGGTTATTAATTCGAGATTTTCCAATGAATAATCTTATTTCTGTTTTGGCTACGCAGAATTAAGTCGTCACCAAAAAATTGTGTTACTTCTTACGGGAAAAAGGAAAATGGGTAGCTCACTCACGCATACGATCACGTATTTTTCACAGTAGGAATGTATAAATTTAAAAAGATTGGCAATTACAGGTGCATTCGTGTATGACTATACGATAGCAGTTTTTAGGGGGTTATTCACTGTCCGGTTTGTTGCCCGCCAGCAATAAAATAAAATATAATTACAAGCAAATATTACAAAGTTAAGTCAGGAATTGAACACGAGAAACAAGTGGATTATCAAAACTAATGGATTTTTTTAATACAATTTGATTTAACGATGCCACTCTGGCGGTACTTCCTAACCATAATATACCAATGATAAAATCTGTCATTTCTTTGCTGGTGACCCCAAAAGCATCAACAGTTTTTCAAAATCTGGTCGTTGCACTAAACAGAAAATCAATGTCTATAATTTCGATAGAAATAAATAACTAGGCGTTCGTTGGCACCCTGAGTTACATTTATTTACTCGACAATTGCTCCAAATTTAAAGGAAAACGATATTAGTCCCCGGCTACGTCAGCTTAAAAGCGTTTGTGATTGGTCATCTCAACTGTTGCTCTATACATATAATACTGAGACGCGTAAAGTTACGTGAAGTTTAAGTCGGTAAGGTAGGGAGCAAAAATTGGCAAACTTAAATGACATCATAGTAGGAGAGCCCGCTGCAAAATTATGCACCCACCTGTTAAAGAAATGAAATGTGCGGCAAAGGCATGTAAAAACACCGTACTCAACGGAACGGCACCCGTGCCGGTCACCATTTGGTACAAAAAGGTAAAAACAATGGCACTTCCGGTAGGAAAATTGCAGAAAATTGCGCGATTTGTTAACGAGATGAAAGTTGTGCCATCTTGTAGCCTGCGATTAATTGAATTGAAATCGGTACTCGTGCTATCTTTTACCCTAGTACAAGTCCCCGGCACGGCGACATTTTTGCAGCCCGTAACTCGGACAAATTCCCATCATGTGTTAACGACTTGAAATAAAGTTCAATGGAAAGGGCATTATGTCCCCTTTACGAATATCCAAACGTGCCGCGATTCAAAGCAGTCTAAGTAGTAAGTAGGTGGCACGGCCCGATTTATAACGCGCTACGCGGCGTCAAAATGTCACTTTTGAATCAATTCCAATGGTCGCGCAACATGTCGAATATTAAATGTTTTTTTTTGTGGTGCACGATTATTGACATTTGTCCCTGTGACACCTGTTAATGGTAACTAAATCATGATACAAAGAACTAAGTAACTACAGTCCTTCTTTTTAACTTGATCCTTATAGGTCATCAACGTAATGTGTAAGTTACTCCGCACGGGCAGCTGTAATAGTGCATGTTGAAAAGAGACACTTTCGAAAAGAATGTCTGGAATGCCGGTATGGCGATTTGCATTGTGCAAAAAAGGACGGTACATAAAAGTAGCCGCTGAATTGAATGCCGGCTTACGTTCTTTTCAGCGTTCGGACTGCTGGACTGAGTGACATTAGGATCAAGTTAAAAAAGGACTGTATAGGGAGTAAGTAACTAGGTAAACTTTCGCTATTAAATCATGCTGCAAATGCAACGCGTGACACTGTTGCTGAATTTCGGGCCTATACTACGAACATAAAAACATTTCCAATGTTAAAATTTCTCGTGCGCCGGCTGCCGAATTCCCTGAAAATGGCGCCGCGTAGCGCGTTATAAATCGGGCCGTGCCACCTACTTAGACTGCTTTGAATCGCGGCACGCTTGGATATTCGTAAAAGGGACATAATGCCCTTTCCATTGAACTTTATTTCCACTCGCTAACACATGACGGGAATTTGTCAGAGTTACGGGCTGCAAAAATGTCGCCGTGCCGGGGATTTGCACTAGGGTAAAAGATGGCGATTCAATTAAATGAATCACAGGCTACAAGATGGCACAACTAAAATATTCGTTGACAGAAAAAATACGGCTCAAATATTTTACGAGAATCTTTGTATTTATTTTTTTCGTATGGATATCAGCCAATCAGATAGCTGGATTTATGGTTGATTTAAACAGCCCAATTTAAGATTTAAGATGTAATGTAATATTTTACATTTAAACAGTTGAACGTACATAATTGAATTAGGACCATTTGTGCAGCATTTTAATGTTTAAAATTTAACATTCACGATTTAAGAGTTGGTCAACTTTTATCTTCTTAATTGAAATGTAAAATTTTATACAGATTGCGCTTGCGCAACGCCTTATTAGCGTTGTCAGTTGTTGGTTATGCTGTATGTTGAAATTTTTACATTTTTGTAAAAATGAAAATTGACGACGGAATGTTAATTGACTTAGCGAGACAATTCAGTATAATTTATGACAAGAAAAATGCAGTTCATAAAAACGAACAATGTCGAGAGAATGCCTGGAAAACAGTAGGGGATACATTAAATCAAATCTGTAAGTTGCAAGTAGTTGTTAATTGCTGTAATTACAAAATGAAATTCTGTAGATCTGGTCTGTTCTTTAGCAACTGATTGTGAGCAACTCGGTTTAATTGAAGTATTGAATTTTGGACAGTTTATAAACGAAACTTTATTTTAGGCTTCTATAGAAAGAAAATTTAAAAATTTAATCTTAGAAAGTGTCAGTTCACTCATGAAATTTTGACTATCTTCACGCGTTCATAGCGCCAAGAGATTTACAGTTTTCGAAAAATTGTTTCTATAGAGGCATAAAATATACCTTCTTCTGCCATAATCAGGCGTTCGTGTTGCTAAATTTACTATGATGAAGGTTTAATCGTAGTATAGGGAAAGCACTACAAACGCAAAATATGCGTTGGTATGTGCTGCCGCCCAGTGGCGAGTGAGCTAAACTTAGAGCGGGGTTGTCACATCTACTAGGTACCAAAAGTGATGGCAGTGATGACATATCGCATGTCCAAAGCCAGATTCTTCAAAAACAACCGAATCATGGTTGCCACCAGCGGATCCAATGTCAACTAAGGTGAAACGACAGAAGGCATCGCAAGTTGCCATAAGTACAACTGTACGCGAAGTTGCCTAGTATTTCGCGGCCGTTACTAAGGGCAGGGGCCGCGAAAGAGTATTTTGCGGCCTGTGGTGTGAACGCGAAACACTAAGTTCGCACAAAAATATTATTTTCAAAAATTGTGTAGCGACCCCATTGTTTACTTCATATACTTACTAATATTTAAGTTGTCTCCGGCGGTAACGTAAAATATAAATCTTTGATATTTAATCTTTCGATAAATGCAGTTGATTGCAGCAATAAATTACGTAAATTATCATTAATATTAATTAAACGAAGAAATAAGAGCCTCATAACATTATTTTTAGTAGTTGCTTAGTATGTATCGTCGGATATATCGCATGTCTTCTTAATAGGACTACTAAAATCTTGAAAATGAGGACATAATCCTCAGCACCAACAGTTATTTGAATGAAATATTGAAATAAATCGACTTTCACTTTTTAATTTTTACGAATGACATTTTGTGAATAGAACATTTGTTATCTAGTATATTTTGTTCTCTCGTGTTTATTAAACTTTGCCGATATGTTTTACCCCCATTAGTAAACAGATGCACCTGATTTTAAATCATGCAAGAGGGACAATAACAAAAATGTTCCATGAATAATCGAAACACAACAAACTCGAAACAAGAAGATGATGCCATTATTTGCAGTTTAAAGGTTAATCAACCGGTTTGTGCTGGCGTCTTGCAGTCCTCAATGACTCGATAAAAACCGATGTGCCGTTCCAGCAGCGTTTCCACCCACCCACACGCTTTGAATCGGTGAAATTCCATTGGCATGATCGCAGGGGTGATTAAACGCCATGCCTCCACAAACGGGGGTCGAGAGTAGCACGATAATGCATCAAAAGAAACGGCTTCAGAAGAAGCCAAAAGTTATCGAGTGGTTGTTATCATGGAAATGATATCTAAGGAAAGCAGTCCAGATACTTAAAAATCGTTTGTTAAATTTATGAGGACAAGTTTTTACTATGCAAATTTTTTCCTTTTAATAACAATAGCCAACTTCTTTATCGTTATTATATAATCCGTATTATTAGTGTATATTTGACCAACCACTCTATATTCGGACACCTGCCGATTTTTATTTGAATAATAAAGATTTATGACATGGGCGATTTTTATTATTTTTTTCAAATGAACTTTCTTAAAACCCGCGTTATCCATGAAACTTTCTGATTTTTACGTTTATTGAATCCAAAATATCGTCATTTTGGAATAGTTTAGGGATTTTACAATTCGGGCACTGTCAAATTAATGATTAAACGAATAAGGGGACACTTGGGTAATATCGTCCTTCGTCTTGGTTATAGCCGCAATCCTTTCCGGTACTCATGAAACCATTATTTTTGCCATACATCCGAAGTTCTTGTCTCCCAAATTCCTTGAATTTTGGCATGTAAATTAAAAATATTCCGCTGGGACCTGGGAACTGTTGGTGTGGGCTGCTGAAAGGCCAATCTAAAACCTTTATATTTTGCTCCTTATATCACCGTTTTGCAGTTCTTGCTGTATGTTATGATGCTGCTTTGTGCTGTTGTAATATGAAATTTTTCTGCACTTGGAAGCAAGTTGTTTATAAGAACATCCACATATTTCGAGACGTTAATGATGTTATCCCCAAACTTAGGATTTCCCACATTTTCAGCGGACGTACTTTTCCAAACTATTAAACGCGGAACGTAGATTTACAAATGCGGGCTTCATTTTATAAAATAAGTTTCGCACATTTTCTTTTTCAAGTCTCCTACAATTATACGGGATAGGAAAAAAACGTCGTGGGCACCAGAAAAATGGTATACAATATATAAGTAGATAAGCTATACCGATTTCCGAACATTTCCCCTTGTTATTTCTTATGGAACTTCATTTTAGCGGGAATGGTACACGCGTGAGGTCATCGACCAACTTCAGGCCAGTGTCGGTACTCGGTAAGGTAGGCATGCGACGTCACTAGGGATCGATTCTGAAAGCGCATGCGTCAACTGCAAGTCCTGGTCCTGACGCCCGTCCGCCCTTGAAGCGTAAGCACTCCAATAGCAGTATTAATTTTCTATTAATGGTTAAAACGGGAGTCCCTTACCGACACAGTCTACTTTACCGACCGATCTGAAGTTAGCACGCGCCGCCGTTGGTCGATGATGTAACGCTTGTACCATTTTTCGCTAAAGATGATGTAACGCTTGTACCATTTTTCGCTAAAATGAAGCTCCACAAGAAATAACTTGGGAAAATGGTCGGAAATCAGCATAAATTAAATTTTCAGCGATGAGTCAAAATTTGATGTTGGCGTAGGAGATTGCAGAGATAGAATTGTCCTATATAAACATGAAGATTTCCACAAATGAATTTAATGGTTTGGCAGTAAATGTCCACGTTCTTGCAGACAGCTGTAGAAAAATTGCACCCAGACGGAATTTCCTATTCCAACAGAACGAGGCGTTATGGCTGTATGGCAAAAGCCGCAAAAATGATTTGAGGAACCTTATAATATAATCGAAATTTTGTGGCCCAGCAAGATGAGGCAATTTCTAAGTTCCAATCCCCAGTCGAAATATCTGACAACTCGGAATGCATTCAGAAATATTGTTTCATCAATGCCGCAAAGAACCGAGGTTGTAATCAAGATGAAGGGTGATATTACCAATTACCCCGTATTAATTTGATCATTTTTTGATAAAGTGTTCCAATAGTTGCGCATAGCTTTTGCCAACTAACCATGAAACTATTCCAAAATGATATTTTGTGCTAAATAAGTTTAGAAAATCAATGAAATTACGAGTATCGAACTTCCAAAAAGGTCATTTGAAAAAAGAATACAAATCGGTCAACAAGTCACAAATTTTTACTATTCAAAACGTAAATGCACAATTATGTATTCGATTCTTTGGATGCATGTAGTGTTATGGTCTTAATCGTATTTGTTTGTATTTTCTGACTCTGCACATTACTGTTACCCCGGGGGCAAAATGTATTGTGCTTGTTGGTGCTAAATTCAGGAAGTGGTAGATTTTATCTGTTGCTCATTCATGTGACACAACATCTATGCCATTCCAAATCAATTACTTGCACTATCCATCTAAAAAGGGCATCTCGAGTTCATTATGTTCAACTTGATGGGACGTTAATCTTCTTCACTGGCACTAAAGCGTTTGTACTTAATGAAGGATCATTACGCTATGACGGTGGTAAATTAATTTCACAGAGTTTGATGGAAAATATAAAAATATAACGAGCAAAAAACTGCATAGTGGGTATTAATTGTTGCAATAAGTTGAAAGAATGATTAAAGTATGGAACATACTTGTAATTATTTGCTCTGATTTATAACAGATAAGTTAATAAGTAAAAAGATGAGCACAAGTGCAAATTTTTATAAAGGCTTACCTAAATAAAACATACCGAACACTGTAAGTTAAAAAGAAGGTAAGGAAATCATCGGTGCCGAGAACATACATAAACTGTAAAATTGGAATTGTAAAAACAGCAGGTCGATGGTTCTTCTTCTACCTTGTTTCAGGTCTCAAGATCCTTATTATAATTCTTGGTTCAAAGACTCTCAGTTGCTCATGTTCTCTTTGTGTGGGGCTTAAAATTTCCGCGTCATCAGTAGCTATAGGTCTTATCAAGAATTTGATCGTCTTGGCACCTTTAGATGACCTTTCTATCTGTCTATCTTTAACATGCATATTTCTTTCATATTTCTTGTTTATTTGCACTCCAAGGTATCTGAAGGGCGCACCTTCCTCAAAAGAGCGATTTTATTGAAGTTTCCAAGAGCATCCGATGCACCTTTCACACTCCCAAATTCCAGCTGCATTAAACATCAGGCTCTCCTTGGGGCGAAAGAAATTACCATTCCAATCGCGTGTTGCGTGTCAAAACGCAGAAAGGGGCCACGACAAGTTGACAGGTTAATTTGATGAAATTTCGATTAAATTTGGAACGCAAACACAAAAATTATTAGAAATAGAGGGGCCAAAGTTACAACTCTCCACAGATCCGTTCTTCTTTCGGTAAAAGTAAAACAAACGAATTCTAGTTGTGCGGTCGTTGCCTTCAAGTGTACACTAACTTTTTAAACGAACTGTAATAATTCAATTCATCAGTCAGAAACAATACCCAACCTGTTGGCCGTCTACTTCACTAGTTCCCAAGGCGATTGTGAGTTCTGTACCTTAACGTACTATATTATAATAACTGTAGTCGTAATTATGCAACTCATAAATTACCTGAACTAATGTACTTGGTGACGGGATTCTTTGGTTTTACTGTTGACAGTGCAACTGCTTTTTTTTGGTTGAATGGAGTTAATTATATTATTAAAATTCTGGGAATTCTTTTCTCACGACTTCGTATTGCTTTCCTCGCTTCTTTCGTTGGCGCAACCTCCAATCAAATAATGTGTAAATATGTATTACAATAAGAATGTTCTGCTCAATAAACATGGTATGTGTAATTAAAGCGTTATATGTAGTCTGAAAATATATCCCGTGCATGTCTGAGAACAAATTAATTGAATCATGAACAAACAACTGAAACACTGAAACAACGCAACAAAAATATTAATTCACCAAAGACAAAACATACACATAATAAAATCTATACAACGCTAGTAATGTAATGAAATACTCCATAAAGTTGGGTCAAAAAACAAAAAAAAAAAAAAAAAAAAAAAAAAAAAACAGGGCACGGCTTTGTCGTCAGGAATCTTCAAATGAAAAATAATAGATTCTCGATACGATCTACCCTCTACCGGGTGCCCACGAAATCGTTTGCCAGACCTCTGCGTTATTGGTATTTAACATAGAGATTTGAAATTTGGGCAAGATACATGGTTGATAAGTACTCAACTTCGGGCTTGAAAAGAATCCCAAAAAGACTTTATTTTGCCTGGCTAAATTCCTGTTTCACAAACTCAATTTTGTTGCCAGACGGCAATTCGACTCTTCGCGCTCTTACTGGCTGTCAGTTTTATTCGTCAAGTTGCCTGGCAACAAAATTTCGTTCAAAACAGAAATTTATCCGGCAAAATAAAAAGTACTCGTCAAATTACTGTTGCATATTTTAATTTGCCTACTCGATGCTCACTCTCCTAAAAGATTAAATTCTTGTCGCACGCATGTTTTCACCATTAAAGTGTATCTTGGTATCTAAAGAAATAGAACGTCTTTGTTTTTGACTGTTTTACTTGTTTTTCGTGGGTACCCGGTATATGCATATAAGAATGTGCTCGATGAGTTCCACATGCTACACAGTATGTTAAAAGACGAAGCAAAATTTTTCTCTTGTATTTGGATATCTTCGTGGACAGTATTATGTTTTTTATTTGCTTTGCAATACGTTCAACCAACTTCTCCTACCGAGCTAAGGGTATTACGACACAGAACTCCCACCGAACCAGACCAGATGCAACACCTCGTATGCATCATTGCAATGTATTGGACCATAGAATATGTTATGAATCTTTGAATGTATTCTATCCGTATACCATTTTTTCAAAAAATAAATCTATCACAAACAAAAAAGCGACTTGCTGAGTTTCTAACATATTTACGCCCCGATTCAGTGTAATGTTTTCATTCATGGAAGAAAACGAGTTCCCACGCAATTCTTCATTCTTATCTAGAATGAAGATAGAACTAATAATTACCATGTAAACATAGAATGGGAATTAACTGCCTAAAGACAAAACCGGTATGGGTACGCTCTTTTCTGAAATGGCAGTATGCGTGATCACGACAGACATAACCTATTGCTTCGGGCTGCAACAATATGCGGTGCTTGATGGTGTTCTTGTAGTACAACTATTGCATTTTCATACTTAGGTATATTGATGATACTTTTAAAATTATTCTTTATACAAGGAGAAATAGCCAATCGGCGAATAATATTTTCTGGGATGATTTGAATCGGCTTGTAATGCTTCAAAATGTCCAATGATACAATTCCCTGGCGATCGTTGAAGACGTACCTACATGTCTCCGAGGAACAAAACAAGTCTATAGGGAACAAAATTCCAGATGACAATAAATAGACCCCATTTTCACGATCGCACTGAATTATTCATATTTTCAACATGTATAGTTCACCCTCTGATATAAACATATTGATTTTAAAACGAATGCATACCAATTCTATTTTCTTAATTTCTGTTCTTCCCAAGAGCACTGTGTCCCTCCATTAACAGTTGCTTTACAACATTATACTAATTTCTAAATGATTGAATACAGGAAGTTTGTATAATGCACCTAATGTTTTTATGCGATTATTAACTTAATGGACGCAATAATAAGGACATGCACCTCTGTGGATAAAATACGTTCTTCAACTACTTTCGTGCACTTAAACGGATGGTGAGTCGAGTCCATCGACACAGTAGCAACTTAAGTGTATATTTACATTATAACCGTCGTAAAATAGTATTACACACTTATAATGCAAGTAGTGTTTATTATGTATAATATAAATTTGAGGTTTATTTAATAAAAAACGTGTAAACGTGTATATTTGGGACACCGGTAGTAAAACAAGCACTTAACGAAATACCTAACCTAAACTTTTTATCGAGGGGATAATAACAAAGTTAGAAGAATACGACAAGTTCAAAAGTTTTATTTGCATAATTTTCGTGTATTATTCTTCTAAAGCGTTTTTCAGGGATGATATCCCTAAGACACTAAAGTTGATGCTTGAAATATTATATATTTATTTTGGATACCTAATAAGCAAGCTGGGTTTTATAAATAGACGGGGTTGAGAACAGATTAAAAATCCTATCAGGAAATTTATAGAAGAAAGGCGACCTTTTCAAAAAAAACAGTGGTTGTCTTTCTCATAGATCATAACACTTAAGAATTATGTTTATCAGAGAAAAATTAGTAGCAATCAAAGAAAGCGTCTCCAAACGTGTGTTCTGTTGGAGCGTTGGAGGATTTAGTATCAGAGTATCCTGGAAGATTGGGATGGTAGTATCTCGGTTGTACACAAGAAAATCTACAACATACCGTACCCAAACCATACCACATCTCATCAAAATTATAAAAGAGATCTCCGTTTCAAAGGTATACAAAGGAGACGCCTGAGGATGAATTTGGGAATCTATGTGCAGAAGGCCAAATTCGTGGTGGTGAACCGCATGAATATCCTCGCATTCTTCGTGTACGGTCGACGTGGAAATGATACAGAAATTCTCTTATCTGGGATCTTACATAAGTAATCTTGAAATCTGCTAATGGTAAGCATCAAATTGGCCTCGCTCTATCGATCACTTTATGGGCCTTCTACTTGGCGTCTAGAATTCAGAGATTTGCTAACGAATGTATGAGAATTAGACAACCCAATCGTCAAATAGGACATCCTAAATATGCCTCTTCCCAAAAAATGCGTAATTTGATACCTTCGCCTGTCTAAAGCCTTGAAAAAAACTGACCTTGATTACCAAAACTACTCGTGCTTTTTTGCAGAATAAATTTATCGTTTCCTGACATGCGACTATTTAGATCGACCGCGTGTCTTCTGGTAACAGTTCCGTCATGTTCGCACAACTCGTCTTACAACAAAATATTGAAATCAAACCATATTTTCACAGTACGGATTAAAAATTGTAATGCGCTCTTTCAGAAACGAGTTATTAAAATATAATGAGACGGAGGATTAATAGTCTTTAATAGACCGTAAGCTTTTTCTAGAACAGCACGCATTAATTAAATTCTTCAGATAAACTGCGAGATCCAGGCAACGTGCGACAGTTAACTTATATAATGCAAAAAACTGCTTTTTTCATAATACGTTGATGATGTATTGCTGTAGACGCCAAAGAAACTGGAACGTAGTAATTGCGAAGATTATAACCTAATTAGTTTGTTTCCTAATGACACGTGTGGGGTGTAATTTCATTAGGGTTGCTAGCTGTGTATTATGTTTCTTAGAATAATATATAGTGTAATGAAAATAATGCTTCTACGTATTTATTACCACCATACCAATAGAAAAAATATATCTAACGGTGTTTCTCGTTGTTGCAGTAAAGATGACGAGGATAGCCTTAGGAATAGTGTTCTTCCTTGGAATATCGGCCTGTCTGGCCGACCAACCTGCGCATATTTTATCAGACAATTTCGATCAGCTCATAACATCAACAACGTTGCAATGGGTGACGTACACCCGAAATCAAAAGATCAATTTCAACGACGCCGTTGCGGGAAGTGAGCAGATTACTGAAGGTTTGTATTCATTTTGACGATACCAAATTTTGCATTCATGAGTCAGAAAAACGCAAAAAAACAGATCTTCCAACGTACAAGCTCTTTCAGACCAGAAGTTGTAATGCACCCCTATTTTCTCAGATTTGTCTTACATCTTAACACATCCATTCCCTTTCTCTTGAGGCACCTCCAGGGTAAGGCAGCTGTTGGGAAATAGTCGCAGGCTACTATTTCAGTTCCAGTGCCTTCTGGAGGAAACTCTTCCTGGATCTAAGTCTCGTCAGCTGTCTATTTTCCTCTTCCTCTGACTTAAAATTATACCTTGTTCTATACCGTAAGTGACGTGATGTCGATAACCTTTTCGGCGGGGGTTGATGGTTTCTGGCAAACCTTTACGACATACCTTGTCTCATTAATGGCTAAATCAGCATGCTCGACATGAGAAGAGTTTTTTAATTTTCTATTGTCTGTGCACAGACTTTGTCCAGTACTTCTTGTTATGTGCCAAATATTCTACTTCGTCCCATAATTCTCCTCTTTCCAAAATTGTCTCTATGTTGCTACTAACCATTTCTTTCGGCACTTCCCTACCTGTTTTTCTTTGCGTCTTCGCCTCCCATACGTGTTTTACTGATCTATCAGACCAGTATCAATTCAATCTAAAAATAAGCGTTGGTTGATACACTGTCTTATAGACACCGTCACCTTTGTTTCTCTTGAGACTTATTTAGAGAATGGTAGGTCTTCCTGTAGTCACACTACCTTTCTCAGTTTGTGATTCTTGTTGGCGCTTATGTTTCTTAGTTATTTTCAGAAGCAAAGTTCTAAATTCATACCCAATTACTCTTCTACTTGTTCCATACTTTCTTCTTCAATTTGTATCTTAATGTATTGCCGTCTCTTGAAATAATCATGACTTTAGTTTTCTTTTTACTCTACTTAACTTGTGTTTGGCCAGTATCATTCCACATAATATGCACACGTTTTTTTATAGTTCATCTTCTCTCTCCGCAATATAGTCGCATCATTCGCGCCAGTTATTTATTACTACCAACAGCAATTTTCTGTACCCTATGCATAGTTCTTCTGTTTTTGTTCTATATTTACTTATGACAACATCCAACACCAATATGAACAGGAAATTCAATAAACCGCCCTCTGTCTCAAATCACGTTTAGCGTAAGACTCGCTTGATATATTTCATGTCCTAGCAGAGTCAACATTAAGTTTGTAAATGCTCTTAATCCATGTCAGCTTGCTGTCTGCCCGCGTCTTTTCAAGTCTCTTCCACATAAGTCTCCTAATTCTCTATCAGATGTTCTCCCCAGAACTGGGAATCCCGCGTTAAGACATTTAATTATTGTAATGTTAGTTGTAATCGATACTTCTGTTTAGTAGATAACATCACTGTAATATCCACAATTTATCCCGCTGGATAAAATTCGTGAATCTTATGCGACAGGCACTATTTTGATTAACCATTTTCTTGCAGAACCAGACGAGCAGAGTGTCGACAGCCCTGATGGTAAATTATCCAAGAAACCGGTATACATATGCAGAGGAAGCGTGAGCAGCCAATGGGTATCAGGTCACATCATACCCAAGAAGAGAGCTTGCATCGTATCCCACTACGGTGTCGTTCATACTTTGGACAGATTCGACGTCCTGGTTAACACAGAGAACAGTGCTAGACTCATTTGGGTGAATAGAACCAAATTTACTTACAACACCGCCGGCTTTGTCGGTGCCGGTGACGAGCGCTTATTTGTATTCGTTGGCCGCCGCAGTTCCGGTCAAGATGTAACCCACCCCGGCACTTTCACCCATTATTTGGGAACCTTCAATATGAATGATAATTTGGGAAAATACAGACTTGTTAATAAATACAACAAGGAAATTGAAATTGAAGACGGGGAGGTCTTGGTGGAAATGAAGCCGATAGAGTACGAATTGATTGATATCAGATATAGGCAAATGCCGCGTATCGTCCGCACTCCCTTAATCTTAGGAGAGAAAGTACTGGTAAACGAGGAAGACGATCGGCAAAGGGTGGACACAGTTCTTAGTTACAATTACACTTACAGTTTACACATGGGAAAAGGCCATGGTCTGGAGACTGGTCTGAACGTCACAGTTAAAGAGAAAAAGCAAGATCCTTTCGTGATCCTTTGGTCACTACAAAAAGAATTGCAGGTTGTAAAAGTGCAGCAGATAGAAACAATTTTGGATCCAGGTACGGCGGTTAACGTCACAGTTCGAGCTAATTATACAGAAATTGATGCTCCTTATTCGGCAACCGTTGTTGCAATTTACAAAGATGGTGCTAGGAGGAAACGGCAAATCATTGATCTGACCAAACTAGAAAGGACCATGATGAACGTTGTAAATGAATTCGGCCGACCGTACTTCATACACAATAACAGTTTCGTACCTACTACTACCACTACGACCACAACAACAACTACTACAACTACAACGACCACGAGAACTACATCAACCACGGGACAAGACGCTCAGCCACTAGTCCCCCCAGATGTCATATCAATTGAGAATATGAAGCAAAAGCCCGATAGTCCATCTACTGAAACAATTCACGGAATCCTGTCCGACGAACCGCAGCTTGCACATAATACCCCTTCTAATTCTGCGAGTTTCACAGCTTCCGCGGCGATCTTTTTGTTTGTGATTGCGTTACGTCAGCTGACGTAAGAGAATAAAGTCCGTATACAATAGAGCTTAGGCAGCATTATATGTATAGTGTGAAAGGGACACACAAGTGTACATACTTTTGGTTACTTGAGTTGAGTTAAACCAATAGTACATCTATTAAGGCTTATAATTTCGACAATTCAAGCCTTGATTAGTGTATCAAGTTCTTCATTCCGTTTATTACATCATCAGTTCCCGTCATTCCGATTGTTTTTCTTTGTTATGTGTATATATAAAGTGTAAATAAGTTGCAATGAAGTGTGTGTGGTGAAACGTAGTTTTAAGGTAAGGCGCTACGATCGTATAAGTGATACTACAATAAAGCGTGTCGTCCATGTGTATCTAGTTAGCAGTGGACGCATATACAACACATTTCAAAGATGTATTTGTGAAGGTTAGGTAGGTATATATTTTTGCAGAAATGTTTGGTAGATTAGGTCACCTAAGAGCGGTTCTCGAAATGATTTACTGTTGTAGTTCGTGTACATACTAATCTGTACATGGAATTGAGTTATCCTCATTCAAATACTACCTAAAAATAGTTCGTAACGAAATTCCGTGTACTATTTTCAGTATTTAAAAGGTACAAAATTGTTCTTGTTTGTTTTGGTTTACTAATCATTAGAATTTTAAAATTTCTATATCCATTTTTAAATTTAAAGTGAATAAAAAGCAGTGGTTGAGATGACAAACTTCTAAAACCATACACTAATACACTAATGGGTGGTCCTTCGTTGCTAGGTTACGTCCTGCAACCAATGACAATAGCTCTTATAAGTAACGCCTACTTAGAGTACAAGAATATTTGGAATACGTATTTTTCATCTCGATGCACTGCCTTGACCAGTTTAGTTTTGAACATTTCTTGTGAATCTTCAAGTATTAAAAGTAATTACTGAAGTACCACCGTTAGTTACCGTGATTGAAACCACTTTCTGTCACAATAATATTAAACATCAAAGCTTTCAGCTACCATACATAATAAACAGCTTTTCAGTGTGTTAATTCACAAGGAAATTTAAATAAAAATAGCTAGAAGATGTTTTTCACATTATTAAGAAAACACTATTACCTATTCTTGATATTATACTAACTTATAAGTGTTTCTGTGACAAAATTCAATAATCACGTACCTACTTCGTAAGTTTAAAACTATTATATTAGCTATTATCTACTTTTTGCTGTATATATTGTATCATTCTAAATAGCAGATGGCCGAAGGTTAATAGAAAAAAGGTTTTTAGTGTTACACCAATTCGACTGAAAAGAGAAAAATGAAAATTTTATTTTTTAAATGTACATTTATGTAACTGTAGATACTTTAAAATATACTATTTAAATTATAAGCAAAATTACTTGTGTCATTTTTTCGATTTATGAACCATTAGTTTTCCTAGGAGCAGTAGACTAGGAGGCACGTAGCTTAACCAACAACCCGCCAATGACAATACTTCTCCGAGGACACGCCCAGTCTATAGGATATGAGCGAATTTACAACTGGGTAGTGGGCCACCAAATACTTATTTACGCTTACATTTTTGGTCAATTTTTCTTAATTTTAGTTAAAATAATATCACGTAAGCTGTATTACATTTAGTTGGTAAAATAGAGGAGCTGGTACAAATTTTAGAGAATGAACCCAGTGAGATGATTGGAAATTGATACTTGTTTTTGACCTATGCAGATGTGCGCAGAATGGCGTACCAACTTGCTACAGCCAATGAGATCAAAAACCTACTTTCTGAACATCTACATCAAGCAGGAAAGGTTTGGTTTGAAGAATTTTTATGACTGTATTTAATTTTTTAGCTAAAAATTCAACTGGTACTTAAGGAAGTCATAAATTAAATTAAATTTAAATTGGGTGCGTTCATTTCGCAGCGACATGAGGGTAAGATTTACATTTTATTTGAAATGACGTGACAGTCGGATTCGTCGTGCCCTCCCCATCTCGGTGCAAAATGGACTCTTCTGCCGCTGATATGACCGGACCGATATGACGTATGCACTTATTATTTACCGACAGTTCAACCTAAACACAATTTTCGGCGGGAATTTCTGCTTTCCTATTGAAATTGTTTATTCCACAAGTTAGCGTCCGACCGTTGTTTTCTCATGCCCCAACGCACAATAGAAATGAATATTTAAACTTCTTAATCTCATTTTTATAAATTATTATATTATCTTGTGCGTAAATACGTACTACGAACACAGAAAACGAGGCCTAAAAATCTTTCGAGGGATGACTATTAAAAATGTAGAACGCAAATATCCCAGCGGCGCCTTTCGCCTAAAAACGCTTGACCTACTCTGCTAAAGTTCAAATCTGCGGAATATTCGAACATTCGAGTCCCTTTATTTGGGGGCGCCGAGAGTTCCTTTGATGTAACTCAGCAAAACGGAAGACGCATTTGAATTTGGAACAATGACAGTGGATGAATAAAGAACACGTCTTAAAGGGAAGGAGAACAAACCGGGACGGTAGGCAATCAGAGGCTTTTGGCTTCGTTGACTATATAAACGGATGGCACATCAGTATTCAAGCCTTTAAATGCTCGTGGCCACAATAAGGGTGCAGAGTATTATAACATGTTTTTCTTTGGTTTCAGAGCACTGCTTGGAAAACTGTTAATTCATTACTTTCTATCAATAAAACAATTATATTGTGCCCATATGCGATTTCTTGAAACCTGTTTGGAAAGGGAGAGCTTCTCGTCTCGACTAACAATAGTATAGTGCACCCACAACAAATAGATCGTTTCAAAGTGGTTAGCGAATATAAATTTATATACCTTGGTGTCAGCATCTGTACATCTCGGCATTTGCCTTTTGACTTAGGTATACTTCTGATTTAGGATGGGGCATCCTTTCAGTTGTCATTGGAGTTGCGAGCTTGCCGGCAAAGCTACGGGCGGGACTACGGGCTAAGGTACGGGCCTGAAGCCAAAGCCCTCACGATCTGCATTCTGCACCTACCTAAATGGGTTGGCTGGAGGAAAGATGGTCTTCCGCCAGGGCCTCCTACTCCCCGTGGTTTTAGTTTCCAAGAGCACAAGTCTGATCTTTCAGAGGTTTACGTCTCCTCCGGTTTTGGTTACTCGCACCCAGCCTCCGGCCTGGCTCCTTTCTCTAAGTACTCGTCGGCATGGTTTCCCCTGCCACGTTGGATGAGTGGCACATCACCGTCATCGACATTCGTTACCTATATTCGTGGGGTTGGAAAACCCGCAAGTTATTTTCTTGAGGTAAACACCGTGGGGTATAACATTTACCAGTGCTTGTGCACTTAGCTTGAGCAAGGAGTGGTCTGAATTAAGGGCACTTGTTCCCTCTCATTCAGAACTCATGTCGGTAAGGTTTCCTTCGCCCCGTTCGATGAGGTCGCTTGCGTGATTCTCTACCATCATCGGCATCCGTTTCCCACCTCCGTGGAATTGACTAGCCTGCTAGTGTTTTTGAGGGCAAACACCGCGGGGCTGACAAGGTTGCCCCGTTTGATGAGTGACCATCGAGGTCGCTTGCTTAATCATCTGTCCCACATCGCTAACATCATCGGCATCCGTTACCCACATACGTGGATTGGGTAACCCACAAGTGGCTTTCTCGAGATAACTGCCGTGAGGATTAACGTTTTCCATTGCTTTCGCACCTAACTTTACTGATAGGAGTATCTGAGTAAACCAATTTTGACCCTCACGTTTAAGTGCTCGTGCCGACGAAGTTCTTTCCGCTACGTTGGATGAGCAGCCGTCGAGGTCGCTCTCGCGAATCTACCCCACATCGTTACAATTTTAATTCTTATTTTATAACTAAACGGTGATTATTTTATTCCCCAGTTCTATGCGCTCCGCTTATCCGCTAATGTACGGCAGGAAATTACGGTCTTTGGGTGACGTCAATTTCCGATCGCAGTCGACTAAGAACGAACCTCGCATTAGGCAACTTCCCATATAATAACTTTGGGTGGAACCTGGCAACGTAGAAGATCGTGAAAATGATGGGTTGAACAAATCAAGAGAGTCGCCAGAACGACTATGCAAGTTTACACTATTGAGGATGAGACATAGATTTAGTGGAAGGAGTGCTCTATTAATCACCACAATTCCTCAAGGAAATTCAGAGTGGGAAGCAGGATTAGGAATGTAAAGAGATGTGTATTTGACCATGTAGGTTTAGTACTTCCTCGTGAGAAAATGTATATTAAAAGCTGTTACGAAAATAGAAGGAACGTAAGAATTGTCAATTCTGTTACTGGGAATAAGTTAAATTTGCACTGAAACATTAAAACTATAATCGGTGGGAGGGAAATTTCAGAGCAATTATTTCGGTATCTGCAGTTTTAAGAGATCTGTGGTTTAACTGTATTTTCACCGTCTGTGCCGTTTGTTCATTATGTCGTAAAAAGTAAAAATCTCGTAAAACTAGCTTGCTCTAAGCGGCAGCCGGTAAAGAATACTTTATGGACAGTATGGTATATCGATTAACATCATTTCTTAGATAACAACAAGACATTTAATTTGGAATTTATGCAGCACTTAGTGTCTGCTGTTAAATATATCGATTAAGGAAATTATTTGTACCCATTGAGCTACAAAATCTATAATCAAATAAAAGAATTCTTACGTGTTAAAAAGTAATGTCACCGAATCAACTCCCAAAGTATTGAAACAAATGGCAAAGCACTCTAATCTATGCTGAACAACGCTATAAATTAACTTTCCAACACAGCAGCATCCCAAGTCCACACATTTTGCTAATGTGTTGGTAAATCCCGTTCCTGTGACAAGGGCCGAACAACTACCATTACTCTTTACATAATCATTCTGAAAATTTCACTTCGGAGATGCTTCTGAAGCTTTTCAAGTAATTGGTAGTTTGAATGAGGACAAGATCTGGGCCGTAGCGATGTGGAATAACACTAAAGTGAAATCTATGATTATGTTTGTGCACTGGTATACGAACAAGCATTGTCATGCTGCAGCAAAAGCTCCGGTCTCGACTCCGAGCCAATTTCGGGATGCCCCGGCAATAGCCCGGCATACACGAGAGGACTGCTTGGTAGATTTCGCTCGGGAAGGATCGAGTCCTTAAAATAGTTTGCTAGTGTGTAGGAAACGATGATTGGTCCTTCATACTATGTATGTCCTTGGATGGCCAAAATCCGCGCTCCTTAGTTTTGGTCTTTTGGTCCGGAGGAACATGCTTAAAAGATCACAGATTTGATGAGTAAGGGCCAAAATCCGTGTGTGCTCCAGGGCGTCAGCATACCGGCGATCCAGGGTCTAGCTACAGCTGAGCCTAAATTCAAAACTGAAACTGGATCGTCCAACAGTTCAATTCCTGAGCGATTAAGCTGTTATAGCAGCAGTGCAAGAATTTTCGAGTTTTTCAAAAATTATGTTGCTATTCTTGAACACAAGGAGATTTTGTTGAAAAGTGATGCATTCTCTGTTAGCGGCGATAAATATTATACATCCCTGGGGATTTTGTACAATTTTCTAATAAATTACAGTTGTTTATTTGAGCTTGCTTACCTAATTCAGGGAATTAATAAATTGTAAAAAATACCATTGCGAGATAAAACACTGCATGGAAACGCATCCACCACAAAAAGGTCAATAATGTAAGAGAAGGAATTCACGTCCGGCACCAGAATTTTCCCGCTTCCTGCGTTCCTAGAGATAGTTTAACCTTGTTGCTGGCCGCTTGGTCCACATTTTCAGGATATCGATTTTACTGCGAGGACAAAAGGGAGGGAATGCCTCCCCCACCAGGCCGGCAGTTATCGTATTCCTGGCGGCAGACTGGTGCCGGCGAGTCTGCTGTCTCTGCACACCCTGTTTACTTCCCCTATCTTTAATCTTGCTATTACGCCTCGAAAAACTGGCCGATTTGATGAAATTCGGAGTAGCATCATCGTCATTTTCCAACCCTCTGCAGAGAAAATAAGCTGCGTCGGAATAATTTCGGGCTATCAACCAACTGTTGATGGAAAGCTGTTTTTGAGAAGCTTGGAGAACCTAATTTACCCCTGGAATTGCTTTGGGGTGCAAGTTGCGTGCTAACATTTGTTCGGGGTGGAAAGTATGCTTTATTTTTTTACTTAAATATTCAAAAGTCTAGACGTAGAAAGCATATTAATGCTTATTAAAAGCATAAAGCCCCGGAAATTCAACCCATTGCACAGTTTTGAAAAACACATTTATTTATAAGCTGGACTACAATAAACCAAGATCTACCCATTCTATTATTTATTTTACATCTTAACAAACAAAAACGTCAAAATTAAAATTCCCAGGTGTGGATAATTTTAAAATTGTGTCGCGTCCCGGCTCTGTTAATTCACTTTAATACATCATTCGTCACTAGAATGTTAATGTGTATAGAAGTATGATGAGCGAATATGTCAACACAATATGCCAATTTATTCATTTATAGTTTTTTGAGCAGAGTCTGTCAAAGTCAGTTACAGCGAAACACTGTTATGAAATAATTAATTCACATTAACATGCATAATAATTTCTTTCGCTAAAAACTGAGTGCACTGATTGAGCATTTATCGACAAATGAAATGTGAAAGTAAAATACAAACATGTTCTTACTTCCTAAGCAGGTACATGCGTCTACTTTTAAACTTAACAGCAGATGTCGATTTTCAGAAACAACTTGGCTCATTACTACAGTATTTTTGACTTTTAATAGTTACGAACTTCTTAAATATTAAATTCCCCTGAAAATTAAAACAATGAATGTGTCGAACACATTCGCATATGGCTCGTTGGTCTAGGGGTATGATTTTCGCTTAGGGTGCGAGAGGTCCCGGGTTCAAATCCCGGACGAGCCCACACGTTTTTTCGAATTTTTACCGCTTTTATCATAATTAACAACGTGTAAAAAATGCTCGTTTTCAAATATGAATGCTTAATTAATTTATGGAAATAGTTAGATGAGGTGAATTCAAAAGAACGTATGAAATACGATATTCCAAATGTTTTTATAATGAACGAATGGCCAAAGGAAACATAAAATTTTTAGTGCAGACTGCTATAAAATGTTCATAAATAGTGAAATAGTCGAAAAATGGCAAAATATTTTCATGTAGTTAATATTTTCTGTCTTGACTATTTGGTAGAAATCCATGATGAAATAGAAAATTACTATGCGTACTACCAATAAGTATAATAAATTATTTTATTGACCGGTTTCAAGATTCACAAACGATCTCATCATCAGATGATGAGATCGTTTGTGAATCTTGAAACCGGTCAATAAAATAATTTATTATACTTATTGGTAGTACGCATAGTAAAATATTTTCATTTGCTAATCAGTAAATCTTAAATTTGCACTATATATTTCTCTGCTGCCCAACATCCTCTGTTCTCCAATACCTGCATTCTTTACTACTTCTTGTGTTTCAATCACACTGCCATAAATCAAACAATATGTGCCCAGTAAATTTCAACGAATACAAACACATGCCAGTAATTTACATCAAAATGAACACAAAGAAACTTCGTGATGCATCCTCTATATCGTCTTTCAGTGCCACACATCAAGACTCTTGATGCACAAGACCCATAGGTCCGGTGCAATAAAAACAGAGAAGAGACAAGCGTGGGCAAGTGAACCGGGGTCATTACCATTTAAGGATGATTTAAGTGTAAAAAATATAAGCATAGGGATGGCCCCGGGACGACACATTATGATGTGCTGTCTGGATAAACCAAAAGGGTCATCAATTAAACAAAGAATGCGAGTACGTATGTCCGGTTCTTATAGAGACCTGCGTAACATCCGAGTTCAGAAGTTCAGACTTTTAATTAATAGGTTCATGAATGACGAGATGCTGGGGTGAACGGGGAGTTTTTGCGAGCGGCTTTAATTAGATTAATTATGTGTCGTCGGGAGTCTGGGGAAAGGGTTTTTGCGATTGCTAGTAGTATTTTTAATGAATATGTTTTATTAAAATCAAGGCTCATTTCTTTTCAGTGAGCATAGTTCATTGGACTCCAAAATTTGTAGAAATTGTGCTTCCATTAGGGACACCTGCTCTGCTGATACCCAATAAAATTGTTTTTCTACCAACACTATTAAAAATACAATTTTTAACGTTTATTGTCAGTGTCAAAAATGTAAATTTAAGGCACCGTTTTAAAAGTCATTTACTTTTAACACTAGTGTTAGTGGCAGACAGCTAAGGATTTAGTAAAAGAAAAACATTCCTCTTACTGGATGGGGACTCCAGATGGAATGAGACAATCCAACAAGAGAGCTGGAGAACTAATATATCTGGGCAACACAAGCTGCATAATTTGTGGACATCGAAATTGTTTTATTTATTTATTTTTTATTTTATTATTTATTTATTTATTATTTATTTTATCGGGAAGGCCAAAAGAATGAGAAAATTGGCATCGACTGATCCAAGTTACCAAGAAATCCACTGCATAAATTTGGCACATAAATTTATTATCGTGCACAGTCGCCAGCGTTTTGCCCATACAATACGTATCTTAATAACTATAACATTTAGTTTACGTTAGTTTCATTAGCATGAGGTGCACATTTGCACGTTTTCTACTGTTTAGGATATTAAACGGTTTATGCAAATGTCAAGTCAAGAACATGGCCGTAAGTATATTAAAACTCTTACGTCTTACAGATAACACGATATTGATAAAGTTTCAGAATGAGAAAAAATGTATTTTCTGTAGCAGTAGGTAGTAATACTTTCAGAACCAAACCAGGAAAAGCGCTGCTGCGTGATGATGGATGACCTAATCTTGTAGGTAAAAGAAAAATCATACATTACATGTAATTCAAGAGCGAAAAACAAAAAATATCGGGAATTGGTCATGCTCGTCTGGGTTAAAATTGATCGCAACAAAAACGGGCGCTATTTTGTCTAGAATTACTTTTACTCAAGAATATTCTTAGAAATGGAAAAACGGGAACAAAATCTTGCAAAATTCCTTAATCTCGTTATTATTTTTACTAGAACCTAGAGCCTTATCCTAAATTTTATACAATAAACGGAATTATAATATTATAAAAATCTATATAAATAAAAATGAATCGCTAAGCGCAAAACTCGAGAACGGCTGGACCAATACATATAGCTAATTTTTTTTGAAATATTCCTTGAAGTTCGAGGAAGGTTCTTTTGAAGAGAAAAATTGGAAAAATTGCCCGGAAAAACGTAAATCAATTGCCACATGTATGAAAGATCATAACTTGAGAACGGCTCGACCGATTTGGCTGATTGTTTTTTTGTTGTGTTCGTAAGTGTCAGGACCAGGTTTGTATGAAAAAAAAGTTTCGGAAAATCCACCGGAAAATTTGAAAATTCGGGAAAAACTGAAAGTGCTTAACGGCTGGACTGATTTGGCTAATGTTGTTTTTAACTATTCGTAATAATCCAAATGAGGTTTTAGGGAAAGAAAAATTGGAAAAGTTGCGCGGAAAATTGGAAAATTCGGGAAAAAATGAAAGTGCTTTTTTCTATGGGATTTTTGTATGAAAATTCGCGAAAAACTGAAAGTGCTTAACGGCTGGACCGATTTGGCTAATGTTTTTTAACTATTCGTAATACCTAATCCAAATGGGGTTTTAGGGAAAGAAAAATTGGAAAAGTTGCGCGGAAAATTGGAAAATTCGGGAAAAAATGAAAGTGCTTCTTTCTATGGGATTTTTGTATGAACTCGAGACACCATTCGAACGATGGATATGCGTAAGTCGGAAAATTCGGAAAAACTGTAAAAATCATAATTGTTTGTATGCACTCTCGATCATAATTAACGAGGAATGACGTATGTGGTTGATTCTTTTTCGTTTTGTTCGTTATGCTCCCGGGATGGAATCTACTCAATTGAATGTTTCCAATTGAAAAAAAAATCGGGAAGATCTGGAGTAAAATCTGGAAAAACGCATTCCAACCTTAATTAAAATAAAATTACAATTGATGTAGATATATACCCAGGCAAATTTGTTTGTTTGTTTGTTTGTTTGTATGTTACACAATACTGTTCTGACTTGAACAGGAAATCGTCCAAGAATGGAAGTTACTATGTATTCAGCTACACAACACCTGCCGCTCGAGGTAGGTATACTTATCGAAGTCCTCATTTATGGCCATAACGCATTACCAAACTTCATTAAGTTATTCACTGAAAAATATTGAAGTATGTACCTAGATCAAAAATTGCCTAATACATCACAAAAGTGCCTCATCACAAACGTCAGATTTTCATTCCAAACACGAAGTCATAAATGCTACCTGACGTTTTGACCTAACCTATGCGATATAATTATAGTCGTTTTCAAGTAGTTTTTACAAGCAAGCGCAACACAAATTGAAAATAAGTAAACTGTTTCCACTGCAAAACTTCTATGTATATTATATTGCAAAACTTAGCTTAATGTAATGTAAATATAAAGTGACCATTTATTAAATACGTCAATGACGGACCTTAAATAAGGTTAGGTTAGAAGTAGGGGACATAAGTGCCTTCGTAATACGTCAGATTTTCATTCCAAACAAAACAAAAGCACGTGCCATTTGTCGTTTATCGATATTATTTCCAACGTCTTAAAGTAGTTTTTGCAATATAATTATAGATGTAGTTAATATCTTCTTGTTTTACTTTTTGGTAGAAGTTCATGATTTAACAAATAAATACTTCGCGAACTACCAATATATAACGTTTTATTTAAATATTTTACCGGTTTCAGGATTCACAAAGATCCCATCATCAGAAATGTACGAAAAATTGTAAACAAATTATTATGACAGTTGACAAGGAAACTAAAATTGACAAAACAATACAAAGAATAATGATATCCATGAAAAAAGATAACTAGATAACTGAATTTCAGTATTTACCTACGGGGTATAAGAAAAACACAAAATCTGATCTGATTTGGCTAATGTTGTTTTTAACTATTCGTAATAATCCAAATGAGGTTTTAGGGAAAGAAAAATTGGAAAAGTTGCGCGGAAAATTGGAAAATTCGGGAAAAAATGAAAGTGCTTTTTTCTATGGGATTTTTGTATGAAAATTCGCGAAAAACTGAAAGTGCTTAACGGCTGGACCGATTTGGCTAATGTTTTTTAACTATTCGTAATACCTAATCCAAATGGGGTTTTAGGGAAAGAAAAATTGGAAAAGTTGCGCGGAAAATTGGAAAATTCGGGAAAAAATGAAAGTGCTTCTTTCTATGGGATTTTTGTATGAACTCGAGACACCATTCGAACGATGGATATGCGTAAGTCGGAAAATTCGGAAAAACTGTAAAAATCATAATTGTTTGTATGCACTCTCGATCATAATTAACGAGGAATGACGTATGTGGTTGATTCTTTTTCGTTTTGTTCGTTATGCTCCCGGGATGGAATCTACTCAATTGAATGTTTCCAATTGAAAAAAAAATCGGGAAGATCTGGAGTAAAATCTGGAAAAACGCATTCCAACCTTAATTAAAATAAAATTACAATTGATGTAGATATATACCCAGGCAAATTTCAAATAGTTTATCTCATGAAACTGGTAACGGCACCTTACTGGCTAAGCGACATATTTTAAATGAATTTTTAAACGAATGAGGTAATTGTGTTAATTTCTAGAATGAAGGAACGGCTCGACGTGTGAGGATGGTTCATAAACAAAATGTGTATAAGTGAACAGATAGTGATATTGTCGTTGTTTTCAGTCATGTTCAATAAGCTTCGATCGTCGAACGAAAATTTCCGTACGTAGAAAAATTACAATTTGTGCTGTTGTTTGTGTTATGATCAATAGTGCAATGCTGCCAATCAGACGGAGCTAGGCCGCAGGACGGAGCAACATCGGTCGTCGCACACGTATAGCAAGAAGAAAAGGAAACTCGCGACTGGATCAGAACGATGGACAACGCGAAAAGCGAAATGAGTTGGAGAGACTACGATTGTCACAATCACGATCTGAGCAGGCACAGGAAGAACGGGAAGACCAAAATGCCGACGATAGATTACGAAAGAGACACTATCGAGCGTACACATCAGATCGATTATATGACGATCGCCTGGAACATAACCTGAATAATCGAAGAATATTGCAGTAATACAAACACGTAATCAGAATTTGACTGCAAATGGAGAAAAATGTTTCACATTGAATAAACGATTTGGTTAATGAAACAAAATTCACTTTCCATACAAAATTTCAATACGAAAAGTACCTAATTTTAGGCAGGACAACGTCTGCCGGGCCCGCTAGTTATAAAATAAAGAAATGAATTACATATTAAAATGGAAACTTTAGTCTTCAACCAAATGGAATCTGTTCTTGCCCGTCAAAAAGTTATTGCAAGTTAAAACAATCAAACTTTGATTTGCGAATAATATCATTTCTATCAATTTAAAAGAAGCCAGCAAAGGACGTCGATATCATTCTGCTTGAAATTTGAAACTGTAGATATTTTTAGAAGGCACATTTCAAACCGAATCTCGCATTATTTACATCCTTTTGGCAATGCAGTGGGTGAAGTCAGATTGTCATTCACTCGGAATTTCGCGAAGGTGCCCAAGAAAAAATATTATAAACGAAAACAGATCGAACTCGTCCTTGGGGACAACGATTCCTAAAAATATTTGATCTCACTATATTCCTATGTGATATTGTAAAAGTGTCGTTGTGTAGGTAGGTAACTGCATATCATTTGTATTTATACACGTGGTAGGTATATTTAATTGGTCACTCTCTGAGTACTACATATTAGTCACATTGGCTAATGTAATGATTACGAACGAATCTGAATAAGCAATTAATTAACTGTCAGACCGATTGATTGGGAAATACTTTGTGAACTGCTGTTTGTTTGGAAAATCTGTAAACTGTCAAACGCACATCCAATATAGCTGCAAGGCGAGCAACAGTAAACACGAACAGGGCTAAAGATAATAATTTGCATTCAATCAAGTATGTCCTGAGGTACAAAAATATCCACAGGATTGCAGGAATACGCATCACGATAGAAAAATGAAAATATCACATTGACTCACCCATAACGCCTAACTGTTGTGGAGTTAATCGTGTGACGTCACCGGACCCATCCTGCGCAGTTAGTCCACCACTTCCTAGACTTCCGGACGCCACGGAGTTCCTCTCGCTGATGACAGATCCCTGTCTCATCGTCATCCTTTCGCTGTACTGGCTGAACGCCGCACTTCTTCGTCCACTGCTTGCCTGACTCACCACATCTTCAAAGAAAAAATGTACCAAAAATTAAAAACGCGTAAAAACCAGAAAAACTTTCGTATTTTCATCGACGAACAAAACAAAGTACTTATTTAACTGGTATAAATTGCCGTTTTTTAATAATAAATTGCGCACTATAACCAAACAAAATGTAACCATAAAGGATCACAACATCAAAGTATTACCCTTGTCTATTCTATACAAAATATTACTCGATATATTACTAGTCGCCGGACAATCCCAGTGTGGTGCCACGGCCTGTCCGTCAGAATATAATAGGCAAGTTCGGTAATTTTCAAATTTCATTAAAATTGATTAGAGTTTATTATACTGAAGGCAGTTATGTTGTTAATTTTTGTTAAAAAAAAATTCCTTCGCCTGTGAAGCCGTTGCAAAGTTTTCCGTCGGTGCGAGGCTAGAAATCGTACCTTGCAGCGAGAGTAGACCGCGTGACGCCAGAACTTAGTATAACGTACAAGTCCCAGCTTCAGCGCGCAGCAGTCCCATAAGTATTATGCATATGCATGTGTAGTTAAACTGTTAAATATTATTAACTGGTTCTAACTGGTGTTTTCTGTTTTGTACCCAGACTAATACATCGTACAGCACATCAATAAAACGGAAAAAGTGGTTCGTTGGAGCCAGAAGGAAAATCGGTCAGCATTATCGATATTTTCGCGAGTTAGTTTATCATTGCAAAAGTTTATAAAATTATCGGCTGCCCCATTGCAGCCACTCTAAATAAAATCGAACATAATATAATTTACCGACAGTTTTCTGGGACCCCTTGGTACTTGGTAACGTGTTACGGTTAGCATAATTTGAAACAGGATGCTAGGAGCATGACGGAGCCAAATACTGAATCGCCGTAGCGTTCCCTCCCTGAACTAAAAAAGAAAATTTTATTAACTATTTTACAATAATAATTAAATAGTACGTCATCATAAAGTTCTCTTTTGAAGACTGGTAGGACGCGTACCTCCATCCTTTCCCTGAGCTAGCCTACGCATTTCCGTAAAAGTAGAACATTCTACATCCCCAACTAGAGCAGTAGTCTAATCTGCTCCAACCTCTACCTCTTTATTCCTATCTCTGACTCTAGTATGTCGCGAACTATTCCTTTGTGTCTCAGAAGGTGTCCTACCATCCTACGATCCTATCCCCTATTTTTTATTGTCTTCCATACTTTTCTCTTTTCCCCAACTCTTTCTGATTCCTCCTTATTGCTAACTTGTCTATCCACGGTATCTTCAACACCCGTCTGTAGCATCACATTTCAAACGCTTCTACTCTTTTTCAATCCGCTTCTCCCATTGTCCAAGTTTCGCACCCATAGGTATAATTTCGTACTCCATACATGCGTCTTTAAGAGTCTCTTCCGAGTTTCTACATTAACCGTTCCAGAATAAAGCAGTTGTTTCTTTTTGTTAAACAAGTACCTAGTACCAACGTAGCGTAGTTTTTTGATTCGCGTGAGTTGTATTTGATTCCGTTTTTTTAAAAAATTTCCAACCCGTTATAAAACTGTTAACTTGATAACTTGTCAATCACTTAGGTATACATACCTACATAAATGAGTAGGTAGGTATGTATCTATGTATTGTATTGTATTAGAGAATATAGGTAGGTACCTATTTTACAAACAGAAGTAAGCAGGTATCTACAATCTACATACCTACTTATACTGAATTATAAAAGGCATGTACAGTTAATAAATTGTTGACTTTGTTTTACTTATACCGGTCTACCTTTACACTACTGTTTTGAGGTTGAATGAAATTGGGGTTAGATGCAAGAATCACACACAATTTCCACATTTACCGGGACATTTACCTACTCGTACCTACTACATAAATATGGCAAATTATGTGAATCGGACTTTTGATACCCTTGTTGCATCATTATATCGATTAGGTATGTTGTCTTTGTTTTATATTTCCTTGATACCTTACTTTAAAAATTCACGCTCGAAATAGTCCCAATAAGACTTATTGGGACTATTTCGAGCGTGAATGTTATGAGATAGGTACCGCTTCACGGGCACTTCAAGAGAAGTGGGAGGAGCGCCTTACGAATCTCTGACGTCAAACCAATAACAAAGCGAACTAGCATGTGGGCGTGATAAGCTAATTTCTTTCGCTTAATACGCCGCAAAAAAAATTGTTAGAAAAAAAATTCGCCGTAAATCAATTACAATAACAATTTTCTGTCATTTTCATGCCAAAAATAGATATCTTATTTTTCTCCGAACCTCCCTATTGGTACCATAGGAAACATAATATTTTTTTAGCAATATGAAGTTCCTTTAATTACGCATCATTTCTACATCTACATTCCTTATGTTGTGAAATAATACGTCGATGGTTGTAATACCACCAGTGAAGCATAGGTAACAGCCAGACAGGCACACAAATGTGTAGTCATGTGCAAGGTAGTTTATACATTGTGTACTTAGTTTCAAATTTTATGAGCCATATAATTCTGTCTTATTTCCGCAAGTAAGGGAAATATTTTTATTCTTCTTCTTCTGTCCCATTCTGGTTGATGGACGATGACCTTCCGCAATCTTCCACAAGGTATCCCATCCTTTGCATTTCAATACCAACCCAATCTTGAAACTTTGTGAACGTCATCTACCCAACGCTTTCGTGGTCTGCGTTTGCAGGGTCTTTGGTATATTCTGGTGGGGTGTATCACAACCGGCATCGGCAGTGGTATACAAATTTTTGGGTTGTGAAACACGCCCCTGTCTATTCGTTAAGACCTAATCTGCCCATTTCCACTATTTTATTACATCCTCAATTTTCCTTCGTCCACCAATTTCTGAATTTTGTATTCTCCCTCTCTAGCTTGTTCCCAGCATGGATTTCTCCATTGTTTTTTTCGCGAACCCCAACTAACATTTCTGCGCGTTTTTCAGTTAAAGTCACGGTTTCATATGCCATATGTATATTATGATTAGAGCGGTAAACTTAATGTTAGTTGCTTTTGCCTTTCCTTCACTACTCTCATTTTTTCGTTCTTTTGTGGCAAATCAAATCCAAGCCTTTCAAAATTGTGAATAATTCGCCGAACTGATGGTTGCTTTGCGTCCCCGATATGTATGAGCCTTCTCTTTCGGCGACTGTGTCGAGTGCCGCAAGTGTGACATCAGATTCGTCAAATTTTTATTCCAAACAAAACAAAACCACGTGCTTTTGACATCTGTCAGTGTCAATGAACCTAAATTTTGCAATATAATTATAGTAATATTGCAATGGGAACTATTCGTTGGGACACACTACATCATGTGAAATAGTTTAAACTGCTTAGTTTCATCTCTTAACAGAAAAAACAAATAAACAAATAAATTGTTAATTTTTTTGACCTACGAATTCATCCTGACGTATTTTAAAGTACATAACTGCCGCGTTTTTGTTGTTACATGTAGGGGGAAGTGTAAAAGCTCAAATAAATAAATGCAACGACCTTGCTCAAATAATTGACCTTGACAATCACAACCTTGACTTAAATTCATGTAGCTGATAGCACTGAATTGCGTACCTACTACTAACTATCAAGAAAACAAGCACCTTCCAACAATACATTATTATTTTATAATGAATACGTGTGAGAAATAAATTCTTGCTTATAAAGCTCCTGCTACATACAGAAGGTAATAAGAAACAGCATTGAATTGTGATTGTATGCGCGTGTCCACCAGAATTGGTTATCTCAAAAACATCTGGATACGAACAATTTTGTCCCAGCTAACTAAAATAGAAGCGTAAAGTATATTGGTTCTATGCATTATTTATTAGTACGAAAACAATGTTACACAATACTGTTCTGACTTGAACAGGAAATCGTCCAAGAATGGAAGTTACTATGTATTCAGCTACACAACACCTGCCGCTCGAGGTAGGTATACTTATCGAAGTCCTCATTTATGGCCATAACGCATTACCAAACTTCATTAAGTTATTCACTGAAAAATATTGAAGTATGTACCTAGATCAAAAATTGCCTAATACATCACAAAAGTGCCTCATCACAAACGTCAGATTTTCATTCCAAACACGAAGTCATAAATGCTACCTGACGTTTTGACCTAACCTATGCGATATAATTATAGTCGTTTTCAAGTAGTTTTTACAAGCAAGCGCAACACAAATTGAAAATAAGTAAACTGTTTCCACTGCAAAACTTCTATGTATATTATATTGCAAAACTTAGCTTAATGTAATGTAAATATAAAGTGACCATTTATTAAATACGTCAATGACGGACCTTAAATAAGGTTAGGTTAGAAGTAGGGGACATAAGTGCCTTCGTAATACGTCAGATTTTCATTCCAAACAAAACAAAAGCACGTGCCATTTGTCGTTTATCGATATTATTTCCAACGTCTTAAAGTAGTTTTTGCAATATAATTATAGATGTAGTTAATATCTTCTTGTTTTACTTTTTGGTAGAAGTTCATGATTTAACAAATAAATACTTCGCGAACTACCAATATATAACGTTTTATTTAAATATTTTACCGGTTTCAGGATTCACAAAGATCCCATCATCAGAAATGTACGAAAAATTGTAAACAAATTATTATGACAGTTGACAAGGAAACTAAAATTGACAAAACAATACAAAGAATAATGATATCCATGAAAAAAGATAACTAGATAACTGAATTTCAGTATTTACCTACGGGGTATAAGAAAAACACAAAGGAAAATCGAATACCTCGTAGCTTGAAGGGAAAAAACAATGAATTTAAAGAAAACCATATTGGAAAAAACAATAAATTCAATTGAAAAAACCTTCAAGTGAAATATCAGAACAGAAAAAACTAAATAAACAAACAAAATATCCATGGAATCTTGACAACTGCCAACTGCTAATCTTGAAATAAACTCTGTGGTCAAGTCTATGTGTTCTGTCTTGACAACTGCCAACTGCTAGAATTGTAATAAACTAAAAAAGAGAGAAATAAGTCAAAAAACGGCATAATGGCAAAAAAGAAATAAGTCAAGGATTAAGATGGAGAGACTGTTGTTGAATAATTAATTCAAGAATCAATCCTAATAATACCAATAATAAAACAAAAAGAAGAAAAAGAATCCCATATTGCCAAATAACCCCGAAGGTCCATGGTTTATATGGGCTAGCAAATAAACTGTAATTGATTATTGAACTAATGTCATAATGGCAATAAGAGAACCTGTCCTACCGAGACATGAGAATCATTTTGATCAAAAGACATTTACAAAAGTTTAAATAAACTAGATTGTATTAAATCTACTTGGTCATTAAGTAAGTTACAATTTTTATCATTTTTATGTTTATAAATTTCCATAGACTCTAATATATCTAACTGATAACTTTTTACAAAATTAAACAATAATTTAGTATTTTCTAAAGGAGGGAATCGATGATTGTTATCAAAGAAATGATTAGCAAAACTTGAATGATCGTTTTTTAAACGAAACGATCGTAAATGTTCATTATATCTAATACGTATAGATCTGCCAGTTTGTCCTATATAAATGCTGTTACAGTCTAAGCAATTTAGTTGATAAACACCTGTGTGGTCAAGTTTATGTGTTCTGTCTTTACTGTTAAATAGAATATGTGATAATATATTTGAAGGTTTAAATGTGACCTGTATGTTGTTTTTTCTTAAAATACTGGCAATCTTTTCAGAAATATTTCCAAAATAAGTAATTCTGCAAAATTTGGTAACTTTATCATTACATAATTTAGGATATATGTTGTTACAAGCAATTTTAAATTTTTTATTGTTAATGATTCTATTGATGATTTCAATTTTAAAACCATTATTTATAGCAATTGTTCTAATTACATTTAGTTCTTTATTCAATTTATCCAAAGATAGTGGTACTGTAAAGGCCCTGTGTATCATAGAATTGTAAGCAGAAATTTTTTGACAAAATGGGTGAAATGAATTTGATGAAAGAGTAATATCTGTATACGTTGGCTTCCTAAAAATATCGAAAGTTATTTTATTATATTCATTTATTAAAGTTAAATCTAAGAAATTAATTTTGTGTTCAGTTTCTATTTCTTTTGTAAATTTTATTTTTGGGTGAATACTGTTCAAAAAATTTTGAAAAGTGTCTAATTGTCTTGTTGTTCCTTTAAAGCAAGCAATTATATCATCTACATATCTATACCAAAATAGAATATGTTGTTTGCCTAATTCTGAATTCATAATTTTTTCTTCAATATCTGACATGAAAATATCTGCTAATAAAGGACTAATTGGAGAACCCATAGCAAGACCTAAATTTTGAGTATAATATTTATTATTAAACTGGAGATAATTTTGTTCAATACAAAGTTGGAAAGCAGTAATAATATCATTTTTTATAACAATATTAGTATGAGTTTTATCTAAAATATTTTCAATTAATTTCAAGCATTCATTAGGAGGAATATTAGGGAACATATTTGTAACATCAAAAGAAACCAAAAAAGACCCTGTAGGAATATTTTTATTTTTGATATTGTTAATTAATTCTAAAGAATTTTTTAAACTAAATTTGGATTTAAAATTTGTTGTAGTTTTAAATATATTATTAATGTTTTTAGCTAAATTTCTTGTGGGAGCATTAATATATGATACTACTGGTCTTATAGGTGTATTAATTTTATGGTTTTTGATTAGTCCATATAATTTAGGGGCACGTGCATTCATATTAATTAATCTTAATTTTTCAAAATTGTTATCAAAAATACTGTTGCAATTTTTTAACCAATCCTTTAATTTAGTTTGAAAATGTTTTGTTGGATCTTTTTTTAGTTCAGTTAAGTTTTCATTTCTAATAAAATTTTGCATCTTTGTTATATATTCATCTTTAGGTAAAATTACTATAGCATTGGATTTGTCCGCTTTGGAAACTATCAAATTATCTTTATTAATTTTTTCTTTAATAGAATTAATGGTACTTTTATCAATTTTATCAATTTTATTAATGATTAAGTTTTTGTACTGAAAAGTATTATGAATTTTATTTCTAATGTTCTGAGAATCATCATCCTTTTTTAAAGCTACCTCAATTTCTGAAATTAAAATTTCGGTTCTATTAATATTGTTTATATTAGGGGCAAATTTTGGACCTTTTGATAGTAATTCTGTTTCATTTTTGTCAAAAACTGTATTACTGTAATTGATAAATTTGGAACTAAATATTGATTTATTAGAATTGTTGTTATAGACGTCAGTTTTGTTACAATTTTGAATATAGTTTAAATTTTCTAACTTCTTTCGTTGTGTAAGGTATTTTTTATGTATGACTTTACTAATACTGTCTCTAATTATGTTCAAGAAAGACTATACAAGAAGCTTAAACTTAAACAGAGAAAAATAAGTCAAAACATTTGGTTTAATCAAGAATGTTTAAGAATGAAGATTGTTCCCAAATATGTACATATCACAACGAGAAGTAACACTATTGCAGCAGAGAAGGCACTTAAAGCTGCCCAGAGAACTTGGCTGAAAGAAGAATGTAGAACCCAATATAAACAAAGATACGTATTAAATCACTACATTAAAGTTTTACACTCTGAACTTTCATACAAATTACACGCTATAGAGTTTGACAGTTTAGATGACATAATTAGAGACAGTATTAGTAAAGTCATACATAAAAAATACCTTACACAACGAAAGAAGTTAGAAAATTTAAACTATATTCAAAATTGTAACAAAACTGACGTCTATAACAACAATTCTAATAAATCAATATTTAGTTCCAAATTTATCAATTACAGTAATACAGTTTTTGACAAAAATGAAACAGAATTACTATCAAAAGGTCCAAAATTTGCCCCTAATATAAACAATATTAATAGAACCGAAATTTTAATTTCAGAAATTGAGGTAGCTTTAAAAAAGGATGATGATTCTCAGAACATTAGAAATAAAATTCATAATACTTTTCAGTACAAAAACTTAATCATTAATAAAATTGATAAAATTGATAAAAGTACCATTAATTCTATTAAAGAAAAAATTAATAAAGATAATTTGATAGTTTCCAAAGCGGACAAATCCAATGCTATAGTAATTTTACCTAAAGATGAATATATAACAAAGATGCAAAATTTTATTAGAAATGAAAACTTAACTGAACTAAAAAAAGATCCAACAAAACATTTTCAAACTAAATTAAAGGATTGGTTAAAAAATTGCAACAGTATTTTTGATAACAATTTTGAAAAATTAAGATTAATTAATATGAATGCACGTGCCCCTAAATTATATGGACTAATCAAAAACCATAAAATTAATACACCTATAAGACCAGTAGTATCATATATTAATGCTCCCACAAGAAATTTAGCTAAAAACATTAATAATATATTTAAAACTACAACAAATTTTAAATCCAAATTTAGTTTAAAAAATTCTTTAGAATTAATTAACAATATCAAAAATAAAAATATTCCTACAGGGTCTTTTTTGGTTTCTTTTGATGTTACAAATATGTTCCCTAATATTCCTCCTAATGAATGCTTGAAATTAATTGAAAATATTTTAGATAAAACTCATACTAATATTGTTATAAAAAATGATATTATTACTGCTTTCCAACTTTGTATTGAACAAAATTATCTCCAGTTTAATAATAAATATTATACTCAAAATTTAGGTCTTGCTATGGGTTCTCCAATTAGTCCTTTATTAGCAGATATTTTCATGTCAGATATTGAAGAAAAAATTATGAATTCAGAATTAGGCAAACAACATATTCTATTTTGGTATAGATATGTAGATGATATAATTGCTTGCTTTAAAGGAACAACAAGACAATTAGACACTTTTCAAAATTTTTTGAACAGTATTCACCCAAAAATAAAATTTACAAAAGAAATAGAAACTGAACACAAAATTAATTTCTTAGATTTAACTTTAATAAATGAATATAATAAAATAACTTTCGATATTTTTAGGAAGCCAACGTATACAGATATTACTCTTTCATCAAATTCATTTCACCCATTTTGTCAAAAAATTTCTGCTTACAATTCTATGATACACAGGGCCTTTACAGTACCACTATCTTTGGATAAATTGAATAAAGAACTAAATGTAATTAGAACAATTGCTATAAATAATGGTTTTAAAATTGAAATCATCAATAGAATCATTAACAATAAAAAATTTAAAATTGCTTGTAACAACATATATCCTAAATTATGTAATGATAAAGTTACCAAATTTTGCAGAATTACTTATTTTGGAAATATTTCTGAAAAGATTGCCAGTATTTTAAGAAAAAACAACATACAGGTCACATTTAAACCTTCAAATATATTATCACATATTCTATTTAACAGTAAAGACAGAACACATAAACTTGACCACACAGGTGTTTATCAACTAAATTGCTTAGACTGTAACAGCATTTATATAGGACAAACTGGCAGATCTATACGTATTAGATATAATGAACATTTACGATCGTTTCGTTTAAAAAACGATCATTCAAGTTTTGCTAATCATTTCTTTGATAACAATCATCGATTCCCTCCTTTAGAAAATACTAAATTATTGTTTAATTTTGTAAAAAGTTATCAGTTAGATATATTAGAGTCTATGGAAATTTATAAACATAAAAATGATAAAAATTGTAACTTACTTAATGACCAAGTAGATTTAATACAATCTAGTTTATTTAAACTTTTGTAAATGTCTTTTGATCAAAATGATTCTCATGTCTCGGTAGGACAGGTTCTCTTATTGCCATTATGACATTAGTTCAATAATCAATTACAGTTTATTTGCTAGCCCATATAAACCATGGACCTTCGAGGTTATTTGGCAATATGGGATTCTTTTTCTTCTTTTTGTTTTATTATTGGTATTATTAGGATTGATTCTTGAATTAATTATTCAACAACAGTCTCTCCATCTTAATCCTTGACTTATTTCTTTTTTGCCATTATGCCGTTTTTTGACTTATTTCTCTCTTTTTTAGTTTATTACAATTCTAGCAGTTGGCAGTTGTCAAGACAGAACACATAGACTTGACCACAGAGTTTATTTCAAGATTAGCAGTTGGCAGTTGTCAAGATTCCATGGATATTTTGTTTGTTTATTTAGTTTTTTCTGTTCTGATATTTCACTTGAAGGTTTTTTCAATTGAATTTATTGTTTTTTCCAATATGGTTTTCTTTAAATTCATTGTTTTTTCCCTTCAAGCTACGAGGTATTCGATTTTCCTTTGTGTTTTTCTTATACCCCGTAGGTAAATACTGAAATTCAGTTATCTAGTTATCTTTTTTCATGGATATCATTATTCTTTGTATTGTTTTGTCAATTTTAGTTTCCTTGTCAACTGTCATAATAATTTGTTTACAATTTTTCGTACATTTCTGATGATGGGATCTTTGTGAATCCTGAAACCGGTAAAATATTTAAATAAAACGTTATATATTGGTAGTTCGCGAAGTATTTATTTGTTAAATAATTATAGATGTTTTGCAGTGAAAACAGTTTATTTTCAATTTGTGTGTTGGGCTTACGTGTAAAAACTTGAAAACAACTATAATTATATTTCAGAGGTTAGGTTAAAACCTGTTGTTTTGTTTGGAATGAAAATCTGACGTTTGTGACGCGCCACTTATCTCCCCCATTACCAGCTTTTCTTTTTATGTATATTGAAAAACAAACTTTTGAAACAGTAACAAATAGGTAAAAATGAATAGGTAAGTATTTTGTACCTTTCTAAAAGAAAATGGATAAAAAAAATATTACACAAGAAAACTCAAACACAGTATTGTACAAAGACTTCTAGAATGGACCTGGTGTCCTTATGCAATAGCTGATTTTGTTGCCTACACGGTCGTGGGTCAGCGGGTCTCGGGGAGCGTTGTTTGTTATTATATTCAAGCAACGGATCAGGCGAATGTTCCGCGATATTCTGTTTCCGTGGCGGCACCTGTTTACTACACAACTGGTAGGCTGCTTTGTTTTGCCTTTTCCACACACAAACGCTTAGACTGTGACTGTTCCTCCTGCTTCAGTTGTAATTGTAAATAGCTAAGTCCCCTCTCCAAGTCTGGTATTGTATAATAGGTAATACTTTCGGCACAGAAGAGGAAGAATATATTCGGAGAGTGCACGAACACTCGTACCTAGTAAAAATTGTCTAGTCTAGCGTCTAATCCCACTCAGCTCTAGTAGTCTAGCCTCATTTCTTATTTCACTTTTTGCGCGCACTGTTTGAATTCGAATCGAAATTTCAAAATTAATTACCAATGCAGGATATTTTGACGGACACTTCTCTATGCAGGACAAATAATTTGAATAACGGACAATCCGTCAGAATGACGGACGAATGGCCACTTTATGTAAATAACACTGACAAGTGTCAAATGGCACGTGCATTTGTTTTGTTTAGACTAAAAATCTGACGTATGACGGAGACACTTGTGTAGTGTATTACATTTTACAAAACAAAATGTAAATGGTTACGCGACGCTGTGTCTAGTAAGGTGTGCTTCTCTTTTTATATTATTTTAAAAAACGTATATTAAGTTAGTTATGATAAGTAAGTCTATCCTGAGCTTAAATTCACTCAAAAATAAGATATCAAAGAAATAAGATAAGTACATATTTCCTTTCCTTAAAAAGTATGAAAATATACACCTTTTTTGTTCTTTGACCGCAAGTTTGTGTCTACGAATAGCGTATGTATACCATAAAAGTGACATAGCTGTATACTCATAAGAAAATTCATTTTTATGAACAGTGCTGTTACCACCACGCCCCGTTTCTTTCTACATCACTGACATGTATAATATTATTGAGATAGACGTATAGGCAACCAAACATACAACTCATGCACTATTTTATCTTATGACTTACCTATAAACCTATATGAAAAAACAAATACTTATGAGTTGTGAGATTACCTATACAGGCAGTTTCCACTCTTACTACTTCAATAATTTCAGAAGCTAAACTAACCTCCATTTGGGCTTCGAATTCCTGAAGTTCTCCCGAACCGCTTACTAAAATAATTTTTCTTGTATTTCTTGGGGTCTGCAACTTGTTTTTTTCGCCTTGTATATCTTGCTAAGACTTCTACTACTATTATACTTGTTGCAACAGATACAATAACAACCTACAATCAAAACAGGATTATAATATTAGGTTTCAATTGATGCTCAGGTATCGTACTTTTTGCGTCGTTGTTAAATTTAATAGTCTTTGAGGAATAAATTCCTTCAATTTCTTAATATGTCTAATTGCAGGCTCCAAATGTACTAATAACGACATTATCTTGAAATTAATTTAACTTATTTGGGTAAAACTTGCTTAAATATAGGTTAGAATACTAATCAGTCGTATTTATGTTATGTCTATTATATAAATATACACAAAAACACTATAAACACAATAATTATTTATATAAATACTGAACACTTTTATATTTAATTTTTAAAAGCAATTTGAACTGACAGTAAATCAAATGTCCCGGCACAACACCCGCGACGTACACTTTCTAACCAACTGAGTAAAAAGTTGGTTATTCGGTTTCCTTCTTTTCTCATGTCATAGATGAAGGAAATAAATAGAATGTTAAAACAGTTTCTTACAGTAAACTTTCCCAGACTTTGGTAAAAATACGTTTACTAACTCTTGTTGACATAATAATTGTCGTACGTGTTGAAAAGGCTCGTTTTAATCAAAGAAAATATTATTTGCAATATTGCAAATTTTCTAAAAATGCTGAATTTTGTGCGTCATTTTTTTATCGTTGATCGGGACCATGGGGACTTTAATTTCTATTCCTAATCCCAATGACCATCCGATTTTGTTGGTGCTCCTGGTAGTGCCTATAAAATGTCAGATTCGGAAAAATGTCAACAGTAGTAGATAGTCTGCTAAGAAATATTTCTCGTGAGTTTAATTGTGCTTTGTCTGAATTAAAATCTGATCAGTTTGAATCGATAGAAATGAAGCCCATTAGAAGGACATCGTTGCATACAATTGAGGACCTCCCGGATGAAGTTTTAGAATTTATTTTAGGGATGATTCCACCTTACAAAGACCTACATGATTGTATGCTTGTGTCAAAGAGATGGAGGAGATGCGTGCTGAGTGCGTAAGATTTGATTCATCATGAACCTAAATTTAGAATGTTCTTTGTTTCAGATGTTACCAAAACCAAATGCAGGAATTTTGACAAAGCGATTATCGATTTTGATTTGTGCTACAAATCCATTACGCCAGTAGCTATGGCCCCTTCAATTTCAAAAAGATATTCACATAATGCAGTTGTTCATGAAAATTCGATGTATGTTTTTGGGGGGTGCACGTGTAATATGACAACTTTTAACGATTTATGGAGACTTGATTTGTCAAAGCGACAATGGGTTAGACCTCTTACTATTGGCACTTATCCTTCGCCCAAAGCTTGTAGCACAATGGTTTGCTATAAAGACTGTTTAGGTAATTAACAATATTTGAGTAGTGAAGTAAACCTCATTTTTGACAACTTCTGTTGCTGAGTCATCAAATTCTTTTCAGTTCTTTTTGGGGGCTGGACATACCCACCCTCATATCCATTACATCAGAGTTGGCATTTATTTAATGAATTACATCTTTATGATATTAAAGCTAATAAATGGAGTTGTATAAATACGCTAAATAAACCGCCGCCCATTGCGGGCCATTCAGTCTCAGTGCATGGTGCAAATATGATTGTTTTTGGTGGACTTCAAAGACCTTGCAGTTTAGTTCATTCAATTAAGAGCAATGAAGTGTGGACACTGAATTTGAATGATTGGACATGGCAAAAACAAAATGTTAAAGGTAATTTTTGATTGGCGGTAACAGAGATAGCCTTACGAGACATGCAACTTAGTGAGAAATAGTAGGCCTATAGCAATGCTGTGCTGGGAGGTGTAGCCAAGGGCTTACACATCAATAATGTGGAAATTTGAAATATGCCATTAATGGCGTTAATTCCAATGAAAAGTAAAACAGTGCGGTGGAAATCTTTATTAAATCTATTACGATGTTCTGAAATGCATAAATTATTATTATTATTAAATACGGATTGTTTATATTACTGTAACGAAAATAAAACATATAATATTAAGCAAACATCTAATTACAATCGAGATAAAATTGTTGGAAATTCATATTACAATACAAATTGTTTACAAATTACAACAACTTAAGTCGATAAGAAATAGGATAATTCAAACTGATGTAAAGCATGTGTTCGTTTAGAAATTCATGTAGAAACACCTAATATTTGAAAAAAATAGTAAATCGGAACAGAATTGATGCCACAAATAAAGATTTTCTTTCCAAACAAAAGAAATGAAAGTGCTCTTGACACCTGTCAGTTTCACTTACAAAACACTACTTAGCCTAACTTTTATAATATAATTTACTATAAAAGTGGTTTGTCACAACTGTCCCTAGAGATGTGAAAATATCAAGTATTTGCTACAAAGCATTCGTTACTTAGTAGCGAAAAGTAACGAATACTGTATATGACAAATATTTGTTCTTTGAATACATTAATCGTGTAAGTCTGCAACAGTGCGGGCATACTTTCCTATACTATTTACTGCAGCTACGTTGTTTCATTTCACTATTTGCTTGATTGTTGCTCTGCTGCCACTTGCTGGATTCCCACTATTTCGCTTGAGAGACTGGTTCATGGAGTACATGCAGATGGTATGGGTAGAGTGAACTGATTCATTAGTATTTTGTTTTCCTGGACTGAGTCTCGTTCATCTATGCAATTGCAAATGCTGCGTTGGGTGCTAGGACACATCCCGCATACAACCGCCATTTATGGTATTCGACGGCTTTATGCAGTGAATCATCGATTCTTAAGGTTTAAAGTGAAAATTGTCGAAGTGAAAGTTCCTTGTAGGTGCTTAAGACTCAGTATGTCACAAAAATGTCCTCGATTACCTTGAAGTTAATTGGGGTATTGGAAGATTGCGCCCCTAAAGCAAGTTATGGACAAATTCAGATTATCTGATTTCTTGGAGTGCTTACCATCTTTATCCGGGGCATCCCCCAAATTAGGTATTTTCCCTTATTGTTCTAGCGGCGTAGGACCAAAGCCAAATGTTACTTTCTCGTATCACGCTTCGTTCCCAAGCTATAGTCAAAAAGGCATTCAAATTGCTTAAATCGTCAAATTTCGCTGAAAAACGCCATTTACAGTATTCAACGGCTTTATGCAGTGAATCATCAATTCTATCAGTTTAAAGGGGAAATTGTCGAAGTAAAAGTTCCTTGTATGTCCTTAAGACTCAGTATGTCACATCCAGGGTTGGTACTTTCTGGAAAACCGGGAAAACCTGAAAATGTCAGGGAATTTGAATTTTTTTCTGGAATCAGGGAACAGTCAGGGAATTTGATAGAGTCAGGGAAAATTTCCTTGACTATTTTAATTTTTAATTTCTTTATTGTTGTGAAAAGTATGTATTTTGTTTTGTTTGGCCTTGCCACAAATTAATTTTTATTAAGTTTCATACTTGTTTTGAAAATATTTAGTTGGAAGTAAATGAATACTGTATTTTTTAATAAATTTACATCAGTTTAACTGAATCTTCCTTTAAGGGTGCGGAATTTGAGACATGTTTTTATTCCAACACCATTTTGAAATTAAAGTAGATAGGGCGTTAAATAAAAAAAAAGACTTATCAATAAAGTATCAACTTAGAGACTCTTTTATAGTAATATTTTTCGTTCGCCTTAAATAAATTTCTCAAATTATTGAAAAATCCGTCATAAACTCGACACCTTTTTTACTATTTGTAGATTTGTATACATATTTATCGTAATTAGAAAGTAGGGTTGTCTAAGTTAATTATTCGTTATTCATTTTCGACCAAGAACGTCTTGATACGTTACTTGGTTGAACCGCCGTGTTGGAATAAAAATTATATTGCAATATTGCAGTTTTTCCATCTTGTGCATATTTAGCCGAGATGCACAGTAAACTAGACATTTGTTAGTAGTAGTAGTGTGGCCATTGCAATGCAGATGGCCCTTCAGTTTATTCTCTTTTTTCTAAATAGAAAATAATAATTCAAAGATAGGACCGCCGACTAATCCTCCCAGATTTATTCGGTTGCCACCAAAGCAAAATACCTTGAAAATTTCAAGCTGCAGGTATTCTATCTAAAGTGGTTGCAGCTGTGATAGAAACCAATCATAATAAATTGCGACTATATTTTGCATAATCCTAATCACACTTTTGGGCGACAGGTGGCAGCATTTTATAGACTAACAGCTGATAAATCCCAGCCTTAATCAAGTTTCGAAAATTTCACCATTTCTCATCCAACGAAACTGATTCGCATTTTTGGGGCTGATATTTCAGCAAACTTATCTGGAAAACCTGGAAAAGACAGGGAATTTCAAAATTTCCAACTGGTACCAACCCTGGTCACATCCCGCATGTAGCAGAGTGAAAAGCAAGGATAAGGAATATCCTTAATACGCTATTTGTATTCGGTAAGGTAGGGGTATGTCCAGATTAGACTACTGCTCTCATAGTTGGGGTTGCACGATGTTCTACTTTTAGGGAAATGCGTAGGTTAGCTCAGGATAGGAAAGGATGGAGATACGCGTCTAAGCAGTCTTCGGACTGATTACTTCATGATTATGATGACATAATATACAGGCTGTCTGAAATTCGATGTGCAACATACGCATCTCTGTTATCTTAATAGATAGACCCTAGGTTTGGATTCAGAAAAGTTGTGAATTTTTTTGCTGCCGTTTTCATGAACACTGAAAAAGAAACTCAAAAATGCGTTTCCGTTTTTTGGCCACATTAACAGTATATTACAGCGGATGTGATTATATTGCAAAAGTTACAAGTTAGGTTAACATGTTTTGTAACTAACAGCCGTCAAGAATACATGGCACGTTGTTTATTTGATGTTAGAGAATTTAGCATATCTTGATATTTTACAAGAGGCTGTAAAGTTAGTAATTGGGCCAGCCGTTTAAATCCAGCTGTACGAAAAGTAGCTGCAATTATTATTCAATGCAATTTGAAAGTTTAAAAAACACATCAAGCAATAACCAATCCATGGTAATATTTCATAATTTGAGCTGATGCCGCAGACTTACTTGCGACGGCTTCGAGGCGAAAACAGAAACATTGTGTCAGTTACTATCTGGCCCAATTACTAACTAACAGAGTGTTCAAGTGCCATCGTTAAAAGTAGGCCACATTTCAATATAGACTTGCCTGTCTCATAGGGTTGTCTCTGATGGTGACGAACAAATTTTTGATTATAATCGAATTTGACAGGTGATAATTTACCGTTGCCCAGATACGGACAGTCACAAATTGCTTTAGATGATGAAAATGTTTTAATCATGGGTGGATCGGGCGGACCTTCATTATATTACTCTGATGTTTGGGTATTAAACATGTCCGGAGAACAATGGACATGGAAACATGTTTTACTTAAAAATAAATCTGAAGGCCCAAATAACCTATGGAGTAATCCCGCGTGCAGAGTTCGTTACATTAGTCACTTTTAAAATCCTTCTTTTTTGCTACTTTCTGTTACAGGTTGGAGACAAAATAGTTGTATTGAATAAAATGAGACTTGGTAAAACTGGGAAGTCTAGTTTAGCAAAGATTGTTTGGAGAGAACCTAGAAGAGACTTGGCAGAATTGGAAGAAGACAATAGACCTGCTTCTAGAATAGATCTAGCACAAAGGCAGGTGGATCGAGATGAAAATGTAAATGGAAGACATGGTGTTTTGAGAAACGCTAGACGAAGGGCTGAAAGTTTAGACGAACCAAGTACTTCTAATCGATCTAGGGACAAAGTAGTGGTACGTTGCCATTATTTTTGTATTTCAGAATTCTCACTTTTGTTTTAGGTTCACGAAAAACCGTCGTCTTCTGGCTTAAGTTTGGCAGCATTTAGTACTGAGGGATCAAATTCTATACCGTCAGCAAAGAGAGATCGTCAAGAAAAACGTTTAGAGCATTTAAATAAACTGCACGAGAAAATGAAAAGTAAAATTGCACCTGAACCGAAGAAGAACATACTACGGTTATTTGTCTTGGATATATCTCACATTTTGGATGATGAGCCATATGCTACATGGATGCCAGGCAAAGACAACGGTGTGTTTAGTGATGATAGTCCAGAAGAGACAGTTTTATATACTTTAGTGAAAGGAAAGAGTGAGTTAATCATGTTCGGTGGTATTCAAAAAGAGGATGTCTCTCTAGCTAGTACTACGAATTTAATGAACCAAGTTTCGAACTCTTTGCATTTTATTACTGCTCCCAGGTATATAATTTAAAGAATCTGTTACTGTATAGGCAAATAATTACCATCACTACCAAGTACTATTTTAATTTTAAATTTAAGGTACTTTGGTAAGATATGAGCGCGAAATTTATACTACGTTTACACTTTTTTTGTATTAAAAATTGTCTTGCTGTGATATCTAATCAACTAAAAATGTTGAATTATTATTTCGTACTTTAACCGAATCTTGTACTAAAGAGATGAACAAGTGCGGCCTAGGTCTAGAAAATGGAAAATTAAGTGAATCTATTGGTCAAAATTAAAAGCAAAAAGACGCAACGGACTTGTCATTTGGAAAATTCTTCATTCTGTTTTATGTTTTAGTATGGTGTCCATGGAAATAGTAGTAATAACCGAAAAACAGTTTTAAAAAGAAACGTAGCGCAAAAGATAAAAGCTTGTCAATTTTGTACGTTGCATTTTGTTTTGCCTTTCGCTATGTTCCATCTACGCAAATCTATAAATAATAGATAATGTTAGTGATATTCTTGATCGTCTCTGCAGTGCGTTAATGCTTCCAATGGATCAAACTATAAATTACATTTCAACTAACTGGTTGTGTGTAATTACCAAAAATAGCTTCACAAAATCATCGGGGTCTTGCACAGAAACACTCAAGGTCGTTTTTTATAGGTTTTTATTTCGCAGCAATACTAGTACAGGACACAAAATGACAGTAAAAGTGAAAATCTGCAAATGACCAGGCACCTGTGTCCAAATTATTCATAATAGTACGCCGGATAGCAACAATTTTTATAACTGATTTCAGCGCCCTTCGTATTCATATTGCTTGTTGGAAATGAAGAATATCCTTGTGCGAGACAAATTGATATAATTTTGGGCCTCTGGGTTACATTTATTTACTCACCAATAGCCCAAAATTTAAACAATGGTGATTTTAGCACGAAGCGCACCCTCGGAGAATTGAACAGAAACACGTGCTGCCCCGGTTACGTCATTAGCTTAGAAGCCTTTGTGATTGGTCATCGGAATTGATACTTTGATACCCACAAAGCTAACGTTACGTGGAGTTTGGGTCGGTAAAGTAGGGAGCAATAATGTTAGGAATAATCAGAATTTGACATTTGGAAATTTATTATTTTTTTTTGTATTGGGTGTATAAATAGTTCTCTGCAGTTTATTTATGTGTTTTTATTCCTATTTATTGTGTCAATTAGTATATTTGTATACGGAAAATAGCGCAAGGTTTCGTTAAAGCCGATTCAGACAATTTATCGGTAGTTAGCAGTAAAATGATCGACAATCATTATTTATCCAATTTGGAGTATTTCAGCGCTCAAATGAAAAATATTAAAACGAAACGGTGAGTGCTTCATTTATTTGGGAACTAGACAAACTGAAAAACAACACTGGACACTATCTGTCAGACGACTAGACTGCCATGATTGTTTATTAATTCAGTTTACGTTTGATAAACAACGTTGTACTTTCCGGCTAATATCGACAATTCTCGGCATTACCCCGGATACGTCATCATTTAAAAGGCTTAAAGTGCCAGTGTCTTAACTTTGATGCTGGTTTAGATGCCTAAAACGTTTGCTGTAGGGCATCCAGTCCCGGGATCCCGGGACCGGGATTTCCCGGGACTACATGTGATTTTAGAGGTCCCGGGACCACAGCTTTAGTCCCGGGACCTACCGTGGTCCCGAAAAATGGTGAGAGATTGTGCTCGCGTCACAATACTGAGCACGTTTTCAATCAAATGACGTAAGGGCGTTTCATTTTGTTTCATTTATATGTAAAACTTTCGTGTATGTTTTTTATATTTATTTCCTCTTATTTATGTACCCTGTGTACATTTTTCTTTTGTGTTTCTATGAGCCAAGTGAATAAAATGTAGTATATGCTTGTACTAGCGCATTCGTAGGTAAATACTTAAGGTTGAGTGAATAAAATGTTAAGTAAATACTTTATATCAAGCATTTACTTATCCTTGTAGTTACTACTTCGCATATGTAGTAAAACCTTACTTTTTCCAAGTATTTACTTAAAATTGAGTGAATAATTCGAAGTTAATACTTTCTGTTGCCAGTAAACACTCGCTCATTTCTAAGGTAGGTGAACAGTGTACTTATGGTTGAGAAATGGCAGCTTTCATGCATTTACGTGCGTCTAAAAATTATCGACAAAGAAGGAGTATTAGCCCTGGTCAATCGAAAAGTTTGTTAAGGTTTGAATCTGAAAGTGTAGATTTTTTGTGTAACGAATTTCTACCAGTGAACCATGAACGCAGAGGTGGAGCACTAACCCAAAGAAGAAAAATGGAGATATTTCTTCGCTATCTAAGTAATCCGGGCTTTCAGAGCGGAGTTGCAGTAGACTTTGGGATTCATCGCACTACAGCCTGCAAAACGATAGATTGGGTTCTTGACGAAGTGTGCCAAAGGGCAGACCAGTGGATTAAATTTCCAACAACTGTTATTGACCTGAATGATGCCAAAGTAAAGTGGCAATCGCGTTTCAGAATTCTTACTGTGATCGGTGCGTTAGATTGTACCCATGTCAAAATAAAAAGACCAGGAAGATTTGCTGACGAGTACGTAAATCGGAAAGGCTATACAAGTATAAATGTACAAGCTACCTGCGACGCCAACGAAACATTTACAAGTATAGATGCACAGTGGCCGGGGAGTGTTTGTACATGACAGCAGGATTTGGAGACAAAGTATGGTAAACCAAATATTGTCACACTTTAATGGATCATTTTGCCTGCTTGGAGATTCTGGGTATGGAATCTCTCCATGGCTCCTGAATCCATTTAAACCTGCAAGAAACAGACAACAGGAAAGGTTTAACAAATTACATTCTCGAGAAAGGGTAATAATAGAAAGAGTATTCGGGCAACTCAAAATGCGTTTCCCATACTCAGCAATACTGTTAGAGTATCGAGTGAAAAGATACCGAAAATAATATTGGGTTGCGCAGTACTGCACAATATCGCGAAATATTTAAATGATGACTTCGACCTGCAAGAAGACTTTGAAGATGATTCTTTGGAAGAACTAGGGTATGAAGATATTGGAGAAGATGATGAGGCGAGACGTTTGCGACGCATAGGAGAGCAAAAACGCCTGGATATTTTTAGAGTTTTAAATTTGTAATGCTTTTGTAGTTTCCTATGCATTAGACATACCCACTTTCAATATGCAATCGTTTTTATTAAGAAATAAATGCACATAAAATAAAGACCATTTCATAATACGCAGGCCTAATATATTTATTACTCAAACATTAAATATTTCCCCAGCTCTGTTAAAATAATATCTTCCGAAACTGCGGTTTCTGCATTTCCATTTTGACCTAAGCGCTGTTGTAATAATTTAATAATCAACTTATCTTTTTCCTTTTGCAACCTTGATGCTTCCAATTGTTGTAATAGAACAAGGCGTTGCAATTCAGGAGTTGTCAGTCTCGATGTTTCTTCTGTTTCCTGTTCCAGATGATGCTTTCGTCGTTTTGTTTCTTTTTCCACATCAATCTCTTTACGGAATGGCGCAGTTCTGTTCCCTTTCGAGGTTGCATCTAACGGGGAGGGTGCATTTTCGATCCCTACAGGTGGTGCATATGATGAATTGTTCATGATATGGTTTACACCAGCTGAAACGCCTCCGGGAACTTTCGAGAAAACAGGATTCTCTTCGAAATTTAAGAGTTCTAAAAATTCCTTTTCCCTGTTACTCAATTTGATGGGTCTGTTACCAGTTGCATTTGTATCCGTCTTCTTCTTAGTATTTGTCTTTATGTTATTAAGAAGTTTCTTAAGTTGGCCTATGGTAACTATTTTGCCAATGCCTTTACTGTATTCTTCTTTTATTTCACTCCAGGCTTTTTCTTTCGATGCTACCATTTTTGGCAACATAGATTTATTCAATACTACTCGATGGTTTTTGATTAAACTCAAAAATAGCATCTTACTGTGTGTATTACCTGTATCATCTTTACGACTTTCATTATTATCTTTACTACTTCCTTCATCACTACTAGACATGTTTGCACGACTGAGAAATGTGTTAAATAAAAGTGAAGATTAATTCTCTTTAAAGCAAGGGCCAAATGGCGTCGTGGGTCGTGTTTACATTAATTTCTACTATGGCGGACAATGAACAACGAACAGTGCTGTGAAGCAAGTACCTACTTGATTATTTCGTTTATAAGTAAATACAGAATACTTGCTAGTAATTACTTAAAATTTTCCAGCAAATACTACCTAGTACAAGTAAACGGTTATTCTCTCAGAATTAAGTATTTGCTTCCACTTGTTAGACTCTACTTTACTAAATAGTAAATACTTTCTAGTCTTTACTACTTTTTATTCACTTGGCTCTATGTTACATATTTATTTTGTTGTTATGCACTAATAAAAGTTGCAACGTTTTTTTCATGTTAGACAGTTGTTATATTCAACATTCGTGGTAGTCACATCTTAAATAAGATAAAAATTTGCCTATTTAATATATTCGGGACTGCGGGACTAGGCCCGGGACTTTTTGGTCAGGTCCCGAAGTCCCGATTGGCCCCTTGGTCCCGGGACTTGGATGCCCTAGTTTGCTGTGAGAAAAATAAAAACAAATCGGTCAAATGTTTTATGAGAATCTTTGGGAAAATATGATTTTTAAAAATTGTGTAACGACCCCATTGGCTGATCTTCAAACATGTAAAAGAGAAAAGTTAACCTAAATCTTTTGATTACATTTATTAATTAAATCATAAAGAACAAGAAAATACCCGAGGCAGAGATCCTGTACAGCTTCAGATCAGAGGTAGACGTTTTAAATATGTTTAGAAAAGTAGCTCTACTTAGTCATTTCATCTCATTTGAATCTAAGAGGCCTACTTTCCAAACACTTTCAGAACCTCTGCCTCTGCTCAGAACCTCTACCTCGGGTATTTTCTCGTTTTTTGTGATTTAATTAAGAAGTTGAATCATAAGGCAGAGGCTCTGAAAAGATTTAGGATAACATATTCTTTCTTTTAAATTTTTGAAAACATATCAATTGCGAAATGTCCGGCGCGGTCAGAGGGCAGAGATCAATTTTCCTGTTTGCCATCACACAAACTACCAAATTTACAACCTCTACCACACGCTAAAATCATTTTAAAATTGATGTTACTATCCGTCGTACTATAACAATATGCTAACATACGCCAAAAGGCTCATATGGCAGAATCACCCGTTTGATTTTCTACCTTTTGGAGAAGACTCAAATTTCAATCCCAGGATTTTACCAGCAAAATTTGGGAATTTTCAGGATTAGCGACAAGGAAGCTTCATAGTCTCGAATTAGGCTATTGCGCCAGTGTCATTTATATTTTCTAGATTTCCACTTCTGTTTGGCCTTGGTTTGTTCTGCATTTACTTAGTTTGACAATTATCCTTATAGCATAATGCATAAGAGGAGTATTTCCTTTTGTATTTGACTTTCTTGAGTCTTGTGTACTGGGCATTTTAAATTTGAACCTATTTTTTGTTAAATTGAGAGGATTCAGATTTTTCAAATTTCGTGCAGGATTGGATGGTCTACCCAAAACTGAAAACCTCCCACGAATATTTAAGCTATGAGTACTTTCTTGAAACCGGTGATTTCTGGGTCAATAGGCACGAGTATTATCATTCTAGCATGATTAGGAAACATTTTTATCTGAAAGAAGCACCATATTCCACAGATTATTATTCTTGTTTGAGTAGTGGTCAATGAAATCGGCTCTAATTTCTTGTAGCTGCACTTTTAAGAGTGTAACCTACAGTTGTATAAAAGGGGTTTGTGTAAAAATTTTTTCAAAACAGCATCATTCTCTTCAGCAGATATTTTTTGACATCTCGATCCAACCAACCATTAGCTGAACGGTATGATGCTGATTCTGATTTTTCTCAGTTTTTGAGATGCAACTGTTGCTAACATTTAACTCTTCAACAACGGACCATATAGATAAACCTTCTTCCAGATACATAAATATTTTCTACTTTTTCCCTTTCTCATAAATGCCCTGACATTCTGATTTTGGAAAAGTTAATTTTTGTGACAATAGCAATAATCTAAAAATAGACGCTTCTGGTTATGTTTTTGCTACTGGCTGACAGACACACAGAAACTGAGCCCCTGTGATTAGGGATGCCGGGGATGTCCTGTCGGATCTGGATATTCGGCCACTTAATTGAATATTTGGTTTGTTCGGATACTGAACCCTCCGGTCAAATATACCAACTCTGGAAATCATGGAGAACCTGTAAATATCAGGATTTATCAAGGAATTATCAGGGAAAATTGTATGTAAAATCTAAAAAAATTCTAAATTATTTGTTGATTGAAAAAATTCCTATTTATTTACGTATGTCTATAAAACTTTTGCAATCGAACAGGTTTACACATTGCCCACTAGCTACCTATAAATAAAACGTCTGACTAAATGTAGGTGGCTTCGCATAATCTTTCATGTCATTTATTTTATAGTACTGCAATTCAAGAACCCTAACCACATAAATTTTGAAATACTATTTTTTTTTTTTTTATACGCATTTCGGCAGCTAAGCTGCCATCTTCAGTAGCAGGGAAAAACCTATAGTAATAGTATTTCAAAATTTATGTGGTTAGGGGTACAATTGATTCTTGAATTGATTATTTAACCAGTCTCTTACATCTTAATCCTTATAGTACTGCAGCTTTCATTTTCTGTGGTCATTCCTGTTGTCATTTCCCGAAGTGTTAAATTACTCGCTCACCTTATTTATTGTGCTTTCGTGAAAGACGAATAAAGGATGTATGTACTGCACATGGTACGGTACAGACCTGCAAAAATGACTTGGCCTCGCACCAGCGTATCTGCCTCCTTTCAATTGATACACAAAATATTGTAATAAACATTGTTTTTAGTGAGCTACGACTCAGATTGCTAGACCTCTGAATTATCCATTCAACCACCACGAGCGCTAATTGTGGTCATTCTCATTTTCTTGATAATACATTTCTGTGTGAATAAAATGAGATAATGCTTGGACTGAGACGGATGTAAAAGATCTTGGGTATTTGAGTGAGATTAAAAACATAAAAGTTCTGTGGCGCTTTTGAACTGGCTCTGAGAAGTCACGATAAAACAGAAGTATCGTATATTTCGTGGCTTAACAAATTTTTCGGCAGAACTAGATAAAACTTTAGAAGAGCATTTACAAAATTCTGCGGTTTTCAAAGGCACTTCTAAAGAAATTCAGAATTACTTACTGACCTGATAGTCGGGGAGCAGCTTGCTTAAATTCAAAGTGGTCGTCCGAAGTCGAGGACACACTTGTTTTGAAGACTGTTTTCTATGTAAAATCACCCGCTGAATCCGAATCCGGAGGGCGCCCGTTCATTTGGGACGGCCTTGACCCTGTAAAATGCATTTTTACGTAAAATTTCGAAAAATTTAAAACTCCAAACATTTCAGTTTACATCGTCATATCTTCGTTCTGGAGACAGCTAGGAAGCTAATTTTTTTTTTGAAATATTCTCCAGGCATTTTTGATTGCAAACCTCTATACACAATTAACTTTCGAAAAATAACTATGTCAGAAATTTGTAATTTTGTACACCGCGTCATTTTTGTGCACCTTAATTTTCACCTCGCGATAAAAATTTTTATTGTAAAAGATAGATACCTATTCAATCGAAACAATATGTCGTGAAAAGTATGCAGAAGTTTTTAGTGAAAAAATCATCTCGATATTTTCAATACTGACCGAGTTACAGCAATTAACAAAATATTGCTTTTTGCGCTGCGGCATAGTATTCTATCCTCTACTCTGCGCATCTACCTACTCCGTGATGCATCTACGCCTGCGGGCGGCTAATCTCCGTCATATGCGGGAAACTCGTGCAAATACCTATTAATTTTCTTTCGCAATGTGATAAAACAGTTTCCGATGTAATGAAGTTTATGTTTAAGTTTAATTGTTTACAAATATCATATCATAACTGTAAAACTGTTCTTAATTTTTCAAATTCTGCGACAGACATCTCTACACTAATTCTATCTGTTTTTGTACCTGCCACCAGGCCGTTTCTAGAGAGCGGGGCATGCGTGCCAAACACACAGGCGGCCAATTTTTGAGGCGGCGGGCGGTATACATCCGCCGAAAAAACGAAATCGGATTACCGAATGCCTCCTTTGGCATTCACTTTAAGGCGGCACGTGCGGAGAAGGGAGAACTTCATATTATGCAGTTACTTCTTACTTACATTGTATTTTTTATGCATTTCGATGTAGATCTTGTATCAAATTAATTTATGTTACGCCCATGTATGGAGTTCCAATTTTTATGTATTCCTATTTTGAGAACAAATTTAAAACTTTTTAAAAAATTAATCTTTTTCTTCGAATGAGGAACGGTGTAGGGGCGTAGATCTCGGTGTAAATACAGTGTTCGTTAGCTTAGGTTAGGTTGAGGGCGGCAATCCGGCAATACGTAACTTGACACGCAGGCAGCCCAAAGACTTCTAGTCTTTGAGGCAGCCAAGGGGTCAGAAGCGACCTGCCTACCGCCTTGAACAATGCGTTATATCCATTTTCAGTTACAGCTTGAACTGTTTCTGCTGAATCATCCATCTGACAAATTATGCACAAATTTTAATTGATTTCCATTTTCACTAATAGTAATGCATATAACTTAACCTCAGTCTTCAATCAAAATCGCACAAACAGTGATTCCAAAACAATTCCACATATACATACTGCTCGTACATAGTTATTGTTATTTGTAAACAATTAAACATAAACTTGATTATATCGGAAACTGTTTTATCACTTTGTCAAAGAAAATTAATAGGTATTTGCACGAGTTTCCCGCATATGACGGAGATTAGCCGCCCGCAGGCGTAGATGCATCACGGAGTAGGTAGATGCGCAGAGTAGAGGATAGAATACTATGCCGCAGCGCAAAAAGCAATATTTTGTTAATTGCTGTAACTCGGTCAGTATTGGAGATATCGAGATGATTTTTTCACTAAAAACTTCTGCATACTTTTCACGACATATTGTTTCGATTGAATAGGTATCTATCTTTTACAATAAAAAATTTTCTCGCGTGGTGAAAATTAAGGTGCACAAAAATGACGCGGTGTACAAAATTACAAATTTCTGACGTAGTTATTTTTCGAAAGTTAATTGTGTATAGAGGTTTGCAATCAAAAATGCCTGGAGAACATTTAAAAAAAAATTTAGCTTCCTAGCTGTCTCCAGAACGAAGATATGACGATGTAAACTGAAATGTTCGTAGTTTTCAATTTTTCGAAATTTTACGTAAAAATGCATTTTTCAGGGTCAAGGCCTTCCCAAATGAACGGGCGCCCTTCGGATTCAGATTCAGCGGGTGATTTTACATAGAAAACGTCTTCAAAACAAGTGTGTCCTCGACTTCGGACTAACTCTTTAAATAAGCGCTTTTTGAGATGGCTGCTCCCCGACTATGACCTACTTAAATTTTCATTGGCACATCTGAAATTTCATAAATTTTCTCCTGCAGAACACCCAAACGTTTTATTCACGAGCCGTCACTGTTTGAGGAAACATTTTATTAATTTTGAATGCTTTTTTTCAACTCTGAAAAGTTTCATTAACGTTCACACTACAGCAAAAAATTATTTAATTTAGTAATTTAGTAGTAATACCTAGTAGTAGTATTTAATTTAGTACCTGCCGTATGAAATCTTCGAGAAAAAATTAATGTCTGTAAGGAAATTGGTCAAGACTTTCAGAAATTGGTTCTGTTCAAATTTAAAAAAGAAGCAAAAATAAGCTTAATGAATATGATACTGTTTTGATTTGTTGTAAATAGCGCATTATTTGAATACTTAAACATTCATGAAAATGTTTTTTTGAATTTAATATTTTAATTCCAAAAAATGCATAAAAATTACAAATTTTCTGTAACAGTTGGATAAAAAAATACTTGTTATTGGGGTTTAGGAACAAGCAGGTTTTTCATAGAGCGACTTTTTTGAGAAGTTAAAAATAAATATTTTTTGTCCTCTTTGTAACCCACTTCTGGGAGATACTTATACATAGGTATCCCGCAAAATTTATGTACAAAGTGCTACCGTTTGTTTGACCGCAGTTCTACCTGAAAGTCCAATGCTAATTTATTTTGGTATAGAACAGAATGAAAATAAGGTATTTATTTATATTTTTCAAACCCTAGGCCCAGCTCACCTAGCAAAGATTGTTACGAGACTGCTATGTTACATAAATAAAATATTTGTGCTCATTGGTATCTTTTAATGTTCATTATAGTCATTTAGTTTTTCTATGTAATAATAATTACACTGCTTTTGTTAATTACCAGTTTTTTTTATGATGATATTCAGATTCTGAATCTCTAACAAAAAATGTTTTCAAAACAATGTGATAAGATTAAATATATGTTACTGAAGAATATATCAGTGTTTTTGTTTTTATGATATGCTGACGAGCAACGTTTTTCCAAATATTTTTTTTTATAAAAACCAGAGGTTTAATTACAAAATATATTAATAAATGTACATACATAGCTTAGTCCTAAATAGAAATTATGTTTCTTCTTCTTCCTCCTCAACAGTTTTCTTCAGACTTCCAAAAACTTCAGATGGTATACTTTGCTTTTCGAGTGGAACTTCCATTTCTTCATCTTCATCATCATCACCAATGTCAATTTCATCGGGATTAACAACTTTATCGCCTTTCTCTTTGTTATCCCCTTGTGTCTCACCTCTAACAAACATAATATTTGCACCTTTACTAATAGAGCTACCGGCCATTTCAGCTGCTTTGGCTTCCAACAGCCTCATACCATCCTTTACACCAGGTGCCAAATCTGCGATAGTTCCAGCCATAGCATTTGAATTTAACATTTGCGCTGACATCATATTGACTTGTGTATTATACATAGCTTGAACACTTCGTTTAATTCTCAACATTTCTCTCATAGTGTCTTCATTTCCATGTCTTACTTCAAATTCTTTCCAAACTTGCCAGAATTCTGTTGTAACTCTTGGATCGCAAATCTGACTGCAATGGGCATAAATTGCTCTTGCTCTATCAATTTCTCCCAATTTAGTTTCCATTTCCGCAAAACGTAGACACATTTCTCTTGTTCTATCTTCGGGCAAAACTTCTATTGCTTTCTCATAAATTTGGCGTGTTTTTGGTACTCCGTAAATCTCAGCGGCTCTTTTGATATAGATATTAAAAACATCGAACATTTCTTCAGGTAAAACAGCACTTGTTGAACGTTCATAAACTGCCATGGCGTGCCTTGCCATACCGTGCTCTTCTTCTAATTTAGCATATAGTAAATAGAAGTTTTTTGCAAAATTTGCTGGACAATTTTCTAAGCACTGTTCAAATAGGTCTCGGGCTCGTTCTAATTTTAAACCACCGTATCTTTTCAAAAACTTCGTTAAATAGGTATTCCAAATATCGTAAACATTGGGCCATTTAAACAGTGATACTCCTTTTTCGTAAGCTCGGAATGCTTCTTCAAAATAATTACTTTCTTCAAGAAATAAGCCATAATTGATGATTATTTGAGGTGTGGCTATTTTTAAGTCTATTATTCGATCATAAACAGCTTTACATGATTTAAAAGTACCAAAACTTTCTTCTAGATCTGCATACAACGACCACACTTTTAGAGATTTGTATAAACGAGCTTGGACTGTTTCTTTATCATCGAAATAAGCTACTTTTCTAGATGGCAAAACAGTTGCACGACTCATTAGTTTCAAAGCTTCTTCATAGTTCTCGTTTCTAATCTCCATTTCAGTCCATTCACACCATACTGCAGCTAAATCATCTACTTTAACAAACGGGACTTGAGTAGCTTTTTCGAAAATTAATCGTGCATCTTCAACCTGTCCATTTTTTTCATAGAATTTAGCAAATTCGACCCACAAGGTATGTAATTTCCCCACTGCTAATTTAGGTTCAACCGTATGAACAGCTTCTGTGTAAGTATTAATAATTTCATGAGGTTTGCCTTCATACAATTGGACTCTCTTATGCCACTCTTGCACATTATGAGGATTCTGTCTCAACAGAACTGAATTCAGGAGCAGTAATCTTCTTTCCATTAAGTGTTCGAATCTAGCTAAGCGTAATTCTAAATCTATATCATCATCTTCAGTTTGATTTGGAAGTTTAGCTATCTCTTCCATTCGTTTACTCAAACTTAATTCTTCAAACTGCGCATAAGCATCGAATACCTGGGTGAAATCTCGCACTGTAGTGACCGTTTCTATAGCTTCTTCGTAAATATCTCTGGCTCTATCGAACAAACCACTACGAACATAATAATCAGCTAAAGAGTTCCACAAGTGACCCAATTGATCTGTGTATCGCCTTAAACCACCACGAATAATTGCATCAACATTCAAAGAATGTATTTCGTTCGGGTTTTTAGACATTAGGTCGCACAATTCATTCCACAACTGATGACTGGATTTTCCTTCTTGGGAGACAAAATTTTCATTATTCACAATTTTTGCCAAGACAACAGCGGCTTCATCCAAACGTTTCACTTCTCTCAAATATTCTACATATTCTTCAGCATTTTCAGGACACAACTTCAGGTATCGTCGAAATACCCTCACCGCCGTCTCAATAATATCGTGCTTTTTAACAAATGCTAGGTACAAAGGCCATATCCGATGGTGTTGAGTAATAGGTAATGCGCGAAGCGCTCTATCAAAGACTTTACGTGTCCTTGTAATTTTACATTGGTCAGTCAGGAAAACGCAATAATCCATCCAAATTCTAGGCATTTTATGCATGAATACTAAGGAGCGTTCAAAAGCATTATTGACTTCTTCATAAACAGGGTCATTGATGCAACGTCCTTTTAATTGGTTTCTTCGTATTTTTAAATAATTATACCACAGTTTATAAGACCCAGGTAGTTCTTTAAGCGCTCTTTCGTAAATTATATTTACACCATGTTTAGGAGCTTTTTTCTTGTGGTCTATATAACGTTGCCAATGTTTAACGGAATATGGGTTTCGGAGAATTTCTTCTTCATATGGCAAATCATCATCAGTCTACAAAAATAAATCATTAAATGGAAATGCGTTAAAAAAACAGCAATACATACAAATATTATTTCCATTGGTTCACTTTCTTTAGAATGAACTTGTGACATAGTTGAAATAGATGATATTAAGATTTTAAAACTTAAATTACAAATATTTCAGCGCAAATATGACAAATTTAGCTATTTTTCAGAATTTAGACGTTCATAATTTGTAGGTTATACGTCAACATCAAACACAGCAATTAATATCTACTCTATGCTCTATGGCGAAACAAGTCAAGAAGTTACGTATTGCCATCTATGAACAGTGGCTGGAGACGGCAACATATCCCAGTTCAGTTGAAGTCTTAGGTAGAAGTTCCTTGCTGATATGTCCTTCAAATAAATATAATAATTAGATTCTAATTATCTAGTATTTTGTTATTTTCGTGAAATATTGGCAAATAAAAGGAATTGTATAATATTTCACGAAAATAACAAAATATTATTAAGAAATTGGCACTAACAACTATAAAAATACTAATTATCTAGATGTGCCTATGATTCTATCTTCTTTGGATTATAAACTGACTTTAGATGTATAGATCTCGCGAATTACTAACTACACAAATGGAAATTCTATAGATCTGTAATATGATAGGCGTTTTTCATCTCGATTTTGTTATGGGAGTGACCACAGAACAGGATGGGAGTGACTACTGCTCCGTCCGACAGTTACCTAAAATTTTATTCGAATACGGTCGGGCATGCGTATTACAGAATGTCAAACATTTTGCATTTTGGAAGTGTAAAAAAATTAAAGTTGAGAGAACGCATTTTTGAAACACACCATTTAACTGTACTCGCACAGATACACGCATTTTTTGGGAAAAAGATGATGTAGAAACTAGCAAAATAAGTCAACCTATACGGGCGCAGAACTCACCTAGCCTTACGAGAACAAGACGACAGCTCAGTACGATACCCGAACACCCACCGAGACTGTTGGCGAAGTTTTCCAATAATAAATTACTTAAACGTCATTTTATTGATATTGTGTAATGCGCACGTCCGACCGTCTTGGAACAAAATTTAAAGCAATCGGCTGACGGAGCAGTAGTCATTCCCTTTTGTTATTGTGTAAAGGACCTCTCTCTCTCGTAGAATGTCTCGCCACAGTAACTTTATTTTTCATCCATGATGGCATTATAGTTATACCTTATACTTAGGTTTAAGTAAAACTGCATCCAGCAGCGACGGTAGGTAGGGAGGTACGCATAGAATTGGTAATTTGGTATTCTCAGCCCGGGTGGATCGGCTCCCGTAGAGGTTTAGTTTTGAGGTTAGGTTTGTACATTATTTTTTTTGCAAAAAATGCGTGTGTCTGGTGCGAAAGGGCAACTAAGGGCTTTGTTTAAAATGCCCTGGGGCTGTTTTAAAAAGTTTCCCTCAGCAAAGTGGTCTGTTTCGGATTATAATGACGTCATGGATGAAAAAAAGTTACTGTGGTGAGACGCTCGTCTCTCTCGGGTCTCGGCTCTCGGCCAGGGGTTTCCCAAAAGAAACTGGATTTCTGATATATGGTAGTGGGGAAATGATAAAATGATTTATTCATATTCCAACTAGGTTTTGCTAAGTAGGCTACTTCCATTTTCACGGGCTTCAATTCGGGAGATAAGTGGCGCGTCACAAACGTCAGATTTTCATTCCAAACAAAACAAAGCCACGTGCTTTCTGACGTTTTAACCTAACCTCTGAAATATAATTATAATTACATATAGTTGTTTTCAAGTTTTTACGCGTAAGCCCAACTCACAAATTGAAAATAAACTGTTTTCACTGCAAAACGTCTATAATTATATTGCAAAAACTAGTTTAAGACGTGTAAATAATATCGATAAACGTCAAATGGCACGTGCTTTTGTTTTGTTTGGAATGAAAATCTGACGTATGACGGAGGCACTTAGGTCCCGAATTGCCTGTTAAACTACATGCTAAACAACCAACAAGCTTGACTCAGTACCGAAACGCGCGTGTTTTTGTTCGAATCCAAGCGGATTCCTTTTCTTTTTTCTTCTAAAATTTGGTGTAATTTATAGAATTTTGTATTACATGTGTTGTATCCGGTGATCCGTCACGAAAGGTATTTTTTGAATGAAAATATAACACGCTAAAACTTTGCATTGGCAAAACCTACTTGGGATATAAATAAACGCGTTTCTAGAGGCCGCATCCACTGCTCCTGTGTTTTCTTTCTATCTACACGTGCGACAAGTGAACTAAGCGCTTGCGGAAGCTCTACTGCTACGTACAAAATTTTTCCAAGAAAATAGTTTTTTTTTGCTGATTCACGTTCCGTAGATGCCAAATCGACTGTAATGCACAATTACACCCTGTATTTTACCCCGCTCGGCACCCCTATACACCGCATAAGTGCTTCCGTCTAACGTCAGATTTTCATTCTAAACAATACAAATGCACGTGGCATTTGACTTTTATCAGAATGTATTTTTTACAACGTCTTAACTTAATTTTTGCAATATAATTCTGGAAGTTTTGGAGTGAAAACAATTTATTTTCAATTTGTGTGTTACGCTTACGTGTAAAAACTTTAAAAAACGACTATAGACTGTTTTAGAATGGCCTGATTTTGACAGGCCGCCATTTTCTGTTGGAGGGCATAGTATGGATACAAAACGTTATGCACGTGAGTGTTACCAAAATTTGAGCAGATTTGGTGCCAAACAAAGTGGTGATGTTTAGAGTTCATGTAATTTAACTAAAAATAACGAAACAACAATTGCAATAGTGCAACCAGTCATATCGTTTTAAGAATTTTCGTTCAATTCGCGGCGTAAAGCGACTAAGTTTAAGTTACGCAACTTTTTTGGTGCCAAATGGAAACACAAACATCTGCTTTGTTATTCGGGACCTAAGTGCCTCCGTCATACGTCAGATTTTCATTCCAAACAAAACAAAAGCACGTGCCATTTGACGTTTATCGATATTATTTACAACGTCTTAAACTAGTTTTTGCAATATAATTATAGACGTTTTGCAGTGAAAACAGTTTATTTTCAATTTGTGTGTTGGGCTTACGCGTAAAAACTTGAAAACAACTATATGTAATTTTAATTATATTTAAGAGGTTAGGTTAAAACGTCAGAAAGCACGTGGCTTTGTTTTGTTTGGAATGAAAATCTGACGTTTGTGACGTGCCACTTATCTCCCGAATTCCTCCTCTTCTTCCCTCCAATAAGCTTTAAACAAACAAATGTGTACCCTACAGCTGCCAATTGTGTGACGACATTCTAAAATGATCTATAATTATATTGCATAGGTTAGGTTAAAACGTCAGATAGCACGTGGCTTTGTTTTGTTTGGAATGAAAATCTGACGTTTGTGACGCGCCACTTATGTGGTGTATACCTTGGTTTAGTATAAAACCTGGTTGGCCATTACGCAGCTTTTGGGGGCCACTGGTATGGGACGTACTGTGGAACTCTGGGGTGTTTTGTTGCGAACTACTGAATTTTTCTAAAATTGCCGGTTACCGTCAGCCGTCAACGACCCTACGAGCATTATTTGCTCGTAGCAACAGCATAGTGGGAATTTGCTTGTAAACTTTGTGGAAGATCAAAATTTTTGGTTGAATTTGAATGTTGTTTTGCTTCAATGTGAGAATAAATTATGGCAAAATCAAAAGAATAACATACCTGAAAGCGTAAATTACAATTGAAATAGTATTTGGAATAGAAATTGAAAATTTGTAACCAGATCATAAACTTTAAAATTGAAACTTCAAGAAATCTGGAAATCATATCTGGAAATTAGCCGTTTTGCAGTTGACACCTATTTGGGCATTACGTAAAAACCAAAATAGTTCATAAAAGAACACTTTCGTGTTCAAACACTTTATATTAACAAAAAACTTGGGAATTAAATCCTGAAATTTATTTAAGGGAGTGACTACTGCACAGTCCGGCCGCTTGCGCATTACAGAATGTAACCTATATTTGGCATTTTGGAAGTGTAAAAAAACTAAAGCTGAGAGAACGCTTTTTTAATATAGACCCTTACTTGCCCTTTCGCACCAGACACACGCATTTTCTGGCAAAAAGTTGATTTAGAAACAAGCAAAAAATGCGGACCCGAGCGGGCGCAGAACTCGTATGGCCGTAGAAGAACAAAATGGCAGCTTTGTAGTATAGGAAGTGAGCGAATTTTCAGCCAGCGCCACCATTTAAAAGTTTTGGTGGTACTGGGCTGTCAGATTTGATATTTATAATTTTTTGCAGTTTTAATTGTCAACAGTATCCATTGCTTAAATTTACGCGGGAATGTCAAAATGACAGAGGTGTCACCTGCTCTGTCAATTTGACACTTAGTTACTACCAAAAGTTTATAATTGCGCCGCCTTGGTGTCGCTGCTAAGCAATATTCGCTAGGATCACTGTATTGAGAGAGTACCGCAATCTCCGCCATGTTTACTCACAATAACAGGCGCCAAATTTGAATTGTGCCGGAACGTCAGATTTTATATTTGACATGTGTTACAAATTGCGGATTCAACTTCTGATTTTTGATCCATAAACAAACAAAATTTGACTGTAATACATTGAGGAATAATACTACAGATCAGATTGTGGAAATATATAACACCGATTAACAAAAGACGATAAAGCATAAGCACCAAACAAACCAACATTTTAGCTGGACTTTGACTGACATATGACATTTTGCTGCTGACACGGCAGTCCGCCATGTTTACTCACAGTTCTGAAACATAGTGGAGCTATTGATTGCGGTACTCTCTAAATACAGGGACCCTAATATTCGCTACAGTGGCTTAAAGCTGGGAACACATTTCTCTGATGTGTTGTGTTGTGTCGTGTTGTGTTGTGACTCGCCGTGTGCACATGTTTCTGTCGTGTTGTGACGCAACGTTTGATAAACTGGTGCTACCCCATTTCTCAAAAGCTCCAGTATGTACACACCGAGCGTTTTCGTCCCCGATTAACCGGGAACTTTTTATAGAACTGTTTCTATACTTTTTTCCACACTGTATGTAAGTACAAGTGAAGTAAAAATTCTGTTGTTTTACCTGTAGAATTCATTTCCCTGCCTATCTCCTCCCACGTCTCTTGCCGCATACACTCATTGCGGTAATTCTTCGAATTCACGTTGAATAAACATTCGTAATTTGTAACTTTTTCAATTAAGACAGCTTCATCCATATGTTTTAAGCGAAATGACCCGTGCACACTTCTCTGACGCTCTGATGTGTTGTGTCGCGATGCAACGAAAATCTGGAAAGAAGGGATCGCGTCGCGTCACAACACAACACAACACAACACAGCGCGTAGCGTCAGAGCAATGTGCACGCGCCCCGTTTAATTACATGCGATTTATGCTGTATGATCCATACAACGTTGCGTCACAACACAACACAACACGTCAGAGAAATGTGTCCCTAGCTTTATACTCTATAAAGCCACTATAAAGCCACTGTAATATTCGCTCACTTCCTATACCCGAACACCCACCGAAATTGTTGGACATGTCTTTTAATAACGAAGTTCTTTAAACGTCATTTTACTGATATTGTGTCGACTGTCCTGGAACAAAATTTAGAAGTGACAGACGAACTGTTCAGTAGTCACTACGGCCGCCGGCCCCCTGAAATTTTGTTTGAACACGGTCGGGCATGCGCATTACAGAATGTCAACACAATTTGCATTTTGGAGGCGTAAAAAAAATTAAGCTGAGAGAACGCATTTTAAACAAAGCCCTTTCTTGCCCTCTCGCACGAGACACACGCATTTTTTGGAAAAAAGATGATGTAAAAACAAGCAAAATATATCAAATCGCTGCAGGGTCAGAACTCGTCTAGCCGTAGGAGAACAAAATGGCAGTTCTGTACGATATCCGAACACCCACCGAGACCGTTGGCGTCACTAGCCGATAACGATATTCTTAAACGTCATTTTGCGGACATTAAGTAACGCGCATCCGACCGTATTGGAATAAAATTTCAGGGGGCCGGCGGCCGGAGCAGTAGTCACTCCCTTTATTTAATGACAATCAACTGACGTTGCTAAATTGACATATTGGCAGTGTTACAAATCGAAAAGAATCCGACACTCCTGACTACAGAGGTTCTCAACAAGTTTGTCCACATGCGCAGAAGGCGACGAAAATCGGTTCTCGGAGTGTCGAACCATTATCTATACTAAACCAAGGTGTATACGTTCTTGGCCCCGCAAGCTTCTTCGTCAAAAATATACTGAAAACGTAGTTCATCCACCAATTTTCTCATGCAAACACACTACGAAACCTCCTCTTTCTAGCTAATTCAAAAAGACACGGAAATTCGAGTGGAGGTAAAACGTACCAGGTACCATTCGCATAAAAACATAACAGTGTAAAGTGTGAAAATATTGTAATTTTATTACCGATAGGTATTTGAAATTTGTTCTTACATAAATATTTTTAAAAGTATGTATATATTTAATTTTTAAACATATACATTAATATATACTAGGCTGGAGTAAGAAACTCAAATCAGTGCCAACTTCAACTTCCTTCGGCTGCCCTTTTCTAAAAGTGGTCAATTTATACACACAGAAATTGTGAAACCTACTATTACACAACTTACGGCACAAACAAGCGCGCTCCATATAATCCCTTAAGAACAGCCCCGTCTCCCTCTATGCTCAGCATAGAACCTTCTCTCAATCCTAAAACTGGCACCGCATCGTCAAGTTCTAAAAATTCAGATATTCGCTGTTCTCTCGTTTCTCCTTTGTGCGTAGAATTTGGATCTGGATCCTGATAGTGTGGATTAATATTAAAAGGCACAAGTTTAAGGGCTTCAAAACTAGGTGGGTACACGATGGGCATATCATTTGTTGTATTTATGCTTCTTGTTGCAACATTTGTACCTAAATTTTGCATTTTCAGTATCAGAGTGAATTAAAATCTTTTTAAAAAGTTACCTGCACTGCTTCCAATGTACGGTATTCCATTTAAAACCCGGTTTCTTATTGCATCTATAAGATTATTCTCATAAAGTGCTTTTAGAAGTCTAAAGGTGTTGCCGCCACCAATGAAAATTGCTTCTGCTTCTTCAACAGCTGCCCTTGGCACTTCGTATTTGTGTATACTTTCAATATCATATCCTGAATTTAATATGAACTTAAAATTTTGTACTTTTTGAGATTTTGTATTTATTTACCCCACTCATTAAACGGTTCTTTTACTACGCTTAAATATTTATCATGATCTTTCTGAGCATATGGTATAAATAAGACTTTTTTAACATTCGTTCTGCAATTATTGATATTGATGATTATATATCAGAAATAAAGGCTAAAAACTGAGAACTTACTTTCGTAGTATACTGTTTATTTCATCTGCAGCAAATTCAAAAATTCGATGTCCATGCACCCATGACGAAGACAATAAAATAATTCTTTTTCCGGACTTCATTTTAATACCAATTTTTCTGTTAAATCAATGTGGGCATTTTGAATAATTGTCCATAATCACCAGCTACACAAAATTTTCACAATGGAAGTGTTTATCATTGAGACAACAGATTGTTGTTTTATCTTATCTGCATAGAGCTTAACAGTATCTCAATTTCAGGTTTTGTTACCTACCTGATATTTAATTCAAATTTATTTGTTCAGTTAATAATAATTATCTGAATTGCTCCAAACAAAGTTTGACATTTGAGCTTGAGGCAGGGAACATCAACATAACCTCAATTCAGCCGGAATCCCGGAATTTACAAGTGGCAGCAGTGTTGCCAACCCCAGTCGTAAATATTTCGGAAGCTTGATAGCCAAATTTCGGTAGATTTCGGTAGATTTGGTTTTAAACAGGAAAACAGTGAGTAGGAATTTTAAATAAAGCCATCGCCGCAAAGATGCTGCCGAATCGCGGCGCACGGCGGTATCATTTTGTTTTGGTTCTAGGTTTTTTTGCATAACTATAATGTACCGCTGCACTAAAAACTAAAATGATACCATACGAGTTCCCAAAGAAAAAAGGAAAAACGCAAAGGTTTTACGAATTCGGGACCTAAGTGCCTCCGTCATACGTCAGATTTTCATTCCAAACAAAACAAAAGCACGTGCCATTTGACGTTTATCGATATTATTTAGAACGTCTTAAACTAGTTTTTGCAATATAATTCTAGACGTTTTGCAGTGAAAACAGTTTATTTTCAATTTGTGTGTTAGGCTTACGCGTAAAAACTTGAAAACAACTATATGTAATTATAATTATATTTCAGAGGTTAGGTTAAAACGTCAGAAAGCACGTGGCTTTGTTTTGTTTGGAATGAAAACCTGACCTTTATGACGCGCCACTTATCTCCCGAATTATGATCTGTGCTCAATTTCCGGTTATTTCTTAATTTTATAATTAAAAAATAAAATTTCGGTAAAATTCGGGACCTAAGTGCCTCCGTCATATGTCAGATTTTCATTCCAAACAAAACAAAAGCACGTGCCATTTGACGTTTATCGATATTATTTACAACGTCTTAAACTAGTTTTTGCAATATAATTATAGACGTTTTGCAGTGAAAACAGTTTCTTTTCAATTTGTGTGTTGGGCTTACGCGTAAAAACTTGAAAACAACTATGTATATGTAATTATAATTATATTTCAGAGGTTAGGTTAAAACGTTAGAAAGCACGTGGCTTTGTTTTGTTTGGAATGAAAATCTGACGTTTGTGACGCGCCACTTATCTCCCGAATTATGTATCATTTCGGTAGATCGGTAGATAACATATAACATCGGTAGATCTACCGAAATTTCGGTACGGTTGGCAACGCTGAGAGGCAGTGAGCAAAATCGTTTATCTACCTACAAGCTACAATACAAATTTTAAATCAATATTCAATAATCTAATTTACTCGGAAGCAATGCTTTCATCTACATTTAGTTTCGAATTACACTGCAAAATGCTAAATTAAAAGACTACATTTTACTGATGTATGTAGTTGTAGACACGTGCACCGAGAATGACATTCGGTATTTTGGTTGAACCTTAACCACAAAAGACAAAAGTAAATATGGTAGCCGAAAGCGTTTGTGTTGTGTTTGGTAATTATAAAAGCAAATCGGTAATTACTAGAAATTCAGAAGATGTCTAAGCAAGTGAAACGAAAAATAACCGTTAATCTGACGTCTAAAAATAAGACACTTCCTAAATCGCGACCAAGTGTGTTTGAACGTCTTGGAACCAAAACTAGTTCAGCTCATAACAAGGATTTTTGTCACCACTGGGCTCAAAACGGTACTTGTCCATACGGTAAAGGTTGTAAGTATTCAGCAACTCATACTCTCATAAGTCCATCTAAACAAAGAGCTGCGAAGAAAGAAAATGAAACGAAGAAGCGACATGCTAAAGAGGGTACACATAAGCGTATTCGTGGTAAAGGCCATAGTACTGGTGAGGACTGGGATAAGTGGGATCCAAATGAATTAGAGGACGCTGATCCGGATGATTTAGAGAAGCGCAGGCAGGAGTTGCAAAGAGAATTGGAATTGCAAATGAAAATGGAAAATAAGGCCCGCAAGAAAGAAAAAAAGGCAAAAAAGGAGAGTAGTCCTTCAACTGAAAGTTCTAGTAGTTCGTCAGACAGCAGTTCTAGTAGCGATGAATCAAGTTCGAGCAGTTCTTCTTCAATGGAAGTGCATAGGAAAAAGACAAAGAAAACTAAAACAAAACGAGAAAGTTCTTCGTCTTCAGATGACCGAACGCATAAACATAAGCCTTCTAAAACAAAACGTAATTCATCCAAATCTTCACAGCCAGAAAAGCCCAAGAAAATTGTAGCAAAGCCAGTTGTTAAAGATAAATCCCCCTCTCCTGTGAGAACCAGAAAGAAGTCGCAGACACCTCCTTTGAAAGCAAAAGTTTTGACTGCTAAAAGAATGAATTCTAAATCGAAATCTCCCAGACCTGTAAGTAGATCTAGTGACCGTAAAGAGAAACATCGCACACCATCTCCGAAACCAAATAAAGAGAAAGAACGAGAAAGAGAAAAAGAACGTGAGCGAGAGAAGGAGAAGGAAAAAGAACGTGAAAAAGAAAAGGAACGGGAAAAGGAAAAAGAAAGGGAGCGTGAACGGGAACGAGAACGTGAAAGAGAGAAAGAAAAAGAACGCGAAAAGGAGAAAGAAAGGGAACGAGAGAAGGAAAAGGAAAGAGAACGTGAACGTGAAAAGGCAAGAAGTCGGGCGAAAGAACGAGACAAGGATAGAGATTACAAGAAGAAAGAGACTAAATCACCAAGACGTGATGCACACTCCTCGAAGAAGAAAGATTCTCCCGAATCATCTCATTCACGTGATAGAAAGTCACCTAATCGCTCTAGGGGAAGTGGAAGTACTAGCAGTAAAAGGGATAACCATAAAAGCCCTCCAAAGGATGACAGGCGATCTGACAGAAGAGACGACCGTGATAGGTACTTCTGTTTTTGAAATTTAACTTTCTTATGCATTATGCTAGTGCTTAATTTTTTTAGGTCCAGAGTAGATAAATCAAATGACAGAAATAAAAAAGATAAGCGAGATTCTAGGGATAGAGAACGTGAACGTGAACGAGAAAGGGAAAGAAGGATAGCACGGGAAGAGCGTGAAGCTGCACGGGAAAAAGAAAGGGAAGAAGCATTAGCCAGATGTCAGGAACGTCAAAGAGAAAGAGAACGACTTAAAGAACTGGCTAAAAAAGAAGAAGAACGTAGATTGCGTGATAGGAATCGTCGTGAAGATAGAGGTCTAGACAAGCCTACTGGGGATCGTATAGAACGGCTGCTGCCTTTACCTGCAGATAGAATACCACCAGCACGCAATGATCATTCATCTGAGAAAGATAGAAACGATCGACGTGATCGTAGAGACCGTAGTTCTGATAGAAGTCGAAGTAGAAAATCATTAGATCGTCATGATCTAGACCGGGATTTAGATAGAGCAGACAAAGATCGACTGGATCATGTGTATGATCGTTCGTATGATCGTCACAGTGACAGAAGTTATGAAAGAGATCATGATCGTGATAGAACTCGAGATTACGGTTCTTTACCCTCTCGAATGAGAGATTTGGATAGAAGACACGATGATAAATCGTATGACAGTCCCTACAGTCGTAGTAGACATGACGATCCTCGTTATATAGATATTGATGATACATACAACGATAATTCTCGGGATGAACATTTGTCTCTTGGCCCTAGGGACTTTTCTGATGATCATAGGGTGCGGAGAGATATGTGGGATGATCGTGATTTGGATAGAGAACGAGAATTAGAAATGAGAAGATACAGAGAAGATTCTAGGCCGCCTCAGTCTATTAAAGGAAGAGAATGGGAGGGTGATTATGTAGATCATGAATGGGATAGAAATCGAAGACCATTAGATTGGGAAGGTAGAGATAACTGGGATTCTTTGGATCATGAGCGTACATCTCATGAAGATGAGTGGAGGCACTATAATAGAACAGTCGACAGTTGGCCAGCTGACGATAGGAGAAGGTGGCAAGGTGATTGGAGAGAACGATCCAGACCTAAAAGTTCAACTTCTCAGAGAGAAGGTATGTGTTTTGTTTTGTTTATATAATTATTATTATCTCAAATAGTATTAGTAAAACAAATGGAGTATTAATATATCTTTTTAAGATGAAGCGCCAGTAGATTCTCCGAGAGATTCTAGAAGAAAGGAAGTACCCGCAAGACAAGAAATTCCAGAAGTCAAACCTGTTCCAGTTGAATTGGAAGAAAATACAGAGACTGTGTTAGGTAAACGAGCTGCTGAGGAACCTTTGGAAAGTCCTACCGAAGCGAAAAAGCCATGCCTGGCTAAGGAAGTACCACTTGAGGATGACTTGAGCGAGATAAGTGATGATGCAGATGAAATTCTTAACAGAGATGAGGTACTTTTAGTTTTTGCTGTTTGTATAGTTGCTTTACATGTAGTTCTATCTTAGCAAATCCAAGAGGAGGAAATCGAGGAACCAGTTGTGGAACAAGAAAAACAGCCAGTGAAAGAAAGCACTCAAGAACCTTCAGCTACTTCATCCCAAAAATCTCAGTCACCTAGCAGAGGGACACCACCCAATCAGTTAACTAAAGAGGAATCTATTGATGAGGAAAACATGGATTTGGACTTTGAAGAAATATCAGAAGATGAATTGGAAGAAGAAGCAAGAGTGAAGGGATTGGGTGATGCTTTGGGTGTTGATTGGGCTAGTTTAGTTGCAGAATCAAGACCAAGGGTGAAACCAGTTACATCAGCAAAACGTCGGTGGGAAAGCCATAATGTTTTGGTTAATTTGGGCATTTCTGTTGAAATGGCTGGGGAAGAATTGGTTAAAGACATTCTGAAAGAGCATGCAGAAGCAAAGCTAAAAGAAGAAAAAGAAAACAAGTTGGAGGAAACGGTGGGAAAAGTTGAAGTTAAACAAGAACCACAAGCCAGTTTCTCTGAAAATTATATCAAAAAAGAAATTGACAGTGATGAAGTTGAAAATTCTGACCATCTCAAAAATGGCATTGAAATTAAGAAAGAGTTGGAAGAAGAATGTGAAAGTCTTACAGCAAATACAGTCGAAAATGTTGATAAAGAAATAAAAGTATGTCATCCTATAGCAGTGATTCAAGTAGCTGTGCGTGAAGATCAGATGATGCGAAGGAGTCTTTTTGCGAGTGCTGGGCCCTACAGAAGAGCCCTTTCCGCTAGAAGGGATCTTTCAGTTAGACGTTATTTGTCCTATTTGCCCATCAAGGATACTTATGTGGAACCACCCAAAAGACATAATCCAGAGCTGCTGAAGTTAGCGACAGAATTATTTGAACGTTGTTTATAAGTTAGGTAATGATAATTATGATTGTTAGTGTCATGTATTTACTTGAATACAATAAACTTTTGTTTCCTTTTATTTTACTCTTGCCAATGTTACATCAAACTGTTTTTGATTTTACTTCAGATAATTAGTGAGTCCGGTGCGGTTTGGGACAAGGAGCTCCATTGTTGGCTATTTTTCTTTAATATATCATTAGAAAAACCATTTGCAGAGTCTATGCAAAGAGGCAGGTAGCACGCAATTCATTGGATTTGTCAATGTATTGCTTTTGTGTAGAAAATATGTGGTAGGAAACACCTTTTGATGAAAATGATTTAAATACCGAGTTTGATACAGGTAAAAAGTGCAAAATTGTAGAAGTAAAAGATTTTACATATCTGGGCATGGATATAAAAAGAAAACGAGAAGTAGTGAAGAAATGTGGTCAAGAATTGCAGAATTTGCATTGAAATAGTATATTATAATGAATGCTATTATTACCGAGGATGAAGTTTACAACACGAGCGAGCGAGTTTTGTAATCATCCGAGGTAATAATAGCATCATTATAACGAGTTGTATACTATACTTTGTCCACGACTCAAAACAGATTCCCAGAAGGAATTTACCTTCATTTCCCTTCTCCAGTGTAAGAAAGATTCATACATACGCTCTCAGGTATAATTCTCTTGGTTTTTTGGGCAATGAATCTAATGAGGCAAGTTCTGCAGCTTTTTTTATTGCTGGTGCTGTTAAAGAAATCTCGTTTTCACTCTCACTACTCATTATATCTTCTTTTTTAGAATATGCATTTCAAATGAAAAGCAAACCATGCTGATTTGACGTTTCAATTTGAACTAACACATCGTGATCGCGGCCTATTAAATAAATGTGAAAAAGGCTCAAAGCGATGTTCCTATTGGTTTAGTGAATAATATTCATTAATCACTGCAGTGAATAATGTATCTAATTTTGATTGAAGAAACACAAGTATAAAGAGTATGTTGTAAGATAGTCGTGGACAATTAGTATATTATACACGAGTTTATAATGAATGCTATTATTACCGAGGATGAAGTTTACAACACCAGCGAGCGAAGCGAGCGAGTTTTGTAATCATCCGAGGTAATAATAGCATCATTATAACGAGTTGTATACTATACTTTGTCCACGACTATCAAAACAGATTCCCAGAAAGAATTTACCTTCATTTCCCTTCTCCAGTGTAAGAAAGATTCATACATATGCTCTCAGGTATAATTTTCTTGGTTTTTTGGGCAATGAATCTAATGAGGCAAGTTCTGCAGCTTCTTTTATTGCTGGCGCTGTTAAAGAAATCTCGTTTTCACTCTCACTACTCATTATATCTTCTTTTTTAGAATATGCATTTCAAATTAAAAGCAAACCATGCTGATTTGACGTTTCAATTTGAACTAACACATCGCGATCGCGGCCTACTAAATACTTAAATGTAAAAAAGGGTCAAAGCGATGTTCCTATTGGTTTAGTGAATAATATTCATTAATCACTGCAGTGAATAATGTATCTAATTTTGATTGAAGAAACACAAGTATAAAGAGTATGTTGTAAGATAGTCGTGGACAAACTATTTTACAGTCATGTTTTTTTGGATTGATTTAAATTGAAAGTGTATAAAATCGTGTCGAAACCAACGATATATATGCATTCGAAGGTGATTAGGGCATTTAGCAAAAACGAACCAAGAAAACAAATGGGATAAACGGAACTAAGGCAAAGACATGAATCAGTGGAAGGAAGGTATAAATAGTTGGGGTTTTATGTTGCTTGAAAGTTGGAAGACGGTAGGAGCACTAAAGATATAAAACAAAGAATGGCGCAGGGCCGAGTTGCGTTTAACAAAAAGAAACAACTGTTATGCTCGAGAACGGTTAATATAGAGACTAGGAAGAGACTCTTAACGTCGTATGTATGGAGTACGGCATTATACGGGTGCGAAACTTGGACAATAGGAGAAGCGGATAGAAAAAGAGTAGAAGCGTTTGAAATGTGGTGCTACAGACGCATGATGAAGATACCGTGGATAGATAAGGTTAGCAATAGGGAAGTATTAGAAAGAGTTGGGGAAAAGCGTAAGGTATGGAAAACAATAAAGAGTAGGAGAGATAGGATGGTAGGACACCTTCTAAGACACGAAGGAATAGTTCGTGACATACTAGAGTCAGAGATAGGAATAAAAAGAGGTAGGGGTAGGCCTAGATTAGACTACTGCTCTCAAATAGTTAGGGATGTAGGATGTTATACTTTTAGGGAAATGCGTAGGTTAGCTCAGGATAGAAAAGAATGGAGGTACGCGTCCAACCAGTCTTCGGACTGAGAACCTTATGATGATGATGAAAGTTGGAAGATGGACACGAAACAGAAATGAATGGGCAGAAGTAGTAAACATCAATATGAATTAATATGCTGTTGAGAAAATCTCTAACGGTACCTATAAACGAGTTTTGCCTAAGGGGCCTTCTCGAAGTCCCGTCTGTTTCGCTCACGCTCATTGATGGTCTCTGGTAACTAGATGCCCTATGATCTCAGTTTTCTTGTAATTTCGAAAAGAAAATCCTTATTTCCAATATAAAATAGAAAAAATGTGGGTTTTTAAGTAAGTAAAAAGATATTTCTTTCTAAAATTACAAAAAACTGAGATCCTCAAGAAGTTTAAATATATAGATACAAAATTTCAGGTAGAAACTCCGAATAATAAGATTAAGCATTTGACTATTACATAAGGGAGAGTGGGGGAATTGTGCGCAGCGGGTAATTGTGCGCATGTTGATTCTCACACAAATTGTGCCAAGCTTGGAACACAACAAGTGCTGTCCTCTGTCGACAAGTGTATTAAACAACCTCCGTCAAAAACTTGCTTTACAGCGCTCTTGTTACATGAATATGGTCGCCAAACGTCAAAACGCACGAATTGCTATAATTTGTTGGATCCAGCAGCTAAGGAGATAAGCTGACACTTATTTTAACAATGATCTCTCATGCATGGCTGTAATTAGCATTGTGTTCTTTCGTATTTCATGTAAGAATCCTCGATAAAGTCGGACTTGTTTATGAACTACGATTTTCATTTATGTTGGATCTGCTTTGGGGTAATTGTGCGCACAATTAGCCCTAAGCAGTTGAATACGAATAAGCAAGTACAGCTGTTTTTTTTGCTTTTCGGTTTTCGTAGATACCGTGAACTTATAATCGTGCTGAGCCTGCTAAAAACTATCGTGATTATTGCAAACAGCAAATATACTTAGTTCTTAATTTCGCCAAAGCTCGATATATGTAGTTACCTATAAGTACCTGTCCAAATGGTTGGTTTTCGTTATTTTGATTTTAGAGAAGTTTATGTTAATTTTGTTAGATGAATAAAACATTCTGGTAGCTTTATAGCTTTAAATGCAAAGCGCATAATTCCCCACCTTCTGCGCACAATTACCCCGAGGGTTGGGGAATTGTGCGCTTTTGGGACTTCGGACATTTTATTTTTTATGTTACCACACCTACCTTTCAATCAAATATGCTTCTGCACAATAAAACTACCATGTTGGGGGTTTACACTCCTATATATTTCATCGTCATAACTGTAATGGCTTGGTCACAGCAGCAGATCTTCCTTAAGTGCGCACAATTCCCCCACTCTCCCTTATACAGGGTTATTCAACATTCCGCCCTTGAATAATTATAGTATATGTCAAAATCCTTCATACAAGAGCTGCTTGGATACAAGTTCTTCATTTCCCAAAATTATTTTCAAATCTACAGGGTGCGTGTTTTTCTCGAATAAGTGAGAAACTTTGTTTTCTTAAATGGAACAAGGTGCGTTTGAAAACATTTTTGAATTGTAATGAAATTGGAACCGCTATGCCCGAAATTTTAATATTTTTAGAGAAATTGGAGTTTTACTAAAACTTTTTAAGACGTCAAGTAATTAAAAATATTAAAGCTGTTTACATAAAAGCATTTTAAATGAATACCTAACGCATGGACGAAATCAGGGTATTCAGTAACTGCAACAATTCCAAAATCCTTTATATTTAAATTTATGTGTCAGCTTTTGGCAGATTCAAACTGATCTTAATTTTTCAAGGAATCGTGCGATTTTTATGTAATGCCCACGCATAAATTTATTTCGGCTGCAAAAACTGGACAAAAACTAAAAAAGTTATAAGGATGGGACTGGTGGGACGCACTGTATACATATACGTATACCAAAATAATTTTCTGAGATGACTCGTGTAAGAAATATGTTACTTTCACTTTTGTATAACAAAAGATAACGATCTTCCGTGACTATTGAATGGTACAATTTAAAAAAGGTATTGAAGTTTATTTTGAATCTGAAATACGCGTGTTTTCAAAAATATTTAAAAGTAGATACACAATGTGAAATTTACCTGCTTTTTATATTGCAGTTATACAGGGTGTTCTGAAATTAGCCTGCAATATTTCACCAGCGTATTCCACAACCAAAAATAAGAGGGAGAGTTCCTATGAACATAGTCCCAAAAACACTTCCTAAACGAGCCACATCCCCCCAAATGCGGGTAAGGTAAATTTAACCCCAATTTTTGATACGCAATTTTCTTTCATTTTTGAATGAAAATTGCCAAATTTTAGAGCTTTTTGCAAAAATGGTCCTATTCTTGAGTTTTCAATAGGATACACTGCTTTAGGAGGAAAAGTCGTGCTGCTGCACTCTGAAATTAATTTTTATGAAGTTTTAGGATGAACTTTTATACACAATTTTCTTTCATTTATAAATGAAAATCACCAAATTTTAGAGCTTTTTGCAAAAAGGTCCTCTTGTTGAGTTCCGATAGGATACACCGCCTCAGCAGGGAAAGCTATTTAAAAATCGTGCTGCTGCACTCTGAAAGAGTTTTAGAATTACATTTTTTGTATTAAAACTATAAAAATAAGTCAGTAATACAATCATAACACATTAATCACAAATAGTTATCTTTAAACCAAAACTTACTTTTACACAGTGTGACCCACAAAGTTTGCAACATGTGAAAAATTTTTGTTATAGAAATGTTGAAAAAAGTATTGCGACAATCGATGGTGCACCTAAAAACTGACTGACGCATGTCGCGCGACGTTCTGGTACGCGCTGTATAAAAATAAAAGTTTTTGTTTTAAAGTTAACTATTTGTTATTGATGTGACTGATTTATTTAACTTTTAACACATAAAAGTTCATTCGCAAACTTCATAAAGATACATTGCAGAGTATACCTACAGCATGATTTTTAAATCGATTTTATTCGAAAACGGAGCATCCTATCGAAATTAAACAAGAGGACCTTTCTTTCGAAAGAATTTCTAAAATTTAGTAATTTCCGTTTTAAAATGAAAGACAATAATTGCATTCTAAAAAGTGTGGGCAAATTTACCCGGCCAACCCCCTCATTCCACACACCCCCGGATAAAATTTTCATATTGCTTCTGCCAAATCTTATTAAGCACGAAAAGAACTAGCGGTTGTGCAAAATTTCATTATTTTACATTAAACGGTTTTGGCTATATCAATAAAGCGCTGTTTTTAGAGGCCCGTATTTGGGGCCACTCTATATTTTTTGAATTTCTTGCAAATTGTACTTGTATAGGTACATTTCTATTCGCATGTCCGAGAACAAAAACGTATAAGATTGATTATTGCTTGATTAGTAGATAGTACCTACTGCAGATAATATCTATGTTGTAAATCATTCGAAATATACAGGGTGTTTCGCGAAGTTTTCTTGCCACTCAAGGCGCGTGTTCTCGAGGTCACTTTAAGTAAAAAAGTTCCTATGAACATAGATACCATTTTCAAAAGTAAGCATGTCGTGCGGAAAATTTTCGATTTTTCACACTTTTCTTAATTTTGACAGTATTTATGTTACACGAAGTTTTTCGGACATATTTTCTAGTGTCATTTTAAACAATAAAGTTCATTGTAATAACTGTGTATTTTCTTTTCTATAAATTTTTGTTTTGCTTGATTCTTGACTGTTAAGTATCATTTTGAAAGTGAATAAGTCATTTTTTCATTGAAGGAGAACCTTTTTCTAAACCCTACTGAAAACCGAATATCTGTAACTATTAAGGTGACAGAAATATTTGAACCCTTGTAAAGGACTAAAATCATGTAATCAAAAAACAAATTTGAGCAATTTTCTTGGTCTTCTTTACATCGAATGTAACTACGTCCCTCAAAGAAAGCCTTGTTTTACACGTAGCCTATTCTTATAACAATTTGTTTTGCTGCAGGAATTTTTAAACAAGTGAGGCCTCAGATCAATTAGTAAACACTGAATTTGTAAGCCATTCTCTGTTATTTAAACAAACGTTGTTTACACTTGCTTTTTTGTGTATTTTTGACTACGTGAACTAATTAATTTGGGATGTTTTTCAGGGGTTTATAAATATTTTTCGTTTTAATTTTAATTTCAGTAGCTAGATACAATGCCACTCAAACCCAAGAATTTAATTTCAAAAACTCCCCTAATACGTCTGCCAAAATCTTGAAAAACTCTGATAACTCAAGAAATATGCAAATTTAGACAAGTCTCAACCAAGACAACACAACACTGGAATCGCCCAGGGAGTCAAAAGTTCCCACGAAGTAGAGTTTACTTAGTTTAAAAAATCAAAGTAATACGCTGTGCAGAAAAACTTGGACAGTCTGTATAAGAAAAAGTAATTTTAAATGGATGTGATTTTATCGGCCACCAATTTATTCCGTTTTTAGTTACCCAATAATTAGGTTTGTTCTCAGAATGATGGATCGTTAACGCCAAACGATTTAAAAACGATTATTTGTAAATTTATGTAAGTACAAACACCTGAATACCTAATTAGTTATCAAATAATAAAAATTGGGGTAAGTTAACTTTGAAGAGAATGATATTATAAACGCTAACGACTGAGACTTACAACTCTCCGCTCGCTTCGACTAGCTCCGCTTTACCTTTACCTGACAGATTTTTGTGTAAAAATGTAAATCGGGATCATGCGACTTTGGACCCTCCTCTTATTAGATACTTTTTCATTAATTTTGCAAAGAAAACTATTAAATTATTGACAAATCTTATTATTTTGATAATTAAACAAATTAATTGTTGCTACTATGTTGGCGACAATAACAGAAGAAAACATGGTGATTTTTGAGATGAAAATGAATTTCTGGGATTGAATTTAATAATAAGAGGATTTTGTTTGTTGACTAATATTTATTATGGTGACAGGTATATTTATTCCCATTTTAAATCGTAGGCCCAATAGAAAAGAGTTAGACTTTATTCAGAGACTGATATGTGGAAAAACCTATTGGACATATTGTACAAATTTTCAAAATACGCATGTTAGGTGTTTAAACAACAATTTTCTAAATTTACAATCGGAATCGCGCGGTACCTACTAAAACTATTTTTTTATGTAATTACCGATTCTGATCGGTGCGCGTAAGTAGAATCTTCACAACTTCAGTTGCGCTTTTCGGCCGTCTATTTCTAAACCTACTCGTGGCAAACTTTGGCTTCGACACAGTCACGAAATTAACGCGGCACATTTATTATTTAATAAAATCTTTGACATTTCTAATGTTTAAATATACATTAATTAATTTGTAACAATTGCCAAACAATTACATCTGCGTGCAATCATAATTGGCAAGGACAGTTACGAGAGTACATAAAACGATATTTCCCCGATTAGTGTCATATCGTCTGCAGCGGCAAGATGAAGTTCGAACGCGACGCAACAGAAATTTCCCAATTGGTGAATGAACACTTGAAGTACTGCAATCTGCACCGAGAGAACCCTCCGTGGATTATTCAACAATCTCCTTTAGGAGGTCTAGGAACTTTCGCCGCAAGAGACATTCGCCCCGGAGAAATCGTTTATGAAGATTACCCAATAATGCTTGGTCCGAGAGCTGTACTTTTAGCGGATTTTTTCTGTGTGTGCTGCTACACGCCTGGAGAGGTAAGAGCATGCTCAAGAGGCTGTGGCTTACCAGTTTGCAGTGACATTTGTGAAAATTCTTCTGATCATTTAAAAGAATGCGAGGCAATCAATAAGTGGAGTGGAGAAAAAAGGTTCAGGAGAATAGAGAAGAAGATGTTAGAGTGTTTGACTCCAGTGCGCGCCGTCTTTCTGGATGATTTCCAAAAGAGGTTAGTGAAATCCTTGCACTTTAACAAAAGTGAAGCACACGGTTTTGAAATTGAAACTCTCAAAAAGGATTTGCAATTGGAGATTCCGGAAGATGATCAGCATTTTATGAGGTCAATGTGTTACGTATTGGATGCAAATGCTTTTGAAGTGCTCGTAGTTAACAAAGACATACATACGACAATAAGGGGACTTTACCCTTTAGCAAGTTTAGCTAACCACCGATGTGTACCAAATACTTTCCATGTTTTTAATGAAGAACACTGTATGGCGACAAAGGCAGCTGTGTTCATTCCAAAAGGAACTGAAATATTCCATAGCTATACCAGTCTTCTATGGGGAACCTTATCAAGGAGATTCCACTTGATCCGTACAAAACATTTCTTCTGTTGTTGCCCAAGATGTTTAGATCCTACCGAATTTGGGACTTACATGAATGCAGTTTTGTGCAAGAAATGCTCTGGATATGTTCTTCCATGCGATTTAACCGTCCGCAATTCTGACTGGGCATGTGTTTCTTGTAAAGAAGTGGTAACCAATGAAAGAATCGGAATGATAATTTCTGTGTTGGGAGCAAGTTTAGCCAGTCACGAGAAATGTGATGTAAACGACATTTTAGCATTTTTAAAAGATCAGTTATTGAAGCTTGTTCCTGGAAGTAGTAGTACCGCAATAGAACTGAAATACAATTTGATTTGGATTTTGGGGTATAAAGATGGTTATTCTTGGAAAGGTGCGTATTCATTTGAGTTTTTTGAATTAAACTGATGTTCTAAAAATTGCCGTTACGACGCGGTGATATTTTTGCATTTCTCGTTGCCCACTATTAATATTTCACCTGCTTGCGAGGTTATTTTCTAATGTAAACATGATTAGCGTTCGAAGACACGTGCATATTTAGCTTATTAGTCTAATTTTAGAATAGTTTTCCTGGGCGATTTTTAAAAGCAAGATTTTTTTGTTTTATATTTTCTTGCCACGTTGTGGGAAAATTCAAGACTGACCTAGCCAAAACTTAGACAAATTGTAGACAGCATCTATTACTTGGCAGATTAAAAAAATATTTTGTTCATTATACAGAGTGAAGTATTATGACAACGCACACCATTGTTATTCACTTTGAAAAATACCTTGTAGACATAACTGTGGGATTATCGCTGTATGCCAATCTCGAAAATTACTTCAGCGATTTTTACGAATCGAACGGGAACATTAGAGAAAACTTAGGGCTGTATTCGAAATGCAATCTACCCAAGAACGTTATTTCGAAATACTGGCAATTTTATTGGGAATATGATCAAGTGCTTGTTCACAAGGGAAGTAACTATTACGTAAACGTAATATATACGTACGCGTAATACTTTCGTATGTACCCAATACTTTCTGTTCTCAATGAGCTTAACTTTTTACGTTAGTGTTCTATAAGCAGAAGCCTTGTTTACGATTGGTGGTTAGGTTAAAGATAATTTGACATTGTCAATTTTGTTTTCTGTGTTTCATACCAATAAATTTTTATTTCCATAATACCATGAACACGTAACGAACAACAAAAACGAACATGCACCAAAAATTCTCGCATACTAGGTACTTACGCTGCATTAGGACAAAGAATACTCGAGAAGAAAACTATATTAGAGATATTTTTAAAAGAAATGAAATGAACCGTTTTTTCTTGTTTACGTTTATCGTTACTAACAACGAACAAAGTTTGGTGAAATACCCAAGATATCACACGCTTAAAACATTTAAAAATCCTAGATTTCCGCAATATTCACGTAAAAGTTGAAAATGTTCCAACTTTGGATGCGTGCTTGCGTTATCCGTAAAACTGACGCATGAAGAACGTAAAAGTTACGTCCATTATGAACAGTAGCACGGATTGCCATAGGTTTAACTTTACGTTACTAATACATTTTACGTGATTTTTGCGCTTATGTCCATAGTGAACAAGCAGTAACTCACGTGGCATATTCTGTCAACGAATTTTATCCTCGGATCTCAGACGGTACCTTTAACTACACTACCACAAAAGTCGCGACTAAATCCGTTAGTATTTTCAAAGAACAAGTCCAAATAATTAAGCAATGTAAATTATTTATTATCAGAATTATCTAGGATGGTTCGGTAGGAATCTTACGAGAAAGGTTCAGATCAATCGTCAGTGTTAAAAATAAAAGTTCGGCAGTTCTCTGTTAGAAGCCACTGCAACTAGAGTATCTTGCTAGCGCCTTGGAAAAAAAGAAGAAATTTTTTCCGATCACGAATTAGCCCCTTTTATAGAACCCGATGTAAGAAAACTGTTTTTGAGATAGGAAACTGTTCACGTTTAGTTATTTACAAATTGCTTGTGGCAATAGTTATCTACAGTACATTTCTAAGTGTATAGGAGGAAGTACTTCAGTTCCCAAGCTTAACCAGCCTACTAGCCTTTCTCCACGCATTTTTTAGTTCACTCTATGCGGTTCTTTTAGAAAATATTTTTGGGCGTGTAGTGTCTTCAATTATTGCAGTTTGTACATTCCGCAATTCTTCCCTTTATTTTTTAAGGGATGACGCAGTCGAATTGAAAAACGGACAAGTAGTTTCTACGTAGTTTGGAAATTAGTAAATTATTGCCAGTTAGCGCGCTATCTGCTAAGCAGACGTTGATCTGGTCAAGTTACCGTGAAGTATTCCACATCAGCTTGATATGTCGGTTTACAGTACACTACCGAAAAAGAACGCGGGAGGTCAAGTCAATTTCAAATCCAATAATTTTGACGTTCTTGCGTTGACCACAAATTCAAACCGGGTTCAGCCAAATCTAGATAACAATGTGGGTGATTTAGGATGAGGCTGCGGTTTCCTGCCAAAAACTTTTATCCAGAAATTCAAGTTGGGTCGTAAGTACCGCTTCTTTTGCAAAAAAGTGATTACCGTTATTCCGCATGGAATTTTGTGGTTTCTATCTATGTGACGTTTTGGAAATCTTTAGGGTCAATTTTGCACAAATTTTTCTCGTGCTCTATTACTGATCAAATTGTAGTACCGTTCTGCTCCCTTAGTCTGCCTTTAATTTTTAAAGACAACAACATATTAGAAGACGAGAAGATGATGAAGGTATCAGATTAAGGGGATACTTGAGACTTGGCAAAGATGTTCTTATGCGCATATTTTGAGTGCGTTTCTTATATAACTTTGAAAACTTGTCAAAAATTACACTTTAGAACCTGTAATTAAAATCTGGGCGACACTAATTTTAAAATTCTTAAAATAAGTGGCACTCATTAGCAAAAACAAAAAACCGCCTTCGAATCTCGAGCAAACTTTTTGATCCATATTTTTTTCGGAAAAATATGTAAAATTTAATTTTCCAGTATCCATTTTGCTTTTGCTACAGAAGTTACAAAAACTGCACTATACGAGTACTCGTGTATTCTGCTTTAAGGTTCATTAAACTCTCATATTGACTATTAAATAATATTTTATCTACTACATTTGATAAGAGTGTATTATTTTCATTTTAGAGCTTTCCGATGATCTCCTTCAAATAAAGACTGAAATGTGCTTGGAAATCCTGAACATCTTGTTAATGCTGGGTACAGGATTGTGCAAAATGAAAGGATTACTTCTTTACGAACTGTTCTGCTGCAGACGCGAGAAGCAAAGACGTGCAGACATGGCAAATGCATTTTTAGACAGTTCCAAGGTTAAGGTAACATTTTTCTGATTACCAGGGAAGATCTTTATTTATACAGGGCGTTCCACCTGAGACTCATTCTTCCATTGCTCTTGCGGTTGGATATTTGAGTATGATTATCTAGAAGTAGAAAATTTCAGGCATCCTAATTGAAAAGAAACTCGAGAAAGAAAATCACTATAACATAAATTATGTGGTTTAAGTTGGGAAAATAAAGTTATGGTGCCTTAAAATTTTCAAAGCTGGTCAAGTGATTTATCCAAAAAAAGAAGTTAAACTCTGCTAACAAGGAAAATCATTTTATATAATAGACTCTATTAAATAGAGGAATAAAAATAAATTGACTTCACTTAAGATAACTACATATATACATGATGTCCTGCGCTAGCCTATTTCCTCCATAACTCCACTACCGTTAGAAATACGAAAAAACTGCTAAGTACAAAAATTGCTCTAGTTCGTAAGCTACATAAGTTAAAATTGTTTTCAGAGACGACAGACTTCCTGTTATAGCGGAAATAGGTAATAACTTCGTTATTTTAAATAGAACAGCCTATATATTATTGTATTTTTTAATTTCTTATTGAATTTTAGGGTCACTTTGTTAAAAACTCTTTGGGCCTAAGATGTGCCGTTTGGCAGTAATTTGACATTTTTCGAGAAATTTGGCTTTTGCAGTGCTTAAAATAATTAATGATATCTCGCAAACTAAATTAGATAAAAAGTTGCGGTTTTGACTATTGTGTTAAACATAAAAGAATGTACCTGCTGCATTGTAAACTTTATTATAGAGAATTGGGAAAGTTCATGTATGGACCATTATATTTCAGATTTTTCAAACACTGATATCTCGACTTCTTTAAATGGAACGGTATATTAATTTTTACACCATTAGACATAGGTTCTTATCCTCTTTCAATTTCATTCAAACCGTTTTGGTCTGTCTCTGCTAGTTTTTGAAATATCCCGAATTTTCTGATTTTTTTATGTATTTTAACATTTTCAACCCATAACAAGGTGACCCCTAGGTGGCTTTGCTTTCCAATTGTCACACTTTTCTTAAGAAACGTCATTATAGTCGGCTTTATTGTTTCATAGCTCATTTCTGATCGCTTAATAAGTACCTATGTCGTTAACTAGAAAATTAATGTAAAGTATGTAATATTTCCACCATCAGGAGCTCGTCTACAAGATTCTAACGGAAAAATATATTGTTGCTGTTTGAAAAAAGTCATGGATGCCGTCATATCCAGAATTTGAATAGCTCCATCTACGTAATTTATACATCAAATTTATTCACAAGAAAAAATAAAATCGATGTGTCTGTGGATACTGCTCAACAATGCACACATTAAAAATATTGAATCTGTTCCAAGTTCCAGACTTTTCTAACGCACTGTATATAGCAAGATGGTACAATAAAAAAGGCTCTGCATGAAGACGACGGGGCACACGCGCGAACATTCTCTTGAAAATGTGCTTTCAATTGTATACGCACGGATAGGAACTGCTCTACCGCCTCAATAGATGTTTCGCTAGAAATCTAGTTTACCGGTCTGCCGTAGGAATCTGTCTTACCTACATGATAATTGACTAATAGCTTACATTCGTTCCTTACCTATTGTTGCTCTATCCTCTATACTATCGCAATTCTCCGCGGTTCATTCTGTAAGAATATAATTATTTTCTGAATGTTACATCACCCTATTTCTGACGTTTGCCTAGCTTCTCTCAGATGATTAACGCCTGTCAATAGTTTACGACTTGTCCCCCTTTTGTTCGCCTTAATTATGTCCGCTTTCAGTTTCTCCTATACCTGCAAGCGAATTTTCTCAATACCTAATTTTTTATAACCCATCCATTTTCTAAGTGTCCGTTTTTATCGTAGTCCAACTCTTTTCTTCATATTTCTTTCTTTATTAGCTTTTCTCTATTTTGCTCTTCGCTACTACACATTCAGCTTCTAACGTCACTACCCTTTCCTTTGAACTCTTCTTTTCTTTTGAAAATCTTTCATAATTAAGCACTTCTTACACTTCGAAAACCTCTCTATTTCTTTATGACCTTCTTCCCTTGATGGTAATCAGAGAATCGTTTTGTTTCTGTTAAAAAGTTCCTGTATTTGCTCACCGTTTTCTCCACCTATAAGCCCTCTTTTCCTCCGATTCAAAAATGATGTTACCTTACGCTTATTTCCCTTCGTAACCTCCACATTTCCAACAAACGCTTTTTGAGAATTTTATATTAATCTCTCTTTTCCAAATAAAATCACCTCTAACTCTGCTTATTTGACATGTTCACTATAAATTTCATTTCCGACTATACCATGATAACTTTCTTATATAAGATGAATAATTAAGTTAGCAATGGATGAACGAACCTTAGGTGGAATACTCTGTTTATATGACAAAACAAATAAGTGTAATAGTTACACAGGGAACCGAAAGAGCAACCTTCCCTGGTATTGATATTTGTTGAAGTTTATAATACACTGCCTTTTTTTACAAATGCACCATATGTATCTACATGCTATAGTCTTTGTCTGGTGTTAATGGTTTTTGTACTGTGAATTTCAAAATGATTTTTAGCACACTTCAAGTTTACATCATTTCTGACATTTTCTGATAGTTTTGAAAATGTAAAAAGTGAAATTGTTTACGATAAAGAGAAACTAGACTCGATAATTAATAGCTCATTCCATTGAAATAATTTTTAAGTTAGTAGGCCGTGTTCCCTGACAAGCAATAATGTAGTAGGTACTTAAATAATTACAAATCTGTCACTTTTAAGCCGAACGAATATTCAAACGTGAAAATGGCAGTTTATACTACACCAGAAAAGGTAAAAATGGTTACTGATTATATCAGAGGTCTATCGAGTAGAGAGGTACGTGATCACTTTGCGGCGGAGTATCCAAATCGTCCTGTACCAAATAAAACAACCATTTTAAGATTATACAAACAGTTTATTACGTGCGGATGTTTGAATACGCAACATAATAAAAACAAGAAAAGAGGAAACCGTATTGTGACTGACGATCTGAAACAAAATGTTTGTTTGGCAATTGAGGAAGAACCTTCCACTAGTTTGTCAATATTATCTAATATGTTTCAAGTTTCAAAAAGTAGCTGCTACAAAGCATTAAAAGAGGAAAAATTCAAGAGCTACAAAATACGTAACTTACATCACCTATTGGAAAGGGATTTCTTTCCACGAATGGAATTCTGTGAATACTGGATGAACAGAATAAACGAAAATCCAAATGTTCAGAATCGTATTCTGTTTTCTGATGAGAAAACATTTTTACTCAACGGAACTGTGAACGACCAAAATACAAGAATATGGGCGCGAGAAAATCCGTATATTTTCCAAGAAACACACACACAATGGCCTCAAAAGGTTAATGTGTGGGCGGGAATTTTGGGAAACCATATTGTTGGTCCATTTATTATTGATGGGTCATTAAATAGTGCCAAGTACCTGGCATTGTTAAATGAAAGAATCCTGCCAGCTTTAGATAGAATAGCAGTAAATGGAAGAATAATATTCCAGCATGACGGGGCTCCACCGCATAGCACTCGAGAAATAACCAACTTTTTAAATATCCAATTTCCAAATGAATAGATTGGTCGTTACGGACCGTTAAAGTGGCCAGCCAGAAGTCCAGATTTGAGCCCCCTAGACTTCTTTTATTGGGGACATCTCGCCACAAAAGTGTATGATAATGTAAGAGACAGACCACAGGATTTACAGGATTTGATGAATCGAATAAACGAAGTTTCAAATGAAATTAGTGTAAGACATTTACAAAACGTGAAAAGAAATTTTCGGGATAGATTAGAGTACTGTTTAGCGGCTTATGGCAAACAGTTTGAACATTTAATTGGATAATATCAAAGCTTTATTATTTAAGTAATATTTCGTTTTATTTTTAGATTGTTCATGATTTACCAAATAAATACCGATTTAAAGAGTTAATTATTACTTATCTTTAACATGAAAAGTTTTTGATAATAAGACGTGAAATAGCAGAACACCAATGATGACTTTTTCTTTGGTCATATTACAACAGAAATTTCATGTTTAATTACTTTTCTGGCTATAAGATGTAAAATAAAGTGACAGACGTGCATTATTTATTTGGTAGTCAGTAGAATAGCCTACTGTAACGTAAAACACAGTTTAATAAAATGGGCAATAATTTTTTGATATTTTCCTTTTATTGCAAAGTTTATCACTTCTTAAATTTTAGAAATAATCAGAAAAGGTCAAAAATGATGTAAACTTAAATTGTGCCAAAAATCATTTTGAAATTCCCAGTAGAAAATCCATTAACACTAGATAAAGCCTATAACATGTAAATACATATGGTGCATTGATAAAAAAAGGCACTGTATATGTCTCGTGTTTAACGCAATTCTTCATTTTCTGTACACTAGGAGCTGAGTTATCTATGTCTTGATTAACTGAGTAAGAAAGGTAATTAATAATCATCGACACTCTTGCTAAATTCAACGTAATCCCAAGAATGATCTGCATGATACCTTTATGTTTTTTTAATTTTCTGAAGATGCATATAAAACTGGATCATGCTACCATACCATTTATCTGTTTTTGCATGTTTTTCTGTTTCATGGCACGCCATTTTCATTATTCATGCACCTTATTTTTAAATCAATATTAATTGGGTTTGTAATTATTATTACTACTATTATTATTATTATTATTATTATTATTATTATTATCATTATTGTGTGTTTTCATAGCACCTGGTGACCTGGTTTCTGTCGCAGAAGAAATAATATAAATGCGTCTTATTTTTAGGATATGGAATCTTTATTGATAGAAGCATCTGAAATTTTGAGTTACGATGTTGGCGCTCCTGAAGAAATAAAATTAATGAACCGCAAGAAAAGACAGTTGCGTATAATTTGAAAGCTCCCTCTAGATGACACGAAGCTTTTGGTGATGACCCTGCGTATTATAAAAACAATGTATCCTATTTAAAAAAGAAAAAATAAAGGATTTTGTTTCTTATTTATATCTTGAAATCTGACGTTAACTGTGTGTGTATATCTCTCAGGATAAAAAATGCATGAAAACATGTTATTTATATGAATCATACTTGTTTTTTCGACCACTTGTTTCTAAAAATACTATAAAACTGTTCGAGTAGGATAACCAATATAAATCGAATGAACAATGATACAAACAACTCCCTTCTTTCCTCTGATAACAACAAAATTTTGCACAGTAACATTAAAAGAAAAATATTTAAACACACAAAATTTGAAACACTTAAGTTGCCATCCTCAGTAGTACCAAAAATCTTATTTTATTAGGTACCCTCCAAAACAAATTCAGGTTAAGTGTGACTAATCCTCTGGTTCCGAAGATGTACGTCCTCCCTAAGATTCACAAGCCAGGAAGATCGGTAAGACCCACCATTTCCGGTATTAACTCGCCAATCAATCTACTTTCTAAGTGGCTAAAGAAAGAATTCGGCGAATTGTTCACAGCTCCGGAAAGTTTTTCAGTTGCGAATTTATTGGAGTTTATTAATAAAATTAAAAATGTGGTCCTTGATGACGGTGAGGTGTTGGTTTCTTTCGATGTTGCGTCGTTGTTTCCAAGTGTACCTATACGAATCGCGCTTGCATACTTGGAGGAGGTACTGACGTAGACAAAATTAAAATAGACGAATATTTGAAACTAATCTCATTATGTATATTCCAGAATTGTTTTCAGATTAATGGTAAGTTTTTGGACAGCAGGAAGGGACTGCTATGAACAATAGTTTATTTTCGTGTTTGGCCAATTTGTTCATGAGTATGTTTGAAGAGGTTTTTAAAAGAGAAAACAGTGAGTGTGATTGCGTTATGTGAATGATGCGTTCGCAGTTTTTGATACCAAGAGGAGCAGAATTCGAAATGGAACAAAATGGTTCAATTCCTTTTTTGAATATGTTGGTTGTCAGGAACGGCATTGTGCTTGGAATTTGATATGTATAGGAAGGATACTAATAAGTAGGTTTATTGTGAATGATTCACAATACTCAATCCAACATAAACTTTCGGATTTGCACTTTCTGGTTAACAGATTGTAGTCATTTTCTTTGTCAACTGTAAGGTATCAAAAGGAGTTAAAGTATATAAAGAGTGTTGCGATTCATAATGGGTATACTCAACTTTCTCCATGTCGCCTATAGAAAATAAGAAATCTGTTAAGGTTCCATATAGTTTGGCACATACCAGAGGCTTGTAATCTATTTTCAAGTCGCAAAATTTATGTTCAGCATATCAGTATTTTAGAAGAAATTAATATGCGAAGAATTTATGATGAAGAATGGAGGAGAGGGATTTCTCAGAGGTTTATATGAGCTCATACAGAAGGGATGGAAAATGGAAAAGATGCCCAAAGAGTGGAAAACGGGAGTGATAATTGCGTTATACGAAAAGAACAGGGAGCTACACTCCTCCCTGTTATAATCTGATTCGATTATGATAGTGTTTATTTATTTATTGTCAGCAATTCTCAAAAATTATTAATTTATATAAAAACTGGCACAAATTATAAAATAAGTTTAATTTAATTTAATTAATGGTACTAAACAACACTCCGTATATGACTTTCGATTTAGACTTTTCTTCGAAGGGGGGGGGGGGGGTTATACGGCTGACCTGACCTTCCGCTGGTTTTTTGACGAGATTAACTTTTTATTTACCTTTAAGTTCGATTATCGAACCCAATATATAACTGCTGATGTATGTGCAGCTGTGCACTTGGTGCTTAAACTCCATTTAATTCCATTTTAAATTTTAGGATGGTCGGCGATTTTAAATTGTATTTGACACTTCCTGTCGGCTTCAGTAATTACTTTTTGAAATATTTAATTACTTAGCGAAATTTCCGGAAGTAAAGGTAAATGGGAGGTCGATCGCCCTCGGCGACTAAGGTCATAACATTCTGACACTAAAATTTGGTTTCAATAGTCAACATTTAAATCACGTAACCAAAAAATAGGAACCTCATATTGTGGTACTTGCCAAGCTGAGCTTGTATCTGACTGCGATCTGAAGAGATTTGTGTTATTCCTGAACAATTTTTTGATATACTTAAACTGTGGATACTATCCAAGAAACACGTGGCCGTGAGTTACCCCGTGTAAAGAAAGTTGGCAAAAATAAAATAAAATGTGTTAAATAAATTTTATAGATACAGGTCTATGAACACTAGAGTTTCTCCAGAAACTTTTCAGAAAGTCCGCAACGAGTTCGAAAACAGACTGTATTATTGAACACATAATAAAGTAAATTTTATAAAATTGTCATAATAATTCTGAAAATACATTTTTTGACTTTATCTTATAATTTTTGACCATAACTTATTTACGGATCAACCGAATGCAATTTTTTTAAACGTGGTTAGTTCAGGATTTTTGCGGCCTTTAAAATGATGTATCACAAGGTAGGGGGTGCTATTTGAAATTTCAAAGTAGGGGTAGCTGAGGGTAAGGGAGTGAAACCTAGAACTCAATATGTATTGGTTTTAAACTTACCCCTCGATATCTAAATTGACGTGTTTTTTGTTTAAGCCGAATTCGCTTTATATCAAGTGTTATTGAGGGTGGCTAGTTATGAAATTAAAGCACTGTATATATAAAAATCTGCACCAATCGAGGCAGGATTGAAATGGCAACCTATCGCGTTTCGTGTAGGTATTTTATATACCTACGTATCATAAAAAACATATATTAATTCATTGTCTTATGACGTACCAAAAATGTCGCGGGCTCTTAGACTAACAGTCGTTGAAAAAAGTATCCTAAGCAGGATTATAAACTTTATAGAAAAATGTCACATCTGCACTACAAGACAGAACGCCTACAGAAGAAACAGATCCACAATACGGGGCATATGACGATAGCTGAAATTTTGGATGCTCTAAACAAAAAGGAACAGCCAACAGCAGTATTTGTGGACTTATCAAAAACATTTAACAGTGTGGACCACCACCTACTAATGAAAAAACTACTGAAAAAACTAGAAGACGCATTCATATTATTAAATCGTACCTGTCCAACAGGAGGCAACGTGTGGTGGCTACGGTTTCTGGACGTAAAATTACATCTGAATGGGATGTTCTATTAATGGGAGTTCCCCAAGGATCGATCCTGGGACCAGTACTGTTCCTTCTTTACATAAATGACTTGCCCAACTTATTGCAACGAATAGGGCTGTACGCGAACGACACCTCGATACTTGTCAGGTGACATCTAAAAGAACAGTTAAAAACTCAGATAACTGACTCACTTAATATACTACAAAAATGGTTTATGTCCAATAATCTGAAGATTAACGTTGAGAAGACACAGTTCATGAAATTTTCTCTTCTGAAAAGTGAAGAACAACTTACCATAAAGTATAACAATCAAATACTTACTTCTTCGGACTGCACAAAATTCCTGGGTGTACAGCTTGATCGCGGCCTCCGATAGATACAGGCCTACCTACTGAATTTGAATGGATGCGATAGTAGTCCGAATTCTGCTGCGTTAGTATGCGGCGCCTTACGGCGATTCAGCGTAAATACGGTGAATATTACTAAAACATGGGGATTTAGTGTGTAATCGATTCATATCTCTGGTACTGCTTAAGATATCAAAATGAAATTTTACACGTATGTGGGGAACGACATGGAGCATTTCGAAAAAAATATTTATGTATATACAGGGTGTTCACATTCTGAGTACCAGACAAAAGTTCTATTTCTTTAAATGGAAACCCCACAAGTATTTGCGTGATTTCGATTCCTCATAAAATTTCACGAAAATTAATATATTACATGATGTGGTTTTGAGTAAGGACTGTTAAGATATTGACATTTTTGTGTCATTATGGTCCCAAATTTATGACGCTACTGGCGTATACTGACCAAAGCCACCTAATTATTTTTTATTGAAAGGAGTTTACACACTGCTGTATTTGTGAAACCTATAAATACTTTCACCATAATACTTAGCATTATACAAGGTGGTTAAGTTACGCAAAAAGGAATTTTTCTCAAAAATTTCAAATAGAATACCATGTATATTATTTGCACAGCTGACAGTCAGTTAACTAAGCTTTTAATTGATGTAGATATTGCCAGGTCTACTACTGATAGTTTCGGCAGATATTACGATTGAACATCAAAATTTTTGAATTTCATTATTAGTTTATACTCTTTTTGGCGAATTCCCCCTATTCTGTTGCTCAAAACTCACAATAATGTTTATATTTTGTATTTGCAAATTGGTATCAATATAAAGACAATAAATTTTATTGTAAAATTGTTGCTTGATGGTTATATTTTTAAATGTATAATGTCTTTTTAAAGTCGGGTATAATGTTCAAACAAGGTGTGCCATGGAAGAAATAATCTTGCAATGGGATTTTAATTAATGTAAACTTCATTTGCTAAATATTTTATAGAAATAAAATGAAGACCTTTTTGGAGTTTTGGGTGAGAAAATAGGGGAGATCGTCAAAAATAATGTAAAATACTAACGAAAATCTATACTTTTATAATTCAATTGTACATTCTGTCGAAACTTTTACTGGTATACTTGACAATATCCACATCAATAAAAAGCTTAGTAAAATGACCATCAATTGTACAAATAAAATACATGGTGTTCCATTTGAAATTTTTGAGAAAAGTTCTGTTTTGCATAACTTAACCACCCTGTATTGTCTCAAGTATTATGATAAAATTATTTATAGATTTCGAAAATACAGTAGTGTGTGAAACTATTTCAATAAAGAAATTTTAGGTGGCTTTGGTTAGTATACGTCAGTAGCGTCATCAATTTGGGTCCATAATGGCACAAAAATGTCAATATCTCAAAATTCCTTAGTCAAAACAACATCATGTAGTATATCAAATTTCATAGAATTTTATGGGGAATCCATATTATGCAAGTACACGTAGGGTTTCCATTTAAAGAAATAGAACTTTGGTCTGGTACTTAGAATGTGAACATCCTGTATATACCTAAATAATTTTGGGAAATGCTCCATGTGGTTCCTCACATTCGTGCAAAATTTCATTTTGATATCTTAAATAGTTCCAGAGATATGAGCCGATTACACACTAAATCCCCACCCGGTATACTATTCGCTCACAGATGACGCTGTATAGCCTTAAACCACAGAAGACCATATGGTCTTCTGTGCTTAAACCATTGAATTTATAAATATAAATACCACTACCGTCAGTGTTGTCAGATGGGAGGAAAGTTTCCTTCGGGGCGGGAATTTGAGGGTCCACCGAGAAAAACAGGGTGTCTTTTTGTTTTGATTGATGAAAAATATGTCAATATCCAAATTGTGTTGTTTCTATTAACATTGGCAAATACCTCTAATTTGTTTTTCCCACTTGAGAAAAAAAGTAATAGATTTTGAAAGAATGTACTAGCGTAATAGAAAATGTTAGAAAGTAATAGATCTATTACAATTGTAATAGGTGGAACAACACTGCTACAGCTGCATCGGTAAACTGTGAGACTGCTCCGAGTGCTTATTTCGCCTACATTCTCTAGGATAAGATATGATATAATAATCTGGGGTGGTACCAGTGATGCTCTACGAATATTCAGATTACAGAAAGCCTGTCTAAGAGCCATTTACAATCTGAAAAGAAGGGACACATGCAGAAAGAGAATACTTACTTTGCCGGGACTGTATGTACTAGAATGTGCATGCTTCGTCAAAAAACATTATAGTGAACTGTTTTCTCAATATGAAGTGTCACATCCTTATATTTCAAGAGGACGCTCAAATTCGGAGTTGTGCGTATCACAAACAACGTCATCGAGAATTTTCAAAAATGTGAAAATTCAACTTATTAAAGTGTATAACTAAATAACAATGTACCACTGAAAATACGAAGCAGACCAGAAAGACAATTCAAATCCACATTAAAAGAATTCCTATATCTAAGGAATCTGTATACACTGCCGGATCATATTGAGGGGCAACCCAACATGTAATTATTGTACAGTATCGTAATTGTTTCTGTTTTTTTATTGATGTATTCTGTGCTTATATTGCAACGATTACTTTGTCTCCTCGGCGGGAACGTCACTTATGCAACGGTCTCGGTTCGGGCCCCTAAATATACACCTGTGTCCCTCGGTCTCACTTATTGGGCCACACTGTATATTCAGGAGGATCTGCACGTTCGCTTATGAACGTGCTCTGCGTTGCCTGTACAGTCTTGTCGGAGGACGATCTATTCGTTGTTCACCCTTATGCTCTTAGTCGCAGAAGGGTTGGGTTCATTAATTATTGCTAAACGATGATTGAATAAAAGACATAAAGAAAATATAACTTGACTTTATTCGTTTAACCCTTAAATGCCCAAACGGGGTCCTCCAGGTACCCCAGTCATACACTTACTCTTTTAACTTTGTTACTTGCGCGTGTTGGCAATATTGCGTCTAGCTATGTGTCAGTTGATGTTTAAGGTTATGTTACATAGTGTAAAATAACGGTTGGTTGTTTTACTTTTTAAGTTCTTACATAATTAGGTAAGTGGGGTCCTCTAAGTACCCCGATTGGGTGTTTACGTATCCAACTTTTTTCTTGTCATTAAAACTTTTCTTTTAGATTACGCAAACAATGAGTAGGCGAAACAAGAATCGACCTCTAACTGAAAAGGAACTTGCTGATATTGCGGCAAAATTTGGGGAATTCATTGATTCCGAGGCAGAATACGATAATGACACATTTGACGGTGACGCAGACTACCTCGAAGCAACAATTTCCGAGTCGGAGGATGACAACGTAGAAATACAATCTGAAGAAGATCCAGAAGAACCACCTGGAGGTTTTGAGCTCTGTGACGAAGCACCTTCAGGTAATCAATACATTGCAAAATCTGGCTTAGAGTGGTATAGTCAACCGTACCCTTCAACTAAGCGGCTGCATAGGAATATGCGCCATGAATTCTTTTGTGTTGTATATAGAAAAGAACCCAGACTGGAAGAAGCAAAGTCCTAGTCGAAGGCGAATGTTTCTCTTACAACTTGCGGACGATCTTGCTCTCAGAAACATGAAGGTCCGTTCTATGTACAAACAACATCATTCGTATGTGAAGGCTGCTCTAAGGGACCTTGGAATAGAGCCACCCTGTTCTTTAGAAGATGCGGACAAGCCAGCGACCGCAACGAGAAAACGGGGCAGGTGTCACAAGTGCCCAAGAAAAGAGGACAAAAAAGTGAACATATCCTGTGGTCAGTGCAAGAAGTTTGTGTGTGAACAGCATAGAAGAAAGCTGATATCCGTGGTTTGCATCGAATGCGCTTCGATAGAATAAATAAAGCCTTATTTAGTTTTCAAATTAATTAAGTTTTTTGAATATACTTTTTTTCTATGACTTTTTCAACAAAAATAAAAATTTCGAATTCTGAAAGCTACTTTTAATAATTATTATGGTATAACTCATGTTCTAGAACCTACAGCAATCTGAAACTTGCAATAAATTAGGGGGTCCTTGGGAGACCCCACTTGGGCACTTACGTCGATTTTAATCACTTGGGCGTTCAAGGGTTAACTATTTACATTGAATACAATTGCGGTGAAATTATACTACGGAATATGTACAAAATACGAGATATATTTACAGTGAAAGAAACAGAAATAAAAACGCTGTTTTCGCGGTGTACTCTGATAATGCGGTTTGATCGACGTATGGTCCAATACTGAATTATTTCTACGGCCTCGGAGTCTACGTGGGAGCACCAAAAGGTACAGACTCCTACTAGGGCTTTGGTGCGAGATTCTCGTCGCAGCACCAGGCTACTATATCTCTGGGGAAATACCCCTAGTCTATACGCTGCCAGCAAATAATTATGAGTCCGCCCTCGGCATGTCACCAGCGGCCGCCAGTTACCAGGATACGATCGTTTTCCGCCGGTATGTCGCCTCAAGTTACAGGCACAAGTGCCACACGAGGTTGCCAAAACGATCCCACCTTCACCAGCAGAAACCCCTAATTGCCGAGATTGGACACACAACTACTCACTGGTCTCGGATAAGCCAGGCCATGACTGGATCATGTTTAATTGTTGATCTCGTATTGATAACAACCATTAAGCACCAGGCAACTATTCAAAATTGTCTTACTCAGATATTTACGGGTCAGTTACTTTCGGTAAGTTACTTGTCGGTTACAAGTAACTTACTTACGGCGGGACGGATTCCCTCTATCTTGCGGTAGCCTGAATCGGGTTTCTAAGGCCTGAGACGGTTCCTCTAGAACGGACATTTCGCTTAGAACTGGTATGCAGGCGGTGCCAGCTGATTAAGCCGGTAACGGATTCGGGGTCGGTGGCGAAATTCATACAGAAACGCCCTGGTATCTTCTTTCGGTTCGGCAACGGATTCGGGGTCGGTGGCGAAATTCATACAGAAACGCCCTGGTATCGTCTTTCGGTTCGGTAACGGATTCGGGGTCGGTGGCGAAATTCATACAGAAACGCCCTGGTATCTTCTTTCGGTTCGGTTGCTATGAGCGCGGCATGCGCTACATAAGCCGGTTTCTGAATAGGTGATGACGGTGAATTTCATTCGGAAATTTCCATCGGATCATACTTCGGTTGCTATAAGCGCGGCGTGCGCTTTATAAGCCGGTTTCGGGTTAGGAGATGACGGCGAATTTTATTCCAAAATTCCCTCGTATCATCCTTCGGTCGGGTAGCTCCATTGTTACCATTTTGTTTGCTTGCGATGTCAGCTTTTTAGCTTGCTTCAGATATGGAGACGTCGGCGACATTCCTACTAAAACGCCCTGGTATTCTCCTAAAATCTAAACAAGCACGGGAGGCTATTGAACTTATTTCTTTTAGGTACACTCAATTCTGTACCTCGGTTTTTAAATTCAAATGCGCTCGGTTTTGCTGACTTTTTGCGAAAATAATTCATATGTTCGCTAAATAAAACGAGTTTATTTCTCGTTTCAAAATACATACATCGCATCGGGCAGGAATAAAATATTCAATATTTGCCAGAAAATTATTTTATATTTTCCCAAAGAATTTCTTTTTATCACGGTACCTTAACAAACATTTGATCTGGTTGGAGCTCCGGTGCGGATTTCAATAAATCCTTTCGGTCGGTATTATAGCATCGCCGTAGCTCTTGAAGCTTCTCCAGCGAGTACTATGGGTTCAGAGATTTTGTCGAACTTCACGTTCCACTCTCTGACGGTGTCACACGTAGATTTTCTTCTCTACCTGTATTCCTATATCTAAGGAATCTGTATACACTGCCGGATCATATTGAGGGGCAACCCAACATGTAATTATTGTACAGTATCGTAATTGTTTCTGTTTTTTTATTGATGTATTCTGTGCTTATATTGCAACGATTACTTTGTCTCCTCGGCGGGAACGTCACTTATGCAACGGTCTCGGTTCGGGCCCCTAAATATACACCTGTGTCCCTCGGTCTCACTTATTGGGTCACACTGTATATTCAGGAGGATCTGCACGTTCGCTTATGAACGTGCTCTGCGTTGCCTGTACAGTCTTGTCGGAGGACGATCTATTCGTTGTTCACCCTTATGCTCTTAGTCGCAGAAGGGTTGGGTTCATTAATTATTGCTAAACGATGATTGAATAAAAGACATAAAGAAAATATAACTTGACTCTATTCGTTTAACTATTTACATTGAATACAATTGCGGTGAAATTATACTACGGAATATGTACAAAATACGAGATATATTTACAGTGAAAGAAACAGAAATAAAAACGCTGTTTTCGCGGTGTACTCTGATAATGCGGTTTGATCGACGTATGGTCCAATACTGAATTATTTCTACGGCCTCGGAGTCTACGTGGGAGCACCAAAAGGTACAGACTCCTACTAGGGCTTTGGTGCGAGATTCTCGTCGCAGCACCAGGCTACTATATCTCTGGGGAAATACCCCTAGTCTATACGCTGCCAGCAAATAATTATGAGTCCGCCCTCGGCATGTCACCAGCGGCCGCCAGTTACCAGGATACGATCGTTTTCCGCCGGTATGTCGCCTCAAGTTACAGGCACAAGTGCCACACGAGGTTGCCAAAACGATCCCACCTTCACCAGCAGAAACCCCTAATTGCCGAGATTGGACACACAACTACTCACTGGGTCTCGGATAAGCCAGGCCATGACTTGATCATGTTTAATTGTTGATCTCGTATTGATAACAACCATTAAGCACCAGGCAACTATTCAAAATTGTCTTACTCAGATATTTACGGGTCAGTTACTTTCAGTGGATCACACGGCGTCGTCAGAACGGTTTGTCAGGTACTAGTATTTCGGATGCGGCGGCCAGCATCATCCGGATGCTGGGAGCACTGGTCCCAGCTGATGTCCGGACGACCAAGTACTGCCTTCTGCCTTCTGCTGCAGCTACTTTTATAAGCTTGGAGGGGAGCTTGGCCAGCGGTTTATTTCGAGATTTCCTACGTCAGCGCTGGGGGTCGTGTGCAGAGATTCAGAATTCCCTTCTTCTCGCGTGACGTCTGTCGCATCTGGGACTTGCTCATCTCTTTCTTCGGTGCATGCGTAGACGGACGGACGGACGGACGGACGGACGGATTTATACAGCAATACTTTCGCTTTTGATTTGCCGGCCGCGGTCTCGTAGAACAATTATGAAATGCCACTCTAAGTTCATTAGAGCTTTTAGGCATTTTTACGGTGCATTGTTACACATCCCCCTTCCTTCGGGTAAAAAGGAAACTCGGTACTCCACGGTCTCTACTTGGCTGAAAGCATAAAAACTTGTCGGTTACAAGTAACTTACTTACGGCGGGACGGATTCCCTCTATCTTGCGGTAGCCTGAATCGGGTTTCTAAGGCCTGAGACGGTTCCTCTAGAACGGACATTTCGCTTAGAACTGGTATGCAGGCGGTGCCAGCTGATTAAGCCGGTAACGGATTCGGGGTCGGTGGCGAAATTCATACAGAAACGCCCTGGTATCTTCTTTCGGTTCGGCAACGGATTCGGGGTCGGTGGCGAAATTCATACAGAAACGCCCTGGTATCGTCTTTCGGTTCGGTAACGGATTCGGGGTCGGTGGCGAAATTCATACAGAAACGCCCTGGTATCTTCTTTCGGTTCGGTTGCTATGAGCGCGGCATGCGCTACATAAGCCGGTTTCTGAATAGGTGATGACGGTGAATTTCATTCGGAAATTTCCATCGGATCATACTTCGGTTGCTATAAGCGCGGCGTGCGCTTTATAAGCCGGTTTCGGGTTAGGAGATGACGGCGAATTTTATTCCAAAATTCCCTCGTATCATCCTTCGGTCGGGTAGCTCCATTGTTACCATTTTGTTTGCTTACGATGTCAGCTTTTTAGCTTGCTTCAGATATGGAGACGTCGGCGACATTCCTACTAAAACGCCCTGGTATTCTCCTAAAATCTAAACAAGCACGGGAGGCTATTGAACTTATTTCTTTTAGGTACACTCAATTCTGTACCTCGGTTTTTAAATTCAAATGCGCTCGGTTTTGCTGACTTTTTGCGAAAATAATTCATATGTTCGCTAAATAAAACGAGTTTATTTCTCGTTTCAAAATACATACATCGCATCGGGCAGGAATAAAATATTCAATATTTGCCAGAAAATTATTTTATATTTTCCCAAAGAATTTCTTTTTATCACGGCACCTTAACAAACATTTGATCTGGTTGGAGCTCCGGTGCGGATTTCAATAAATCCTTTCGGTCGGTATTATAGCATCGCCGTAGCTCTTGAAGCTTCTCCAGCGAGTACTATGGGTTCAGAGATTTTGTCGAACTTCACGTTCCACTCTCTGACGGTGTCACACGTAGATTTTCTTCTCTACCTGTGAGCATAAAATAAAACACAAAACTTACTTGTTTTCAAATAAGTATGGTTCGGTCCTGGTTCGGGTTTTTGAAAGAAAACTTTCACGGTGCTTGCTCTGGAATACTGGAATTGAATCCTTTTCGGTCCTGGATCGGGTTCGGAAATAATTTTTCCACGGTTCTAGTCAGATGTTGGAAATAACTCTTCCACGGTGCTGGTTCTGGATTTTCGGTGCGGATTTCTTGCCGGTGCAGGTTCGGGTTCTGGAAATAACTTTTCACGGTGCAGGTCCTTATGTCACTTTTGCAATGACGACTACGCGTCACTGCCCTATTACCTCATTAATTTCGGATACTGTGAACAAAGCCGTTCAAATTCAATACATACTTACTTAAATCCAATTACGGTGCGGTGCAATAATTACGAATAATCGTCCCTGCTCGGGCGCCAATTTTGCAACGATTACTTTGTCTCCTCGGCGGGAACGTCACTTATGCAACGGTCTCGGTTCGGGCCCCTAAATATACACCTGTGTCCCTCGGTCTCACTTATTGGGCCACACTGTATATTCAGGAGGATCTGCACGTTCGCTTATGAACGTGCTCTGCGTTGCCTGTACAGTCTTGTCGGAGGACGATCTATTCGTTGTTCACCCTTATGCTCTTAGTCGCAGAAGGGTTGGGTTCATTAATTATTGCTAAACGATGATTGAATAAAAGACATAAAGAAAATATAACTTGACTCTATTCGTTTAACTATTTACATTGAATACAATTGCGGTGAAATTATACTACTGCTGCAGCTACTTTTATAAGCTTGGAGGGGAGCTTGGCCAGCAGTTGTATCTAGAGATACCAATTCTACTTTGGCTTTTAGGCTTCCGCTGCGCGTTACTATGTCGGTAAAATGACGTGGTAAAATGACGTGGTAAAATGACGTTTAAGAATATCGTTATCGGCTAGTGTCTCCAACAGTCTCGGTGGGTGTTCGGATATGGTACAGAGCTGCCATTTTGTTCTCCTACGGCTAGACGAGTTCTGACCCCGCAGCGGTTTGATATATTTTGCTTGTTTTTACATCATCTTTTTTCCAAAAAATGCGTGTGTCTGGTGCGAGAGGGCAAGGAAGGCCTTTGTTTAAAATACGTTCTATCAGCTTAATTTTTTTACGTCTCCATTAGTCTGCATTATACTATATGCGGAAGCCTGAAAGCCAAAGTAGAATTGGTATCTCTAGAATCAAGTTTGGCCATCGGTTTATTTCGAGATTTCCTACGTCAGCGCTGGGGGTCGTGTGCAGAGATTCAGAATTCCCTTCTTCTCGCGTGACGTCTGTCGCTTCTGGGACTTGCTCATCTCTTTCTTCGGTGCATGCGTAGACGGACGGACGGACGGACGGATTTATACAGCAATACTTTCGCTTTTGATTTGCCGGCCGCGGTCTCGTAGAACAATTATGAAATGCCACTCTAAGTTCATTAGAGCTTTTAGGCATTTTTACGGTGCATTGTTACAATATAGTAATTTTGAATGAATAAATATTATTATTATTATGTTGTTGCTAATTACTGATCTCGTGTGTGAAATCAACTGACTTGTATATGCTTCTTCACATGCCTGGTTAATTAGATTATTGCCACTGATTCTCTATTTTTGTAAATATACCTACCTTCGTATTGACCTCCTTGCTTTCGTAATTAGCTTTGGTTTTTTTGTGTCCTATGTGATAAAAAATGCGTTGTGTCCTCTCCTCACGTTTTCATTTGCAAATTCATCAGTTTTAGACTTCCATTGAGCTTGTGGGTTGCCAGATTTGGGGCAGCGCTATTTGTATTGATTTTGGGGCTGTAACACGCTTACAAAACAAAATTTGCTTAAATATTAAGGTAACCAAACTACGTTGCTTTTTCTTTGGAAAAAGTCACCATTAATGAAAATTTCGAATTCGAAATTACATGGAGAATGAGGGGTTGAAGTTTATAAACATATTTATAAAAATTCACATCTATTTTAAACAAATTCATACGTACACGATAATTGTACTTAATAAAATTCGTTGAATAATTCTTATTTTTTTATTTTTATAATAATTTATAATGTGGAAATGTTAATAAGTCTAGGAAGTTAAGTAAAAAGGTGTGTATATACATTTGCCTTAAACTCATTTAAAATGGAAAGTACTTGCACAAAAGCATATTTTTCATTCCACCCTACGGCAAGTTATATGCATAAAGAGCCCTTACATGATTGATATTCCGTACTTAAGTACTTTCCAAAAAAATATACTTATAATAAAACCATGGAGACATCGATAAAACAAACAAATTAAACTAATTCAGGTATAAAAACATAATGTAGGTAATTTAACTAGCACAAAATTGTTCAGTAAATAAAACAAACGAACCAAACTAAACAATCATGTGATATTAATTCAGTCATTTAGAATAAATGCACTTCGAACCACTGTTGTAAATATATATATCAAGAATATATTATTTTAAAACATTATTTACTATATAGTGCGTACAATTAAATAGAACATAAAATCTCCAAGTAACAAACGTTAACACAACATGGAAGACTTCAACGTCTATAAGTACAAACAAAAACAAAATGAAATTCTTTGCTAATATGTATTAAACTTCAAAGTGTTTCCGACATTACCCCCCATAATTTAAGTTCCGGAAACAACATTTGAATTAATAATTCTACACTAAATGACACAGCACAAAATTTCACAAACCTCATCTGTATTATCAGACAAATACGAACTCATATACCGTGCGTTCAGGTACGACATCCGAAAAACACTTAAACGGACATAGAGAAAGTTCTATATTTCTTGTCATCTATGTCCTGTTGCAGTAATTGCTATATTTCCGACTTATCTATCACTTGGGCTTTCTTCTTCTCTTCCCGCCTTTGCAGCATGGGAATGCAGAAAAGCATCACTCCACTAATTGCTATCGCTACTCCTGCTAAATAGAAGCCTGGATTGTAAGAAGCCGTCGCGTCGTAAAGTTCACCTGAAAAGAAAAATAGCGATAGAAGAAGGTTGTTCATAGCATTGGCTGGAAGTACCGAAACTTGTCACGAAAAAAGTGGAAAAAGGTCTCAACTTTCCTGAAGTACCGAATGGAAATAACATTCCTTTAAATTGATTAACAGCCCATAGTCAAAAACGAATACTACCATCTTATCCTCCCAAGTATTTATTATTGCTTTATCTCGAGTATTAATTTTGGAGTAGGTACATTGATATTTAGATTAAGTATAAGAACAGGAAGGAAATTATTACTTGATTGAACATCGCACATTTTACAATTTGCACTTCTAATTTTTATGTGGGCTCAGCCATAAATAAAATTAAATAATATGGTTTGTCTTTGGCTTTGAATAGTGATCAGTTTCGTCTTCGAAAGAGATGTTTTTGGGCACACATTCATGGCGTTATTTTTTGCTATAGCAAGTACTTTTATGCGAGGTGAGTCCATCTATTTCTTAACGGCATGGGTTGAAAAATGTGAGTGTACCGATGGATAGGACTGACATTACGTTACATTTTAAAAATATGTTTGTATACGGGGTACCGTAGCAAGATAGAGTTACATTTCTTTTAAATGGAGAACTACATAATATGTGTCTACGATTTTGTATTCTCCAGAAAATTCTGAATATTTTATGTTAAAGGATTTCAGCAACTATATTTTCCCGCGTGCCAATAATTACTCTTAGTGCATTGATAACCTCAACTAGAAAGGACTCCTTCGATGGAACTGTTGAGGAACATCTACTCTAAAGGCCTGATCAGATAAAACTTTTGTTCTTTGTACAGGCTGGCCCAAATTGGGTGCAAGTATGGTGTATCTTGGTAAATATTAGTGATAAAGAAAAACTGATAAAGCATTTGCGATCTCTTTTTTTACGTTCAAATCAGTGGTGCAGAGAAACTTTCGAAATTATTTTTCATTTCGGAGCTATGGACGAAAACTGAGTTTTTTGACATTTCGAGGAATGCTTGTATCTCGCTTGTTATAAGAGATAGTGTGATGCAATGTAGACATTCTTAATGCACATTTTTGAGTAAATTACAGTGGCGCAGTCAAAATTTTTATAGAATAAAGGGTTTCGGAACTGCGGGACAAGCTTTGTAATTTCAAATGGCTGCCATATTTGATTTGCATTTCGTTGAATAGAGGAATATTTTCTACTTTCAACTATATATAGTTTGACATATCTGACTTCAATAATTACGGAGTTATGACGAAATTTCTGTTTTAAACATAAAATTAATATATACAGGGTGATTTTATTTGACCGTCTATTAGAAGTATCTGGAGAACTAAAAGAGATATTGATTTGAAATTCTGGCTGTGGCCGAAACCGGGTCGGATCTATTTAATGAAAATACTTTCAAAATGGTGGCATTTCCGGGAATACCGGAAGTTGACACCAACTTTGTTATCTTAAATGGAATGCTACCATTTTCTATTTTTTTTTAGATTCCACAGAAAATTTTAATGTCAATTCAATAAAGGTTCGCTATGTCTAAAATTAATATTTTCGGAGATATAAAATTTTTTCTCAATATTTTGACAGTTGTGGTAGATTATGTAAAAATTAATATCTCGATAACGTCTAGCAGTAAGATGTTCGATTTTTTATGGTGGCAAGACGAGGTGTTGGAGTTACTAATCAGGGAAACAAATTTCCAAAATCTATTACATAAAATTTTCTAATCAACGACATATGTTGATCGCACGAAAGTAGCAAAAAGTCTTTTTCTTAAATAGAATGATACCATTTTCAATTGTTTTTTAGATTCCACGGAAAATGTTAATGTTAATTCTATAAAGGTTCGCTATGTCTAAAATTAATATTTTCGGAGATATGAATTTTTTTCCAATACCTATTTTGACAGTTGTGGTAGATTATGTAAAAATTAATATCTCGATAACGTCTAGCAGTAAGATGTTCGATTTTCGATGGTGGCAAGACGAGGTGTTGAAATTACTAATCAAGCAAACAAATTTTCAAAATCTATTACATAAAATTTTCTAATCAACTACATATGTTGATCACACAAAAGTAGCAAAAAGTCATTTTTCTTAAATAGAATGATACCTATTTAAAGAAACCAATTAAAAAGAGTGAAAAAATGCGCATTTAACAATGTATGGTGTTTCTCTACCTAAAATGCATAGTATTTTAGATATTTGCTGTTTTCTTATTTCATCGATCAAAATTGAAGAGCGCCGCCTTCTAGTAAGTAGACCTTGGCTTGTAGACAAAACAAAATATTCACAAATTTCACAAATAATGTCTAATAAAAGCAATTGGTATTTTTTAGTAATTTAGTATGGTTGGTGTTTAACGAATAGGATATGGCAAATGATAATTATTCTTACTCGGATATTATGCATTTATTCAACATTCATGGAAAATGCGATAAAATAATTAACAGGACATACAGAACATTTAATGGAACATATCCTGAATTACCACCACTGAACTTATTTTAACTAAATAAAAAATAAAGTAGGTACGTGATAGTAAAACAATGTTAAAGAAACTGTTCAAAATGTAGTCCATTAACTTCTACACATTTAATAATTCGCTTATTTACGGCGTGTGTAGTAGCGCTACGAATTTCATGTGGATCTAAGCCTGCAAATGCTGTAGCAATTCTTTCCACCAATTCATCCCTGTTATTGAGTGGATATTGATACACTTTATCCTTTATACGGCCCCAAAGATAAAAATCCAACGGTGTAATGTCTGGAGACCTGGCAGGCCAACTCCATGGACCCAAACGTCATATCCATCTATCTTCAAACATCCGGTACAATTCGTTAGTAACTGCTGCAGAACAATGACCTGGCGCCCCATCTAGTAGGTATCTAAAATACTATTCATTTTGGGTAGAGAAACATCATACATTGTTAAACGCGCATTTTTTCACGTTTTTTAATTGGTTTCTTTAAATAGGTACCATTCAATTTAATAAAAATGACTCTTTGCTACTTTTGTGTGATCAACATATGTCGTTGATTAGAAAATTTTATGTAATAGATTTTGAAAATTTGTTTGCTTGATTAGTAATTCCAACACCTCGTCTTGCCACCATAGGAAATCGAACATCTTACTACTAGTCGTTATCGAGATATTAATTTTTACATAATCTACCACAACTGTCAAAATAGGTATTGGAAAAAAATTCATATCTCCGAAAATATTAATTTTAGACATAGCGAACCTTTATTGAATTAACATTAAAATTGTCCGTGGAATCTAAAAAACAATTGAAAATGGTATCATTCTATTTAAGAAAAATGACTTTTTGCTACTTTTGTGCGATCAACATATGCCGTTGATTAGAAAATTTTATGTAATAGATTTTGAAAATTTGTTTGCCTGATTAGTAACTCCAACACCGTGTCTTGCCACCATAAAAAATCGAACATCTTACTGCTAGACGTTATCGAGATATTAATTTTTACATAATCTACCACAACTGTCAAAATATTGAGAAAAAAATTTATATAGTTCTTTTCAGATATCTTGGCGTGTGTGTGCAGTAATCTGCGCATTACGTTCATATGTCTTTCTCCCTTTTGTAAAATGGATTTGTTGAATTTTAATTACTGCCGTAAGATGACTTGAGAATATTCTCACGTTTCCGTATTTGATCTCACTCTTTCTTACTATGGTTGTGTGAAACAAAATGGTTTCAGTATTAATATGCTTATTTTGCAATATCCAGTGGTCACCAAGCAATGTATTAAAAATTATTGCCTTTCAAGTATAACTGTCAGTTTGATTGTCAGGTGTAAAGATGCCTGGAAATGTTTTTACCAAACAGTGTCGAGAAGTTTTACGAAATATTTTTGAATACTTTACTCGAGAGAAGGAAAATAATGGTCCTCTATTGCCTTTAACTTGTGACCAGGAGCGATTGGCCGGTGCATCAAAAGTAATTCTACGCAGCGTGTCGCGCATAGTTGGAGAGGAAAAACGAGGTTTGTCTGCTGCAACGCCCGGAAAAAGGCAAATCAAAATTAAAAAGTGAAGATGTAACTGACAGCATTAACACCGAAGTAAGGAATGCTATTTATTTCATGAAAGAAAAGAAATAACACATTACATTAAAAATTTTAAATAACAAATTAAAATCAAAACAAATGGTAGATATTTCTGGCACAAAAGGTTGTGGCGTTTATAACCAATAGCAGATTTAAGTACAAACTAGAAAATAACCGGCGTCTTTTGTGTGAACGGGCTAATGTTGTGGGTAAAAGAATACATTTCTTGAGGGAAAACGTCAAAATGCCGTGTGTCGTGTCCAGCGTCGCGGCGCACACGCTTGTTGTGGATCCTAGCAACAGCAAAATTTTGGAAACTACTGAACTGCTGGTGGTTGCTTGGATAATCGGATATGGCGGCGCAAACGCCAACAAATCTGAAAAATACTATATCTCCGAAAATATTAATTTTAGGCATAGCGAACCTGTATTGAATTGACATTAAAATTTTCCGTGGAATCTAAAAAAAAATAGAAAATGGTAGCATTCCATTTAAGATAACAAAGTTGGTGTCAACTTCCGGTATTCCCGGAAATGCCACCATTTTGAAAATATTTTCATTAAATAGATCCGACCCGGTTTCGGCCACAGCCAAAATTTCAAATCAATATCTCTTTTAGTTCTCCAGATACTTCTAATAGACGGTCAAAACAAATCACCCTGTAGACTTGTTTCACAGTCATAGCCATCTTATGTTTTCCACAGATATAATAATTATCCACATCGTCACTATTTTTTAAATTGGCATAAATTATTTATAACACTCGAATTGAATTATGCATGTAATGAATGAATAAATACCTACATATCAAATTTTTATCACAAATAGACATACATAATGATACTATTATTATAAATTCTGAGCAATAAACATGCCAATTCAGCTGACGACTTATATTTTGAATGGTATCTTGAGCGTCGCCTACCTCATCCACAAATATTAAGAAGATTTGAGAACATTTTCATTGATTTTTGATCTTCAAGCAGCAGTCTTCTGAATATGAACGGATGAGGTTGATGACGCTCGGGATAGCGTTCAAAATATAAATCGGCAGCTGCGTTGGCATGTTTATTGCTTAGAATATAACACTCATCATATATTATATTTCTCAAAATTCGAAAATTCCATTTTGTGTTAATGATCCACAACAATAGCACTAACAATAATTATTAATTGTTGAAATGTCAAATCATACATAAAAGTCAAATGCTGTGTTAGTTGCTTTCATCATAGCCACCTTATGTTTTCGACAGACATAGTAACTATACTTGGGCCGCCGAACAGACGGAGAGATCACCCTGCAAGAACGTGCTCTAGCGGGGCCAATATTAATTTATGACGACCGAATTGGAGTGATGCGACTTTGTTGGGTCTAAAGAAAGCGCCTCACTGCGGTTGGGTCGTCCTAAATTGATAGTGGTCCCGCCTAGAGCTCATGTTTGCAGGGTGATCACTCCGTCTGTTCGGCGGCCCAAGTAGGTATATCCCTATTAATTAATGAAACAGAAAATTCGATATAGCTGCGTTAATATTGAAGTTAGGTATATCAAACTATATACTTCTGAAATCAGAAAAAAATCGTCCATTCAACCGTATGAAAATGAAATTACACAAGTTTGGCACGCAGTTCATAAACCCTTTTTGGCATTAAAAGTCTGACTACGCCACTGAATTTTACTCAAAAAAGTGCATTAAGAATATCTACATTGCATCCCGCCATCTTTTACAATAAGCGGAATTTTTAGGTAATTTTACTCAAGCTGTTGCTTTTAGTAACCATTCGTGTAAATTTGACAGAAGATCACTCGCGCAAGCGCTCGTGATCTTTTAACTGTCAAATTTACACTCGTGGCTACCAAGCAACGCAACAGCTTTCGTAAAATTTCCGACAATTCCAGACCACTTATTGTATTACTACAGATAATACGAGCGGCAGAATAAGCAATAAAACCTATACTGCAAACAAATCATTCAAAAATTTAAATAATTTTGGTAAGTACCTGCTTAAAGCTAGAAGTAATGATACACATTGTCTGTTCTAGTTTAATTATCAATGGTCATTCGGCTTAAATTACGTAATGGGAACGTAATACATCACTCTTTTATCGTAATTTTTACCAGATAAAATTTTCCGCTTCATTACAGTTCACTATTTATTGCTCGACATTTACAACAATAAATACACATGTTTTTCTTCTAACATACGGAAAAATTGTGAAAGAAAGATAAAGGCATCATAGCAGTTAGAAATTAATTGATCAGTCTACTACAAGAGGGGAAAATCAGCCTAATGGAATGGAGGTAGGTACAGCTTTTAAGAGTAATAGGTACTATAATACCAAATAAGAATACAGATGATAATTATGTACCCAAATCGCACTACATTGAAAAATGCATGCTGTGAAAAACTAAAAATCTGAAGTCAAAACGTAAGAAAATCGCGACCACCAAAAGGCGTTCTAACAAACTTCGTTACGCTGATTGGACAGCTTTAAAATAATAGTGATTCCTGAATGAAATGTAGACGGAATTCAGGTGTTCAAGAATGCCATTACCGTTATTCAAAGAAAATATTTTAACTACATGCAACTACCTGCAATTGGAGGTCCTATAAGTGAAGCTATGCCTTGAAATAGCAACAAAAGGCCAAACGCATTGGTCAGCACTTCCAGTCCCAGCAAGTCCACCAGAATCACAGAGGTCAAACCCACGTAAGCACCTATCGTGAAACCAAAGACTGATGTGTAGACTGCTAAAGACCAAAAGTCCATACAGAAGGCACTGAGTGCAGTAGCTGGAACAAAGTTACAAAATCAATATTTATAGAAACTAAAAAAAAACATAAAAGGTATTAGTATTATCATCATCAAAATATTAACCCTGAAATAGTAACTAACAAATCTCACGGCAGATACACATGAATGACGTGAAACATTTTCCTCACAGTTTGGCAATATACACGGGCATCAATTGTCATTTCACGTACAAGAAATCAAGAAAGAAGACCCACCATTTTATCGCAGAATCTTCAGGCGTTATCTTCTACATTGCACATATATCCAACCACGTCTCCACCTCTCGGTGGCCTGTGGGAAGCGGCTATAAATTTTACGAAATAACCTATGTTGTGAGTTTTTAATTATTGTATCTATATACTCTGTTAATGCAAATCTAGTGTTTTAAATTTTCTAGTTCTCGTACCTCTTTTTCAATCCTAACGACTTGGAAGCATTAACTTTCTGGTATTTTATATCGTTCAAGCTCTATACCTACTTACGTTGTATTTACGGTCTGGTCGGTGGAAGATTTATTCGTCGATAACCCTTAAGCTTTCAGTCGCAGAAGGGTGGGTTCTCTTACTATTGCTAAACGTTGAATAACAAGACATAAACAAAATATAAACGCACTCTATTAATTTAACTATTTACAGTGAACTGGGAGTGATAAAACGGAACATATATACAAAATATTTACAATGAAAATAAAAAGAGATTCTCGCGGAGTATCCTGATAGTACGCTAGTAGCTCGTCGTGTGATCAAAACTGAATTATTACTCGGGTTTCGGAGTCTACGTGGTAGCACCGAGGTGCGCTGACTCTTAGACGGGTTTCGGTGAGAGATTCTCGTCGCAGCACCAAGGTACAATCTCGTTGGGGGACGCTACCAGCTTAACCGTCGCAAACAAGTGTATCGTCCCATTACAGACAAAAGTCACACGGGAATGGCAAGTCGATCTAATCTTCACTGACAGACGCCTTTAATTCCCCAGCTTGAACATATTTACTGCTTATTTGTTATGAACAAGATAGGTCAGCCAGGCTGTGACTGGGTAATGTTTAATTGTTGACATCTCAGCGATAACAGCAATTAAGCACCGGGCACTTACTCAAAATTTACAGGTCGGTTACCATCAGTTGATCACACGGCGAAGTCGTAACGGTTATTGGTCAATCAGGTACTACAAGTTCGGATGTCGGCGGCCAGCATCATCTCGGATATTGGTAGTACTGGTCCCAACTGGTGGCCCGACGACCAGATACTGCCTTCCTCTTTCTGGATCATCCACTTTTATAAGCTGGGAGGGGGGGGGGGCGGTTGATTTAGAGATTTCTAGCAGGGAACAGTAGTGCCGGATGCAAAATACGTGACGTCACATTGGTACCGGGCGCAACTACTATCACCAAAGTAAATACACAGACCATTTCACAGCCGTTTTGAACGATTTCTCGTTGCATCTCACTATTATATGTATAGATAGATTGGTTTTAGAGTACACTTGACGAACCTAGAAAGTTGATACTTTTTGACCATCTCTTTAACAAAGAGCAGCTTCCGATGGTTATAGTGTGTATCAAACGCAGTGTGAAGCCTGACTGTCTTCTTGTCTACTTACATTTCACTTCAGTCTTCTGCACAAGTAACATAACAGGTCGTAAGTACTACCGTGGTTACATAATTTTGGAGTTCTCATGGTTGTCATACGAATCATTAGTATCAGAACCAATTTTCAGTTTCAGGTCTGAATTACGATTGTATTGGGAACTTTGGCGTAAATTTACTATGAATTCTTTCTAAGTGTACCACACACGCCGAAACAGTGATGCAGTAATTAAACTCGACACGTGTTTCGCTGACAACGTCAGCATCCTACGGAAAATGGAGATTACTCCTGAAGGTGCTGCGTGGGGTAAACTTACAGAGAATTCATAGTGCTTTTTTGAAAGATCGTCTGATCCGGATACTCTGGTTGCTCACTTACGATCTCTTGCAGTCCGCATCTCCTTAGAGGAAATGGCTTTGCTTGCAATGCTTCGTTGCAGTAGTTTAAGTTTTTTGTTTTTGATATTTCAGTGCTAACTCGTATCAGGTTCGGAGAAGTGGTCGACGCATCTTTGCTATAGCTTCTCCAACAAAAGTTACACCCATTTTTACTCTTGGGGCCAAGGAATTGCGTCATCGGACCAACTGCTGGTTTGATTCATCTGCGTATACCAAAAGGTAACTTTTTTCATACAATTCTTGTAGTAGCGAAATTACTCATAACACTGTCACAAAATTACGAAGAATTTTATCAATTCTGTTTTGCCTGAAAACTTCTAATCACAGGACGAGCAAATCCTGTATACAACGTGTCCAAGATAAGGAGGGTCAGTATAGGGATATTGGAAATGACAAGAGATACGGATTTGGTTAAATGGGAAAAAAGTTGTGTAATTAAAGGACCAACAAAATGGCGCCTAGAAATCCTTGATAAGATTTTCTGTTTTTGAGTTATTTTGAAAAAACTGAATTTATGGATTTTTAACTATATTTTTTCTGGCTTTAATATTAAAGTTAGAGCGAAATTGACGAAACTTCTTCGTAGCAACTTTTGATGAAATTAAAGATTTCATTGCCAATTCTTTTATTCTACGTTTCGTCTTCGAGCAACCATCATCAATTTAATTTTTTTAAATACGGTCCAGATTTTTTGATGTCAAATTTTATTAGCCCTTTTTATTCTGAATTCAACAATATACCACACATTATGGTTTAATTACGTTTCGACCCTTTTTTGGCCATCATCAAAGAATTTTTAAGATACGGACCTGTATGTCTCATAGTTTTGTAAAAAATATGTACATGCAGTATAAGTTTGGCAATTTTTAAGTGCACCACAAGAGTTTTACGAATCTGTTAGATGATACTAGCGATAAGCACCTACCCTGCTCTAAGCATAGCGCATCTTGAAGTTTTGGAAAATCTTGTTCGTTTCTGATATCAGAAGGAAGCCCAACTAACTGTATTTCTCATAATTTTTAGAAAATTAAGAGAAATGCAGGTCCGTATCCTAAAAATTTCTTGATGATGGTCAAAAACGGGTCGAAACGTAATTAAACCATAATGTGTGGTACATTCTTGAATTCAGAATAAGAAGGGCTCATAAAATTTGGCATCAGAAAATCAGGACCGTATTTAAAAAAATGAAGTTGATGATGATTGCCCGAAGATGAAACGTAGAATAAAAGAATTGGCAATGAAATCTTTAATTTCATCAAAAGTTGCTACGAAGAAGTTTTGTCAGTTTCGCTCTAATTTTAATATTAAAGTCAGAAAAAAATATAGTTAAAAATCCATAAATTCAGTTTTTTCAAAATAACTCAAAAACGGAAAATTATATCAAGGATTTCTAGGCGCCACTTTATTGATCCTTTAGTTACGCAACTTTTTTCCCATTTAACCAAATCCGTATCTCTTGTCATTTCCAATATCCCCATACTGGCCCTCCTTATCTTGGACACGTTGTATAGCGCGATTGCTTAATGTTGCGTCCACTATAATTCACTCACAAGTAGTAGATATTGACTAAGAAACAGATGGTAAAAATTATTGAAGGGTAACACAGGAACCACTCAAGGCTTCTATGAAAATAGAGATCCCCAAAATAACGGGTTCAAGAAGCAACAGTATATTTTACAACACAACATAAATTAATTAATTTTTATTACCTATTCCACATATTGTCAGGCACCAGTTATAAATCCACAGTCTATTGATCCCTGGAATGTCCGATACGAATCCCAAAACAATCCTACCAACCGTGTTAGCGATTCCAATAATGGACAGCAGATAACTAGCTTGTGCATCGGTCAGATCTAAACTCTTCGCACGCGAAACTATATAAACGTACGGTATATTAAAACCGATGCTGGTCAAGAAATTACTCGACACGAATACGACGAAAATAATATCTTTGAACAGAGAAAAGTCGAGCATCTCGCGCAAAGTGTCTTTGGTTTCTTGGGAACAAGGCATTATTCCGCAAATCTTGCCCTCTTTCCCCGTAGAACTTCGCCTTCGTCTGTAACTGTACCCGACAGACGAATGGGGTCTTTCCATGAGATCCAAATCTTCAGAGTTCCTCACGTCCAAACGGGATCGGTATGATGGGATGTTCATCAGACTGCCTTGGTAAAAGATGTCTGGTCTGTACAGAATACCCTTGCTGCCATAGTACCTGGGAGAAATTTCAAAACATGTTTAAAAGGAGAGGAAATAGTGGAGGTTATAATACCTGTGTCTGGTCTCCGATTGAGTGGAAGTAACCAGCATCGGTTGACTCAACGCCAGCCTTGAAATTTCGCTAGCTTTCGGTGAAACTCCGTTCGGGATGTTGCCATTTTGTTCAAACTGGATATTTCTGGGTATCGTGAAATGCCCCATGCTATGCGGCCTCTGCATGTCTTCACCATGAAAAAATATTTTCGGCAACTCATGGTTGGAGTCTTGGAGACCACCATTTATGTCCCCATTCTTCAGTTCTTCGTGTAAATCAGACGTGCCTTCCGAGCTCTTAACCAATATCTTTACCTTGCTTTTCTCTTTTGGCTTCTGCTTTAGTGGCCTGAACAAGGCCCCGAAAATGATACACTGCAGGCAAATAGCGGAGATGATCATCATGGCCCCACGCCACCCGTATTCTTCGAGGAGTTTGGTGATAGTCGGAGCAAAGATGAACGTTCCGAAACCAGATCCGCAAACTGCTATTCCGGTCGCGAGAGATCTTCTCTTTTCAAAGTACGTTGTCACGCTTACTATTGCGGGGAGGTAGATGAGTCCGAATCCGAGTCCTGTTCCGATGCCGATGGTAAAACAAAGAGTGGTTACGTTTTGGGCGTACGAGCTGGCGAACACGCAGATGGCCGAGAATATGGCTCCAGCTATGGTCACTTTGCGGCAGCCCCATCTGTTCACGAGTGAACTTGATATTGGTCCTGGAAATCGGAAAAAAATACTTATTAATTTAGTTCTTCAAATGGAAAATTACGCCTTTTATTGTGAATTCGCATAGAGCATCCAAACGGCTAAAGAAATGTAACAGATGCAAATAGTTTATTCCTGGAATATTAGAGGAAATAAAAAAAATAATAAACTTGATAGGTAACTTAAAAATCCGTGAATTCTTTAAATAAGACTTCTGTCTATGGATTAGTTATTCCAGTGTTTTTTGGAGTGATTTGTGATGATGCTGCTTGTAGCGATTTGAGTAGCGAGATTATTATTCAAACTTGAAGAAATAAAAACGAGATCAGCACGTGCTGTGTTTTAAATTGGTTTCCCTTTTGGTATGTCTGGGTGAACTTCAAATATTTTAGGTAAATTACGCTGTGAAATTAGGTACGAAAATTACTCGCATAACCTTTTATTTGCCAAGTTTATTTTGGTAAAATAATCCATAAAGTATAATGTTTATTACGAATGTTGAATGTTGGGGGTGAAAGCAGGCGATTGCTTTTATCGCAACGTAATTATCTGACATAAACTACGCAGAATATTGGACTGCTATAAACGAGAGCATTTGCCTTGTCTTACTGCTGAATACTGAATTACGCTCACGAAAATTTAGTAGCAGCGCGACCCTTTGAACACGCGTGTTCAACAATAACCTCGTGTTTTTCAAGCGAATAATATTTGCAGAGAATAAGCGCTAACGACTGAGACTGACAACGCTCCGCTTGACATTAACCTGACAGACTATTGTGTAAAAAATGCAAAACGGTTCTTCTGGGTGCGATGGTACATTTTCGACCCCTTCCGGTACGCAGACTGTGTTATCGCTTAATTTGGCATTTTAGTAAACATAAAATCTGCTGTGCCCGATTTATTGTGGGCATTGTTCACATTGACCGGTCGATGTATAGGAAAACTAGCGATATGTTTAAATATTTCTCACATTGATCAATATGGATGGACATTGTACACATTGCCCGGGCATTGCTAACATTGACCGATTTCCCACTATGCCCGTAATAACATATATAAGAACTGTATAATCTGTAAACGTATAAATATAATATCAAGCCCTCAGTCCTGACACCTTCAAACTAAGTACATGGAGTATAGTACTATACTGCAAGCTACAAGTATGCAAGGAGGCACCGTTCTGATGAGTCCCACAAGGACGAAACAAGTAGGCTGCGGTTTTGTGGTTTTTCGTATACGCGTTTGAGGCACGCAATATTTAATTTTGAGAGCAAAACGATTGTATGGTAATGTACCAATTCGTCGCGAGGTAAAATATCTACTTATCTACCCATGTGAGATATGTTCCTAGTTGAAGTTTCAACCTTCAATTCAATACAATACAAAACCCGATTAAGTTAAATCACCAAATTTTAGAATAAAGTACGGCACGTGATCTTTACATACAATTTAAGTTATTGCAATACTCCACATTTCCTTAGAGGTTATGGAGATGGTAGATTTATTTGAAAATACTGTGTGTTTGTGTTAAAACTTTTGGAAAATTAAGTGGTAGTAGGTAATAAATTATTACCCAACGTTGCCAATAAATCTGAAAATTATATAACAAATTAGGAGTGACAGTTCAACCCGAAGGTGATGCGAGGGTGGTGATTTATGATCATGAACCAATATTTCCTGCTCCCTCAAAATTAATAAATTCCTTTTTGCAAGCTGTAATTTACTTCAATATTCCGAATCTAATATACTTTTTCAAACAGATCACAGAGTAATGCGAGGACAACGGCTTAGTAATTGAAGGGCAACTGATTATAGCCCAGTTTGATTTACTTGCAGCACGTATGAAGGTCGGAGGCTTTTACGGCCCGAGGCGCAAGGCGCCGAGAGATACGGCAAGCCGATAATAAATTCCTTCTTGGAACTTCTAAAACTCTCCTCCTCCAGCAAAAATGTGTTACAGTAGTAGGTAGGTACATGATGAAAGTGCTAAATACTTTATTCAATGGCAGCACTTACTACGGCATTATCGTAACAACAAATAAGTCAATGTCAACGTTTATTTGATTACACTCACCTACCTAAATTATACCTATCAGAGTTGTCAGTACTTAGTAATTGAAATTACTTTGAAGTATTTTAATTACTTTAAGTATTTTAAATACTAGTATTTAAATAATTTCTTTCTCATGAACAAAGTAATTGGTATTTCAATCACTCTACTAAAGTAATTGGTATTTTGTAATTAAAAAAAGTATTTTAATTACTTGAAAGTATTTTAATTACTTAAAAGTATTTGTAAATACTTTCAAAAGTAATTCAATTCTTTTTTTATTGATGGATGCAAGTTACAACCTGCAGTTTGCAGTTGCAGAGTGAATTGCGTTTCCATATTATTTATCCAGTGCAGGAATAAAGTGCTGGGAGGTGCTCAGTAGCAGTCACAAGTGCAATACCTAGTTTTTAAAGTTAGGTTAATATGTAATTACGCCGAATGTACGGCTAACACCTTTTTACATTTGTCAAGAATTTTTGTTGTCGAGTTTGATTACATAAAATTTAAATTTATATGTTCAGTTTCTTTGTTTCCAAATCTGAATTAGTAGACTGTAGATTATGTAAAGCCGGTGATTATGGACGGTTACTTCCAATAGGAATCAGATCAGGTAAGTAAGTGAAGTTTGTTACTGGTGTTGAGAAAGGAAAATTGATACTAATTGCCTTACTGCGCACAAGCATTTTACGTTCTTTGTATTTTTTATTAGTTCGGTTAGAATATTTTTAAATAATAACTTCTTAAAGTAATTAGTATTTGAGTAATTACAATACTTAAGTAATTGGTAATTGAATTACTTTCTAGTCAAAGTATTTAAATACTTTAGTAATTGAAAATACTTTGTATGAAAAGGAATTGAAAAAGTATTTAATTACTTTTTGAAAGTAATTTTGACAACTCTGATACCTATCTACTCTGACAAAACAAGACCACATTTCCATGAAGTTGTTTAAAAGAAAAAAAATTATGTACAGTTTATGATGCACGAGTAAAATTTCGAAGTTTCTAAAAGTCAGGAGGAAGAGAAAATTAACGATAACGGGGAAAAAGTTTGGTAACATCTGGCGGATATTAAATTCTTGGAAGTTGTCAAGAAATCTTAAATGTTTTATAGTTTTCATTTACATTTTACGACGAGGATAACACATTTCGAACACTTTCACGTACTAGGAAAATATCCATAATTTGGAATAGATGGTGAAAGAACCAGAAAAAATAAATCGCGCGTTAAGGGTAGATACAGTGGACGGAAAAAATTATAAAGAAACGGAGAGAGTAGAAGAGAAAACAAGCAGTGATATGAAAGTAGAGCGAAATACAAAATTTAAAAACAGATTGATTGTTAAACACCACCAAATTTTGAATTTTTATTTACTTTATAAACATTTCAAAATCTAGAGGAGTCAAACAATCAATCTATTTTGAAATACTGCCTCTCCAATATAAAAATCGTGGCTACGACAAGGAGTCGAACACGTGCTGCCCGAGTTGGCGTCAAGCACTAAAACGTTGAGCTGTACACTGTACCATTCGCGTTTCGACGTTCTTCTAATCGGCATTTGCCTAGACCTCTTAATTGACACTAGGAAAATATCCGTAATTTGGAATAGATGGTGAAAGGACCAGAAAAAATAAATCGCGCGTTAAGGGTAGATACAGTGGACGGAAAAAATTATAAAGAAACGGAGAGAGTAGAAGAGAAAACAAGCAGTGATATGAAAGTAGAGCGAAATACAAAATTTAAAAACAGATTGATTGTTAAACACCACCAAATTTTGAATTTTTATTTACTTTATAAACATTTCAAAATCTAGAGGAGTCAAACAATCAATCTATTTTGAAATACTGCCTCTCCAATATAAAAATCGTGGCTACGACAAGGAGTCGAACACGTGCTGCCCGAGTTGGCGTCAAGCACTAAAACGTTGAGCTGTACACTGTACCATTCGCGTTTCGACGTTCCTCTAATCGGTTACTGCATTTGCCTAGACCTCTTAATTGACACTTTTAATATATAATTTTTTTCTCGATTTAACGTTTTATCTACTATCAGCGTGACCATACGACTATCATATTTGCTTAAGAAATAATTAGTAAACGAGAAATAGTAATTATGCACTAAAAAGTAGCAGGTCGGTATGTTACGTATACAGGGTGTTCATGGAATCATTCTACAATGGCTAACTTTTTTATTTGAAATCGGAGAAGGTTCGTTAAATGGACAAAGTTTAATAATTTCTCGAGAAGAATTTGATGGTGGCGGCAGAAAAACAATCGAGCATCGCATCTTTGAGATATCGCTATCAACTTCCTTAACTGAAATGGAACGACAAACTCTCAATTACACCATCGCATTTAGAATCAAGAAATACGCAATAAATTATAAGGTGACCCACCACCTACAGTCAACTGTTTTGGAGTTGCCGAAAACTGTTCACGGAATCGTTCTACAATGGCTAACTTTTTTATTTGAAATCGGAGAAAGTTCGTTAAATGGGCAAAGTTTAATAACTTTTCGAGAAGAATTTGATGGTGCTGGCGGAAAAACAATCGAGCATCGCATCTTTGAGATATCGATATCAACTTTCTTAACTTAAATAGAACGACCAACTTTCAATTATATCATCGCATTTAAAATCAAAAAATACGCAAGAAAGTATAAGGTGACCCACCACCTATAGTCAACTGTTTTGGAGTTGCCGACAACTGTTCACGGAATCGTTCTACAATGGCCAACTTTTTTATTTGGAATCTGTGAAAGTTCGTTAACTGGACAAAGTTTAATAACATTTCGAGAAGAATTTGACGGTGCTGGCAGAAAAACAATCGAGCATCGCATCTTTGAGATATCGCTATCAACTTCCTTAACTTAAATGGAACGACCAACTTTCAATTATACCATCGCATTTAAAATCAGAAAATACGCAAGAAATTATAAGGTTACTCACCACCTACAGTCAACTGTTTTGGAGTTGCCGACAACAGTTCACGGAATCGTTCTACAATGGCTAACTTTTTTATTTGAAATCTGAGAAAGTTCGTTAAATGGACAAGGTTTAATAACTTTTCGAGAAGAATTTGATGGTGCTGACAGAAAAACAATCGAGCATCACATCTTTGAGATATCGCTATCAACTTCCTTAACTTAAATGAAACGACCAACTTTCAATTACACCATCGCATTTAAAATCAAAAAATACTCAAGAAAGTATAAGGTGACCCACCACCTACAGTCAACTGTTTTGGAGTTGCCGACAACTGTTCACGGGATCGTTCTACAATGGCTAACTTTTTTATTTGGAATCTGAGGAAGTTCGTTAAATGGACAAAGTTTAATAACTTTTCGAGAAGAATTTGATGGTGCTGACAGAAAAACAATCGAGCATCGCATCTTTGAGATATCGCTATCAACTTCCTTAACTTAAATGAAACGACCAACTTTCAATTACACCATCGCATTTAAAATCAAAAAATACTCAAGAAAGTATAAGGTGACCCACCACCTACAGTCAACTGTTTTGGAGTTGCTGATATGTAACTGTTCACGGAATCGTTCTACAATGGCTAATTTTTTTATTTGAAATCGCAGAAAGTTCGTTAAACGGACAAAGTTTCATAGCTTTTCGAGAGAAGAATTTGATAGTGCTGGCAGAAAAACAATAGAGCGTCGCATTTCTAAGATATCGCTATCAACTTCCTTAACTTAAATAAAACTTTCAATTATACCACCGCATTTAAAATCAAATCAGATTTCAAATAAAAAAGTTAGCCATTGTAGAACGATTCCGTGAACAGTTGTTGGCAACTCCAAAACAGTTGACTGTAGGTGGTGGGTAACCTTATAATTTCTTGCGTATTTTCTGATTTTAAATGCGATGCTGTAATTAAAAGTTGGTCGTTCCATTTAAGATGAGGAAGTTGATGGCGATATCTCAAAGATGCGATGTTCGATTGTTTTTCTGCCAGCACCATTAAATTCTTCTCGAAAAGTTATGAAACTTTGTCCATTTAACGATCTTTCTCCGATTTCAAATAAAAAAGTTAGCCATTGTAGAACGATTCCGTGAACAGTTGTCGGCAACTCCAAAACAGTTGACTGTAGGTGGTGGGTCACCTTATAATTTCTTGCGTATTTTCCGATTTTAAATGTGATGGTATAATTAAAAGTTGGTCGTTCCATTTAAGTTAAGGAAGTTGATAGCGATATCTCAAAGATGCGATGCTCGATTGTTTTTCTGCCAGCACCATCAAATTCTTCTGGAGACGTTATTAAACTTTGTCCATTTAACGAACTTTCTCAGATTTCAAATAAAAAAGTTAGCCATTGTAGAACGATTCCGTGAACAGTTGTTGGCAACTCCAAAACAGTTGACTGTAGGTGGTGGGTCACCTTATAATTTCTTGCGTATTTTCTGATTTTAAATGTGATGGTGTAATTAAAAGTTGGTCGTTCCATTTAAGTTAAGGAAGTTGATAGCGATATCTCAAAGATGCGATGTTCAATTGTTTTTCTGCCAGCACCTTCAAATTCTTCTCGAAAAGTTATGAAACTTTGTCCATTTAACGAACTTTCTCAGATTTCAAATAAAAAAGTTAGCCATTGTAGAACGATTCCGTGAACAGTTGTCGGCAACTCCAAAACAGTTGAATGTAGGTGGTGGGTCACCTTATAATTTCTTGCGTATTTTCTGATTTTAAATGTGATGGTGTAATTAAAAGTTGGTCGTTCCATTTAAGTTAACGAAGTTGATAGCGATATCTCAAAGATGCGATGCTCGATTGTTTTTCTGCCAGCACCATCAAATTCTTCTCGAGACGTTATTAAACTTTGTCCATTTAACGATCTTTCACCGATTTCAAATAAAAAAGTTAGCCATTGTAGAACGATTCCATGAACAGTTGTCGGCAACTCCAAAACAGTAGACTATAGGTGGTGGGTCACCTTATAATTTCTTGCGTATTTTTTGATTTTAAATGCGATGGTGTAATTGAAAGTTAGTCATTCCATTTAAGTTAAGGAAGTTGATAGCGATATCTGAAAGATGCGATGCTCCATTGTTTTTCTGCCACCAGCATCAAATTCTTCTCGAAAAGTTATTAAACTTTGTCCATTTAACGAACTTTCTCAGATTCCAAATAGAAAAGTTAGCCATTGTAGAACGATTCCGTGAACAGTTGTCGGCAACTCCAAAACAGTTGAATGTAGGTGGTGGGTCACCTTATAATTTCTTGCGTATTTTCTGATTTTAAATGTGATGGTGTAATTAAAAGTTGGTCGTTCCATTTAAGATAAGGAAGTTGATAGCGATATCTCAGAGATACGATTCTCGATTGTTTTTCTGCCAGCACCATCAAATTTTTCTCGAAAAGTTATTAAACTTTGTCCATTTAACGATCTTTCTCCGATTTCAAATAAAAAATTTAGCCATTGTAGAACGATTCCGTGAACAGTTGTCGGCAACTCCAAAACAGTTGACTGTAGGTGGTGGGTCACCTTATAATTTCTTGCGTATTTTTTGATTTTAAATGCGATGGTGTAATTGAAAGATAGTCGTTCCATTTAAGTTAAGGAAGTTGATAGCGATATTTCGAAGATGCGATGCTCGATTGTTTTTCTGCCACAACCATCAAATTCTTCTCGAAAAGTTATTAAACTTTGTCCATTTAACGAACTTTCTCAGATTCCAAATAGAAAAGTTAGCCATTGTAGAACGATTCCGTGAACAGTTGTCAGCAACTCCAAAACAGCTGAATGTAGGTGGTGGGTCACCTTATAATTTCTTACGTATTTTCTGATTTTAAATGCGATGGTGTAATTGAAAGTTGATCGTTCCATTTAACTTAAGGAAGTTGATAGCGATATATCAAAGATGCGATGCTCGATTGTTTTTCTGCCAGCACCATCAAATTCTTCTCGAAAAGTTATTAAACTTTGTCCATTTAACGATCTTTCTCCGATTTCAAATAAAAAAGTTAGCCATTGTAGAACGATTCCGTGAACAGTTGTCGGCAACTCCAAAACAGTTGACTGTAGGTGGTGGGTCACCTTATAATTTCTTGCGTATTTTTTGATTTTAAATGCGATGGTGTAATTGAAAGTTAGTCGTTCCATTTAAGTTAAGGAAGTTGATAGCGATATTTCGAAGATGCGATGCTCGATTGTTTTTCTGCCACCACCATCAAATTCTTCTCGAAAAGTTATTAAACTTTGTTCATTTAACGAACTTTCTCAGATTCCAAATAGAAAAGTTAGCCATTGTAGAACGATTCCGTGAACAGTTGTCAGCAACTCCAAAACAGTTGACTGTAGGTGGTGGGTCACCTTATAATTTCTTACGTATTTTCTGATTTTAAATGCGATGGTGTAATTGAAAGTTGATCGTTCCATTTAACTTAAGGAAGTTGATAGCGATATATCAAAGATGCAATGCTCGATTGTTTTTCTGCAAGCACCATCAAATTCTTCTCGAAAAGTTATTAAACTTTGTCCATTTAACGATCTTTCTCCGATTTCAAATAAAAAAGTTAGCCATTGTAGAACGATTCCGTGAACAGTTGTCGGCAACTCCAAAACATTTGACGGTAGGTGGTGGGTCACCTTATAATTTCTTGCGTATTTTTTGATTTTAAACGCGATGGTGTAATTGAAAGTTGGTCGTTCCATTTAAGTTAAGGAAGTTGATAGCGATATCTCAAAGATGCGATGCTCGATTGTTTTTCTGCCACGACCATCAAATTCTTCTCGAGAAATTATTAAACTTTGTCCATTTAACGAACCTTCTCCGATTTCAAATAAAAAAGTTAGCCATTGTAGAATGATTCCATGAACACCCTGTATATACATTTTGACTTCCATGTTTTGACATATCTGCGAATGAGAAGTTTTCCCTCGGACATCGAGATAGCAGCAATGTGGCTGTGAAATGTCTTCCTTCAACGTCTCCCGGTGCTGGGTTAATTGCCCAAATTTTGTAAGTAAGTAAGTTTCATTTGCTTCGACTTTAGTATTAGTTTGCCGTGCAACTTACTTCACACAATGCGTGCACTATAAAGAATGTCAATTTGGCATTCTTTAGCGCATAAGGGCGCTAAAGTATATCATTAGAACTATCAAATGAATGTCATAATAGTATATTATACACGAGTTTATAATGAATGCTATTATTACCGAGGATGAAGTTTACAACACGAGCGAGCGAAGCGAGCGAGTTTTGTAATCATCCGAGGTAATAATAGCATCATTATAACGAGTTGTATACTATACTTTGTCCACGACTATCAAAACAGATTCCCAGAAAGAATTTACCTTCATTTCCTTTCTCCAGTGTAAGAAAGATTCATACATATTATGCTCTCAGGTATAATTTTCTTGGTTTTTTGGGCTATGAATCTAATGAGGCAAGTTCTGCAGCTTCTTTTATTGCTGGTGCTGTTAAAGAAATCTCGTTTTCACTCTCACTACTCATTATATCTTCTTTTTTAGAATATGCATTTCAAATTAAAAGCAAACCATGCTGATTTGACGTTTCAATTTGAACTAACACATCGCGATCACGACCTGCTAAATAAATGTAAAAAAGGGTCAAAGCTGATTCCTATTGGTTTAGTGAATAATATTCATTAATCACTGCAGTGAATAATGTATCTAATTTTGATTGAAGAAACACAAGTATAAAGAGTATGTTGTAAGATAGTCGTGGACAAAAATTTATATTATACATATTTGTAAGTTCGAAGTAGGAAAGACTGATGAAGCATATAAAATAATTAGGAGAAATTTTAGAGAAATTGGATCTAGTACCAAAAGTATTAGGAATGAGGCAGGAGATATCCTAATCGAAAGCGGGGAGAAGGCAGATAGGTGGAAAGAATATTTAGGAAACTTATATGCGGGACAGGAAGTGCAAGATATATTAGAAAGCGCAAGCAGTGTAGAGGGGGATAACCTAGGGAATCCTATAATGAGAGAAGAGTTTGAGCTAGCACTAAAAAGTTTGAGGAATAATAAAGCGCCAGGTATAGATGGCTTGCAGGCAGAAATCTTAAAGTGCGCAGGTCAAGAGGTAATAGATCGTTTATTTAAATTAGTTAGTCGTATATACCTGACAGGCGAGATTCCAGAGGATTACAAACGGAACATCATGGTAGCTTTGCCAAAAAGGAAAGGCGCGGATAGGTGCGAAAATTTCAGAACCATCAGTTTAACTTCCCATGCGTTAAAAATTTTAACTAGAATTGTGCAAAGAAGGATGGAGAAAAAGGCGGAAGAAATATTAGGAGAAGATCAGTTCGGATTTAGACGAAATAGAGGAACGCGCGAGGCCATCCTAGCTTTACGAGTAATTATAGAAAAAACGATAGAAAAGAGAAAGAGCGTCTATATAGGATTTGTAGATTTAGAAAAGGCCTTCGACAACGTAAAATGGGGGAAGATGTTCGAAGTGCTGAGAAAGGTAGGGATGAAATATAGGGACAGAAGAATAATACATAATCTCTACGAAGAGCAAAAGGCAGTTATAGAATGTGAGCAGGAACGAAGGGAAGTAGATATCCGGAAGGGAGTGAGACAGGGATGTGCATTGTCACCTCTAGTTTTCAACTTATATATCGAAGATGCTATTAATATTGTTAAGGACAGAACAGCCTCAGGGATTAACGTACAGGGTCAAACTATTAACATGCTCAGATTTGCGGATGATATAGCAGTGTTAGCATCTAGCAAAGAAGAATTAGGAGCGGCTTTGAATGAAATGGAAGCAGTTTTGACACAGAGCTATGGCATGAAAGTCAATAAAAAGAAAACTAAAATCTTGGTATGTAGTGAAAATAGAACTAAAGTTGACATACAAATAGGAAATGAGAAGATAGAGGAGGTCACGGATTTCTGCTATTTAGGAAGTAAAATAACTCAAGACGGTAGGAGCACTAAAGATATAAAACAAAGAATGGCGCAGGGCCGAGTTGCGTTTAACAGAAAGAAACAACTGTTATGTTCGAGAACGGTTAATATTGAGACTAGGAAGAGACTCTTAAAGTCGTATGTATGGAGTACGGCATTATACGGGTGCGAAACATGGACAATAGGGGAAGCGGATCGAAAAAGAGTAGAAGCGTTTGAAATGTGGTGCTACAGGCGCATGATGAAGATACCGTGGATAGATAAGGTTAGCAATAGGGAAGTATTAGAAAGAGTTGGGGAAAAGCGAAAGGTATGGAAGACAATAAAGAGTAGGAGAGATAGGATGGTAGGACACCTTCTAAGACACGAAGGAATAGTTCGCGACATACTAGAGGCAGAGATAGGAATAAAAAGAGGTAGGGGTAGGCCTAGATTAGACTACTGCTCTCAAATAGTTAGGGATGTAGGATGTTCTACTTTTAGGGAAATGCGTAGGTTAGCTCAGGATAGAAAAGAGTGGAGGTACGCATCTAACCAGTCTTCAGACTGAGAACCTTATGAAGGGACATATTTGTTTGATTATTTTCACAAGATAGGTTTTCTCACAGGTACCTACTCAAGGCACTGGCATCATTTTTAAACCTTTTTATTTATCTGAATCGAGTTTAACAAAGTTCTCTCACAAATACAGTTTAAATCCTGACCGTGGAATACCAGAAGATATAAAATCATTGTGTGCAAATTGCTGTAATCCTTTTTCGGGTAAAATACTTTCGTGATTAATTTTGTTACTGTTGAAGGATTTTCCTTATTGTTGTTGGCAATAATACAGCAGATAAATAAAGAGATACCTACTTACATGTGATCATGTGTCGTTCCTTAAAAGGTTTCACTGCGATGCCAAATGCGTACTTATATATTTTAGCGTTAAGTACGTTTCACTTATTTCAAGAGCTACATTGTGAAAGTTCTATTCGATAAAATCCTTCACCAGAACATTCAATTCAGGAAAGAAAATTTGTTCAAACGTAAAATTCCACAGCTAAATAAGTAACAGAGTTTTATAGCTTAGCACTTTAACGATAAATACCCATATAAAATTTCAGTTAGTTTTATGATTTTAAGATATTTATGAACCTTAAGGGTTGGACAGACTCAAATTTACTCTTTTCCACTTTTGCAATATCTATAAATTCTGTTTACGTACCTGAACACAACGTAATTCCTACAAGCAGGGAGAGGATCCAGGCAGTCGCTCCTTTTCCTTCGTTGAAATATCCAAGAAACTCATTGTAAAATACCCCAAAGGAGTATGTAACGCCGTCAGCTGAAACAGACAAGGGCATCATTCTGTAATTTAATTTCTTACTCGAACAGAAAACAGAAGAAAAGAACAACAATTAATGAAAATGCCATCGTGGGAACAGACGAAAACTTAGAGCAGGATTAAGATTGAATTAACTTAAGCATCTGCTCATTGTTTTACTACAGAGGAACGAAAATTTCTTGATCAAATTCTGATCAAATTGAGGTTTAGAATTTAAGTTGCTCTGGCAGTGTTTCAACAATATTAACGCAGTAAAAAAGAATATAACGAAACGCGCAACAAAGTTCTTCTGAAGCACCCTCGAGCAGCTTCTGCGAAGAATATGTTCCTTTAAAATGACAAAAATTAAGAATAAAATCAAGCGTTCGGAGTTGGGCTGCCGACATGTTCCACTTAGATTTTAAAAACGTTCATCAAGAGATAACGTTCTTGAAGCAAGTTCATTTTCCGAAATAATACGGGTAGCAGCTTGCTTAAATTCAAAGTGGTCGTCCGAAGTCGAGGACACACTTGTTTTGAAGACTGTTTTCTATGTAAAATCACCCGCTGAATCCGAATCCGGAGGGCGCCCGTTCATTTGGGACGGCCTTGACCTTGAAAAATGCATTTTTAAGTAAAATTTCGAAAAATTGAAAACTCCGAACATTTCAGTTTACATCGTCATATCTGCGTTCTGGAGACAGCTAGGAAGCTATTTTTTTTAAATGTTCTCCAGGCATTTTTGATTGCAAACCTCTATACACAATTAACTTCCGAAAAATAACTACGCCAGAAATTTGTAATTTTGTACACCGCGTCATTTTTGTGCACCTTAATTTTCACCACGCGAGAATTTTTTTTATTGTAAAAGATAGATACCTATTCAATCGAAATAGTATGTCGTGAAAAGTATGCAGAAGTTTTTAGTGAAAAAATCATCTCGATATCTGCAATACTGACCGAGTTACAGCGATTAACAAAATATTGCTTTTTGCGCTGCGGCATATAGTGTTCTATCTCTACTCTACGAATCTACCTACTCCGTGCATCTGCGCCTGCGGGCGGCTAATCTCCGTCATATGCTGGAAACTCGTGCAAATACCTATTACTCTTCTTTAGCAAAGTGATAAAACAGTTTCCGATGTAATGAAGTTTATGTTTAAGTTTAATTGTTTACAAATAACATATCATAACTATAAAACTGTTCTTAATTTTTCAAATTCTGCGACAGACATCTGCACTAATTCTATCTGTTTTTGTACATGCCGCCAGGGCCGTTTCTAGTGAGCGGGGAATGCGTGTCAAACACACAGGCGGTCAATTTTTGAGGCGGCGGGCGGTATACACCCGCCGAAAAAACGAAATCGGATTACCGAATGCCTCCTTTAAAAGTTAAAGGTGGCATTCACTTTAAGGCGGCACGTGCGGAGAAGGGAGAACTTCATATTATGCAGTTACTTCTTACTGACATTGTATTTTTTATGCATTTCGATGCAGATCTTATATCAAATTAATTTATGTTACGCCCATGTATGGAGTTCCAATTTTTATGTATTCCTATTTTGAGAACAAATATAAAAACTTTTTAAAAAATGAATCTTTTTCTTCGTATGAGGAACGGTATAGGGGTGTACATAAACAGTGTTCGTTAGCTTAGGTTAGGTTGAGGGCGGTAATCCGGCAATACGTAATTTGACACGCAGGCAGCCCAGACTTCTAGTCTTTGAGGCAGCCAAGGGGTCAGAAATGGCCCTGCCTGCCGCCCTGAACAATGCGTTGTATCCATTTTCAGTTACAGCTTGAACTGTTTCTGCTGAATCATTCATCTGACAAATTATGCACAAATTGTAATTGATTTCCATTTTCACTAATAGTAATGCTTATAACTTAACCTCAGACTTCAATCAAAATTGCACAAACAGTGATTCCAAAACAATTCCACATATACATACTACTCGTACATAGTTATTGTTATTTGTAAACAATTAAACATAAACTTCATTACATCGGAAACTGTTTTATCACTTTGTCAAAGAAAAGTAATAGGTAGCTACACGAGTTTCCCGCATATTTATGACGGAGATTAGCTGCCCGCAGGCGCAGATGCACGGATTAGGTAGATGCGTAGAGTAGAGATAGAACACTATGCCGCAGCGCAGAAAGCAATATTTTGTTAATTGCTGTAACTCGGTCAGTATTGCAGATATCGAGATGATTTTTTCACTAAAAACTTCTGCATACTTTTCACGACATATTGTTTCGATTGAATAGGCATCTATCTTTTACAATAAAAAATTTTCTCGCGTGGTGAATATTAAGGTGCACAAAAATGACGCGGTGTACAAAATTACAAATTTCTGACGTAGTTATTTTTCGGAAGTTAATTGTGTATAGAGGTTTGCAATCAAAAATGCCTTGAGAACATTTAAAAAAAAAATTAGCTTAATAGCTGTCTCCAGAACGAAGATATGACGATGTAAACGGAAATGTTGGGAGATTTCAATTTTTCGAAATTTTACTTAAAAATGCATTTTTCAAGGTCAAGGCCGTCCCAAATGAACGGGCGCCCTCCGGATTCGGATTCAGCGGGTGATTTTACATAGAAAACGGTCTTCAAAACAAGTGTGTCCTCGACTTCGGACTAACTCTTTAAATAAGCGCTTTTTGAGATGGCTGCTCCCCGACTAACCTATAGGTAGTTCCTGCATGCAAGAGACCTATTTAATTGTGCGTTATAAAATACTTGAGAAGATTTTTTCGAACTGTCTCAAACTTACTTAAAACTTATTTCCAGATTGGTTTTATTTTTATTTCATAATAAGTAGACTACGAAATTCGGTGTATTTCGTAATTTTTGATGGTGACAGTTCTGCTTATTTCTTAATTTACTTTATTTGTATAAGTGCCGGCGGTATACTCATTTTCAGTTCATGTACGAATACATAAGAGATTAAATAATGGCGGCTCGTGACTCTCCCAAAAAACCTGAACAACGTTTAGGTAAAATTTTAACTTGGAACACACCGCTTCATAAAGTCTGAAACAATGTTTTCTCCTCGATTTTCATTCACTTGCTATTCATAAGAAAACAAGATAAGAATTAAGAAACCAAAGTTTAAAAGTAAAGTCTAGGCTTTACTAATCAATTTTTTATTTTATTTTCTATATTATTTTGCTCATTAATATTAAATGATTGCCTCCATCTTGCATTAGCTTTGGTAGTGAAAAACTGTAAAGCTTTTCAAATTTGTATTTTTCTCTTTCATCAGACAATCAATGAGTCAATACTGATTCATTTAACATTACAATTTGATGGATCATTATTAAGTTATATCACAAAGCATGCGAGACAATCTTTGCACTGTCCGAACGATAAAAATGTTATTTTAAAACAGGAGGCAACATGTGTTGGTAACTTGAAACTGCAATTTGCGGACTCAAAGTTGAAAGTTGGAATCACGCTTTATTTCGAAGATATAAATTTCTTGCCTAAATATTTTAGAGGCAATCACAAAGAAGCGAGGTCGGTCGATAGCTCTTTGACTATTCACCATTTTTACCAGTAATCTCGTAAAATAATTTTGGAATATACAGATTGTTCACAAACATGTTGAGTACCAGGCAAAAGTTTAATATTTTTAAATTGGAAGCCCCTATATTTTTTATACGTACAGGGGATGTGCACGCTGTCCATATAACAGAACTAAAGGCCTGGATTTTATGTGATAGTTGGTTGTGACCTAGCTTATACAAGGTGTAATTGTTTTTAACAACCGGGTCGCTGTCAAATTCAGTGTCAACATTATCTGATCTAATTTGCACCTAACGGACAAATAAGACTCTTGCATCCCTTTCCAGGAAAGAATAATATTTGACAATGACTTGCTAGACCTACTTGAGAGTTTTTGAGTTGTATCAGATTAGGTGTGACATACCTAATAACAATGTTTAATACACGTAGTATTACTATGCTTTGCTGGTAAAATATTGACACGTGTTAACACGTGTTAGCGTAGCTGATTCCAAGTTGGGTGACAATGCTCTTATTAGCTAGATACCTAATACCTATATTAATAAAAATTAGTAGCTGTTTTATAGTTATTTAATTTCATAATTAGTTTTTTGTTAATATCTTCGGTTTGGAAAGAGATATAAAGTTGAGGTTTTCACTGACTTATCGATAAATGTTCGATCTTTTTAAATTTGCGAAGAAAGGTATACCATTCCATTTAATATTTTCGCGAAAATTTATAAAATATGTTGAGTTTACAAATTCCAAGAAATGTTTGTAATGTGAACGATAGAGTTGAAAAATACGTTTTCAATGAAACTAAGTTTGTTAAGATCTATTGAACCAAACCGGAGTTATGACAATTTGAATGTAACAACAACTGGCGCCCCCCACCCTCTCATTTCAAAGGATGGAGCAAAAAACATGGGACAACAAATTTGCAAAAATGTTGAGGTTTGAGATGCGGGCAACTGGAATTATATTGTATGGGAAAATATCTTAGAAAACACCATTTTTGTAATTGGCCGTATATGTTACGCTCCCTAGCGGTCGTTTTAGCAACTCGAAACTAATTTCCAGCGATTTTTCAGGACCATATTTACTGAAAATATTTTTTTCCCAAAGCTGTATGATTAACGGTTTGTGAGATATAGCCGGCGACCTCTCTTAATGGGACATCCGGTATGTATGTATGCCTATCAACAAACGGCGTCATTTTGATGTTATAAAATAATTCAGTGAAGCGTTTCGTAACACATGTAGAATCGTATTTACGTAAACAAAAAAGTGACCTTTAGAAAGTTCATCTGGTTTCTGGCATCGACGAACATTATTTGTTATAATTAGCAACCGATTTATTTACGTTACGGTTTCGGTTTTTCGTCATAAAATGTCTTTCGATTTGTTAACGCTAATCGAATTAAATTTTCCGTAATGTACATATTCATATAATTATGCATCAGTTACGCTCAAATGATATGAAAATTGTGTTTTATAAGCACGTGAAATAGGGAGTTCCGATGTAGGTTTAGTGTTTGAAGCAGTAGATTGGTCGAAATTACTTAAATTAATTTACTCGTTGGCCTAGGGGTACATGATTCTCGCTTTGGGTGCGAGAGGTCCCGGGTTCAAATCTCGGGCGAGCCCGTTTTTACTAAATATTTCCAGTGTCGCGTGTTGTGAAGGTGTCTTGACGACAATTTTAAGTTTTAGTTTAACTACGTACTACTTAGGTACCTATTTCCTTTGGTTAGGTACCTACTATTTTTTTATTACCTACTTTTGTCCGTGTTTCCTTCTTATTTTAGCACACATTAATGGTCTCTTTCAGATAACTTTGATTTACATTTGCAACTTTAGAATCAAGGGTAAGTCTTCCCTCCCAGTCAGTCAAAACGTAACAGTCCTTCTACCCTAAAGTCTTTTTGCAGTCGTTTTCTGGCTACTGCCGTAACCTCGTATTTCGATAATTTGGTTATAGACAACCAAACGTAAATACCATTTAAAATCTACCCCGGTGGTAGATTCAGATTATATCAAAGCGATAGGAGTGACGGAAGCATAACTTCACACAGTTATTAACACAATAAATCTCTTTAATCCTGAGTGTCAAGATAGAAGATAGTTACGCTAAACGTGATTAGCATGTAATTAAGAAATGACCTTAACTTTGTAAAAATTCTTGGCATGGTATGTTTGCTACTGATTTGAAGGTTTTTCTATAGCAACAAGCCAACAAGGTAATAACTAACTAAAATATTGGTACATGCTTTTATATCCCGCTTTACTTGAAGAAGCACGCTGTAGTAGTATAGTTGTAAACTTTGTAAATGTTCATTGAGAAGAGTGAAACGTCTTTCTAGGTCAGACTCTAAACAGGTAGAACAGTTCAAGGGATTGTTTAAACAATCTGGCTCGTTGGTCTAGGGGTATGATTCTCGCTTTGGGTGCGAGAGGTCCCGGGTTCAAATCCCGGACGAGCCCGTAAATTTTATTTTTATTTTATTAGACACTTGCGTTTGTTGATAACTAAAGTGCACTGTCTTCTAGAAAAGTTTATGAAATAGTCATTGTTTTATTTGTGACAACATAATTATCGTCTAGATAAGAGAGGATTTCGATGTATGTATATAATTAAAAGATAAGAACCCAATAAAATGTGTTTGTAAAAATAACTTCGAGGTGGTTTTAAATGTTATAATAAAAACTATAAGACATTTAAATTAAAGAGATGATAAAATAATTTCTTCATATTAGGCAATGAGAAGATCAAAAAGACTGTGTGGTGCGTTGCTTGTTCTGTGATGGTGAAGTTTAACGTTTGCAAGAGACTGTATAATGTCATCCAGTAGAAAACAAGGAATTTACCCTACGAATGGGAACTACCGTTTCAACTGATCTTGAACTAACTGAACAAGGTAATCAAGATTAAGAGACAAACGGCCAACATTTTTACCCCACTAAAGATATCAGGAGAAACATCAAAGGGTTTTCATGAAACGCTCTAAAAGTAAATCAGTGTAATCAGTGCCAATCTGCCAATTCGTGCAAAACAAAAAATTTAAAATTCCCCATAACTCGCTTACTTACGAGTATAAAGTTTATTTATAAAGTTTTTCACTTAGACTCTTATTGATGAAGATACAGAGTGTTAAAATACCTGTACATTTAATAAATAATGTCTAGAATGCAATTAAAAATGTTATACGTTGTGTTCTTCAATTTGAATACAAAAATTATTATTTTCTAATATCTGTACTTTTTCAACACTTGCGATTACCAAAGATTCTTGAAAACAGCGAGATCTAGAAACATTTAACAAGTACAGCATTTCTTTAGTGGATAGTACGTAAATTTTAAAATAAAATGAAAAATTGAAAAAAAAACAGTGACCTGACCTTTTTTCCCAAAAAGGTACGTCACATGTTATTTTTTTATTGACTTTAATATCAAAAAGAGGGCAATGAAAACTCAAACAGGTAAATAAAATTTGAAATAAAAATCTTTTCAGTTCTTAAGTTATAGCAGAAATTCATTTCTTCTATAGAACTTTTAACACCCTGTATCTTCGCCAACAAGCGTCTGAATGAAAAACTTTATAAAGCAAACTTCCATTTGTCTGGCATGATTAACCCTTATACTCTATTCCTGCCTTATTTTCAAAACATAGGTACAAATTACCGAAAATAAATAACAGTAGCGAGAGTATACAGGCAGCCAAGTTTGATGGTTTATAAATATGCTAAACAGTATTCTATTCTGTGATATTGTTTAGCATATTCATGAACCATTAAAATCGGCTGTCTGTAGTCTTGTAGTTTTATTATTTTCGGACATTTTTATGTGTTGAGAATACGGCAAGAATAGAAAATTGGTTGAAGTAGGAACGCCGGATAATCTGTTAGTGAAAGATTGCACTAATGGTGCTAATATTTAGATAAGAGACGAGCGACATCAATCGGTGGCTATCGAAACTAATAGTACTATAGTTGGAGAGAATTAATATGGCCCTCGTTTTGTTTCCAAGCCCAGGCAAAGAATTTCCTGCATAGATGAACCGTCTGTAAATTAATTTAGTCTGTGATATATTTTCTGTTGTTTATTTTCGTCTAAGAAAATACTTATTCGGGAATTCGGAAAATTGCCTCCGGTATCACCCCTCAGCTTTATCTCATAAAAAGACAGTATCAAGTTCAGCTGGCATAATAAGATTGTGCCTAATTGATTTGGTCGGTTTCAGAACGAACAATCAAATGCAAATGAAAGACAAGTGCGATGCCCTACGCGTTATAGGAAAGCTGAAACAAATAATAGAATAATAGAAGTTATATTCAAATATCAATAGTCAGCACCAGACCTGTTTCTCATTTTGCAGAAAACAGTACCAATTCTATAGTTTCGCATAACCCACGATCACACGGATCTTTTATTTAGGGACAATTTAAATGCCCAATATTTAAAATGAAATGAGCATTAGGATATTCCCGCACTAAGATTTGGTGGTTTTTTCTTTCAGGTGGGGGTCAGGTCAGAGCATAAGTACCCTAACAGGGGCAGATAGATAGTTTTACGTTTTACCCCGACGGGGGCAGTTATTTATTATGAGCTCTTTAAGAGCAATGACATCATTTGTGTATATTATTTGCGGTATGTGTAAATTATTATTATAAATGGTGTTAATAAATTTATTATTATTATTAATAACCTTCCTGTAGGGTTATAAGTAACTCTCTTTTCTGCGGGCGTCTCAGTTGGTAGAAGATGGAAGGAGGCTTCGTGTTGGGAGTGTGCGGAAGACGTAACCCAGTCCAGCAGGCTGGCGGGTGGAAGACCCGCCGTAAGTAATGTAACCCTTTCTGACGTACCTATTTGATCTAACAGGTATTATCTCTTTATTTCCAGATTGTTGTTTCTTGTTGATGCTACCCTGAGCCTGACAGATGCTCTAAATACCATTCTTCATCTTATCCATATCGGAGATTGCAGATTAATCGTATGATCATTTAAATATGCCATAATAATGTAACGATAAAAGGTGAGAAATGACATCTTGCTATTTTAATTTATTATTGAAATAAGAACCGTGTTCACTATACAACGATTCACCATTAAACCAAATGTTAAGCTTAGAAATGACACCATTTGCCAACCTAATCTGGATTTAGCAGCGGAGTGTTTCTGATCAATACTACCGAATCACTCCAAATGGAAATTTATTATTTTAACTAATAATGCAATGTCGGCTTCAAAAATGAATAGAACAGTTGGATATCTTCAGCAAACAATTACACATAGGTACTCTATTTCACATATGCATTTACAAAGAGCTGATAAAATTGGACCCAGAATCGACCCCTGCGGTACAGCGCATACGAACGATCCTGCGTTGGAATATTTATCGTCATCAGAACTCAAACCAGCACAAACAATAGAGCAAGTTCCTCGATTCAATTTGGAATATATAAGCCGTTTAACAAGTGTAACCCTGTGTAACCGTATTTAAGCCAATCCTTCATTCTTATTTACATAATGACAATACGAGGTTATTATTTTAAAGTACTTAGGTGAGGAGTACGAGTATTTATCGATAATGCTATTAATAATTTACATTTGCATAGTCTATCTATCTCTATACAACGTAAACAGTAAACAATAAACGCAAATGCTTCAACTGATAACGTACGATATCTCTTTTGCAAGACATTCAGGGAGCCCGCATGTCCTGGACATTTTCTTAAATATTCAAATCAATATTCATAACGCAAAAGTTAATGCTATTAAATCAAATTTAGATCAAGGTTGGGTTGGATATTCACTGTTTTTGCGCGAATCCATTGTAATTTAATAAAACACAGCTATATTTTTATATCTCACCGTAGGATGCGGGTACTATAAATTTCTGTTTACGTTGCGGTGAAATGCTGGCATAAAAGGCTTTGTTTGAGAGTTATTTTCGTTTTTCAGATAATGAAGCGCCACTGGCCAAGAATATTTTTAACCCGAGTGAATGACACGTATTTCAACGTCTATTTACGTTAGGAATGCCTCAGGAATTTTCACAATGCTCCACACACTCGATTTGCTTCAGTGCGATGGTTATTTTAATTTTGAAACAAATCTTGAATCTTTGAATTGAGGAAAGTTGAAAATGTGTTGAATGGTAAAGAGTTACTTTCTTTAAATCTCCAATTGTAAAGACAAAGGCGTTTGTGTCAAAGTGCGAAACGCAAATCGATTATAGCTGGTGCCCCAAAGGGTTCTCTGGTGGGACCTACTCTGTTCAACATGCTTGTGGCCGATGTTCCACATTTTAAGAACGTCCGAACTGATCTACATGAAGAATACATAGTCTTATACACCCCCTACTAGAAAAAGTGGTCATTATTGAAATGTAAGTGATCCTTGAGGCCCCTGAAATAGAATATTACACTAGACGCACGGAAATCAGTTGCAGTTCTCTTCCCAAGAAAAATGCAACAAAAGATAATCGTAAGTTTCAACTACGTATTAATGAACCATGCGAGGTTCTTTCCTTACTTTAACGAACACACAAAAACAGGATAGCGATGCAAGTACTCAACTGTCAACTACTCGTATTGGTTACTAAACTGTAAGAGCAAACTCTCACTGGAAATCAAACTGAAGATTTACAACATGATCACTTGCTCCCAGTTATACAAATTTACAGTTCAGTCAGAGAAAGTATTCTACGGAGTATCTACAACGGATGCACCATAGTATGTCTGCAATCTGAAACTTCACGGCAACCTAAGAATGAAAACAATGAAAAACAAGAAAGGAAAGACATCAGTCAGGGAGAAATAGCAATCCACACCAAATCCTTGAAAAGAAAGGGCATCGGAGAACAACAACGCATTTGCAACTTGCAGCAGAGAAAAGAAACAAGAATTTATTTTCCACATCATCGTAATCGACCGGGGTCGGGGGTTCTCTTAGTTGAGACCCAGCTAAGCAGTCTTGAATAATAATATACCTACTTACATTTACCCAAGAAAAGATGACAAAATGATCGCGCATATACAAAAAAATAACATGTTCAAGAAAATCTCTTCGATCTTCTTCGATTGGAACGAAAAACTCGATGTTTTCCTCTTCCAAAAGATCCAAGGGCCATACAGAAAAACATATAAGTAGAAAATGCCTACAAACTAAACAATAATGTGATAATCAAGTTTTGAAGTTTTATGCTATAAACATTTTAATTGTTCAAACCAGTGTCTCTTTTAAATTGAAACACCAACTCAAATCCTGACCATCCTTCCATGTTACGTGAAAATTCCAATCAATTAAATAGGTAACTGTTCAACCTCCACTATACAAGAAAATAAGTAATATTCCAGTGAAATCAGTGGCGTTCTTAAATGATGTGATACGGAGATCCCTGTGTTGCGCCCGAAGGGTGCACACAAACATAGTCATGACTAACCGAGTAATATCCGTCAGCGCGCGGAAATATTTTAACATTTTCGTATTTTAAGAAATTTTGCAAATTTAAGTTTTCAGATAGACTGCCAAAAAGTAAATAGTAATTGTGTTATATATAAACTTAAACTTAAACTTTTCTTCAAGTTCATTATAGCACGAAAAATTCTGTGACAGGGAGATTCCTGTGTTGCGCCCGAAGGGTGCACACAAACCTAGGCATGACCAACTGTGTAATATTCGTCAGCGAGGTGAAATATTTTAACATTTCCGTATTTTAAGAAATTTGGAATAAATGTTTCTACTAGATATGTCAATTTACTTATAATTTATAAATATTATTATAAATATTATAGACAGTTGGCAGCAATATACAACGGTGTCAATTTGATACACACTCGTGATTACTAAACCAATCGTTCGTAAAATTGCCAGTAACAAACAGATAATAAATTGTTTAAACTGTTTTTTGTTATATACAGTGAACAAGGAAGTCATGTTATGGTTCTCCCTACCGCACGACAAGGAAAGGGTTAGGAAAAACATGACCTGGTTTGTACCGCGAACGGGACCTTTTTATTTCTTCGTTATTATTTTATAGTCCCCATTGATTAAATCGTGCTAGGGTGTTCCGTATCCAATTCAAGACCGCGTGCCGCTTTCAGTTCTTATAAAAGCCCCACATTTTCCGGAAATGGCGGTGTAATATTTAGAAACGATTCGTCAATGTCTTGTAGCAAACTGGGAATAGAAATAATTTCTTTGGGTAGATTTATGCACTACTTTACTTGAATATGTAAAACGTTTCGCACGTGGAAGAACCTTTAGAAAATTGAATTCCGACACGAGTTGTTAATCTATATGAATTTCACTTTTAAGGTGCAGTTCTAAAGATATTTATTTATATTTTTAAAGAAATACCAAAGGCATTTCAATTCATTTCTTGTTCGCTTCTCAAATCGTCCGCGACGCGGAAGCATATGAGGCCGCGATCGTCCTCTATAATAAGAACAAATCTCCAACCTCGTTTCCAACTTATAATGAAGAAAAGTCTACAAACCTGGTGAAGATCGGTGAAGTGGTATTGGTTTTTCTCACTGAGAAAATACCCCTAATTACCTATAAGTAAACAAACATTAATCCAGTAAGCAACTATAAGTAAGCCGTGTCGTAAGCGGTCATGACGTAACTGAAACTAAATTTGGTACAGGGTTTACCTTACGTCTATAATTCCTGCAGGAAGAAATAAATTCATGTTGTGTATGACATTTTATATTTGCGTGTAGTCGGTTTTGCTTTTGCGTTTTGCATAATTTTCCTTTATCTGATATAAATAAAGCTTTATTTATTAAGGTTTTACTGCATTAAAATATGGTTCATCAGCTGCATGGTCCCATAGATAAATTTAAAAAAATATTTGTAGATACCCTGATTTATACAGGATTCCATATACGATAAGAGGAGTAATGGAAACCTTTTATGACGTATTTCAGTACTCACTCCTACTGAGTTGTATTTACTATTTGTGCAGTAATCAGCACATATATAATAAATTGCGAACAGTTAGTGTACGATTCAAAATAAAATATTAATTTTAGTCATTAAGCAACTGACAAGCATAAGCAAATGTACCTACAAATGTACATCCATATACCATAAGCCATGTTTTTCAAGAATAAGAGTTTCAGTCATATTTTGGAAATTTAAACTGAATGTCTCATTTCTTGCATTATACTAGGCTCAAGAGACCTGTCGTGATTTGCCTGCAGTTCCAGTTGGGCACTCCGCAAAAATGCTCATTCTGCCTCCCGTGTCTCATCTCACCCACGTCATAATGTCAGATTATTATTTTTCATTCGATGGGGTGTTTTTCAGTTTTTCACTTAAGTATGCATTTCTTAAAATTACATAAACGCCCAGCCTTCAACTGAAATTGAACCTACTTATTATCAATTATTTGATACCGGACATAGATCTTCTTGTTCTCTTATAAGCACTGGCGAGAGGTTATCGGGTTTATTTCCTGAAATCGGGCAAAAAGAAAATCGCAGAACAAGTTTACTCTACGCAAAGTTTGCAGGCTGAGGAAACATCAGATAATATTCTGGTTTTGCACGTTTTCAGCGGTTGCGATATGACGTTTGAAATCTTCAGTCAAGGAAAGAACAAGTTCCTGAATATGTGCTCTAGAAGTCCGAGGAATTAAATCGAACCGTACAAGCGTTCAAGGAAGATTCCCACACCATTGCTGTAGCAGGAGAACAATTCTTAGCCACATTGTATGGAGTTCGTGAAGCAAACACATCTTTGGAGTTTCTCCGGCACTTATGAACATTTTACAAGATCGGCTGCACGACAGCATTCCCTCGGGACTTACCATCAAGTTTAGATTTAGCACGGCGTTTACAAGAATCCGGAAGCACGGGTATGGAAGAGGAGTGAGACTGTGAACTTACTTCGGTCAGAGCGGCTGAAGATCCTGCTCCTGAAACGCTCAAGTTCCTGTCCTACAAATGCAAGAAAGGATGCGGCTCGGCATGCGACTGCAGAAAGTCTGGAATGAAGTGCTCCATCATTTGCAGTCCTACGAAAACATTTCTAAAGTTTTGAGCGATTTCGAAGAAGAAGAAGAAACCGAGATCGCCACAAACTGTTGGGACAAGAAGATGCTGAGGAAGAGGAGAATTACATTCAGACAAGCACAGGAGAAATAGATATGAACAAACCTGGCCCATCTAAAGCATCGAAACTAAAGAACGTGCCGTTTATGCTACCTCACAGTGATGTGGATCGCGAGATTCGTTTGCACGCCGCTGACGAATGACAAGCGCTAAAAGTATGTCTACTGCGCTGCTTTATTGCCGGTCTCTTCCAATTTTAAAAGGTACCTACCGAGGTATCTACAATTATTATACATTCATATTATGTTTATAACTTTTGTGAATTTTTGGCAAAATTGAAACTCCTTTTTGTAAAACACCAACGTTTCGCCTCCGTTAGGGGGCTTTATCAAGGTTTTATACAATTTTGAATAAAACCTTGATAAAGCCCCCTAACGGAGGCGAAACGTTGGTGTTTTACAAAAAGGAGTTTCAATTTTGCCAAAAATTCACAAAAGTTATAAACTTAAAGAAAAAAATTGGCACGAATAATTATATAAAATTCATATTATGCTTCAAAGGATTCTGGTTTCAATTGTTCCAAATGTGAATCGTGTCAAAAACACCCACTTTTAGACGAAACGATGATTTGCGGTCCTAACAAAATATTTGGTTCTGCAAAGGTAATTTAGTAATTAAGTAGGAACTGGAATAAAGTATATGTACAATCAAACTCAAAATGATAGGTACAATAATACTTCTTTCAATAAGAATTGTGAAGCAGGCAATAAGTCAGAAACATTCGTGACGTGACTGTTTATCGTGTGAACTGTAGCTTGATTTACTACCTTATTTACGCGTCACGATATTCATTGCTTTAGGAACAATTCTAGCAGCTTTTGCATAAAACCCAGTGTAAAATTCCGTTACAAAGCGAGTGAACGGAACTGAAAGGAAGTACTTATTAACATTGAAAATGTTGTTAGTATCATATTCACCGAAAAGATTCAGTTGCATTTGCCACATACGTCACGCACCCGAGCGTACACTCGAATCGACCCTTTAAGTCCATTTTCGCTCACTGCCTTAAGAATTTATATGTGCAGCAAGCGACTTCGTGCCTTAAGACTGGCTGTGCCAAATTGGTCCATTCTTGCTTTCGGCCTTATGTTTTAACATGTGGAGCAAGCGACTTCGTGCCTTATATTAGTAGTTAATATTTTAATTTCAGGATTTCACATTTTAACCAAAAAATGCGTTTCAGTATTATAATTCAATGTTAAGATTGCGGTATTCGAATACCCGAAAAGCGTTCTCCTCGCTTCTGAGACGGTGTTAATACAGGCAGTCCAGCTCCAAATCTGTATTACTTATAGACATGAATTATGGTTTAAAAGACATATGAGGGTTGGTAGAATAGGCTTATAACTATTTTATTTGCCATATTTACACTGTTGTTAAAATAAACGAAGTTTAAAACTGGCAAATTTTAACGGAAATTTTAGCATTATTCACACATAAATTGTACATTCGGATTTTAGTTAATCGCCAAATAAAATATGTGAGCATACTCACCGATGTTTTAGCTTTATTTTAAGACTATATTTGCCTAATTTCGTTATTTCAATTTTCTGCTGGATTAACTGTACCAATCTGTTGCTAAAGCTATATCTATTTCTGTCTTACATAATGTGTACTACTTGTCCTATCTTTGCGTATCACACCCTTAATACTACAAAAGTCGTGATCACGTCACGTTTTAAAATCACTGATATAGAAAAATCACTGTAACAATTCACAACGTGTTTGAAAAATCACGATATCGTTCATCACTATTAAAGTCGAGCGCCTGGCCGCTACGCGTTATACCGCTCAGTCTGAGTAAGCTTATCAGAGTGGGACAGTCATTTTCAATGTCTCCCCCGGTTGCATCTTTGCGAAGGCTGTAAATTTTTTAATATTGGAGTTTCGAGGGAGATATAAAAAGTAAGGCGATAAGAAATGTCGTTTTAGTAGTGCGAGGTGTTAGATTCTGTATTTAATTATTTACGAGTATTAATTAATTACTGCCCAAATTACTCCAAATAACATTAAATTGTAAATAACCTTCCGGTAATACACACTTCTCTTCTACAAGACCCATCGGACCTTCTTTTGCATAAATTGCATAGTTTTCTATAAGAGAGACGCTTGAACATGTTGGTTTTCTGGTAGATTTTGGCGAAGATTAAGAATCGAACATTTTAATATAAATTTTAATATAAACTGTCGTCTAGCCATTAATTTGTGCGATAATCTTTATAAACCCATGATTACTAAGAGTTCCAGTGCCGGCCGGGGATAAGTCATTCTCTTTGCTGCTAAAGTAATAAATGTAACACCAAGATCGACACAAATAAGTTTCCAAAAGAACGTGATCTACTTTTAGTACGCTGACTGTTTAGTCGATAGAGTCCTTCAGATTCGCTGACATTTATAACTAAATTCTTTTAAAAGAAATTATTAGTGTATCCGACACTGTCTAAAGTTCATTGCCTATGTAGGTTATCCAGAATTGCAACATTTGGAACTTTTTGTGTTTTTAATATCAATGCAGGATGTGCTGTCAGGCTATTTCTACTTACTTTTTTTCTCTACTTAAGTACTATACGAGTACATCCAAGTTTAAAATATATTCAGTTTTGGAATTCGTCAAAAAAGTCGTCATTATTATTATTGCATAATGAGATGGATGAGAATGCAGACATGTTAACAAACAAGATTTTGCATTTTAATATTCTAAAGTGTAACAACTAGTTTTTGTATTTACCCCTTTTCTCATATTTCTGTTCATATCACTAATTACGGTTATAAATTAATTAGTAAATATAGAAAAATTAATATATGTTTCTATTTAAAAGTGGTTTTAAATATTTGGAAACAGCTACCTGCCTCACTAAAAATGGTCATTTTAAGCGAAGTCAACTAAAGAACTCGATCTCGCACTCGACCCCTAATTCCAGGAAAAGGCCATGTGTTTTGGGGGCAAATTATACAAGCTAGCCTACACGTCGAAGACATTTCTGTTGTGTATGTTCTGTCGTTTTGATGTGTAGTGGCTGGTGAGGTTTAAGACAATAAATGAAAGGGTGGTGAAGTTGATAAACTATTAATTTGTGATTACCAAAGAATTGGGAATAAGGTGAGTCCCTCACTGAGTATCTGCGTTTGTATTCTAACCATTTTATTATGTGCATGATTCATAATTTAATTAGCAAGGCCTTGTTAGAAATATTGTATATGATTCACCCTGTATCTACCGTACTAAGTATTAGACATTATGATTATGAAGGATATAAAATGCTCCAGCGCATATTTTTACAAAGTTACAGAAAGTGTTAGAGGATACAATAATGAAGTGTTGTTAGTTAAAGCCCCGATCACGCTAAAGGATGTATTACATGATAGCGCGTAGACCTTGTAGTCTTGTCGCCCAAAGGGTTGTGTTCCATGATAGCGCGTAGATCTTAGTAATCTTGTCGCCTGTGAGGTTGTGTGGATTCCGCACATTATAGCGCGTAGGCCTTTTGTGTCTAGTCGCCCTTACGGTTGGATACACATTATAGCCCTGAGGTTGTTATTACTATCCGAGTGTGTCTTTATGTTATAGTCTAGCTAGACGATTCTCCAATGCTAAATTGCGAGTGTTTATAAGGAAATACAATCCTATTAATTTCCATAACTAGACGCCAGAATGCGTAACAGCCATCATTGCTACTTTCCAGCTTAATATTCAACACCAGAAAATCATTTAGAGAAGGTGTAGGTAGATACGAGTTATATACGGGGTGAATTGTACTAGCTCAAACACAAACTTATTATTGACAAATTATTTGACATTCGCGATGCTCACCTCGTTTGTACTCAGCTTTAGGTAATCTTGGCCTCGCAGCATCTGATGGATTGCCTACCTATTCATTAACACCTGGTTTACCTGACAATTTATTGGTAAGTGACATATTGTTTCTTCGGTATTCGCCCAAATTGGCGAATCTGACTCAATGATCAAATTGAATAACACGCCCTGGTATAGACTTTCACCCTTTTACACCATCAACCCTCATAAATGGGGAGTAACGTTTTTCTGGGTGTAACAAAAGATGTACCCACTTTTTTGTCCATATATAATATGTGCTGACGTAGGTATTATGATAATTAGCGTTCGGTAAGTAAACCTGATACGTTGCTGACTTATGATGCAATCTGAACTTCGATTGCAAGAAATAACCCACATTACACAAAATAATAGGTACACGATTCGAAATTTAATTTAATTTCGCAAGTCTAGTCTATAAATTGCCGCAAAATATGAAATCATTTTCGTTGGCTTCCCATTTTTCATCGCTGAAATGTTTAAATTTACCACAATTTACTTTAATTTTCACAATTACCTGAGTAAACATTTTCGGTTTTTGTAGCTATAAAAATAACAACTAAAGTTTCAGTAGATAATCGAAGTACCTACTTCAACTGCCACTATAATATTACTAGTGGTTAATTTCGAAGTATATATCTCTACTCATTTCGAATTCCATTACAATTATCAAACAACTCCTAATGTCCAACGATCAGATTCCTAGATGGGCAAATAGTTATCATCGCAATATTCGTTTCACCATGGAGTTGTTTGGGGCAAAAATTGCCCTTTCTAGATGTTTTATTCAGTCAGATAGAAATATTTCTTCGTCACTAAATGTTACCTCAATGCCTTATCTCATAATCACCCCTCTCAAAAGATGTCGGTAACCAACTCTCTTGTTTATCATGTGATCGTCATATTCGAAGTCTTCTCTTTACAACTACCATGGCATTAGACCAACCTCCTCTAAAAACCTAATTCCTCCTAAGAAGACACCACCCCGATAGTCATATCTTGCCTTCCCCAACATTCATAATGTAAGTGATCGTATGATCTGTACTTTTTCCGTGCGTTGAAAATTACAAAAGATTTAAATGTTGCCTAGAAATTATTGACATTATGTCTGACCTGCAGTTTTCTATATCCTAGGTGCAAATTATACTTCTTACTAAACATAACCACCTTTTCTCTTCATACCAAAACGTCAGGTCTTCTATCATCAGCCAAAGGTCCTCTACCCTTACACACAGAAGATGTGCATCGATACCCGTGTGGTTGAACATGATGATGCCAGGTGAAGTTCTTCTCCGGACAGAAAAAATGCCTGTTTCTCTTCATATTTACGAATTTATTATTTTACATGTCCTCCCATGCAATAATATTTTTAGAATGCTGAATAAATTAAATAATTAATGAGCATATTTCTAATTATTTCTAATTATAATATTTTCTGTTGTTTCTAAACAAGACATTTTTGTGACAAATTATTGCATATTGCGTTATTGTTAGTGTGAATATTTATTAAACATTATTTTTCATGACCCGCCAAAACAGTTTTTTCCATAGGAGTATTATTCATTTTCACAATTAAGACTAACGAAGTAAATGAACGTTTATTCTACAAAAAACTGTAGGTAATTTAAGAAGGTTGCTAATTATCCTCTGCGTTCGTATTATGCAGGTATACCTACTTCCATAGCAAACCATTACTTGAAATTTATATGAATTTCAGTCTTTATAAAGATCTAAAGTCGGCAAATATCAGACTTCAGGTACTTTCGACTCCTGTTCTAAGAAATAGGGTATCTCTTCCTTTCAGTAAAATACATCGTGGGAGGCTGCTATTATTAGAAGATGGAGCTGATGCAAGAATTTAGTAATGCCAGTTATAAACCTCAAAATCAGCAACACAGATTTTAATAAAACCTTGTACTAATAACCGGATAAATACTGAACATCGAAAACAACTAAATACAGAAACGTCACCTGAGTTTCCCGGAGTTATGTAAAAAATGTGCCAAAGAGAAGCTGATTACAAACTTGTTCACTCATTACGGAAGTCATTTTCAGATATTAAACTTGGCCTACTTTTTTCCCAGCTGCGTCATACACAAAGAGCGACTGCATAATGAAAAGCAATTGCTGCTGCGGACATTGAGCGACAGTAATAGTGATAATGATTATAATGAAATGTTTTTTATAAAATCTATCGGTATTTCAAGGACCTGTACGTAATCTGATTACTGGCGGCAATTCTGTATTTTTTCCGTGCGTTGAAAATTCCAAGAGATTTAAATGTTGACTAGAAATTATTGACATTACATCCAACCTGCAGTTTTCTATATCCTAGGTGCAAATTTTAATTTAGAAACCATTTATAGAGTAAAGTTTTGCCTAGTTTCAGTCGTGCATAAGTCTTATCGTTATTTTTAGTACCTATTAAATTAATTTCCTTTTGTAGTGCAGGTTGTGGTGGTATAAGTTTATTTTTTCTTTATCAGAGACGAATTTTTATAACAGAAGGGGAAGGGGAAGAAAGTATAAACATATTTTAAATTGGCAGGGAGTTCTGCTTGAGTGTATTGTGTACTCTAACCGCCTACCAGATATATTTTACCACCAGAAATACTCTTTCATATTCAGTTATTTTCAAATACGTTCCCCACGTTTTCAAATACGTTAGGTATACGTTGGGGATCTAACTTTCCTGTAGTACCTGCTATGTGATGTCACTCGTGATAACATGTTCATTAGCTGCAGTATCCAGGTATTAAAATAGCTATAGATAACTGAAAATTGTAAGTACGCTTTACACGAAAACAATGAAACAGTCTCTTTGTCCTAAAAATAATTTCACCGCTGAGATAGTGATCACATAAACATGAAAACAGCAGTGCGGTCTGGTAACTACAAAGCAATTGTCTCTAATATCAGTTTATCTTAACTTGAATTCTGTTTACATGGGAATTCAAAGAAATTATATGATAAGTATTAAGCAGTTTTTTATGGGAGACGATTTCACAGTTCAGGTGTCTAAAAATGAAAAGTGACTGAATTAGTACCTACTTGACAATAAAAAAGCAGATAGGGGTGCAAAGTCCTGTTGCGAATTGATGTCATAAGTAAATTTGGTGAATATATTTCGATAACAACAATTTAAATAAATTTGAGTATAGTAATGCTCAAGTACTTCAATACAAATTGAAGGATGATGGCACGTTATTTGGAGAAAACTTACATTTTTTAGTGTTTTAAAGTCGAATTTGACATTGCCATTTGCTTTGCCAGACGGCAACAAAATTTCATTCAAAACAGAAATTGGTCCGGCAAAATAAAAAGTACTCGTCAAATTACTGTTGAGAACAGTTTGTGCAATACAAAATCATTTAGCGGTAGTCAGCAGTTCACTGAAAATCTATACGAATGCCTCATAGACTATTGCTATTAATTTTTATCCCAAAACAAACGGGTAACTTATGTGACCACTTATCCTGGATACAACTTTTGCAAGAAATATTAAAAATTATCATAGATTTTTTTGAATCTAACATTGTATTGTTTAGTCTTTCATTTAGAGGGTGGTAGCTAATAAAACACTTTTGAACATTTTGCTCGACATACATATTAAAAACCCTTGGTTAGTTACCGGTAACTTACGTGACATAATTATAAAAACATGAATTTTGCAAGAAAAATGATTCATCAACATTAGTAGTTAAGTTGCTTGATTAGATAGTTTTTGTTTTGTTTTGTTTTCACGTTTCTGTTTCATTTCCCCATTTAGTACATACTTTCCTTTTCCTTTTATTTTATTTTATTATGGCACTATGCATTGCCCACGTTAACGTGAGATCCCTCGTATCCTCTTTTCATCGTCTTGTCGATCATGTGTGTCGTAATGACTATGATTTGTTATGCTTGAGTGAGTCCTGGCTGCATGATGGCATTGGCGATGCTGCTGTATCACTTGCTGATTACGCATTGATTAGATCTGATCGCGTTGGTAGGGGTGGGGGTGTTGCCATGTACATTAGAAATACCCTGCAGTTTACGAAAATTTCAACAATGTCTAACACGAACGTAGAATATTTGGTTGTGACTGTGAGATCTGGTGGAACGGACCACGTGATTGGCGTTATATACAGGCCTCCTAATGGTGAGTACAATGAATTTCTGAACTGTTTTGAAGATTTACTTGTTACTGTTACCTCAAAGTTCAACAGCGTTCTCTTTGTTGGAGATTTTAATGTCAATTTGTTAAACTTTACTAATATGTCCGAAAATTTGTTAACTTTAGCCGAAACTTTTGATTTATCCCAGATTATTGACGAGCCTACTAGAGTCACTGACTCTTCAGTTTCATTAATAGATTTAATTTTTGCAATCAAGTCTGAGGTGTGTGGTGGTTGATGCGCAGATTTCTGATCATTTCCTTATCTACTGCAAAATTAACTGTGTCTCTATACAATGTGAAATCCCTAGTTTTGTTTACCGCTCGCTTAGTGACATAGACACTTCTCGCTTCAATGCTGATCTTGCTTCATTGCCGTGGCACACCATACTTCGGACGGATAGCATTGATGGTAAGGTTGATGTCTTGAATTCTCTTGTCCTGTATCTCGCTAATCTTCACGCACCTCTTCGTGTTTCTAAAAGACGCAGGACGAACTGCTATACGCCCTGGGTGACTGATAACATCAAGTTTATGATGAAAATTAGGGACAGCGCGCTGAATAGGTTCAGAAGAACCAGGCTCCCTGCTCACTGGTCTTATTATAAGCAACTGAGAAACACCATGACTTCCGCCTTGCGGTCGGAGAAGAAGGCGTATTTGAATTTTAAATTCCAGAATTGCTCTACTAGGGAGAAGTGGGCGGAGTTTGGTAGGCTTAATGTTCTTAAACGCAAGTCGCATACCCTACCTCTGAGTTTAAGCAATGTCCATGATCTTAATAAGTATTTCGTAGAGTCATGTAAAAGTGACTCTGTACCTGCTCCTGATTTGTTGTCCTTCTATTCGTCTTCCTTAATGCCCGGTGTTACGGATACTATGTCCTTCCAACTCGTCGATGAGCGGTGTGTCAGCGACCTCCTCCTGTCGGCTAAGTCCGGGGCGTATGGCAGTGACGAACTCAACATATCGCTTATTCTTCTGTGTTGTCCGCTCATTATTCCTTTCCTCACTCATATTTTCAACGAATGCATACGTAGCTCATATTTTCCGAGAGTTTGGAAGCGCGCACATGTGATTCCTCTTCCTAAGGTTGCCTCACCTTTGGAATTTAGTGATCTCCGATCTATAAGTATTCTTCCTGTCCTTTCGAAAGTATTTGAGAAGATTCTTGAAATTCAGCTGCGTGTGCATTCAAACTCTTTTAATATACTACCTCTGAGGCAGTCGGGGTTTCGGCAGGGTCATGGTTGTGCTTCGGCTCTGTCGGAAGTTACAGATGATATTTTTAGTGCTTTAGATAATAATAAACTTACTGTTTTGGTCTTGGTTGATTTTTCTAAGGCCTTTGACATGTTGAACCACGAGATTTTGATTTCCATTTTGCACCATGTTGGTCTGGCTCCTGATGCCGCAAAACTTATTGGCTCCTTCTTGACCGATAGGAGTCAGTGTGTCGCTTACAACAATTGCTTATCCTTACCTTGTAGCCTCATATCCGGCTTGCCTCAGGGTAGTATTCTTGGCCCTATCTTGTATACCATTTATACTTCTTCTTTTCATAAATCCTTTCATAACTGTAATTATCATTTTTATGCTGATGACACTCAACTTTACCATTCTTTTGATGCTGTAGATGTTCATAATGCATGTTCATTAATAAATAGTGATCTTCAGCTGCTGTCTAACGTTTCTAAACAACATCAGTTGAAAATTAATCCCAAAAAATCTTGCGCTATTTTGTTTGGCGATGAAGGGTCCAGGAAGACCTCAGCAACTAATATGATTTTAAAGATTGACGATGTCGTAGTACCCTTTACGAAATGCGTTAAGAGTCTGGGACTGCTTATCGATTCTAGTTTACGTTTTACGCAGCATATTAATTCTATGTTACAGAGAGCTTACCTCGCGTTAAAACTCATATATGGGCAAAGGCATTATCTTGACTTGAACTCCAAGAGGATGTTGTGTGACTCTCTTGTTCTGTCTCATTTAAATTTCTGTGATACTGTCTATGCTCCTTGTCTCTCGTGTCGTGATAAATTCCGCATTCAGAAAGTTCAGAATTCATGTCTTCGCTTAATGTTTGGGATTAGAGCACGTTCACGTATCTCTCATAAACTGAAGGACGCGAAATGGCTGAATATGTTCAACAGACGTCGCCTTCACATGGTCTGCTTCTTTCTCAAGATTGTCCAGTTCCGTCTGCCTCTCCATTTGTTCAATAAACTTGTTTTTCGAGCTGATGTGCATGGCGTTGGCACTCGTCGAAAGTCCCTAATGCTTACGATTCCGCGGCATCGCAAGGAAATATTTAAGAGATCCTACTCTTACAACGTCGTGTCTTATTTAAATCAGTTCAATTCATACTTGACTCTTCCTTGTGATGCTGTGAGACGTAAATTATTCAAATTATTCTTTGAGCAGCAGTAGTTGGTTTGAATTTTTAATTTTTGGCTGCATTGCATGCGTGGGTTGTGCATGGCTATACTCTTCTCTTCTTGTTCATCTTCCTCTTCTCGTCTTTCTCTCTCCTTTCTGTCTTTTTCCCCTTGCCTTCTCCTTTCATTGACTCCCGCTACCCCTTCATAGGTAGGTGACTTAATTTTTTTTTCAGCTTTAGTTTAATTTAATTTATTTGTGAACCGGCTCGCATGGAAGATCAGGCTCTGCAAGTACTGTGCTACTATTTGCAGATGCCTGAATGCTTGCCGTTTAACACCAGTGTTTATATTGTATATCTTTTTCATTTTTTTTAATTTTTTTGGGTGGTGTTAATAAATGTATTATTATTATTATTAAATGCAGCTTTTGTTCCTTCGATTTATGAACGTGACACTGGCAAAAAAAAACTATGACAATAATAGGTTGATGCGTGGAAATGAGAAATTATCCGAGAATAACCCACCCAAATAAACTTGTAAATTTCGTTATTTCGCATTTTAAGAGAAAAATTCATATTTCTTAAAAGTTTTGCTTTTGAAAAGTTCCTAGCACATAGTCAGAATTTCGAATTAGTGAACAGGGTGGATAAAAAAGAAGGAAACGTGAAATTGTCCAGCTATACGGGGTGTTTCATTAACAATGGGAAATCCGTTAACTGGAGATTCTACAGGTCAAATAATGACCATTGACTCGAACATGCCTTATCCGAATGTTGATGGTTTAGGAAATACAGGGTGTTGAAAGTTACAATTTTATTTCCATTTTTTGCCACAACTACGAAATTTCTTAGGTTGTCGACTTGAAAATTTGCAATTCTATGGTTTTTCTTACGGGGAAAAAGATTCCAATAACATTTTTGACGTTGCCCATAGAGGGCGCTACTTATAACCTATTGCTTTGATAAATTGGCCCATAACTTTTTACCATGTACATCTAACGTCAAATCGGCTCCAAAATCTCAAAGACCAACCTTTTTTAAATAATAAATGTATTCTTGTCTCATTTTGATATTCCAGCCCATTTTCAAGAAAAACTACTTAATGCAGATAGTGTTTAAATCTTAGAAATGAAAAGCTTATTAAGTACTGCTAACAAAATAAATTTTAATTCACTACAAACGCTTAGGTACAAGAAAAATAAAATTAGGAAACATTAAATTTTAAAGTAGTTGTTCGAAGTGTCCACCATTCACTTGGATACATTTTTCAATGCGTTTCCTGAGGCCCCGAGTTCTAAACAATGACCCTGGATTGCCTTTGATTTCATTGGCAGCCGCTTGTATTCTTCGCCACAGCTCATCGGGTGAATCAATAGCTTCTTTATAAACCATACCTTTTATTCCAGACCACATCGAAAAATCCAGAGGATTTCAGTCGGGGCTTCTAGGCGGCCAAGCAAATTCACTTCCACGGCCAATCCACCGATATGAAAAGACGTTGTCTAAGTACTCCCGCACCGGCCGGGAAAAATGTGCATGAACCACATATCTTCTTCAAGTAGTTCGTACAAATTTTACTGAAGAAAATTTAAATAAAGTGGACCGTTCAGATTGGGTGTAAGTTGAAAAGGCCCAATAAAGAAATTTGAAATTACACCGCAAACATAGATCTTAAATTCATGTTGGAAGTGTCTTTCTTTAACAGCATGGGGGTTTTCAGAATCCCACAAATGATTGTTTCGCCAGTTGAAAACTCCACGTCGAGTAAACGTTGCCTCATCTGTGAAGAGGATTTTGTTCAAAAAATTAGGATCCTCGCCTTGCTGCTCTTGTAATAAATTTGCGAAACGTTAGACGAGCAGGAGGATCTTCCGGTAACAAATTTTGTACTGGAGTAATATGGTATGGGTGAAGCTTCTCTTTGTGCAAAATTCTCCAAATCGAAGAGTTACTTACGCCTGTTGCCGCACTTAAACGACGGGTACTTACGCCTGGATTTTCGTGCAATCTAACCAAAACCTCATCTTCCTGCCCAGCCGAAATAATTTTCGAAGTGCTATTTTCACCTTTTGGACGGAAATATCCTCTTTCGCCTTTCGCCTATAAGCGATTGTACAGATTTCTAAATAATTTATGATTTGGTTGCCTTCGGTGGGGATATAACTCCGAATACCTTCGGGCTGCAGCGAGCCCATTAAAATTGGTTTGAGCAAAAACACAAATCATATCACTATTGGAAAAGCCATTATGACGCGGCATATTTTTAATACTTTTGATAAATTTATTGAGAAAGTTAATGAAAAAGCTATTGGGTTAACACTGAACACTTTAAAACTAATGGCCACAAATTAAACACTACAGATAGACAACGCATATACAGTCAAACTTCCGTAACTCGAACTTCTGTAAGTCGAAAACTTCCTCAACTCGAATTTTTTTTGGAACTCCAACACTTTTACATCTAGTTACATGTATTTTATTCTCCGTAACTCGAATTTCTGTAACTCGAATATTTCTCTAACTCGAAAATACAATATGGTGAGTTCCAGAGTTCCATTCAACGCATACTCTGTAACTCGAAGAGCCGTCTCTGAAATCCGGGGAATTACCGATCTCTGCTATTTGGCGTGTATAGGATTGCAGAGCTAAGGAATAGGGATGCAACGCTTAAACGTTTAACCACCCGTATGGACACTACCTGTTTAGGGGAACGTTTAAACGAAATGCAAATCAAATTTAGATATCATTAAATTTCAGATAAACAAAGTCGCGGCTGGTGCTGGGCGCGCACCGTGTAAAAGCAAAAGCGACGCGGCCACTTAAATATTGCAAAACTGTCATGTACTTTTCAAATTTATTGTTTTGCATCCCTTTGAGAACTTTCGCCGCCATCGCTGCGGCCATCTTTCAATGGAATATGTATTATTTTATGATTTATAACCCAACTTTTAAACGACGTTTGATTTTTTTCTAATTAAGTATTCAAGTTTCAAAACAATATTGCAATGTTGGTAAGTTACATGTAGGGTGCGCGTTTAAACGCCATTTAAACGTTTAATATACGCGTTTAAATGTTTACGAAAAATCGCTAAACGTTGCATCCCTAGCAGACATTGCACAATGGATTGACGCCAACGTTTCACTTTAGTTGGTTAAATCTGCTCAAATGCATAGTAGCAGTTTCCAGTCACAATGGTGGATAATAATAAATGAAAATGAAGGTTAAAAGTTTAACTTATTGAGAAGAAAGTTCAAATTATAGCAGAAGATTCAACGATCAAGAAACCAATAAAATTATGTTGCTAAAAATTTAATGTTCCACCTATATAGTGTTAAACAATCTTGTAAGAATTTTGTAAGCATATAACAATAAAAAGCGAATTATTTTGTAAAAATTCGCAAGTTTATAGCTGCTTGATAGCTTGATATTTTCTTCCCTATAAATAAAAGTACATATACATCACTATAATGTATTATATGTGTATAATTTCCATAACTCGAAATTTCTGTAACTCGAATTTTTTTTCTGGAATCTTGGGGATTCGAGTTATAGAAGTTTGACTGTATATTATTTTGGAACTGCTAACAGCGCCTCTGATGTTTGGAAGCAGAATTAGGGGCGGAAAGCGGGAATTTTTACTATTTCTCTTTTGAATTTTACTTACTTTTGACGTTTAAAATCGTTTTAAAAAATGTAACAAATGTAACAATAGTACATATATTAAGTACAGAGTTGGAAAATCTTTCATTACAGTCGAGGGCTAGATAGATGACCAAGGCGCGAAGCGCCGCGGCCATCTATAGCGCGTCACAGGAAAAAGATGTTTTTAATGCAAATGAAAGTTCAGAATTCAGATACGAAATTTGAACGTTTTACCTCAATTTCGCGTTCATTCGGTACTTGGTGATTAACAAAACTTCAAAGTAATTATCAGAAATTTTAACTCTAGAGCAACGAATTCATTTAGTAAAACGTTATGGTATAGATGAAACATCGTATAGCTCTGCAAATAGAAAATATCCAGGATTGAATATACCTACACAATTTTTTTAATCACAAAGAACTCAAAAATATCAACTCTGAGATACAACGTTCAAATTTTATTGACATTAGACAGGTCGTTTTTCTGTAACATTTGTAATTTCCCTTTAAATAACTATTACTTTGCTCTTGGCAGTTTCACGTTTCCCTGTTTCTTAACCACCCTATGCGTTATTTCTGAATGGATATGAACTTCTCAGAAACAGTAAAAATTTTTGTAAAGTGTGACTTTTTCTTCAAAAATGGGAAATAAGAAAGTTTACACGTATGTTAGGTCCATTCGGGTGCACACTGTATATGTTTTTCGAAAATATGATGACATAGTGTGAGAGAAATAGGCACATTAGCATACCGCATACCTACTGTTCCACCCTTTTTCTTGTGAGATTTTTATTAAATATGTAAAAATGGGATTTAAACTCGGATTTAAATCAATGGCATTTTGGTAACTGTTCCGGAGAAATGGCTGATCTCTGGGCCTCCTTTTCCTCCTGGAACAGCCTCCCGCGTTCCCATTTTTTGTGTATGTTTTTTTTTGTTTGGTTGTGATTTGTTGGAATATAAGTGGATAGTCAACAAACTAACTCTTAGAATTCATAGTCCCTACGTTGTAAGGCAATAAATTATAAAATAAATTGAGATATTTATTCCGAGCATGTATCATTTCTTGTTAAAGAGAGAATTGACGCGTAAGTGGATATATGTCTGAATTTAATAAACAACGCAATTATAAAAATCACAGAATAAAGAATTACTTATTTCTGAATAATAAAGAACATTTGAATCACTTATTGGGGCCCTTGAGTATGAAATTTAATTAAAAAACACGTTTTTAACGCGTTGCAGGTACTACATCAGCGCTTGACAGAATTACTGCAAATTAAATCTCGGCCCCGCTTTATTCATGCGCGCTCAATTTTAATTTTAATTAAATATTTACATCTAGAACTTCAGTATTTTCGGATTTTATTTATAGACAATATTCATCTAGGTGGTAAATCAAAAAAACTTTGGCATCTTGGCCACTACGAGAAAAACGCGATTGTTTTTGTACACAAACGCCCTCAGAGCTCTTGACACGTGTAAACGTTTTCACGGGAAAAACGTGCGTGTGTAGCGTGATTTTCGCCAGTTTCATGTTCTGTGCATTCACACGCCCACTCGTGCTCTATAAATATGAAGATAGCGGGAACTGACACAGTGGATTAAACAAAGAGCACTTCTTTACAATGCAATAAAAGTTTATGAATATGTTTGGCACATACCTACTGAGGGAGTTTTGCAACATATTTTGTGGTTAAGGGTGGCAATAGTATATTTCATTACGAGTCCGGAAATAAGGATTTTTCCGTGCGCGCGCGACAAATTCTCGTGTGGAGCGCAGCCGAACACGGGAAGTCGCGCAAGAAAGAAAGAAAAAATTGAGAAAAAAATACGAAAAGAGGGCGCGCGGCAAGCGCGCCCTCCAGTTCAGTTGTGGCTGTGGCTAGGAAGCTGTTCTGTCAATGCATTGACAACTAGTTTTCCGTGCGCTCGCTGTTCTGAAAATGTCACCTTTACTTTATTATAAACACAGATGAAAACGAGGTGTTTTCAGGTAAGTATAATGAAAATTATATGTCCAAAACTCCCGCAGTAAAAGAACGGTTGTTTTTTATCTACACGTGGTCGAAACAGGGAAAGGTTTTCGGATAACAAGGTTATCGCACATGTGTGTCATTCTTGCAAGTCCCAACCGATAACGCCGAGGATAACCTTATTAAAAATTTTCCCCACATGCAGAGAATTTTAAACTGCAAATAACGAAATCGAAATTGCAACCAACTACTGCAGGGCAAAGCACCGTAAGTACTGACGAGCTCCAAAAGGATGAAACCAGTGTTCTGCTACATGCAAAATATTGAAAAACTTTTAACATTCTTAATTATATTCAGCAGAATTATTATTTAAATTTAAACCAAGAAAATTGAAAACCAGGACTTTTATTTCTTTTAGAGGGAATTAGAAAAAACTCCATTTAAAACAATAATTTAGAATAGAAGATTATCTGATATCTTCCATCTAACATTAGGAAACATTTGTAGAAAATGTATTCAATCCTGCTCACCTATTCGTAAAAAATTATCTACCTATTTGTTTCGAAATTGCAAATCAGGTAAATTTACTAGTTCTAGTCGCAACAATTAAGTGAGTCTGCATAACACGAATATTTTGGCTGCGGATGTTGTTTGTCCTGAGTTAAACTTTCAAATTATAGAGAAAAAGATGTCTTCGTTGATCAAAATAACTATAATCATTATCGCCTGAAATTGGCACGTGCCCAGAATACCTATTCGGTTTTACAAGATTTTCATTCCTGGGTTATTAGAAACATGAAATTCAGTCTTCGTGATGAAACACGTGAACACGCGGCAGTTGCCCCAAGAAACCTGTACGCATTCGTCTCGTGAGGTAGGTACATTCTGCCCCGAGTTTCATGCAATCCTCGGTTATTATTTATTAGTAAATTACTCGTTAGTTTCACACTTCTATAAGTACATATCTGATACGGCTTGTCCAGTCTGTACAAGTGGTTTATCTGGTTCTTACCAGAAGTATACCATTATCAGATAAAAACGCAAATGAGATATGAAAATGAAAAACGCATTTAAGTATTACAGGGCAGTTAAAAATTAATGAAAATACAAGTGGATTTTCTCACAACTTTGTTTACAAATTGGGAACCTGAACTCAAGCACCTATTATAATAAGTATTCTATATAGTTAATTTTTAATGGTCTGTTTCATCAGCCAGGAAAAAAACACTTTACAATGAATGATTTTATTGACTTAATTGAAAAAAGAATATGCGCAATCTAAGAAAACCACTCGGAAAACCGTCGATTTTAGAACAGCATCGTTAAATTTATGTTTAGGTAAATATTCCATCATTCCAAATCTTAATTTTCCATTGCTTCAATAGTATGATTCTAATCTAGTTCATAAAATTTATTTACAACATGTCAATCACAATTTCAATTCATGAATAGGTGCACTGTACGGTTATTCTATACGATAAACTACTAAACTACTATACACTAGTTCTATATCGCCACTCCAGGTTGTCAGCAAAAGTGACCTAAACGAATATGTCGATGTACGATCTGAAAGATCAAAAATATGCAAGGGGTTGGTCTAACAATCATAAAATTAGGCAGAATCTGCTGATTTCTCTAGTTCGGCAATAAAACCTAAATGTTTCTGAACATAAATTACTTTTGAGAAGTTGGAAATATTGTGGCCGACACACAACAATATTGAAGTCGATCTGTGATAGGAAACCCGTCTATTAATTTAAGAAACTTTTGTCAACAGCCACTGAAAACACTCTAAACCAAATATTTAGTGCATATTTCCATTGCATTTAGACGTCCTATTTAATTAATCTAAAATTAGCTCCTTTTTGTCCACACACAATGCATTTTCATGCATGCTTATTTTCACAAAGACTAATGTCTTGTTGAACGGAAGCGTATTCACTCATTTTACGATAAGAATATGATGCACAAATAATGTACTTACTGACAATGTGAATCATAAAAGATCCGAATACCACCATCCACCCCCAACCGCCATCTGGTGGGGGCTGCATGACGTCGTCATCTTCCTCCTCATCCTCGATTTTCTTTTTCCTCGTGTTTACGATTGTCATGGCAATTGGATTGACGCGGGAACGCACGTGTTTATAACCTAGTTGGACCACGTGTAGCAGCACTGCGTGAAACTACTCGACCGATTTACTATGAGGTTGCCGCACGACTGCCGCTCGGCGCCGTCCATCAGCAGCGGGCTGCCGTCGGTGCCGTGGGACGCCATGCCTGAGGTTCGAGATAAGGCAACGGCCCCACCACAACTCCTGTCATTATCTAAAACAAATATGTTTGTTCAATAATTTTAATTGTTTATGTCGAAATATGGATGCCTGATTGTGATCCAATATTAAATTTTATTATTGTTTCGGAAGTTTCAGTATCAGTGGCGTAGGCAACAGCTTACAAAATTAGTATTGACTATTGGATCTAACAAGCCCGTTATTACAATCATAATCACAAGTAGTGTAGGTACCTACTTCTAATTCGATTGACTCCGATGTGCCGACCAATGCGAGGCGTTCTTTTCACGAAACCCCCATTTTTTTAAGTGCATCGCAAACAAGATGATTGAAATTTGAATTGGAATATTTTGTAACATAGGTATTCGGAGAACTGCTTATCTAATGAATGAAATGTTTTTGGGATTTATTGTAGAAAAATCTCATTATTTGCTCGTCAATAGATTATAAAAGGGTGCTAAATTTCTATTGCAGAAAATGTGGGAAGGTGGTTTAACAAGTGAAAATAATAATTTAAAAGTATCATATTTGAGAGACATAGAAACCGATTGGGATGCTGCCTTTGGCTAGAAATAAGTGCACATTTTTCAAATTGTAAACACAACTTACTTTCAATTTTTTCAAGAAAGGTATCGTGCTGTTTTCTTCAGACTAGACTATACATTAAAAGCTACATTTACTGCACTTAGCACTGCCAGTTTTGGGAAAAATGTCATAACTGGTTACCTACTTAATGTCGAAAGTTTTCGGAAAATTTAAAAATATGCAGTGTGTTCCATTTGGGCGGATCTCTGATTCGGCATTGGTTTTTAGATGTTCAAGAACCCCCTCATTTAAAAATATATGTTTTGGTTTATAATATGGGTTACTTTGTGAAATAAAGATGCAGTAGGTAGAGCTGCATAATGCATACAAAACATTAATAAATGAGACAAAATAAGACAACACTTTTTTTGAAGAAGATTATGTCAATACCAAATTTCGTGTTTCTGCATCAAATCGTTTCCAAAAGCGGCAGAGGGGCACAATTAACCACTTCCTCCCCAACATTGTAGTATTAATAAACTCAAAAAAATGGATAAATGTTTAATACTCTACTATGTAAGACTTATTTATGGAAGACTCGCATGACTATTTAAGAAATACAAAATTCATCCATTTTCGATGTACGGAAACCTTGACGGAAACCGCCCTAAATTTGAATCCAAAGAATAATTTAGATAGTATTTATCTGGGTTTGAGCGATCATCTTACATTGTAATATCAATTTCATTATTGGCGTAACCTTTGACAGAGATAGCATGATACAAAGCTAACAAGATATGATACTAAATCGATCAAAATCGTTCCTTTCTACGAATCACGTACTTTGGTGATAGAATATTAGAAAAATACTATTTTCTCATCCTTAATTTATTTGACCTAAAGTTTTTTTTATAAGTACGAAAAATTTCCTCTAATTGGCAAGGTTATAAAGTGTGCATAGGGGGGCGAAGGCCGCCGTTGTCACTTCGGTGATTTATGAGAAGGGGGTGAAAAGAAAAAAAAGCGTTAAAAATTTTTTTTTAACGAAAAATTGAACTGCAGCACAAAATATGTATGGGCCATTAGCCAATTCATTAAGCGTCGATAGGGACCCCTCCATCCAGTCACCAATCAAAAACCAGCTCGGCGTACTATGAGAAGCCGAATACATTATATTCGTCCTACTAATTCTAAACATCCGATGAACTTATAGAATCAAATAGGCGCGAATTTATTCACCTGAACGCCCTCTAGACTTGCGTCAAGTCTCTTCATTCCAAGTAGACTATTTGAGATATGACACCCTTAAATTAGGAGTGTTTTCGTACCGGCGGAACATAGAAGTGCTGTAGGACACGTTGGAGATCGGATTCGGAAATATCAACTCCTTAGACCACGAATATCAAGAAATCATTCCTTTAAGACCACAGCTACCAAGTCAAATATTTTTTTCCCGAAATGCGACATATTTTAAGGTTACAAGACCATAAAGTCTGCAAAGGTAGTCTGAGGGGTAACAGCTCTAAATACGCGATATACATTTCGAAAAATGAGATTTCTATGAGTGTTGGGAGAGAACGAAATTTGAAACGTTTAACTTTTAAGGGTAATAATTTAATTTTTGAAAATTGATTGTAAAAATTTCGTACAACTGATGCAAAATCGACCGAATCCCAACACTTAACTGTTGAAAGATTTTTTTCAATCAATTCGAGATAATATTTTCGCACACAGATGGTCGCCACCTCATACCACAAGGCAGAACGTCTGACGAAAATTAGAGAATTTAGGAGAAATTTTTGAAATTCTCATATCATTTCAGATAATCTTTCCTCGGTCTGCGGTGCTCGCAGGTCGGAAAATTTTGCACTATTTGTCGAGGATCGTTATGACCACTTTACATTTCTCCCTTTTCATTTATCATAAAATTACTCACACTTCTCCTACGTATTATGTAAACATTACTCTACCGATAAGTGTCAAACTAAATGCAGAACAAACCAAACGCTAAACTGAATCAGAAATTTGGGAAATGCCCTTCTTATATGAATGACACTGGTGAGATCGCCTAAGTTGAGATTATCGAGCAGTCAACCTCGTCGCCAATCCCGATTTTTTTTTATTTCGCAATATTGAACACTAGAATCTTGCTATACTTGGGCCGCCGAACAGACGGAGTGCTCACCCTGCAAGAACGTGCTCTAGCGGGGCCAATAGTAATTTATGACGGCCGAATTGGAGTGATGCGACTTCGTTGGGTCTAAAGACCATTTCTCCCATTTAATTTAATTTAGTTTATTTAATTTTATATGTAGTGGGTCACCAAGTGACGTAGGTCTTCCAGGAACACATGCGCACTATCTTATCTTATTCTAGTATCACAGTGAGAACAATAGAGTACCGTTTTATCTCTAGTTGAGGTATGAAACCCTATTAAAAAGACTAAAATGACATTGAAAGTTTTTGTCAGACAATACTCATATTAATTCACGGTTCAAGAATTTCGTAAGTGACTTCGAAAGAGACCATTTACTCTTCTATTGTTCACACTCGAAAAATGAACAACTTTTTGCTACATTTGTATTTGACTGGCATTCTTATATAAACAAGACAAACTTGGACAACTTGATGGACTCTGTCCTTCATAAATTTGCTGATTTTATTTGCTTGTTTATGTTTGTCTTTACCATACTGCTACTTTATCTTACATTATAATATAAAATATCGTTTAAGATGATGATTTACAAACATTAAGAAGAAAATCCAATTACTTTTATTGGCCACATTATTTATGGAAACAACATATTCTAGAACGCATTAGATATATGGATTTCATTTCGGTTTATTAATCTCTTGATGGAAACCGAGAGGCTTTCCCCGCTATATAAACAAAAAGTCCACGTGCTTGAGAGAAAGAAGTTCAGCTGAGCGGCTACCTTTTGTAATTAATCATTAAATTCCCTTCATAATAACTTAGAACAGCAAATTAATTCCAATATCTTTAATCTACTTTTTAATCATAACTATAAAGCAATTCAAAATTATTTATTTCATTTATTAACTTGTAACTCGACAGGAAGTGGAAGGATAATTTTTAGTTTATATTCTGCAAGAATTATAAATTCAGGAGACGTGGCATAGGTTGCCAGCTATGGAGATTAATTACAATTTTCCTTTTTATATTAAGGTCACCGTCATTTTCAACAATTCTTCACTTTTCTATCTTATGGTGCAGCGTTATCGGAAATTGAGTTCGCATGGCATACTTCTGTAAACAAGTTTTGTGCCTCTGATACGTCTGTGTATAATATTCTTCTAGTTTCTGCTGCTTCACTCACTTCTTTCCACGTTCTTAGGACATCCTTCCAAACTTCAGGCCAATATTTCCCCCTCCATTATCTGTATATGTCCAACTAATCCATATTTACCACCGATTAACAAAACAAAATTTAGAAGACTGGAATCCAATTTTGTTCAAATACTGTGGCAGAAGAAGGAGGTGTTGGTATCAACTGGATGGAGCTGGAGCCCATTGCACTCAGGGAGTATCTCAGCAACTTACCAATATGTTCGAAGATAGGTGGATAAGGCGGTTGGACCCGTGAGACTGGCCAGCGAGGTCTCCTGATCTGACTTCTAGTTGTTGCTCTAGTTGTTTTTCTCTTATCATTGCCTGACTTTTTTACTTTTCTTTCGTCGATTATTAAATTTTTCTAATATACTACAGCTTAGCTTTCTGTTGTTGTCATCAGCATAGTATCTTACTGAACTTGATTTTTTAATTTTCCAAAATTTAATTTAAGTAAATTTAATTTAATTTGGACATTTTGTTGTTCACTGTGACATAAAAAGTGGCGTTAACAAGATTTAAACTTTAAAATATTAGGCTTGTTCGATGTTTTTGCAATAAAATTAGATATTTGGCTAACACAAAGTCATTTTGTCATTGACAACAACAAAATTTGCAACCAGTTACTGAACAACCAATAGAACAGCAGGACTCTCATTTATCACTAACTCTACTGCTGCATTCTCTCGCATGACAGACTGTAGATAAGAGAATTAATGAATTTGTATTCCTGGGAGCAAAAGGTACTTTAGGAACTTTTTTCGAGGGTTAAAGGTGGCTCTTAGTCCCAAGGGACGAAAAGTTCCATTTTAGTTTCCGAAGGAATAAATTGAAAATAAACAATGTGTTGCCATGGAAACGCAGCTGTATAATAGAGTAAGTGTCAAATTGGACGAAGTTTTTTACTGCTGTTGCTGTCGAAATTGCAAGATTTTAATTCGTTTAACTACTTATTTCGCGAAACTATTATTCTAATTGTGCACTGCCTTATTAAAATAGATCAGTTACATTCCTTAGGCTCGCCAAGTTAACGTGGTCGGACAATATGTATATTCACATATCTTAGAAATAACGAATTATTTTTAATATGTATATCTAATCTACTGGTTTGCGTGAACTTACATTTTACATCTAGCAAAATTCCTTATAATCTTGCAGCATTTACAGTGAGTACTTAATTATGTTTTTTCGAGAAAGTTGGGTACTTACTTTTTACGTTTAGATATGCCAAAGTTCTAAATAACCAATTAATAATCTGCCCGAAAATCTGCGCGGAAAGTGAACCAGCTGTCACAATGACTTTCAAAGTTCACTTGATTATTCTCATTAGTTCATTGAAGATTATGTTTCATTGCTTATTTTAATCTTGGAATGACTCAAAATTTATTGTAATTTTCAGTTAAAAATTGATAATTTGTATGCTTGTTTTGCAAGATATTCCATCAGTCACGGGGTATTAATTTATACGTAACGTTTGCATAACATAATTTTTATTATATCACTTGAATATTAAGTCTTTTTCATGAAAAAAGTAATTTATCTTAATAAATTTTCCAACTGCATAATGTAGTTATGGAAATGCAAGTATAATCATTGGCAAGAGTGATTGCGGTAAAAAATGAAATACAGGTAAAATCACCTTACTTTTTATGCACGTCACAAAATGTAACGGTTGAGAGTCGCCTTACGTAAAATGACAAGTCATATAAATTGAATGTGCTAAAAAAGAATAAAGAAATATTTGAATGTCTAAACACAACACTATTTTATTGCATGATTTCCGCTTAATTTGTTGACGTTTCCCGGTTGACTTGACAGCTGATATTCTGAAAGCGTCAAGTTTCGTTAACTTTTGTTGTTTTTGGTGTTTTAAACCCTTGTTTTCTTTGTTCATCAACTTTTGCGGTAAAAATCTGTTCTTTTGAGAACTAAAATAGTGCTCCCAGTTATTTATTATCGGTGTTGTTATTGTTATTGTTGGTATAATGCCCAAGTTCTTCAACAGTCGGTGTAAGAAGCTGATATGAAGCCGGTGACGTGCATAAAAAGTAAGGTGATTTTCCCTATACTTGATTTTATTTAACTTTCTGTGTTTTAACGATTAAGATGTAAGAGACTGTGGTTAAATAATCAATTCAAGAATCAATCGTACCCCTAACCACATAAATGTGGTTAGGGGTACAATTGATTCTTGAATTGTTCTGTGTTTTCTGAATTTATTTTTACGGAATGCCTTGTAAATGAAAAAATGTTGATTATTTATGAAAATAGTAATTTATTTTAAATAAGCATACCACTATTCAAAGAATTTGACACAAAAAACAGTTCTCTAATTATAATCAATGTATGTATATGTTACGGTTAAAGTACTTACTTAGCTAGTGTATAAACTAGCTGGATGGTATAAAAGTAACCAAGCGGCTGGTTATTTTACTAGAAATTCACATTTCCAATAAAATAACTGCGAATTTTGGTTAGTTTATATACTACCCAGCCAGTTTATAAACTAGCTGAGAATGATGGCTGAAGTACAAACCACAAAGAAAGTAAATAAAACAACTATTGTTCTTAGACAGTTTGTAAACTATCCATAACTATTTGGATAAAGTGTGAACTTCAGTTCTAGTAATACAAAATAGCTCATTCGTTGGTTAGTATATAAACTGAGCAGAATTTTCTTTTTTAAATTTAATAGAAAAAGTGGTGTTGCCCGTCACTGAATACGGCCAAGAAAGTGGTTCCACGGCCCACTATTTCCGGTCTGTGGGCAAGCGGAGCGAGCGAAGCGTTTAAGTCTCCCCCCCCCCCCAACAAAAACATAAACATTTGAAAACAATAGGAGATAAATTTTTATCGACGCACGAAACGGCAACGCACGAAATAGGACGAAATCCAAAATTCTATGTTCAGGTACCTACGTAAACAACCCGGGTGATTCTTAGAATGCTGTCCGAGTATACGGTCACTAAGGGATTGTACCTGTACGCAACTACCACATTGCTAATGACAGTTTCTTACAAATGATCCCCAGTATCGCGACACGTGCATCGTGTTTTGCCCAAGTAGTGCTTGATTAATTTTGCAACATTAACCAAGGAAAATATTGGTTAGTTTATTTACTAGCTAGCGAATTAGTTATTTTCTACTACTAGAAATGAAGTTCATACTTTATCCAAATAGTTATGGATACTTTACAAACTATCTAAGAACAATGGTTGTTTTATTTACTTTCTTTGTGGTATATACTTTAGCCATCATTTTTGGTTAATTTATAAACTGGCTGGATAGTATATGAACTATCCAAGATTCGCAGTTATTCTAGTGGAAAGATGAATTTCTACTAAAATAACCATCCGCTTGGTTACTTTATATACCATCCAGCTAGTCTATACACTAGCTAAGTAAGTACTTTAACCGTAACATATATAATAAAACAGATCTATTGTGAAATTGTGTAATCAATATTGTTATTGTATTTACAGTTTTAACAGACAAGTAACATTTGCTGTATTTTTCCAGAGACCTATGTTTTTCTTACCTACAAAACCGTGATGTTTGTGGTTCTTTGACCTTGGCGAGGACCGAGGGGTTGTTCAAGTTAAGAGAAACAAACTTCAGAGCAAAAACTCCATTTCAGTGTTGACACTACGATAAAAACTAATTTTGTGTTTACTCTACTTGGGCAGTGGTTAAGTTTCACTTGCTTTTAAGTGAAATTCGAGGCCCATCGAATAACAATAATTGTCTGAATTGTCCTATTGAGACAGAAGGCAAGAACATAAATAATTCAGGAATCAATCTATTTTTGTTCTTTTGTCTTCTTTCTTTCCTTTACATCAACAGTAGGTAGGTACGTACTACACACTTTAACTTTTTATTGCTGGTTTACTTTCGCAGGAACTCAATGAAAAAGAAGAAACTATTTGTTCGATTAATGAATTAATAAAATATATCTAACCAAGCAGTCACATAATTAAATTATATTCAAACAAATAGCTAATGTACCTACTACAAAGCCTTGGTTCGTTTTCCTTATTCAGTAGGTATTATGAAGAAATTCTTAATCACTCCTTGTCTCTAGCTAAGGAACATCAGCTTTATACTGCAAATAAGTCGTAGCTCGGGGGGTCGGGGGTCACTATGGAGACTAAAAGGGTTATTTGTAGAAGTTTCTCTTAAAATGACGTAGGTTATAACCTTCTGGAAAGATCTCGGTTGGTAGATTATCCCAAAGGGAAAACATGTTGGATAAATTATTATATTTTCATTGACTTTTAGGGAAAGTAAATTAATATTAATGATTGAAAGCCGCTGGAACAGAAGGCGAGATATAATTTTCCTTCTGCCCCCGTTTTTATGAATAACCTAGTTAGCGGCTGAAGTGCGAGTATAATTTGCCAGTTTCCAATATGAATACGTTGTCACAATGCTAATTCAACGTTTGCAAAATACCTCTACGCGGGGAAAAATGAATAACCGAAAACGATCTATTTATTTTTTCTGCGTAGTCAGGTCATAAGTTCTGCCTCAGATTTTTTTTATTTCTAAGATCTAAGTAATCCTAAGTAGTCCTGTCATTGTCGAATGTAAAAGTTTGAGAAGCTTTGGTAGCATAATAAATAATGGAATGGGGTATGAAGAAGACCCTGCCGCAGTTATTGCGTTACAAGCGTGCGGCCATGCACAGACGACAATTTTTGAATTATTGCATACTATATCAATATCACCAAAAAATTAATTATCCCACCTATGAAGCCCACTCTGTTGAAGACAAACCATTGCCCGACCGCGTTCTGTTCCAAAACCAGCAGTTACAAAAGCTGTTAAGGCCCGAACGCAATGAAACTCTTTCAGAAAACAGAAACAGATGGCTCTGCAGATGAAATTGTCAAGAGAAACTTTGAAAAGATCCCAAACAGCATGCTTATCGAAGAAAAAAGCCTAATTTATTACACTCCTAAGTTGATAGGCAGCGAAAATACTGCCGTTCTTGGGGTTAATTTCCATGCAGAGCTCTTTAGCACAAAAATGAATTGCCTATACACAAATACACCTCCATCATCTCACTGAAGGGAATTGTGACAATCGCAAGATGGAATAATTCTCTTCTCCGCTCACTCATTAGGAAAAGTTCGCGTGGGAAGCAACACCCTGTATAGTCACAAAAGGTGACGCAACAGGATAGGTTGTTGTAACATCAATGTTGTTTCAATAACATTTATGTATGTAAATTTATCCCCATTCCATGTCATCTTGTGACCATTTTTTTACATAATTTCCCCTTTTCGACATCTAAATAAATTAATTACCAATCAGTTGTGAAATATGAATCACGGTTGTACTCCGATTCAATTTGGGAAACTGTTGTGAGTTCAGTTTGGGCATCATCATAAGGTTCTCAGTCCGAAGACTGGTTGGAAGCGTACGTCCATCCTTTTCTATCCTAAGCTAACCAACGCATTTCTCTAAAAGTAGAACATCCTACATCCCTAACTATTTGAGAGCAGTAGTCTAATCTAGGTCTACACCCACCTCTTTTTATTTCTATCTCTGACTAGTATGTCGCGAACTATTCCTTTGTGTCTTAGAAGGTGTCCTACCATCCTATCTCTCCTATTATTGTCTTCCATACCTTTCGCTTTTCCCCAACTCTCTCTAATACTTCCCTATTGCTAACCTTATCTATCCACGGTATCTTCATCATGCGTCTGTAGCACCACATTTCAAACGCTTCTATACGACAGATAAATTTACACTATTTCATTAATTTACAAAATTGAAAAATAATTTTGTAATTCGAAAGGGTAAATAAACGACCAAGAAATTATATTATTTCATGCCCATATTATACTTTTTCTTACCTTGTTTAGCGGTGGTAAATTTTCTTAGACACACACCCGATTTATTACTCGGGAAAATATTATTGTAAAGAGTTGCTCGGGAAACTGTTTGCTACCAGACTTAGCTTTACTTCAAGTACTCTTTTAAACTATTATGTGTAGAGGGCGATAATATCGATGCAAACAACTAGATTGGCCGAGGTCCAATTTGGGAGCCAGTTCAGTATGGGCGACTTTACCCTAATTAGTATTTAGAAAAGGTAAGTTTGTGTTATATCTCCGAAATGAAGTGTGGCAGATATTCTTTATTAGCACTACAGAATTCTGCGAAAAATTTCACTTTATTAATGTTCTGATCGTACATGAGCGCAAAGTATTAAATTTTTGGGTAGTTTTTACTTTTCTTACATATTTTAAAAAGTTTGCGTGTCGACTGAAATTTAGAATTGTCATGAAATTACCCTTAATAATTCTCAATGCTATTCAACAATTATTTTATCTTTAATAACAAGGAAGAAAACTAAAAATCTTCAATTATACGGATATTCTGCCACTTTAAGAATCCAAAAGTTTGACAAATACACTGAGTACTCATGCATCATTCAAATATAGTTTCAATATTGTACAGAGTTATTGTGCAAATTTCTAACAGTAGGTAAACTACTAGTTTCCAGTCACCACTGCTTTACTATGTTACGAACTCTAAATACTCTTAATTTTAACACTTATGGTAGCACAGGGTTTGTATTGATTTAATATTTCGCTTCTTGCCTTTATTCCCTCCCATAAACATGCAATTTGATCAAATAATTACTATTAAATTCCTGGTTTCCAGCAAATTTACTTACACATAGTCATATTAAATTATTTATATAAAGATAAAATTATACATGTACCATTAAAGCTTAATTAAAAATAGCGTAATATCAACAATTTAATTAACTCATTAAACTGCAGGTAAATTTGAAAATGAAAATAGCACGATGAAATTGATAATCAAAATTTTTTATTCGCTGGAGATAAAGCACTAGCAAATATTTACTTTCCCAAATTAGAACACAAGGAAATCACACTTTTTTCGAACTTAAAATCGATAGCAAGCAAAATTCTACCATAAGAACTATACACACATCAATAATAAGGCTTACCTTCATTCATAATTACCGCCATAGTCCCACATAACAACAAAAAAGGCTTTCATCTTGTCCCTTAGGAAAGGACAAAGTAGTAGCCATGTCGTGTCTTTTCAGCAACTGCTGGAGCTTTTCATTTCAGACGTTACAAGTCAACTAGCGCCTCACTGAAAGCTCGATATAGAGATTGGCGTGGGCTAAGAGCATACAAGCGTAATAAGGCGATGGATTTTATGGCTCATTTGACGTGTTCACTGAACATTTTTCTGATAGATGAAGGAATATTTCTGGTGACAGCGTGTTCTATATTTCAATCAGTTGAGGTTTAAACTGGATTGTTAATAACGTTTGATTTTATGAAAGAAACATAAGTATATATATTTTTTCAAAGTTGGAGAAAGATTCATTTGTTATCGAAATTTATCAGTGGAACAATCTGATAATTTTATTGGTTATTATCTAAGGAAGTATGATGTGGAAAGAAAACGCAATAGAAAGTTGCAGGCTCTTAATAATTAAATTAAGCAGATTTTAGGTCAAGAGGTAACATTGTTTTAGAAGAGATAAAGCAGTAGATTGCACATATAATACTAGTAATGAATCTTGAGTGGTACTGGACCGTTCGAATAACCACTCCTCGAGCAAGTACTCTTCCATGCATTGAATTATAGAACTAATTCCACATTTTCTGTACTACGAGATTTTACAGAATGCTACTCCAGCTAGTTGGTATTGAAACATCCATAAGGATGATTACAGAAAACTGCAGACCACAAGGACGAAACCAGCGGTTTACCTCTGCATCTATATACCAATACTGTTGCTATAACGTGGCGTCACACTCGCACCGTTCAGTAGACTGTCATTTTTAGGGAGAGTATTTTAATTTGAATATTAACTGTAACAAAATCCTTTCTGAGTCAGTTTCAAGTAAAAGTATCTTTACAGAAACAGGGTTAAAAAAACTTGTAGTCCAAAGCATTTCAGGGAAACCAATATACGGTATAAGTAGATACACCATATAATATGTAGGGTCACAAATGAACCCGTATATATGTATTTCCTGGACATCATCGGTTTACTGTAAGAATGATTAATCTGAATTAATAAGTTCAATAAGCTTTTGGATCAGGTCAGCAGGGTAAACCAGAATCGGTAAGGTCAGCTGCAACTTGCCAGTTCATGTTCAATGAACCCGATCCTAAAACAGTTAAGAGGAATCTGAATCATTCCGATCAATTGAGAGCTGCGAGTTCACGTTCAATGACCTGCCCCAGAAGCAGAAAATCTGTTTATAATCCTGTTAACTGCTTTTCCATCAGGTGAATATGAACTCACGGATTCTAAGAACAGGTCGGGACTTATAAGTTCAACAGGTCAATAGCCAGTTGCCAGTTCACTTGATCCAAAAGTAGTTAAAAGGAATCTGAACCTATAAGTTCAAGAAGTCACTTGTTAGTTGCCGATATTGATACGGATGCTGACCATTCAACTAAATATACCTATGCAATTTCAAACGATATTTTCATGATTTTTGGTCACCCACACACAGTGTCAGTTTCGTTATTTAAATAACCAAGAACTAGAGACGGGCGATACTAAGTAGCTTAAGTTCTTTTGACATGGGCGCGGGAAAGTTGGTGAGTGGTGACGAGATACCAGAAATGCGTGGATGTGGAAGAGGAATGGATATAGAGGGTGGACCAGCAGCAATGCGCACATTTCAGTTGAGGATTTGTCAAATTCAAAAATGTGATTTCAGGGAGAAGGGCAATTTTCTTCGTTGAAGAATACATTTTTAGATTTGGAAGAGGTCATCTCTCCCACATGCTGGAGGACCAACACAAAATGCCTACATAATGGCACAACTTCCTCCATATTCTTCTAAAACACTGGGTTTTTAATTAAATTATATTTTCAGAGTCAAAATAAAAATTTTGATTGATGTTCCTCATTTTCGTTTCTTTAATTTGTTACAACATATATCATTAAACTCACTTCCAAACTACAGACTTTATAAATTCTATATAATTTAGGTTAAACTGAAAATTATATTTGGCTAGCCTGTATTATTATTTGCATACATTCCATTAACGCATGTAAACAATGCTTGTAGGTATTATAGGATTAGGTACCATATTTATTATGATAAAAGTAGGTAATGAAATTGTTTAATCCTACATGTCGCCTCAGTGGGGGGTTTCCATAAAATGCCATTGCATTTTATCGTATTTTTATACTATGTATCATTTATCAGAACGAAAATAGAAACAGACACATTGTGTAATACTTACTATGGAAGATTACTACAATTTTGTTTCATGTGATTGTATTAATTGAAACAAATTTATTACATGAATTTTAAGTAATTTTGGTTTGATGTTTATGATCTTGATTTATCTAAATTTAAACTAATTGGGTGCGACAATTAAAATATAAATTCTTAAAAGTATGTATTACAATTTAATATAATGATAACAACATAGAAGTTTTCCGTTAAAGTGTTCCATAAACAGTGGAATTCAAATTCGAATTCTAATAGCGAATTTGAATCGGTTTATAGACATTAAAATAATAACTTTAATAGTCAGTCTCATTGTTCCTTAATTATGATAATTTTCTATTAGCATTTTTGCGTTTAACATTGTTAAATGTTCAAGCAGTTATTCACAATTTTATGTTTGTAAAACTTAATTTTCTGACTGAATGAAACTGGTCACTACCCATCTCTAACATATTCCCCTAAAGTTGGGAAATCCCATGCGTTGCGCGCATCTGCACCCTTCCATCTTTATCTAAACATCAATTTAAACGTCAGCTGATTAGGTACCTGTACCTTTGGTGTTATTGTACGCAGTCGCATTGTACAGCTGAACTGAAACTATGAAAATATTTACTTATTTTGTATTCTGTAATTTAATGTAAATAATAGAAACATTTCAGACAATTGTCTTTATTAATTATACAGTGTTTCGTCTAGAGTAAATTCTTTTGTGTTGTTTAAAAAGTGATTTACGACATTTTTGTTTAATAATTTCATCAAGTCTCATGGACAAAATCATAAGACAGATTTCTGTGTTAGAAATTATTACGACAGATCAGATACCTAGATTTTCACGATTATAAAATAAACTTGCAATTGTTTCAAAATGTTGAGGTGTACAAGGGCATAGACTAATCATAGTCTATGTCAAGGGTTTCGAAAAAGTACTGCATTACTAAACAATCCCCCCTTTTCATATGAATTTCTAGGAGATTTAGGTATGCGCAACTCACCCAGACTAAGGAAAGTAAGGGTTGTATATCGTCCACAAAATTTTGTGACTTCGCCAAATTTCCGGTTTCCTTCATCACGTCTGTTGAAATGGCTCCCTCTATTAAAATATACTAACAAGCATCATCAATCATATCCCAAAAAGATTCAGGAGCTTGTAAAAAATATGTAGTTGTGTATTTTCACATTCTTGTATTGTTCTTGTTTTCCTATACAAGGATGCCCGAAAGGAAAATAATAATAATAATAATAATAATAAATGGTCTTTATTGCCACAATCAAAGTACAAAATAAACAAAAAAAAAACTAATTGTGGCTGGGCGAAGTTTAGTCTAAGCGACTATTCTACCACTTAACCCAATTACCTAGACAAAATTATCATTTGAGGCACCCGCATCACCGAAAACACACAAAAAAAGCGAGGAAAAGCAAAGGACAAACTGCAAAACTCACACAACTGCCCTAAGTTACAAAAACTAATCATAATCAAACAAAATAAAGAAAGAAACAAAAATATAAACTTATATATATCTGTGTATGGGCATCATGATGTAGGATGTGTAACAAATTCTATATCGCTGCTGACTGACGCTTGAAAAAATATTGCTTAGATTTCAACTTAAATTGCCCTGGCGATAAAATCCTCATGTCAGATGGCAAACTATTAAAAAGCTCCACAGAACTGTAAATAAATGACCTCCGGAATAGTGATGTCTCAAATTTACACCATGGAGAGATTTGCGAAATGTCAAGCATTCAGCCAGATAAACAGGCGTACCCGTAATTAACAATTTATTCACGAATACAGCCAAATGATGCTTTCTTCTATTAGACATATTCAACCAGAACAACTGAGCAAACTTAGCAGATATGTGATCAAATTTCCTTAAACCAAAAATGAAGCGACAGCAAGCGTTCTGAAGACACTGATGAATACGCCTGGAATCCAGCGAATCAAGGCAAGGCCCATAAACAAAATCTCCATAATTGAAGTGCGATAGAACTAAAGACTCGCAGAGATGTTTTTTCAATTTTGTGTTAATAATGTCTTTATTGACATATAGTAATTTCAACGATATAAATGCTTTCTGAATTAACTTATTAATATGAGGTGTAAACCTAAGATTCTCATCAATGATGAAACCCAAATCCTTAGCACAATCAACATGAGGCAATACTCCCGAGTTCAATGAGACTGTAAAATTTTGTTTAAGTGAATCAATTTTATTTCTATTACCAAAGAGGATAACTTGAGATTTATCTGAATTCAACTTTAAATTATGAACCTTGGACAGTTGGCGCAATTTTTTTAAATCAGAATTTATTGTACTTAACATATACTGATGATCGGAAGGATGAAATGTATACATATAATAACTGTGTGTCATCCGCATACGCCTGTACATGGCAGTTTCTTCCAAGAGAATTTATGATGTCGGCAGTATATATAATAAACAGCAGAGGGCCCAAAATAGAACCCTGAGGAACTCCTGAATTTAACGTTACAGAGCTAGACAAAACATTATTGAATTTAACTATATGTTGACGGTTACTCGAATAAGAAGAAATTAGATCAAGGGCAGGTGATTCAAAGCCGTAATATTTAAGTTTGGCCAGAAGTACATCATGATTGATGGTATCAAAGGCCTTTGAATAATCCAGTAGTATTAAGGCAGAAATCATACCATCATCACGCGCACATATAATTTTATTCAGAATATCCGCAATCGCAGCACTAGTACTAAAACCTTTTCTAAAGCCGGACTGGTAAACCGGAAGTATATCATTTCTTGAGACATAATTGTTAATTTGCTTAAAAATTATCTTTTCAAAAATTTTTGACATCGTAGGCAGAATACTTATCGGTCTAAGATCAGCCAGCGAAGTGGGACTCGATTTTTTAGCCAAAGGATTCACAACAGCCTGTTTCCAAGATTCTGGGAAATAGTTATTCATTATACAGCAGTTGATGATATGCGTGATGTACTTACTAATAAAAGGACTACAGTATTTAAGCATTATGCCCGAAATATTGTCTATACCAGCAGATGTTAATTTTAAATTATTAATGAGCTCTGTCACCTCCTCAAGAGTTGTGAGTTGAAAAGAAAAACTCAGATCCGCACCAAACATTTTGTCATCATAAAAAGCAATTGCCTCTAGACTGTTAAAAACACCATCCCGCACAGCGGCTGCAAAGAAATTATTCATTTCTTCGGAGTCAGCCAAAGTAGCAGGTATAGTATTTACTTTTTGACTCCTTACGTTCAGTGATTTCAGCGCAGCCCACAATCTACGATTGTCACTCGCCCGATGAGATAAATGATTAATATAGGCTCGTTTTTCGTTTTTTATGGCTTGGACCGTAGAGTTTCTAAGTTGTTTATAACAATTCCAATCATTTATATTGTTTGTTCGCTTATATTTTAACAAAGCCTTGTTTCTCTCGCGCTGCAAAAGTCGAATACTATCAGTATACCAGGGCGATCTGGGTTTCGTTACTCTGACATTTCGCAAAGGTGCATGGCAATCAAACAAACTTATTAACAAAGAATTGAACATATTAATTTTATTATCAATATTCGTTTCTCTAATTATGGAAAACCAATCAGAAGTCTCCAGGTCTGTGACGAACGAATTATAATCAAAATATTTATATTCCCTATATGTAATAAATTTTGGTGCAAGTTTTGTAGAATTTATTTTAAGTTCACAGAAAACAAGTTGATGATCTGATATTAAATCGGCATTAACAACGCCCGAGGTACTAACAATACTCGACTGGTTAACAAAAATTGGATCCAACAAAGTCACAGTGCCAGGTGAAATTCTAGTGGGCTCCACAATAAGCTGTTCAAAACCATAAGCAGTAAAACATTTCTCAAGAGGATTGTTAGAATTAAAAAGATTAATATTAAAATCACCTAAACATAAGAAAAGATCTGTAGAAGGAAGAATATATGTGATAATCTGATCAAGCGTCTCGATAAAAGCAGGACAACTAGAATTAGGGGGACGATAAAAGATTCCAATAGTAATTATCGTTCTACTTATAGTGAATTTCATAACCAAATATTCAAATGATGATTCTATTGGGAAATCAAACGATAGTATCTGAGTATTGTAACTGCTCCTCACATAAGCCCCAACACCCCCACCCCTACCTCGGCGATCACTTCTGAAAAAAGTATAGTCAGGAATGCTTATAACATCAGTCGACATATTTAATGAAAGCCAAGTTTCAGTCACAGCAGCGATATCAAAAGAGAAAGACTCAATTAAATCAGAAAAATCCTTAAAATTAGACATCAGCGATCTAACATTTAAATGAGATATCGTAAACGGTTTCATGACACAAACAACAGACCTCCACCAGAACACAAACCGAAATTCAAAAAAGGGATAATAATACTTAAAAAACAAGAGATATTAGTTAAGTTCTTCAAATAAACTGTAACAAAAATTCCTGGAACACTAGTGCACATCCTATGGTGTTCAATAGGTAGGTATAACAAATTTTTAGAACCCAAAACGTGGACACCCTGAATTATACATATAAATTTATATACAGCACATGTGGGGTATTAAGTGTCTTAGAAATTATGCTACATAATATGATACATACACATGACCGTGATGAGAAGCATATTTTTTTCCAATGCAAAAAACGGCTCTAAACACCACCAAGTAAAAGTTTTCATTAAGGCAACAGAAAAGAAGCATTCTTTGGACATGCATTTCAATATTCAATATTTGTGGGCAGTGAAAAATAAAGTTACAATTGACCATATTGTCAACATGGTGTGGGCAGTATAAATGCCTTCGTGGGGCATTGATTATACAAGTCCCAGTGGTAGTTTCCCGTAGTTTCTGTAAAGAAAGTATAACCACAACAATGAATGAAAAAAAAATAAACACAACAAGTGGTGTACCCTTAGAACGCCATAGCTCTGTTCACGGGCAATTGGTCTCTCACATCCGCTATAGCTCTTTTCAATCTATCTCCGCGGTCCTTTAGATGAGTTCCATGCAATTTTTCTTTTACTAAAATAAGCGTTAAGAATCTGTTTCAAAACAAAAGACAGTTTTTGTATAATACAGATATTTTCAGAGTTATAGCGCAATCCGCATTTCGACTTCCAGCTATCCTTCTTTTCTGGTCTCCCAACTCCTTTCATTGGAATTCCTGTGTTATATTGATTTCTTCCATATTTCTTTAATACGAGTATAATAGCATTCATTACACTGTTATTCCCGAAAATCGATCGATCCCCTGCGTCCCGTCGCCTGGAAAATATTTTTCATCATCACAAGGTCCTCAGTTCGAAGACTGGTTAGACGCGTACCTCCATCCTTTCCTATCCTCAGCTAACCTACGCAATTCCATAAAAGCAGAACATCCTACGTCCCCAACTATTTGAGAGCAGTAGTCTAATCTGGGCCTACCCCTAATACTTCTTTTTATTCCTATCTCCGACTCTAGTATGCCGCGAACTATTCCTTCGTGTCTCAGAAGGTGTCCTACCATCCTATCTCTCCTATTCTACATATGACTTTAAGTGCCGGTTGTTGGAACGCGGATCAAAATGTAACGCGATGCTACACTTAATTCTACTTTCGTTGCTATGATACAACCAATCACGAAGTACCTTAGCAACGAAAGCCGAATTAAATGTAGCCTCGCGTTACATTTTGATCCAAGTTCTAACAACCGGCCCTTAGAATCTCTTCGGAGTTTCTATACATTAACCGTTCTCGATCATAACAGTTGTTTCTTTTTGTTAAACGCAACTCGACCCTGCGCTATTCTTTGTTTTATATCATTACTGCTGCTCCTACCATCTCAAGCTATTTTACTTCCTAATATAGCAGAAATCCGCGACTTCTTCCATTTTCTGTTTGTATTTTAGTTTTAGTCCTATTTTCACGTCCCCTACACACCAAAATTTTGGATTTTTGATTTTCATGCAGTAGCCCTTCCTCAAAACTGCTTCAATTTCGTTTAGAGCCCTTCCTAATTCTTCCTTGCTGGATGCTAATACTGCCATATCATTCCCGAATCTGAGCATGTTAATAGTTTGGCCATTTATATTAATCCCTGGGACTGTTCTGTTCTTAACAATATTAATCGCATCGTCGATAAATAAGTTGAAAATTAGAGGTGACAACGCACATCCCTGTCTCACTCCCTTCCGGATTTTTGACGCGTGCGAAGTTAAACTGATCGTTCTAAAATTTTACCACTTATCCGCGCCTTTCGATTTTGGTAAAGCGACTATGATGTTCCCTTTGTAATCGTCTGGAATCTCACTTGTCTCATATACAGCTAACTAGTTTAAATAAACGCTCTGTTACGTCTTAACCTCCACAATTTAAAGTTTCTGCCTGCAATCCGTCTACACCTGGTACTTTAGTATTTTTTAAACTTTCTAATGCTAACTCAACCTCTCCCTTGAATATCCCCCTCTACACTGATTTCATCTTCTAATATATTTCCTAGATTCCCAAATACTCCTCTTGTTTCCGAGTCTTTGAAAATTTCTTGTTTTTGTTTCGTCATACTTAATGTTTAGCAGTTGTTAACTGTTTGTTACTGGGCATATCCTGAATATTATGTCTATTTTGCCACATCTAATATACAGCTATTCGCTTAACTCTATTTTTGTGGTTTTAAGGTTCAAAGGCCCCTATATTAACTAATGTTTACCTCTGTATGTTCTTTAACAACATCCATAAAGTAGCATCATTTAAACGTTCAGGATGTTACAGAGATGTAGATGCAGTATAGATACACAAAACACTCTTCCTTTTCTCGTAGATTTTTTCTAAAGAATAAATTTTATTATAGGTTTATTTTGAGCTGTTAATTGGAAATCCGTTTTTGTACTACATAAAAAATTGATTCGGAACGAACCTGTTTAGGATCTATTTATTCTTCAGTAGTACTCCTGAGTTATATTTCAGAACACATTGAGACAGCTAAATTTAAATGGAAAACCTATCGATGAAGTTAAAATGTAATTGACATTTCTTGGAAAGAACTGCAGAGATCTGTCCTATTACGGAAATCTGTAACTCTGGAGAATTGATCAAGTGCTTTCCAGTCTTTACTGCCTCCGAGCGGGAGTTTTCCGAACTACTTTTCCAAATAATCAACCCCTATCCACTCACTGAAATGTTTCAGTCGAGCACGCGACAGCGAATGTTAGGGATGGATTTTCAGTGTGCGCTCCTGTTCGTTTTCGCGACGACTTTACTCGGGTGCGTTTCAGCACGGGCGGTATGTATTTTAAATAATTACCCCTTTAATAACACCATTTGTATAATCTACTCTATTTTATATGCTACACAAGAACGGCTTGATTACTCGCAGGCTTGAATAATAAACAGACAATTTGTAATTTATCTTTTCTGAAATATATCCACGTATTATGATGATTTCGCTTAATACGAGCGGAAGAAGGATTGCGGGGCTGGAAAGGGTGGGATTTAGAACGATAATAATTAGGTGATAAATTACACTTCGCTCGCTACTTTCCGTTATATAAACTGTTTTCTGGTTTTGGGGGAAACAGTGCTGAAATGGCCAATGCATAACAATGAAATTCTCGGTAATTTGATACTATTTTATGAGGTTTACGAAACAGTTTAGTAATGTTATACTCGTAGATAACCATATACCATGAGTTTATTTATTTTTACATCCATAATTTTAGGATGATAAAGAGTACCAAAAACATTTCTTTCGAAAATACAAGGAGTCAAATTTGAATTGTTTTTTCTCGTTCTTCCCCCATAATTTGAATTGCTTATCTGATCAAGTTTAAATTTCGAATAGAAACACTTCTTATGATCTTACATAGTAAGTGCCCTTTTAAAGTGCTCTTTTATTTACGAACTTATTTTATTTTTACATTTTCAAAATAGCTATATCGAGCGATTAATTGGTGAATTTGGAAACCTTTTCTGTTTTTCAAATAAAAAATAATTACGTAACCCTTTATTACAAAACACACGATGAAGAAAATCATCAATACTGCTAGTATTCTCCTGTTGCAACAACTCTTGTTGGGTGCGCAAGAACATCCAGGTAGTTCCTCAAAGTAAATTGATGGGGTAAGATTCGGTGACTTTGGAGACCACGCTTTTGCTCTTCGTGAACTTAGCCGATGGTTTTTAGAAGAGCATCTTATCATGATGGAACACGAAATGTTTAATAAAGCGTACAGTTTTGCTACCACTGGTGTCTCATTACTTGGAAGGGAAGCTGAAATGAATATATTACAGTATTACAAAGCATATCATCAGATATATGTATATTAAGGATATTACATCATGTATCTTCATTAAGCTATCACTCAAGCATGTACCTTATGTACCTATGCAGCTACAACACAAAAGCGGTTGCCGATATGCATATAAATATTTCGAAAGATATTCTGCGCATACCGCTGGAGTGAGATTGCTCTATCCAGCTATAATTTTAATTTGTAAAGCAAAACTCACGGTTTAGTAGCAAGAGTTTCCTCACAAGAGTTGAGACTTATAGCTTGATAACTTCAAATTAAACAAGCGTTTCAGATCCGAAGGAGAGCTATGAAAGTAAATAAATAAAAATGTAGGGAGACATTGAAATAAAAAATGTTACTTTCCATATTTTAGTTTAGTTTTAGATTAGTTTTTTTTATATCAGTATCACCAATTTATTGTATTGTTGATCATTTCCACATTTGTAATATTGTGAACGAAATGATATTATATCTTTGTTAATATTTTAATTTTGTCCCTCTGAAAGGCAGTCTGAAAACATGGAAGCACTGTGAAGTTTTCCTTAAATAAAACGGAGAGAAAAACGTTCTTTCCTCATTCATCAATTATATAACTATTAAGGCCTCCTCGAGGAATACTAAAGAAAGCGCTTCATCGAATTAAGGAATTAGAAGTTTAACTTGTGATTCTTATCAAATAAATCATTGGAATAGTAAAGGTCCAGAAATTCTACAAAACTTCCTAATTTATTAGGATCTTTCTTGGAAAAGAGAAATGCCTAACTCTGAAGTTCAGATTTCTGAACAATTTAGATAGGTATTCTAGATATTGTGTTGTTCTAATTGAGGTATACCGAGTGACAAACTTCTATGTGTACATGGGGAAACAACATGGGTAATTACATTTTTGGGGATTCCTGCTCCCCATGTATAGTTACAATGGTGGTAAAGGTAGCAATCGAAAGATTATTTTTTTCTGGATATGGGGATACCAAAACTGGTTAGAATTAGGAGTAAAAAAGCCTCTAAACTTCGAAGGCGTTATTAATACCAGTCAATATTACCATTTCTGATAGACTTAAGTGCCGGGGAATTTTACGCTAGCACAAAGCGGTTCATCAAAAAAGACTCGAGCTTTAAAAATTTACAAAACAATATGTCATACATAAACTGCGACGTATTAGTATATTCTTTAACTTTAGGGTTATGAAAACGATTAAGGTGGCAAGGAGTTCTAAAATTTATGGTAGTTCAGTATTCTACCATGAAAATGGCCTTTGATCGATTTATTTTATACTGCGAATGTTATTGTCAATAATTGAAACGATCCAATGCTATTCGTATTGTAAATCAACACCACATTGATTTGTTCTTATTTACGATACTATATATTGAATTCTTACTAATAACCAGTGTTGCCAGACAACTGAAAAATAAATCACCAGATATCGCTCTTAAAAATCACCAGTTACCGATTAAAAATCATCAGATTTTTGAAAGTCCCCCCGACACTAGGCACTATGGTTAGGGAACAAAAAAGTACTGTGTTCAGTACTAACATCTGAAGAAGCCACTGATGTGTAGGCGAAACAATTGTCATAATTAATTAATAAATTTACGAAAACCTAGACAATTTTGTCTCATTTAAATTAGTGATCATGGATTTTGGTCAAGTAAAGGCAGATAACTATCAAATAGTAAAATAAATCTTTATTCTTTTCAATAAACGATCATAAACTCCTGCAATGAAACCAATGGAACCGCCTAATTACTTTACAGTAACAGCGTAACAGCCTAACCCCTAACAGCTGACAGCAGTGTTGTTCCTAGCATTATTTTAATTGTGCTGGTGGCGACAATGAGATTGTGCCATTTGACCACCAATTGTGCCACTGCTAGGAAATGGCGGCAATTTTAAACGCAAAAGACTTTTAAATAAAAGGAAATATTATTTCCAAAACAAATCTTTTTACAAAACTCGATATTACTTATATCTAATTTGCAAGGAACCAAATATCACATAAATCCGAGTAAGAAATACTGCAATATATATGAGGAAATAATGAACGACGGACATGGAACACGTAAACGCCAAATTACAGACACGTTTTATACCGGTTACGGTATAAAACGGAATTTCCCTTCTATTATTTTTGTCAAGCGATCTAATACGCTTTGATTACCTTCGCTTCGTCAAATTGTGCCAGTTTCGTTAGAGGGGTGCCAGTGTGCAAAATGATCATCAATTGTGCCACTTTCGGAGGTTTTCTCGAAAAACTCAAATAGGAGTAGGGGTTGATTTCCCTCTCATCCAAAAGCCCCTTTGAAACCTGACAACTTTTGTCTGAAAGTTATCCCTCTAAAGCAAGTCACTCTTGAGGGATTGCTTAATTTAAACAAAAACTGCTAAAATTGCCCAAAACGATCAAAAAAGAGTTGGCTGGTGTCATTGAGCTGTCATTTTATGTTTGGAGTTCTTTGCGCTGAGTGAGAATTTCTGTTAGATTTTCTGGTTGTTGTTTTTGTTTTTGTTCTTGTTCCTGTTGCTTTCGTTTTCGTTTTCGTCCAACTAATAGGCAAGATATAATGCGGCGGATAGTGGAAGCATGCAGGAGCATTTCTGAAGAAGAACTTCGTCGCGTTCACGTTTCTTTTGAAAACAGACTACAGAAGTGTTTGGGCAACAATTTGAATTTCTTCTGTGACCCTTTAAGTTTGCTTCGTTAGCAACGCTGTCTATACAAACATAAAATGACAGCTCAATGACACCATCCAACTCTATTTTTGATCGTTTTGGGCTATTTCACAAGCTTTTTTATAAATTAAGCAATCCCTCAAGAGTGACTCGTTTTAGAGAGATAACTTTCAGACAAAAGTTGTTAGGTTTGAAAGGGTGTTTTGGATGAAATGGAAATCAACCCCTACTGCTATTTCAATTTTCCTAGAAAACCTCCTCCGAATGGTCCTTAATTTTAGCTGTGTGGGGATGATACTAATTTTGGCAAAATAACATTTTGTAATACATGATACGAAAGGCAAACTCTTGTACAATCATAAGCTAGGTTTGCTTTTGTTCTTAATCGCTAGGGTTGTTCACAAAAAATTGTTTGCAACCCTCAAATTTTTTCGTAAGTTGGCAGCCATTTTGACGGTTGGAATTATTGAAGAAATGTTTAGATAAAAAATGTTGCTTCTTCTAATTCCTTTTTAATAATGTATCGCACAACCCCCCTCCTATTTGAAATTCTTGAGAAACAACCCCCACCTATTATCCAGGAAGGGGTGACTCCGAGAAAAATGAAAACATTTTCATTAAATTTTTTATGGGCAAGTCCGTAGCTCCGACACTTTCCCCGGAAAAGATATTGTACGGGTGGTCTGAATCACCCTGTACAGCTCAAAAAATAAAGCCCTAGTCTTTGTCAAAATTGGAGTGGCGATTAAGAATTATTAACATAATAAGAATTCCCAACCATTTTTCTTTAACACAAAATAACATAAAAATACAAAAATCTTAAAATTTTCCTGAAGTACGTAAATTTTACTTCTTCTTATTAACTACTGAAGTTATTTCGTCTGATGTAACAACCAGAAAGTGTTAGTGTAATACTAATAATAACATTAATAATAATGATAAATGTATTTACGTAATACAAATTACAAAATTAAGTTTAAATAAAGTATATTTCGTACAAACATACTAAAATAGTGGAATATGAAAAATAAAAATTAAAAAATCTATACAATACATAATTTACAATATTGATCCAATATTGCAATTACCTAAACTTACTGTCAGAACCCAAGAAACCCATCTCTGATACACCGTTATTATAACTTTTCAATATTTTTTAGATTTGTTAACTGAATTAGTTCATCTGTCGGCACAGCTCTGTAGCATCTTCATTACACAAAATAACCCATATAAACCACATATTGTTAAATGATCTACACATTAGTACAGAATTAGAGCTCAGTACAGTGTCAAAAGTGAAGACAGTCAATTTATAGTCTAGTAGGCCGTGAACTGTAAACGAGTTAACAACTTAGTTTGATATTTAGACAGTAAAAGATCAGAATGAAATATGACGTCCATAATGAAAATCAAGAATAAGTGTAACAATATTCCTGTATTTCCGAAATGGCGAAGGCGCCGGAAGTTCCATTTTAAAAATTAATTTACCAAAGCGAAATTTGATGAAAGTGCTTCCTTTCACTTCAACTGTAGAATTTATAATTCAATACATCTCAGACACGCTCAGGTTTATAGAAAATTAGTACAGAGGATATTCGGCAGATGCAAATTAAATTGCCCTATTCAGATAGCGTAAATAATAATTGTGTTGAGGCACATACGCATAAGGTGGCTGAAAAGTATACTTACAACATTTGTATACGAGGGTGTATAGGTATATTTTCGGCCTATTATGGAAGTAATGTACGTATCTATTTCATTATTAAACATATTCTTCTTTTAATGTAACCCATCTCATCAAAAGTCACCTGGGATGTAGTGGGAATTAGTTAGGTAACACACAACGTAGGTAAAAGACGATCACGTGACCACTTCGATAGGTTTTGAGGGAAATTCTTAATTAGGTTAATTAATAAGCGCTGAGCAGATAGTTATACAGGTAGAAACTTACAGGGGTGGGGGTAGGAGTAGCAGTATCTTTCTATTCGCTTTTGATACAGCTACCTAGATATTTTTGTACCTACATAATGATATTTCCATACTCCAATTTCTCAATTTTGGCCGACATATTCCTTTTCAAATTTTATCATATAGAAACTGCATACCCTAAATAAATATCACTACCTCCTCGTAGGATGGATCAGTCACAACTGTATTTTTGGCGTGGTTTCTATACATTGTTGAAACCTGGGTTTTATATCCACCTACGATAAAAATTAGCATTATAAATTGAAAGGAACTCGTTTAAAGTTATGTAGGTATCTTTTGTATTTTGCATTTTTAAATTTGAATTTAAAGACGCCTGTCGTTAAGCTTCGGGCTTTTGTGGTTTGAAGGGTAGCGCTTTACTATTTAGAATACGAAATCGAGAAATTTCCAGAATAGTACGGAATAGAATCCCGTGAATAATACTGATAGGAGAAGGGATCTAAACAAAGGTTTGAAGGAATTTTGCAATAGATCTGAAATGCGAGAACTGGGATACCCTAGTCAATAAAACTTCCATCCCCTTGGAAAAGCGTAAGGGAAATGAACGAAAACTTTTTCACGAGTTTAGAATATTCATGTTTGTGTCAATATAAATGTTTATATCTGTTGATAAAAATAGGGGTAAATATGTAATATGTTTTAAGAGAAATATGAGAAGTATACAGTCCTCTTTTACCTCTTTAACATAACTACATAACATATATATTAAAGATGTAAATCTGTATTGCACGTTGTGAAAATTGTAATGATAAGAGGAAATTACCATCTGGAACCCTCTGAACCACACTATTACATTTTCAAATGATAAAATACATAATTAATATGTTAAAATAAATGAAGGCTTCATTAATTTCTCAGCAAACGATTTGTTTATGAATCACAAACGAGTATACATTTAAGGGAAGTCTTTAATTGGAAAAGGTTTCAACACCAATAAATTATTTCAAGATACATATGTACAGGATGATTGTTTTATCAGGGGGAATGCGTTTTTCTCGTAAACGAGTAAAGGAAATTACATTCTGTAAAAAGTAGTATACAGGGTGGTCACTTTTACAATGTACACCATTGGAATCTTCTAAACCCGAAGAGATTCAGAGTTGGTCAAATGGTGAGAAAGTTGCACATTTTCATGCTCTTTAAGGATCTGAAAAGAAATTCTGGATAGCTCTCGTTGTTCCTGAAATATCCTGAAAAAATTGAAATATTGCGTTTTCTTATTTCTCCCATATATTATTTATTACTCAAGCGAATGTGATGACCTTTGGCAGGTTTACATAAGTGGGTATGGGCTTTCCACTGGATGTTTCAAAATTTGTCTAAGCCTACTACATCTTCAAGTTTTCATGGTCAACTTTTGAATTTCTTATGGGCGCCATATTGGATTTTCATAAGGTTGGATAGAGAAAAAAAATACAATTTCAACAATGTATCGCACATGGGTCATCTAACTTTCTGGAACACTAATTTCACTCCTTATCTACAAAATCTAGTTGCCATGATTATGAAAACTCGAAGATGTAGTAGGCTTAGACAAATTTTGAAACATCCAGTGGATAGCCCATACCTACTTATGTAAACCCGCCGAAGGGCATTACATTTGCTCAAGTAATAAATAATATATGGAAGAAATAAGAAAATGCAATGCTTCAATTCTTTTCAGGATATTTCAGGAACAACGAGAGCTATCCAGAATTTCTTTTCAGATCCTTAAAGGGCATGGAAAATGTGCACGTTTTCTGTAATTTGACCAACTCTGAATCTCTTCTGGTTTAGAAGACTCCAAAGGTGTACATTGTAAAAGTGACCACCCTGTATACCTACTGCCTGTCGCTCAAAATTAGTATACAAATAATGATGCATAAACACGGCGCTAGATGTCGCGGCCCTTCAAACATTTTTCTCCAGCAAATATACCTCTTTTATTACATCACTTGATAGGTTGTCTAGTTTTGATTATGTTTGTCTAAATTAAATTATTTTTCCCACAACCGCCCAAGAAAGAGACACGTTGCATACAACTAAGTAGGCGCGAAAGTTGACAATTGCGTCCACCCGTGTGCTACACTTACACAGTCATTAAAAATAAAGTAACTGTTTTGTGAACAAATTTGGCTTTCTTAAGGACTCGTGGAAAAAATAGTGTACATGGAAAGGTGTATTTCATATACACCGTGTGATTCCACACTCGTACGAAATTTGGCGTTTTCAAAGTTCGTTAGGTAGTATACTATTAGAAATCTGTTATTTAAAAAGTTATGATCTAATTTACATACAGGGTGTCCCAGAACAACGGGGCAATATTTCTGGAGCATATAGTTTGGGTCAAAATAACACTTAAATTATGAATAATTTTTTTTCTAGGACGTACCCCTTCGAAGCTATTCGCCCTTAAAGGTCAAGTCCTGAAGAAGGTTTTTTGCTGGTAACTTTCAAACTACAGTATCGAATGTTATAAAATTTGGACTCTAGACATAGTAAGCAAGTATCTGTGATCGAGTGACATGACATCTTCCTTATCTTGTCTAGGAAGCCGGGGGTCGAACACCCCTAATGCTCTTCACCTCTTAACTTTTACGTTGATACTTTTAACGAATTTGAAATGGCATTTTTACATTCCCCAAACAATTTTCTCAAAAAAGGTACTCTTTTTTGAAACCGTTATAACGGCCCGTTCCCGAGAAAAAATGCATACCTACAAAGAAATGATTTATCATTTTTACTACACAAAAATGTGTGTGTCTACAAGGTGCTCACTTCGAAAATTCATTGTAGCCGCTATTATCTCGGCTATTATGTTTTCAAAACCGATTGTTCCTATATTTTCATTTCATTTTCATTTTCTCACATGCTTCATGAAGCAGTTAATATTTCATAGCCTGGCTTGTTATAGTTAGAACTAGCGGCCCGCTCCGGCTTCGCACGGGTATAAAATATATAGCCTATGTCACTCACTGAAAAAATGATTAAAATCGATCCAGTAGTTTTGATTTGGATAAGGATTAATGCTGTATTGGTTAAAATCGCTTCGAAAATTAGCCATTATTTGTCGTAAAAAGTAAATGACAAAAAAATGTTATTGTGGGATATCCATAAGAGATAGACATATACCATCGCGGAGTTTTCTGTAGACCTTTTCAATGTGTACAATACTTAGTACATTATTTTGATAAATCTCGTAGGGTTCAGCCTGCGTTTGCAATGTAAGCGGAAAAAATGTAATTATTTACGACATCACATTAGAAACCTCAAAAATAAAAGTATTTCTCCACTATTTAATGGATGTTATTATACATATAAACCTTCCTCTTCAATCACTCTATCTATTAAAAAAAACCGCATCAAAATCCGTTGCGTAGTTTTAAAGATTTAAGCATACATAGGGATATAGGGACAGAGAAAGCGACTTTGTTTTATACGATGTAGTGATGTAGTGATGATAAACCATGTCTTTGTATATTATTTTTTCTCGGAAACGGGCCGTTTTAACGGTTTCAAAAAAGAGTACCTTTTTTTGAGACAATAATAAATTGTTTAAGGGATTTAAAAATGTCATTGCAAATTCGCTAAAAGCATCAACTTAACAGTTAAGGGGTGAAAATCATTAGGAGTGTTCCTAGAAAAGATACGGAAGATGTCATGCCACTCGATCACAGATACTTTCTTACTGTGTCTACAGTCCAAATTTTATAACATTCGATACAGTAGTTTGAAAGTTACCAGCAAAAAACCTTCTTCAGGACTTGACCTAAAAGGGCGAATAGCTTCGAAGGGGTGCGTCCTAGAAAATGAATTATACATGCTTTAAGTGTTATTTTGACCCAAAATATATGGTCCAGAAATATTGTCCCGTTGTTCTGGGACAGCCTGTATATACTTTCCCGAGATTACTTTTATCTAGGTTATTTTGAAATATATATTTTAATTTCGAGTTTTTGGAAAATTACTCTGAAAAGTTATGATCTACTTTAAATTATTTCGAGAGTATTTTCAGGTTCTTGCGCTACAAAATGCATCTACATATTTTGTTAGAAATTTACGTAACTTGATAGATCTCTATAAATGACCTATGTAAAAGGAGGTAGATTTCCAATGCCTTACTTCGCCTTAATACAGTGTGTCCACGGATGGACTTCACTATACTTCAGGAAATAATATCTAGGAGAAGTTGCCGCTGAATTAAAAAACTAAAAATATTATACCTAGTGCATTACTTAGAAATTTTCAAACGCCATAAATTCATTTTTCCAAATGGAACCATACAATTTGTATTTGTTTTCCTTGTCGAATATGTAAATTATATGGTTTCAGCTAAAAAGGTGAAGAGATATCTGAGGCACAAACAAACAAACAAACAAACAAACAAACAAACAAACAAACAAACAAACAAACAAACAAACAAACAAACAAACAAACAAACAAACAAACAAACAAACAAACAAACAAACAAACAAACAAACAAACAAACAAACAAACAAACAAACAAACAAACAAACAAACAAACAAACAAACAAACAAACAAACAAACAAACAAACAAACAAACAAACAAACAAACAAACAAACAAACAAGATCCGAATCAAGTGAACCGTCCACAATCTTGTCCAAAAGAGCACGTCTATCAAAACGTGTCTGTCATCCAAAAAGAGCAGGCCACGGCATTTCAGATTGACTTTATAACCTGCATATAACAAACGCCTGTTAAACCTAAATTAAGTCTGTTCAAAAATTTATTTGGTGATTTTTCAATTCTATTAAAGTATTTGGGAATAGACAGGGTTCCAAGCAACACTAGCATATTCTAGGTTTCTTCTTACTAAAGAATGGTATAAAAGGATTAGTGAAGAATGACTTTCAAAACTGGAAGCTGTTCTGAAAATGAAACCAAAGTTTCCCAGGGATTTATGGATAATAATGTCCTCAATATGCGGTTCGAAGCTTAGATAGAAAAGAGTGAAGGTCCCCGATGGGAACCCTGGGGAGCTCCAGAAATTACATTAAAAACACTTGATTTAGAATTATTGATCATTACGTGTTGGGTCCTGTTTTCTATGTAAGAGAGTAAATCGCCGTTTAATAAGAAATTCTCAAGTTTCGTGATTGATGTCCGATGATGGCGGTATCTTATCGAAATCTTTTGCATTGGCGTAGCATTAAAAGAATTGTTAGTCCTCTGACACTATCTCACAAAATATTTGGTTTAACTTAAAAACGAACCCTGTTAATTGAAGTAAACACGTAAAGGCACGTTATGAATGTTTCATTGCCCGCATAGCTATGGTATTCAGTGATATCCCTAGTACAAAACTATCTAGATTTGGTTTTGGGTGCATTTTCCCGAGGAGTACAAGTCCGAACTGTCCAGCATCAGAAACTATATGATTTATGTAAACATATTATGTATTTATATTTGGTGAAGCAACAGAAAACAAACGTAGAACTAAATAAGTAGTCTTCATATTCATCGAAAATATAAACCTACCTCCCATTTTTCGCAGAGACGTGCAGTCTCTATTTTTGTATGCCAGCATCAATATCTATCGGCTGTGTCTAGAACAAACAAGACAATTACTTTTAGGTATTTTTAGAAAAACAAGGAACGCCCACATAGCTCTCTGTTTTCGAAGTTAAATGGCAGACCTTAGCGATTCCTGTTATTATTTATTGCGCTTGTTGGAAATATGTGCCCTTGCTACTGTCAGGTTAGTGTCATTATTTCTAGGAAAAAGAGATTAATAGCACCTAGATTTGGGAGTATTTTCTATAAAATTGAATTCATTCTCTTATTTCGGCATTGTAATATCAGAATTACATATCCCAACTTTACGGTTCAAACTAAAAATGCTGTCTTAAAAAGCAACATGTTGGTAGGCAACAATACTTAGCGTACTACCAAAATAACAATTTATTACAGTACTTTGACCGGTTTCAAGTGCTAAAACTTTCTATAAATGCAGTACAGGACGCTGTATTTGAATTTTTACAGTTTCTACCCTACTACCCTGACTTAGCTCAGAGTGGTTTCTTATTTATTCATGAGAGTCTTGAGTGGACATTATTTAAGAACATTGACGCTGTTATGGCAGTAGTGCAGGAATTCTTCTGCAATCAAAACTTTGAGTTTTCAAGAAATTTGTTGTTTTAAGGACAATAAAGAGTGTACAACCCCCGCTTTAATGAATACAACGTCTCACACACAACTTGTGTTGTAAACCTTTTGTCATAAAATGTTACCAAACAACTGTTTGTTTCTTTACAGTTGTTCGTCAGTACATAGTACATGAGCGACAGATTGTCGTGGGCATCTAACATTTAGCGTGAACCCCGATCATTACCCGTCACAACAATAATAACATCTTTAATTCTCGCATAAATGGTGATAAATGGTGTCAACGCGTTTAAGTTCGCCACCCGTAAGAATCTGCGCCTAATGCCGTACTTTAAATTTCTAAATTGCCATAGATAAATCAGAAAGTTTTCAACTTCAGCAAGTCGTTGTGAAATAGGTACGTCCAAAACTTTAAACATGAAACTGACAAACTACAACGTCTTTGTACCGAAATAATTTATAATATTGGTAAAAGATAAAAGCAACTATGCCATCTTCTCGAAGTGAAGTTTTTATTAGATTCTAGCACCTACAGTAGGTGCTGTTTTTATGAAGACAATAAATGTTAACTTTTGGTGGAGGTGCCAGGGAATAATTATATATGCAAGTTGTGAATTTGAGAATCATAGAAAGCTAGACAGCTTTCCTCGTCTGAGTAAGTAGAAATTCCGTACAGGACAATTTTGCAAATGCTTGTTTTTGTTTCTAAAATTAAAATATTCTTGCGGCGTTTTTTCCTTTCTACGTTTTTAATACCACAACGCTTTGGAGATGCAAGATATCCTTTTATGCGCTACGTGTTTGCGCAACACGTTACTGATACGCATACCTTACCATTTTTTATTTCTCCCCTGGGACCGAGTAGCTCATTAGAAGTAAATCACTGCATAAAAGAACCCGTATTTTTAAAAATCCGGAGCAGCAAATTACTGTTAATGACTACCTTGCTTAAACATCCCTTACCTTCGTACGTCCCTTGTTTAATGTCTGATCCTTCTTTCAATAAATTAAAATGTCAGCAGGTGTTATGAGCTAAATCAGTGCACGCAAACGAACCATTTAAGTCTGCTATCCTCTTTGTTTGTCGCACAGGAAAAGTTTTCGGGTTCGCAAGCAAGCGAGAAAAATTAAAACACAAGGGGACGTGGAAAGGGATGAAAGAAAAAGTTTTTAAATACTCCTGGCAACTCCGGGCTCGGTTCAGCTCCCGTAGCTCCTGGGAAAAGGCTGTGAATAAAATTCAGAAACGCTTAGAAAGCGAGTTTTATTATCTATTATCTCCCAGATCACCGCGGCACGGGGCGATCCTCAAAATTGGCCGCCCATAATAAATTTCTGAGTATTTGACCGATTTCCTTAACGTTAAACGTTCAGAAGCATAATGCAGTTCTTTAGATATTTTTAATATACAGGTTGTAGAATTTAAGAAAGCTATGAAAGCTATGAAAGAATATTCGACTGTAGTATAAGACAACCGCGATCTGCCGCGAGTTAGTTAGTCTTCGAATGAATAATGCGATAAATAAATGCGACGGGCGAATATACGAGTGCAGTGCGATATCGAACTGACCTAGTGCGTGTTAAGCTGTAGAAATAGTTGGGACTGTTAAGGTTGTGTTTGTTCGTTAGTGTTAAATCGTTGCTGATAAATTATATTCCTAATCACTAATAATAACTGCTTATATTTCTTGTAAGTAGTCACTGTAAATAAAGTTGTGTTTTAAATCGAAATACGTAACAGTACTTTGATTAATTTTTTTGAATAAATTTAGAGATCATTTTAGGGTTATAGATAACTTTACTAACAGGAAATCTTGATGTTAGGGGCACTCTGCCACTATGTAAACTCTTTGTAATCCATAATAGTAATTAATTAATTTTTTTTCATATACTAATATAATATGTACCTAGTTGTAATTATTTCTCCATGGTATATTCTAAACGTCACTGTAATTACATACATAATACTAATAAATTTTTATATGATATTTACTATAACTTATAGTTAAGCGGTACACACAAAAATATAGAAAAAAAACGTGTGTGTCAGCTCCGACCCACGACTGGAGTTTACTCCTTACGAACGATTATTTTAACTTCAATCACTTGATAATAGGGTACACGCGAATGTCAGTTTTATACCCAAATGTGTATTTATCAGATGGTTTATGTTCGAAAATGTCCAACTACATCAAAATATAAATTGTTTATAAATTCAGTAATTAAGTGACAATCTGCTAAACGTCGATCCCACTGGCAATGAAATAAATACTTTTCCTGGTGTTCGAATAGGCGTTGATTCACATTTCGGAACTAAGCAATATTTGGAGTATTTAATATTAGATTTTTCCATATTGAATCAAAAGATTCAACAAATTTAGGAACGAACAAACACTGCAAAGGCTGAGTTTACAACGCCAACTGTCATATCTACTCTATGCTACTCTATTTTCACTATTTCCATGCTCTATGCAGTCAGACATAAACAGCCGTATCCATAGATACGTACATAATTTCAGTGTACGTAACGCGTTACTTTTAGTTAACGCGAAATGTACTGCTCATAAAATTTCCGTACCGCGGGCTATAACTAAAAATCGATTCTTAAGGAGTAAACTCCAAAAATATCTAAAGGTTTTTCTTCTCAAAATATGAAGACCTGGAATTAGATAAAATGCAGGTTTTACAATTCAAAACTCCAATGTGACCGTCATCTTGAAAGACGAAGTTCATATTTGATTCAATATTCTGGAAAAGTCAAATAGCTCTTTTACTTTTAAAACGAGATAAAAAAGTTTTGTTCAAAACTTGTTGCTCAAACATTTACTTAGTTACTAAAATGTTTCGCTCTACAACATGTATGGTTACCTAGAGGAGAGTTCTGAAAATGACAACCATAAAATGGGTCACTTTTTCTAGATGTATTTAAAGTTCCTCGCCTCTCACCAGACTGCGCGCATTACACGGACGCCCCGATTTTAATATAGGATCTTATGGAAATATCAAACATAAATTAACATTTCTACGAGAAAATTATTATTATAATTATTATTATTATTATTAAAATCAAATGATTATGGTGAAATTTTTAAATAAGATGTCCAAAATGAGTTAGCTAAAGAAGACCGATTTCAAGAATCAAGTTTCGGCAACTGGAATTTTATTTTTTTAAGAATAAATCAAGCGATATTGTTACAAATTTGATATGTAGTTAATGTTTTCTTGGTTCACTTTTTGGTAGAAATTCATGTTGAATTAATGAAATACTCTGCGTACTACCAATGTAACAATTGATTACAGTATTACCGGTTTCAAGATTTAAAAAATCTCATCATCAGAAAATGTTTACATAAAGTAAAATTGTAAATAAATTAATAAGACAGGGAACAGTTGACAAGGAAACTAAAATTGACAAAACAATACAAATGATTAAAAATACTATAATAAATTGTTACATTGGTAGTACGCAGAGTATTTCATTAATTCAAAAATTAAAATTACAAATTTGAATTACTCGCTATGTCACTTGTTTGTGTTGAGTAACTCCCTTGTTTTAATCATCTGCCAATCTAGTGTTTATTATTGCTTATGAGATAATTATTCCAAATCTTGGCCAAAGATTATTAAACTTTTGGAGAACTTAGATCAGAAGGAGGAGACTTTGCTTATGACGATCACAGATGAAAAAGAGATTTGGTAACTGGCATGTTTGGAGAGGGATGATGATGGGACAAGGTAATATGAAATAATGATATGGCCAAATTACAAATTATCGACATACTGGAATTAACTTTTTGTTCAAAATTACTAGATTCAACAATTTGTTCTTCAAAAGATTTCATGAAGATGTTGGCAACCACATAATCAAGTGATAACCCATTGTGATATCTAGGATTTCTTCGAAGAATTGTTATCGAAATATGACACATGTGAGAAGTACATACACTGAGAGAAATTTTACAAAATATTTATACAAAATGCAGTTGCTGGAAACTTTTTGTATAGTATGCCATTTTTATGTTCTATCATATTCAATATTTATACGCTGCTTACAATATGAAATGTTTTTTATATTACACTTAAATTGTATTTAAGATACCGTATCAGTCAACACATTTTCATTTTCGAATACATTTACTCATTGCGAAAACGGAGGGTGTATCAGAAATCTGAAATAGAATATTCTTACATACGCCAAATTACTTGCATAAGATACTATGGAAAAACAAATTTCCTTAAAGTGTTATTATCATTAAGACTCATTCGTATGGATTACATTTACTTGCGATATACATACCTTTAAATTGCAGGCAAGACATACGACAAACATTAAGTAATATCGTTCAAGACTTTGTAAATAATATACTGCTCAAATTGTAAGCATTACAACAACGACGTTGTAATTTAACTAGTTTTCGTTTATGATTGGTCGAAGCTGGTGGCTCGCACCTGGGCAACACGTCATAACTACCAAACGGTTGTTCTCTAGTTTTAACTTGCAAATTTTCCATCTCATCAAAAGTGCAGAAGAACTGTTAGTGTGTGTGTGTGTGTGTGTGTGTGTGTGTGTAAGTACTGAATTCAATTATTGCAGTTTATTGTTATTAAAAATGGAAGACTTGTTAGACCTTTGTGGATTTCAAGATTTGGTACCTACCTCTGTCTTCGTCTTTATCGGTAAGTAAAATTTGCTTTTGTTTTAGCTGATGCATCCTTGCAACGTCAGTTAGGTACCTACATATTATTTTTCACGTTTATCATATTACTGCGCTATCACTTTTCTCTTTATTACATTGAATTTGACACAAGTCTTAAAGTAAATTACCGTAGGTTGAGCATGAAAGATTGTAAAAGAGGACATTTCTGAAGCTTAAATGTGTTTTACTAACAATTAATAATTAACACAAAGTTAACATTGCCTAACACCTTTAATGCATGTTTTTTTGCTATACAGGGTGTCCACCATAAAGGTAAACGCTATTGTATTCCACATCCCCATAAAATACTATAAGTACCTAAATAGAGCAACAACAATATTGAAATTTTTACATACATTCTGCCAAAACATCTATACAATGTGTGAAAATCTGTATTAAATTCCAGAAAATTAATTCTAATATTACCTATAGTAATTTTAAATAGAATGCTATATTTTTATGACATTTTTGAATTCTCCGCGTAAATTTAGATAGATTTGATTAAAATGGGGTTTTCCTAAGGGGTATCATTTCACACCATCTTATTTTTTTACAGAAATACCGAATGGTAAGGTCTGCATCAACCTAGAATTCTTCTTCTTCGACGTAAGCAAATTTTCAGATAAAATGTCTAATGTATGTTTAAATTGAAAGACCCTGTATTAAGAACCACGCTCTGTTTTAAAAATATTGAGGTAGTCCAAGATAGAATATAATTTTCCTTAGTAGTCGTTAATGTTTGTACATACTATACAAATTTATATTTTAATTTTTCACTTATTTGTTAATGATTATGTAGGTTGAATTTTTAAAACAAATAAAGCAGTTCTATATTTTCAACATGATTTTTTTCATACCTTCCAGAATAATTGTACATAAATATTTTCAATTATCTCTTACTTCTTGGTAACTTGTCAATACACAGATATTTGAGTTAACAAATAAAAAAGGGTAAAGTATAAGAAGCCGATCTACAAAGATATTAAGAATGGAACTAATATGTTATGCAGAACTGTAAAAACGGTAAGTATAGATTGAATTTAACTGTATGATAGAAAACACATCCCGTAACAATTTCGGAACAGCTACAATATCGTATACTATTTCAACTATTAATTATTACAACAACTGCCTTGTATGCGCGAACTTCACAAGGAACATATTTATATGTTTTGTGTCGTATTCTTTGTCATAAAGTTATTACAGAATTGTTGTTGTAATGTATACAATCCGTTGTAGCTGGCGCATATATAGCAACAACATGTTGTATTGCATGCAACTTTTATGATATTACGGACAACACTTTTTTCTCAGTGTATAATTCATTTAAATAGTCTGAAGAAATGTTGGTCGTTGGAAGTTTATGATTGCAATGAGTCTTCACAATTACAATCCCCGTGACATCAGACGTACTATCTCCAAAAGCCCAATTCCTTTTGGACCAAGGCTCGGTTACACCACCATCACATCCATTTCGTCTCTTCTATTTTCACGGCTTCTTGGTAACACCATTAACCTTACACTAGCATATTAGAAGGCAGGCGTGTATCACATTCTTTGTTATGGAATATTTAAGAAACTATGTCACTTAAGATTGATTCCGAGACATCCTGATCTGTACAAAAAAGTCAAACACCCTCCATTTAACAGATTTTGTAACAGCAATAGTAGCTAAAGAATAACAACAATTTGTTTTGCCGGTTTGCCCACTTCAAAGTTATCGCATACCTGCTTTTTGCTTCGCTTACAGCTGATCAACTCCATTGATTTGCTTCTGTGAAACATTGCTACTTCAATATGACTACATTTTCTTTTGACGTATCTAAAAATAGCATTGTATATTCTGAACTTTATTAACTTCAGAAGTGTCGTCAATCTAGCTTTTATAAAAATCAATTTTTATATAAAACGTTGAGATTACAACAACCGTGATATTAGAGATTTATTTTTAATAACCTTCATCAGGTGTACATACTTTATTTGCTGCAACTTTCCTTAAATTTTCTCCTAAACGCTTTCCAGAATGGGCATTAATGTGATTGCATAATCCATAATTTTGTCCTTAATTCAACAAATAAAGCAATTAAACATATTTTCAGCGAAATTGAGCTTGAGCTTTATAATTATCTTTCTCGCAAGTACATTGCATAATTGTTTTGTTTTCTTTGGCGTTTATTTAATTAAATACTTTAGGGGAAATTACTCCAGACTGAAATCATTATTTCCTGCAGCATGAAACTTTAACTGCATAACAGAAACATTGAACAGTTTTTCTGTAACGTCAAGATACCTAGCGAAAAATTTATGCTGAACTTACCTGTAGTACTTAAGCTAAATTTGTTACTAATTAAAAGTATGTATTTTCTGGAAGCTGTAGTCTTAGCAATCCTACTGTCTTTAGTTTATTTTGCATCTGGAAAGAAGCCAATAGCAAGTTTAATTATTCTATTCCGAAAAGCTAACACAAACTAGACGATGAAACGTAGTATTACGGATCAGGTAAATCGGAGAATTCAAATGAACTGAGAAAATTGATCGAGAATCGATTATTTTCCGAAAAATAAAATATAAGAAGAAGGTTGTCAAATGGTAGTCAATACGCAAGTTAATAGTATCATATATGGTGTCAGAGAAAAACTTCTCGAAGAATTAGTGTAAATGTCCATTCAAGTTATCATTAAAGAGTACTTTGGTTCAACGTTCTTATGTCCCAAACCGCCTTTCTACCAGCACAAATATCGAACTTCTCGATTCGCTCGTCAAATAGATTGATCTCCTAGAGGACTTTTAGTTACGTCTCCATATTAATAAACGAACTTGCTTCCATGATCTCAGCTCTATCAAGCATGTTCATTTTCGCGTTATCGAAGAAAAATAACTCGCTATGAAGTATCGTGAGGCCCATGAGCGTGAAGAATCAAAATCTCACCAATTCTGTGGAATTCCAGAATTTTATATTGGTTGTTTTACCCCCTAGATCTTGTGTTTCCTCACTGAACACAAGATATTCGGTCTTTTGGTATTGATTCCAACGCCCAACTTTTTATTATGAATTAACGCCAAAAGTAATTAAACAATAATTAAACTCGACACGTGTTTCGCTGACAACGTCAGCATCTTCAGGAGTTGAAGATTAATTTAAATCTAAAACTTACCTACGTTGCTATAAATACCTCATTCGCTCCCGTCTGCCCAACACACGTACACAAATAAAATGAATCGATAAACCTTTAATTTCTTAGAACACTTGTAGCAATGGCGCAATAAAATTTTGGTTTCTTAGGACTGAAGGATAGCCAAGGAAATATTCATTGCTGGTCTTAAATAATTCTACCTACCTGATAAACCTATACCTACAGGGTCGAATTTAATAATAATAATAATAATAATAATAATATTTATTGTGTAAATAGAAATACATTTACACAAGAGGTTGAAGTTCAGTACGCTACGTACTGGTCTTCCACTCAACCTAAAGAATACAATGAGTACATGGTCAACAACTATAGTAAATGACAAGAAAAAAAAATTAAGCCAAAAATAATAATAAACTCAATCTAATTAATATAAAATACAAACTTAGATTAATACCTCTCCCCACATAAAAGTATCAACTCAAAAGAAACAAAATAAAAGAAAAATCAAAAAACAGAGTAATAAAACAGAAAACCAAATGAAAACACTACGTCAGCCTAGATATCAATGCACGCTTAAAGGAGCCAAACGGCAATTCTAATAAATCAAATATTTCATTCAATATGACCGGAGCTCTATATTTAAATTTAGATGTACAGTGCTGGGGTATAGTAAAACTATCAATTCTAATGTTAATTTGATGCACCTGGGACCTACTAACCAGTAAACGAAACAAATACAACGGAAAACCACTCTGGAGCAGTTTCCACAAAAACTAGCATTATACATAAAACGATCGATTTGCAACATTCATCTCCTCCAAACGTAAAATATAAGGAGAAATATGGCTTGCAAAAGGTACACAACTAACAAAACGAATACAAGAATTCTGAATTCTCTGTAACTTACTTTTATTATAATTAGTCAAGTAATAATAAAAAAACAGAATTTGCATAAAAGATGCGAGGATAAATTTAGAATCGGACTATAATTACTTTTAAGACAACTGCGTTTATTTTTATATACTAGACTAGGTCAACTCGCGCGCTTCGCGCGCTCATTGACCTAGTGAAATCAAATGAAAATTACGTTTTCATATGATTTTACCAATAATTTTAACTACAGACGACAAAAACCGGGGCCCTCAAAAATAGCTTCGTTTTTGTATATTGGCAATTACCAAAATTATAATTATAATCGTTTCCATCCGCATTTCTTTTTATATTTATTTAGGATATGAATTTCCACATGGCATTAACGACAAAAATTCAGTTAGAAACTTTAAACATTTATGGTTTATTGCAAATACATATTATAAAAATATAAATGAAGTAGGTAACACTCGATTGGAGATAAAAATAAACTGATTCCTGAAAACGAATAAATAAGAATTATGGGAAATAGGAATAGGTATATAAGTGGCATTATTGCCTGTAACGATGTAAATATAATTTGTAAATGCATAAATATGTACATTCAAAGACGCATATTTTTGATTAAAAAACTGAAAATGCCTAAGAAAGGCCCAGATTAAATATTTTGTAATATATATAATTATATGTAGCAATAATGTGTACCTCACATGCAAAAAAATATGTTTTGTTGTTTAATTCTCTTCCAAGTTTAACAGCAAAATGATAAAAGTTGATATTTGGTAATTCTGATAAAGATATACCTTATTAACCTTTGCAACAGCTTTGTTTGTATCTGAAACTGCTCTGTGATCTGAAGAACGTTTCCTTGCCACTGCGCCTGCTGCATCGTCCTCATGCAGTTTCTTGGGGTGTAAAAAGCTGCATTCATTTCTTCATCACTTAAAATTAAATTACTCACTGAGCTTAGCAACGCTCAGATGTGATTTCCGAATGCCAATTGTCAACAATTCTTCATAATCTTCGTTTTCCTGGCTTGGCAACACTTGATATGAAAAGTCGCCCAAATGGCGACTTGCAATGGAATAGTCACCCCACAAACCACCCCAAAACCGCCCCCTAAAAGCACCCCTAAAATCCACCTTCAAAAATCGCCCCCAAGAACCACCCCTAAAAACCACCCCCCAAAATCACCCTCAATACACCCCTAAATACCACCCCTAACATCACCCCCAAAACCGCCAAAGAAAACCATTTCTAAAACCACCCCCTAAACTGCCCCCAAGAACTCACTCCTCCACCCGCGCCTAAAAACCATCCCTAAAAATCACCCCCTAAAATCACCCCCTTAAACCACCTAAAACCAGAAATAAAAACCATCCCATAACCTCCCTAAATACCACCCCTAAAATCACCCCCAAACCGCCAAAGAAAATCTCTAAAATCATCCCCAAAACCATTCCTAAAAACAACCTCTAAAAACCACCCCTGACAACCACCCCGACAATCACAACCAAGAACCACCCCTCAAAACCACCCACTAAAAACCTCCAAAACCATTCCTAAGAACCACCCCCATAAACCACCTCTACATCCACCTCTAAAAACCACTCCAAAAACCACCCCCAAAACCTCCCCCAAAACCATTCCTAAAACCACCCCCAAAATCACCCCCAAACTACCTCTAAAAACCACCCCTAGAACAACCCCCAAAACCACACCCGAAACCACTCTTAAAAATCACATCTAAAACCAACATCAAAAATCACCCCCAAAAACCACCCCTAACAACTGCCCCTACACCACCCCCAAACCCACCCCTATAGCCACCCCTACAAACTACCCCTGTCGCGTCTCTTTTAAATCTAATAAGTTCAGATCCGCCAGACTCTCGCATTTAGTCGCTACCGCTCGGGTCTGTTTTGAATAAAAGCTGCAAATGAATCAAGAAATCGAACTCCATACTACGAAAATAAAAACATTTTCAATGTTAATAAAGATGCAGTTCAGGCTCTTCATTTGTGTTATTAATTGACTTTTGACTTTCCAATTATTCATATTAATTAATAAATATTCATTTATATCATATGATATGTTCACGCATCAAATTCTCAATTACTTTCGTAAGTTCTGAATCACACTGTGAATTTTGCTGTAAACGAAATTCTACTGCTTCATGAGGATCCACTGTAAATATGTAGTTGAGAGTTCACCATAACTTGGAATCTCATTGAAAGCTGGGTACAGGGCTTTATTTATTTGATAATATATTTATCCTTGTATTTTAAAAAGAAAATGAACCTCTACAAGTTCAATTAAAATTTACCAGATTAGCAAAAGAAAATGTACTGTTATAATTTCGGTTATGATTAAAAAAGTTATTCGATTTTGAATGAGAACCATTGAATAACTCTAGGACTGCAGGATTTAGCATTTTACATAAACACGTCCGTGCATAATCAGTTGCCTATTCCACTGGTTGATGCTAGGAACATTACTTTTACAACGACAACAAACATGACAGTTCAGACGTACGCACTTTCGGCGATCGGCTCCCGTACGTATTAAAAAGAGACGGAACCGAAAAATCTGACCTGGCTAGATCGAAACGGGTTCGTCCCTATCGCGTAATTGCAAAGATTCATGTCGATTTTATATTGGGATCGCTTGACTTTCCAAGGCATCTAAATCAAATTCATTATTTCCTGACTTTATGCGTTTCAAATTGTTGATGCTGAATTTATGGTCCGTATCCAATGCGTGCGAGTTCCTACTAGACTTATCTACACGGCCGTATTTGTAATTAGCTTGATGCTCCTTAAAGCGAGTTAAAATAGACTGAGTTGACTGTTCGATATACAGGGTGTTAGGAAAAAGTAGGTCAAGCCGTTAACTACAGATTATCTGGCCGAAAATAATGGAACTTTCCTTATGCCATTTCTCATTTAGGCTCCTTTCTTTCAAGATACAGGGTGTTAAAGTTAAAATTTAAAAAGCGATTTTTATTAATAACTCCTTTGTTTTTTTATGATATTCAGTTGAAATTTTATATAACATTTTTTCATAAACCCGCACAATGTTTGTGTAATTTTGATCACAAAGAGTCATACGCGAACGGAGGAAAGGGGGTTTGTAATACCCATTGACTCCCCAACTTTTCCCTGCGCACGTCTATGGTTCAAAGGTATTATTTTTTGCACCAAGCGTTCACTTCTTTTATTTTTTTCACTCTTGGACAATTTTGATTTAGGACTTGTTTTACGAGATGTTGCAACTCATTTGACTATGTGTTGCTGATCCACTCGCTGTTGTTTAAATCTCCCAATTTTTCTTAGGTGACGAACTAAGCTGGAGAAAAATGTTCTTGGATAGATATGTCCCTGCATAACGTCTCAGAAAAATGCCCTTGGATTGTACCTTTTTTATTAATACTAAACGCCTACCTGTTTTTCTTTCCAATGCTAATTTGGTTGTTAGACGTCATGCAGGAACATGTCCGAATCGGTACCATCCAAGGGCATTTGTCTGAAGCTTAGATGTTATGCAGGAACATATCATCCAAGTACATTTTTTTCGAGCTTAATTCGTCACCTAAGAAATATTGGGAGATTTAAACAGCGAGTGGATCAACAACACATAGCCAAATGAGTTGCAACATCTCGTAAACCAAGCCCTAAATCAAAATTTTACAAGAGTAAAAAAAAATAAAAAATGGTATAAAAAACTATACCTTTAAACCGTATCTAGATGTGCCCGGGGAAAAGTTGGGGGTCAGTGGGTATTGCAACCGCCCTTTTCCTCCGTTCGCGCATTGAATAATTACAATTATTACACAAACATTGTGCCGGTATATGAAAAAATGTTGTATAAAATTTCAATGGAATATCGTAAAAACAAAGGAGTTATTAATAAAAATATTTTTTTAAATTTTAACTTTAACACCCTGTACCTTGAAAGAAAGAAGCATAAATGAAAAATGGCATTATTTTCGGACAGATAATCTGTGGCTTACGGCTTGACCTACTTTTTTATAACGCCCTGTATTGTTTGTCACAGTTTTAGCATGCTAGTTCGTATAAATGGGTTCCGTTTTAACCTGCGCATTTCCAAGTGGATTTTGTAAATTGTTGCTAGAAGTGTGAATCACTTTTAAGCCTGATGCTTTCCAGAAATTCCTATTCATTCCTCTAATTATTATCTGCGGTACATATGGTATTTTTATAAATGTAATAATTTGGTTATCCCATAGCTTACATTTTTAATGGCATTTTCTAAACCATATATTGCGAAAAATAGCGGCCCCAAAATACTGCCTTGTGGCACACCCAGATCAACGTTGAGATTCCCAGAGAGGACTTCTCCACATCTCACCCGTTGCTTTCAATTTCGTAAATAATTTTTAAACTTGAGAATAAACTGTAAGGCATTCTCATAAATTAAATTTTTACTTAAACCCTGACTGATAATGCTTTACATTCTTTTGGTGGCTCACTTCCCGGAATGTATTTACTGAAAATTACAGTTGTTAATATCTTGATTAACAGTTCCCCATTTACCTGGAGTGGGCCAACTAGATACTATTCCTAATTTACGTAGAATGAAGAGTTTTCTTGTCTTATTGCAGTTTCTTCGTTTCTTTTCTTATCCTAATGCCAGATATGAAAGTTATAAGGAGTTCTCATTGGTGATCTGATCATCACTTCCTTATATCCAAAAGATATTTTCAGAATAGGCAAAATTTAGAAAGCTGCGAAGTGGATGACAAAAAGTAAATCCTTTACAATATAACTTGAATGGACTAAATGGAGACTTCACTAAATTTCTCTAACCGTAATTCTGGTCAGTGAACTGTCGTTTCTAAAAGATAGAATAACAAAATTGGATGAAGAGATGAAAATCTGTGTTCATTATCTAATTGTTCAAATATTGCATGTTTTGAATGTGTATGGAAAACCGCAGACCAACTGGTTTCGTCCTTCTGGGACTCATCAGTACGGTGCTCTCCCCTACACACTCAAACCATGCAATTTAGCTTGCTATATATGCTGCCGCGCTCTGGACAGATATCAGCAAGTGACAACTACTTTGAGTAATTATCTAGTATTAATTAGTGGTACTGGACCGTTCGAACAACTACTCCTCGGGCAAATACCCCGCCAGGCATTGAATTATAGAACTAAATCCAGATATTTTGTACTACGCGACGTTTCAGACTGCTACCCCATCTAAGATGGCTTTGAAACAATCCTAATTTGTCTCCATGTACGTACGTGCTTTTAAGCAAGTCTTTGTTCAAATATTGCATGTTTTGAATGTGTATGGAAAACCGCAGACCAACTGGTTTCGTCCTTCTGGGACTCATCAGTACGGTGCTCTCCCCTACACACTCAAGCCATGCAATTTAGCTTGCTATATATGCTGCCGCGCTCTGGACAGATATCAGCAAGCGACAACTACTTTGAGTAATTATCTAGTATTAATTAGTGGTACTGGACCGTTCGAACAACTACTCCTCGGGCAAATACCCCGCCAGGTATTGAATTATAGAACTAAATCCAGATTTTTTGTACTACGAGACGTTTCAGACTGCTACCCCATCTAAGATGGCTTTGAAACAATCCTAATTTGTCTCCATGTACGTACGTGCTTTTAAGCAGGTCTTTGTTCAAATATTGCATGTTTTGAATGTGTATGGAAAACCGCAGACCAACTGGTTTCGTCCTTCTGGGACTCATCAGTACGGTGCTCTCCCCTACACACTCAAACCATGCAATTTAGCTTGCTATATATGCTGCCGCGCTCTGGACAGATATCAGCAAGTGACAACTACTTTGAGTAATTATCTAGTATTAATTAGTGGTACTGGACCGTTCGAACAACTACTCCTCGGGCAAATACCCCGCCAGGCATTGAATTATAGAACTAAATCCAGATTTTTTGTACTACGAGACGTTTCAGACTGCTACCCTATCTAAGATGGCTTTGAAACAATCCTAATTTGTCTCCATGTACGTACGTGCTTTAAGCAGGTCTTTGTTCAAATATTGCATGTTTTGAATGTGTATGGAAAACCGCAGACCAACTGGTTTCGTCATTCTGGGACTCATCAGTAGGGTGCTCTCCCCTACACACTCAAACCATGCAATTTAGCTTGCTATATGCTCCCGCGCTCTGGACAGATATCAGCAAGTGACAACTACTTTGAGTAATTATCTAGTATTAATTAGTGGTACTGGACCGTTCGAACAACTACTCCTCGGGCAAATACCCCGCCAGGCATTGAATTATAGAACTAAATCCAGATTTTTTGTACTACGAGACGTTTCAGACTGCTACCCCATGTAAGATGGCTTTGAAACAATCCTAATTTGTCTCCATGTACGTACGTGCTTTTAAGCAGGTCTTTGTTCAAAACATGCAATATTTGAACAAAGACCTGCTTAAAAGCACGTACGTACATGGAGACAAATTAGGATTGTTTCAAAGCCATCTTAGATGGGGTAGCAGTCTGAAACGTCTCGTAGTACGAAAAATCTGGATTTAGTTCTACAGGGTGTCTCTAAAATGTCTGTACAAAAAGCTACCATATATTGTTTAGACTAAAATAAGTTTTTTTAACCAAATTTACCTATATCCAAAATTCCTTCGTTTAGGCGCTAGAGGGTGTCAAAGTTCTTAAGAATTTTTCAACTTTTCACAATAACAAAAAAAGTATTTTAGTTATATGAATAAATTTTGGCATGCGAGTTTGTACTTCAAAAGACTATTTTTGGTACTGATTCTTTGTTCTCTGTTGTTACGTTAATTGTCAATGGTGGGTCATCCACATCTTAAGACGTTCATATTTTTTTTTTAAGTTTTGTTAATGTTCACCGAAATTTTGTGGCCTATAGCCACTTTTATTCTGATCATTTTTTGTCTCTTATTTGATTTCGCTATCGATCATAGTTTAGGCAGCAGAAATTGTTTTATTTTCCAATGCGTCGTCCAGTGTAGCTATGATGCTAAACGTAGTAGGCTCATCCAATGTTATCACAGTGGCATTGGATTGTCAACACAAAAATCGCAATTAAGTAAGAGGGCTTTGCCACCTTTCAGAATCTAATCAAACTGTCAGTTCCAACAGCAGACGCTGTGTAAATCGTTGTTGAATTTTGTAATTTTCTTTATTATGGCCGGAAAATACACTAATGGAGAACTTACGGATATGTTAATGGTATATGGATTTTGTCAAGGGAATGGGCGCGAATCTGTCAGAGTGTACCGAGAAAAATTTCCAAATCGTCGGGTGCCGAACCATCAAACTTTTGCCGCTATTGAGAGACGTCTTCGGGAAACAGGTAGTTTTGCACCTTCAACTGTGGACTACGGACGTGAGCGAACAGTAAGAACTGCTGATACTGAAGACGAGATTTTGGAAAGGGTTGCAGAAGATCCAACATTAAGTACCAGACGCTTGGGTCTTGAAGTAGGAGTATCCAAGGATGTCGTCCACAGAGTTCTGAAAGAGCAACTACTCCATCCGTATCATCTTCAACCAGTGCAAGATCTCTTAGAGCTTGATCCTGATTTACGGCTCGGATTCTGTCAGTTCATTAACGAGCGAAGAGCACACAATATTAATTTTACCACAACCATTTTATTCACAGACGAGGCTTGTTTTACAAGAAGGGGTGTAACTAATTTACACAACGAACATGTCTACGCAGATGAAAATCCACATGCCATTAAAGTAACGCATTACCAGCACGAATTTAAAATTAATGTTTGGACAGGAATAATCGACAATCATATTATTGGACCCGTCATGTTGCCGGAGCGATTAAATGGTGAAACTTATTTGGAGCATCTTCAGAATACATTGCCAGATTTATTAGAAGATCTGCCATTGGAACTTCGTCAAGAAATGTGGTTTATGCACGATGGGGCACCACCACATTTCACCTTAAATGTTCGCAATTTCTTAAATGCACATTATCCAAATAGGTGGATAGGCAGAGGGAATGATGCTCCGATAAACTGGCCACCACGTTCTCCCGACATAACGCCATTAGATTATTTTTTATGGGGAGCCCTAAAAACAACGGTGTACTCCAGGCCTATAAATACAGTACAAGAATTGTGGAGGTGCATACAAAATGCCATAGATACACTGAAAAATGGCATTGACGTTATGCAAAGAGTACAATTTAATTTTTTACGTCGCATTGATCTCTCATCATCATAAGGTTCTCAGTCCGAAAACTGGTTGGACGCGTACCTCCATTCTTTTCTATCCTGAGCTAACCTACGCATTTCCCTAAAAGTAGAACATCCTACATCCCTAACTATTTGAGAGCAGTAGTCTAATCTAGGCCTACCCCTACCTCTTTTTATTCCTATCTCTGACTCTAGTATGTCACGAACTATTCCCTCGTGTCTTAGAAGGTGTCCTACCATCCTATCTCTCCTACTCTTTATTGTTTTCCATACCTTTCGCTTTTCCCCAACTCTTTCTAATACTTCCCTATTGCTAACCTTATCTATCCACGGTATCTTCATCATGCGTCTGTAGCACCACATTTCAAACGCTTCTACTCTTTTTCTATCCGCTTCTCCTATTGTCCAAGTTTCGCACCCGTATAATGCCGTACTCCATACATACGACGTTAAGAGTCTCTTCCTAGTCTCTATATTAACCGTTCTCGAGCATAACAGTTGTTTCTTTTTGTTAAACGCAACTCGGCCCTGCGCCATTCTTTGTTTTATATCTTTAGTGCTCCTACCGTCTTGAGTTATTTTACTTCCTAAGTAGCAGAAATCCGCGACCTCCTCTATCTTCTCATTTCCAATTTGTATTTCCATTTTAGTTCTATTTTCGCATCCCCTACATACCAAAATTTTAGTTTTCTTTTTATTGATTTTCATGCCGAAGCCCTGTGTCAAAACTGCTTCCATTTCATTCAAAGCCGCTCCTAATTCTTCTTTGCTAGATGCTAACACTGCTATATCATCCGCAAATCTGAGCATGTTAATAGTTTGGCCCTGTACATTGATCCCTGAGGCTGTTCTTTCCGTGAAAATGGTAGACATTTTGAACATTTATTGTAGTGTTTTGTCTCATTGTAATGTTTTGTTTCTTCAAATTTTAGATTTAGTTGCAATAATTATTACAATACTTGTCTAGTTTTTATTAGTCAAATTGTGATAACGTTAGATGAGCCTACTACGTTTAGCATCATAGCTACACTGTACGACGCATTGGAAAATAAAACAATTTCTGCTGCCTAAACTATGATAGATAGCGAAATCGAATAAGAGACAAAAAATGATCAGAATAAAAGTGGCTATAAGCCACAAAATTTCGGTGAACATTAACAAAACTTAAAAAAAAGCATGAACGTCTTAAGATGTGGATGACCCACTATTGACAATTAACGTAACAACAGAGAACAAAGAATCAGTACCAAAAATAGTCTTTTGAAGTACAAACTCGCAGGCCAAAATTAATTCATATAACTAAAAGACTTTTTTTGTTATTATGAAAAGTCAAAAATTTTTTAAGAACTTTGACACCCTCTAGCGCCTAAACGAAGGAATTTTGGATATAGGTAAATTTGGTTAAATAGACTTATTTTGGTCTAAACAATATGTGGTAGCTTTTTGTACAGGCATTTTAGAGACACCCTGTATAATTCAATGCCTGGCGGGGTATTTGCACGAGGAGTAGTTGTTCGAACGGTCCAGTACCACTAATTATTACCTAATTATCAATAAATATCAATCATTAATAGAGAACTCCAAGACTCGTTACTTTGATGAAGTGACAGTGGAAAATGACACAGAAGAAAATAGAAGCTCATACAAGAAGTTACTAGGAATAAAGTGCAATTAAAACAGGACAGATTACCAAAAGAAAATAAGGGAGACACAAGAGAAATTAAGCAAAAAATTATGACTGAAAAAGAGATAAATGCAGAGAAGCGTACGAGATACCACTGGTGTTGGTGTTATTATCAATTCTTCTTATTTATAGGTAATACAATTTTAGCATAATTGCGCAATATTGCCCTCGTTTCGTCAAGTCTGGATCAATGATGAATGTCGAATTCAATCAACCTATACAAACAAGGTTCGTGTGTATCTTACTTGCATGTCATACTGATCGCAAACATTGGCTTCTTCTATTTGAACATTTGCATAATCGCATCCGTCTGAATGAATGTTCCCTTCACTGCTTAAAATTGAAATTGTCTTATTTCTATGAGACCCTTTACAATTTTGATGTATTATGTATTGGAATTCCAGAACTCGGGTATGAATTGACAGGTGTACCATGTTAGTTGCGTGAAAGTTTACAGACGTTAACTACCCTACTCGACAAACAATATTAATACAGAAAAGGCAGCCTTCCAACTTTATTTGTCCTGCAGCACCTGCATCACGAAATGACGTCATCAAAATGATAATTTGCCGCCTGCCGTCTTACCTTTATGTCTTCGATATCCTTTGTCCTGTACCTTTGTCAATCCCTAGTCACGAGTATAACCTTAAACAAGACGGCAGTGTCACGTATCAAATTGATTTCAGGTCGTGCGGCTCAGTTGCGTGTAAGCTGATGAAATTGTTAGCTTTCCAGGAAATTTCTCCAGTCCTCAATCTCTGCGAGGCTACTAAGACTAGAGGTCGAAATCGTTTTTTGTTCAGCAACTAAACGCGATAAAAAGGGATTTGTGATAATGATCCCTTTTTTAAGAGCTTTCCCAGCCCGAGAGTCTGCGACGAATATTTTTATGATGTATTTCGTTCGAGATATGAGATGGTTTTCCTCTCGGTTATTGTTTGTTGAAAAAATATTGCAGAATTACAGCACTTGTTTGGAAAAGTAATTTATGATACTACACCGCGCTTGCTGGTACGGAAAGAAAATCATTTGTGATTGCTTGCTTTGAACTGGCTTTTGAATGGTAGAATAAGGAAGACCAGAATAATAACTCTGTTTTTTTGACAACGTAATAGGTTTAGTTTGTTAGTTGAGGACGCCGGATTTCTTTATTTATGGGTAAACGTGCTTAACTTCGGGCAGTATGGAAATGTATGCATGTGCATAAGCATGGAAGTACAAAGTACAAGTATGTATAAAATAAGTAGAACCTAGTTTTCACTTTGAACACACCGTGGGAAGACACTTTATATTATTATCTGCGTTATTGATACGATGCTTGCCACAATGTGCACTTCAATGTACTGAGGCTAAATTAAGCACCTCTAACTCACTTACCCATATATTGTCGAGGCAGTACATGATGATCTTTCCCATTTTAATGGAAGAATATTAATCTGCAAACATGCCACTCAATGTATTTACAACATGACTAGGAAACCGATGGAATATTCGAGAATGGCTTGCAAAATAACCAGATCTAACGCCGTGAAAGTTTTTCCTGTCGAGGCATACGAAGCAGAAAATATATGAAGTAGCGCCAACTGTATCAAAGCAGTGTTTAGAAATTATGACCGTTAAATATTGAATAACTTTTATAAAACGCCTTCAGGTTTGTATTCTAGAAGGGGGGAATGTTTTTGAACATTTAATATAAGTCTCCTTTTTCATTTCTCAAGCTTTTTTGGAATTTTCCACCCGATTAAAAAATAACTCAATATTATTAATTCCTTTTTATACCAAGCCGTTTGTGTTACATTGAATTAATAAACCCTCTGAAAATTGCATTGCACCTCGTTGTTTCAATTTTTAACGTTTCAATTTATTGTGTTGTAATAAAAAATCTGATAATTATTGAATGGTATTGGACCGTTCGAACAACTACTCCTCGGGCAAATACACCGCCAGGCATTGAATTATAGAACAAAATCCAGATTTTGTGTATACTAACGTACTGATAATTATTAGTAATATTAATACTTAATAAGAATTATTGTGTCTTACATTATTTATATTTTTCTTTTGGTTTGATTGAAGAAAAATAAAAATGCATGCCACATCTGGAACAGTAATGATATTCTGCGTTTGGATATTATTGAAGGTAGTGCCTCCGTAACCGGCGCCGGCTACAGTTTTATAGGTGTTGTTGCCGGAGCCGGTTTCCATAACTTCGGACGGCCGTGCCAGTTTACGAATTAATAATAGGGCAGTTTAAGTACCTTGTTAGTTGTAACACATGCAGCAGCGACGGTAGGTAGGTATCCTCGGACCGGGTGGGATCGGCTCCCATAGAGGTTAGTTGTTTCTCTCACGTTTTTACATGATCTTTTTTGCAAAAAATGGGTGTGTCTGGTGCGAGGCGGCAGTTAAGGGGTCTGTTTAAAATCGTTGTATCAGTCTTTTTCGATCCCAAATAGAAGCACGCCGGCAACTATACGCAAGGCCGGCGCCGGCTACGGAGGCACTCCCATTATTAAAATCAGTGAATCAAAAAAAAAATTGAGCTCTATAACTTTATCTGTAGGGTAAAGTACGGAGGGATGCTCCACTTTTTAACAAACTCTATTTTCAGTTGTTTCTTAAAATAGGTAAGTACTTTTATGTGCATGTGATAACGTTGCCTTTCATATTCATTCTAGCAAACATTTACTCTCGTACTGCTAATAGATAAAGAACCGGAACTAAAATTAAGAGACCCCAGAATTGGGCATCTATCCCACTAGGGTGAGATAGATGCCTTATGAAGTACGGATAGATGCCTTTAGTTAAAATAACCAGAATTGACCATTTTTAATTAAACATTTATTTAGGAAAATACATAATAAAAAAGTAACATAATGACCCATTGTCTCTGTCTCAACAGCTTCTGCAGCATTTTGTAAAGCCTCTTCCGTCCAGGTCGCTCATTCGGGAGCTCCGTGTTTCCTCACGTAGCGACTCGGCATCCTGTGCGAAAACGGCCCAATTTAATATTAAACATACCTACATACCAACAATTGAAAAAAATATGACGCCCTACCGGCACTCAACAAAGGCAACTATCCGTACCCACGCCTCGATCAATGCCTATTCTCTGTGGGCATCTATCCGGGCGTTGTACTGGGGCAACTATACTTTTTGGTACGGATAGATGCCTCACTTAGTTTTTGTAAGCCCATGAGATAATTAGGTTAAAAAATGATTAAACCCACAAATTTAAAAGACGTTTCAGTTGCGAAAAGCAAAAAGTATTATCTTACCCCAAAGATATCTTCATAACGCAAAACCGTTCGTTAAAGGAAATAATTTTCGGGGCGATTTTTAACCTTCTGGTAAATCGGACGTGCGTACTCCACAGTGGTCGGTTGACTACTGAAATATGAGGGATGTACACACTATATTATGCAGTTTGACCTTCTGGTAAATCGGACGTGCGTACTCCACAGTGGTCGGTTGACTACTGAAATATGAGGGATGTACACACTATATTATGCAGTAGTTTGTGTAGCTGCAGCTAGTTTCATCCCAGAGTTACGAGAAATGGGGCAACTATCCGACCGGGGCAACTATCCGTACTTTACCCTATCTCTAAAATAATTTTTTAATACAGGGTGTCCCACGCAAACCGTTCATTAGAAGCCTATAGGGTTCCCGTTATAATAGAAATTTAAACATTTACAACTTAATATACAGGGTGGCCCGAAATTAGCGTGCAATATTTTACCAGCGTGTTCTGTGGTAAAAAATAAGACAAAAAGTTCCTATAAGCGTATACCGAAATATGCTTTGGAAGTGAGCTATAACTAAAAGAGAAGGCCTGGAAGACGTTTTCTTCTAAATATCTTCCAAACAAGTCAAGTTAAAATTAATAAATTTAATGGAATGTTTAAGTACCAAATACTGAATCTTTTGCTGTAAACATAATTTTTAAAATTTAACAGGGGCGTCTCAAATCTGGGGGTGGCGGAGATTTACCCCAACTTTTTTGTAGAACATGTAGTTTTCAATTTCTTCGTAAAAATTTGGAACTTCAGAGTTTTTTTTGCAAAAAATGTGCTCCTGTCTCGTTTAAGTTTACAAACGAAGTTCTCCACTTCTTTTAGGAATTTTTTGGGAATGTAGCGAAATTTTTAAATCGATTGTCTCGATAACGGTGCCTCCTATCAAAACGAGACAGGAGCCCATTTTTTTGCAAAAAACTGAAGTTGCAAATTTTTATGGAAACATTGAGAATGACATGTTCTAAAAAAAGTTGTGGTAAATCTTACCTCCGCCACCCCCAGATTTGAGACGCCCCTGTTAAATTTTAAAAATTATGTTTGCAGCAAGAGATTCAGCATTTGGTACTTACACATTGCAGTAAATTTAATAATTTTAACTTGACTTGTTTCGAAAATATTTAGAAGAAAACGTCTTCAGGCCTTCTCTTTTAGAATGCTATAGCTCCCTTGGGAAGCATATTTCGGTATACGCTTATAGGAACTTTATGTCTTATTTTTGACCACAGAACACGCTGGTAAAATATTGGAAGTTAATTTCTGGCCATCCTGTATATGATTCCGTTCTCGTCAGGCAAAATTTAGAAGACTGGAATCCAATTTTGTTCAATTTGGTTAACAGAATGTAAAAAGAAATCCACCTAAGCGGGTTATAGAGCACGAGGAAGTAGAAGTGAATGTCTTGGCGTATTTTCGGGCAAATCCGCAGTGCTGAGGAGGATTTGGGTGTCAGCAGGGATTCGGTGCAGAGAATTTTGAAAATTCACCGTATGCACAATTTTGAATTTTCTGTGGTGCAAGACGCTGCGCGTAGAATTGTTTTGTGCGAATTCTTGCTAGTGAAAATCCAAGGAAGTAACAATTTTTTAAATAAATGAATTTGGACAGACGAATCTAAATTTTCGCGTGAAGGTATTTTTAATAGAAGCAGCAACCACATTAATTTGGTCCGCTGAAAATCCTCATGCAACACGGATGCAGAATTTTCAATGTTTTATGTATGAGTATGATGATATACAGGATGATTTATACCAGGGGGCGAAAAATTAAAATTAGGGTTCAGAGCCACAAACTAAGTAAAAAATGTCATATGAAGGTATGTCCGGAAATGCTTCGTATAAAAGTTATGCGCGTCCAAAGATGGAGGCTATTAAATTAGGTTTCAAATTTTTCTCAATTTTTGAGAAAGATATAAAAATGAATTTTGGCGCACCTTTTATACTAATAGGGACGCTTCCAAGAGATATTTTTTCAATCATCCCTTATCGTTTCAAAGGGTGAAAACAACAACCGTCATTTAATTTTTTATTGAAATTTTAAGCAAACCCTGATTTTATGAAACAAACATGTTCTTTGTAAAGCTTGACTCATTTTAGAACTTTTTGTCTTCTTTATTTTTTCATAGAATTGATAGTTTGTGTGTGGATAAAAATAATGTTGTTATGATCAAACAGTTACTTGCAAAAACGCGTGATTAGCTTTTACACGAATAATATGTAGTAGGCCGATTGTTATTTGTCTGGAGGTGGACTATTCGAACATAATTTATAATAATTAAAATAATGTTTTTATTTTCTGTATAACTGTTACGTTCATTAAATTAGATATTTCGCATGACCTAGGTACTAATACTTTTTATAAAACTTGAAATTTTTCAAAAGTTTGAACCTTTATATCTCAAAAAGAGAGTCTGCTAGGGAAGAAATTATTTCCTCTTTTTTGCTTAAAAGTAAATTCTGAATCCGATCTTTAATTTTTCGCCTCCTGGTATAAAAAAATTAAATGACGGTTGTTTTCACCTTTTGAAACTATAAGGGATGATTGAAAACATATCTCTTAGAAGCGTCCCTATTAGTATAATAGGTGTGCCAAAATTCATTTTTATATCTTTCTCAAATATTGAGAAAGAAATTAAAAACCTAATTTAATAGCCTCCATGTTTGGACGAGCATAACTTTTAAACGAATCATTTCCGGACACACCTTCATATGACATTTTTTATTTAATTTGTGGCTCTGAACCCTAATTTTAATTTTTCGCCCCCTGGTATAAATCACCCTGTATAGATAATAGCGATGGAACCCTAACATCTCAGCGATATTTAGACTACTTAAGGACTGTGGTAGAAGAGTTTTTGGACGACGTGCCTTCAAATGCAAGAGGGAGATGTTGGTATCAACTGAATGGAGTTGGAGCCCATTGCACCCAGGGAGTCTCAGCAACTTACCAATATGTTCGAAGACAGGTGGATGAGGAAGTTGGGCCCGTGGGACTGGCCAGCGTGATCTCCTGGACTGACTTCTCTCGACATATCATGGCCCAAGTGTATGCAACAGTCGATAACACGAGGAATGAATCGGAGGCATGCGCGAGAGCAGCATTTGCGAACTTGGATCCTGCAGAAATCCCACGTGCAACGTCAGAGGGCGTCGCTTCACGTGTTGCACAGTACCTGGATGTTGGTGGTCAACATTTTCAACATTTGTTGTAGAATATTGTTTAGGTAGGTACAATATTTTTTATTTATAATTTAAAAGTTCAACCACGTTGCATCTTTCTTGCATTTTGTTAACCAAAATTGGATTTCAGTCTTCTAAGGACTAGTGCGACTATTGACATTTCGAAATTAAGTAGCAATCATAGCGACGTCAAACATTCATGCGCCGCCTACTATGAGTTATTATCAAACATAAATTGCATTTTTTACAGAAAAAGCATGCCATGCCATTAAAAAAAACTGAATTATGGCGTATTCAAAAAGACTGGAATATTGCTATTTTCTGCACACTAAGTGTAAAGAATTACAGTTTTAAAATATTATACTGATAGAGGCATCTTCCAGCTACAATATGAGCCATCATTCACGCGTTTTTGTCTTATTCCAAACAAAAGTTATAGCGAATTTTCAAAACGTTTGTTAGCTGTCAAAATTATAGAAATTAATGTTTATCTCGAAAGCTAAAGAAGTTAAATGTACAAACCGTTTAACCATTTAAAATAACACAGTTGACAGCTGCTTCCGGTAGAACCGGAAGTGATAGAAAGTTGAAAGTATTTTTTTTGTGGAAAACAGAATCAACTATGTATATTAAGCTGGAAATTTTAAAATTTCCATTATAACGGGAGCCCTATAAACTTCTAATGAACGGTTTGCGTGGGACATCTTGTATAGTGCTTGAGTGAGGAGCTATCATGGTGTGGGAGCTATCCTCTGTCCGCACATCAATGGGACACCCTGTACACCAACAACCTTTCTATCCACGAATTGCTTCCTTCAAATCTTCGGAAGCCAAGGATCGACTAGAAAGTTTTCTTATTAGGTAATATCCTAACGCACTTCCTGACGTACCCACTGTTCATTGGTGATTTCAAAATGTTTTTGTTCAACATAATACGAGAAATAAAATCTCTATCCATTGATATTCTTTCCCTTATTGAACCATTGGATATTTCTGGTTACCTTGCGTTACCTTTCTTGTCTTTTAACCGGCAATGATTTTGTTCCATTTTCTATTGCCACGCAGCATTCACTGTTATTGTTGAAGGAGCTGTGTACACGTATACGTATATGTATGATTTCATGAAATTCATAGTGTCAAATCTAGCGATTTGGACAAACAATGCCAATTTATAACCCTTGCGGTACATTAACAAAATTCGTTTAACGCTCAACTCACCCAAACTATGGAAACAAAAAACTATATAGGGTATTATCGGGTCTGTTTATTACAAGCCCGGATATTGGTTCTTGTAATGTGAAGTCGTTTATCATCTTCCTTAAGATCACTTCACTATATTTTCCAGCATAAACTCTCTAATGGTGATATATCATCAGTCAGGACAACGTTTTAATATCGGAGAAAATATTACTTTGAGGCGGGAAATAAAAAGAATGACTGACGCAATGTAAGTCTTTTTAATTCTAAGCGTAGTACATTACAGCTTGAAAACAACATTGACAGAGTACCGCTACCTTTGTACGCTTAATAGAGACGATTATGCTTCCACTTTGTGCGGGGGTCGTTTATAATCATTGACCTTGTTTGTATAATAGTTCGTACTTTACTGTATAATTATACGAACATTATTTTCAGGTCGTTTCGTGTTGAATGAGTGATAAATGAATTAGTGGTCGATCGATTTTTCTTAAAGAATTATATTTGAGAAGAAGCACCTAATCGTCTCATAAATTATTTTTCTATGCTTTCCGCTAACAGCAGTTCTTTGATTTTTTTAGAAAAAGAAGGGAGAGTGTTTTAGGAGGAGGCGTTCAAGATTACTTTGTATGCAAACGACTCGCATTCCCAATTGTCAATAAAGATGCTATGTATAGGTTTGAAAATTACCTTGGCTGGTGAGCATGTTGAGGTAGGTATATTCCGCGTCTTCTTTCATCATCAACCCAAAGACTTATAGAGGGGATTTAGCTACTTACATTTTCGATTGAAGCAGGGTTAATACTCACAGTCTAAGCGTTTGTGTGTGGAAAAGGCAAAACAAAACAGCCGACCAGTTGTGTAGTGAACAGGTGCCGCCGCGGAAACAGAATATCGCGGAACATTCGCTTGGTCCGTTGCTTGAATATAATAACAAACAACGATCCCCGCGACCCGCTGGCCTTCAAACGTGTAGGCTTCAAAACAAGATCAACTGTTCCATAAGGACGCTAGGTCCATTCTAGACGTCTTTACAACAACCTTACAATCGGCCACTAATTACTCTTTCAATTTGTTTTTATGTAGTTCAGAAAGTTTTTTTTGGTGTCGCTGTTAAGCTCTTGTAGAACCGACACATTGGACCTGTGAGCCGTGAATGAAATTTTCATTAATCCTCTATAGGAACTAATTTCTGTACTTTTGCTGCTGTAAGCATTCAGTGCCCAGCTTTAGAATCTTTAAAGCTGTGGAAAGTATTAATTAGTGGCCTTACTCTTCTAAAAGTAGTGCTTCAATCTCCCGACAAATATTAACGTATTATACGAATAAATTAAGGCAGGTACAAATACGTAATTGTTAAACTTGAGAGTAGCATTTATACCTATCTCAACTGAACACAAAAGAAAGCTCTTTTTGATATAATACAGATTGAAACTTTTCCGAAGGTTTAGCATAACACTGGTCACTTTGCAAGTACACCATTGCATGATGGTGTTCCTTCTTTATTAAAATGCAGGATAAGTGAAATTGCTGCTACGTTACTACATACTTTATCAAACCCCTCCATGTACCTATGTCAAAAGTAAAAACTTGCCATCCAAAAAATTTTCTGCCATGCCTGCGAATGTCTAATCTATGAAACAATTATTACTATATTAGTGCAAATTAAAACGCCTTTTATTTATAAAATTGGTTGTAACTATAGTATTTACGCAGGAGATACGAACCTTCCCAATAAGTATAATTTCTATTTACCGTAACAGCCTCAAAATATTATTGCGTATTTCGATTAGACTAGTTACAAATATTTACAATTATTAATATTGATTTGGAACAAACAAACGCAATCTTGGCCGTTTAACTATTTTTGCAACTTAACACATACTAGGCCAATTCAATATCGTACTGTATGGCAAGCCGTTTTACTTTTTAATACACTTTGCTACGAAAGTATCATAATTATAAAGTAATGCTAAGTCGGAAATTTTGAAACGCAAAAGTTCATGTACCAGAAAAATTAATACTTAAAATTGAAATCAAAATATAATAATGTATCTCATAAAATGAGTGTCTTCAGAAAAGACTTTCATTTTAATGACAAATGTATTTTCAAGTTTCTATTTTATACACATCAATTTTTGGAATAGTTATTTTTTGGTACACATCGCCTGCAGTTTATCTATACAAATGAATTTAAATGACACATTACAATCAATGTATCATATGAATACTATTATTTCCATACTTTGCATGCAATGTATCTTAAAAATTGTTCTTTTACAAATCTTATACAATATATCTAAAGAATTGTATTTTTCTGACACATTGCAACTAATGTTTATTAAAAAGTAAAACGGCGCGATGCATGTTCTGTATTTTTACTTTTTAATATACATTGGTTGCAAACTATCTAACAAATGTGCATTTTAATGATACATAACGATCAATGTGTCTTAAAAAGTAAAAAGGCGCAACATGTAGGGCATAGTTTAATTTTTATTACATATGACATTTATATTTTTTGATACATTGCAATCAAAGTGTATTAAAAAGTAAAACGGCGCACAGTCTGTCAAAAGTGTTGCTGACAGCGTTATTGAGTGCTCTGGCTCTGAGGCTATTTTCATTCCGGTAACAATAATCTAAACCCAGTGGGTCTGCATTACGCTCCGAAAGCGTACTAGACATTAGGAGACAGATGTATACAAAATCTGCATAAGTCGCAACCGTCCACCGAACGTACCTACTTGCGCATGCTTGGTATGCATCTAACAAATGTAAACGACGAAGTAGAATATACTACTTCTATCGCCTTTTCTCTAGGACGCTTGCTTTTTGCACATGCAAGGAATGGGGAGTTGTTTGTATTAATATACATAATATACAAACTTTAAGGTTAGGTTATTTCCAATCCAAGCAAATGTCAAATCTTTTCATCTGTAGACCGGAATGAATTTAGCTTCAGAGACTTGACAGACTGTGCGCCGTTTTACTTTTTAATACACTTTGATTGCGATGTATCAAAAAATATAAATGTCATATGTAATAAAAATTAAACTATGCCCTACATGTTGTGCCGTTTTACTTTTTAAGACACATTGATCGTTATGTATCATTAAAATGCACATTTGTTAGATAGTTTGCAACCAATGTATATTAAAAAGTAAAAATATAGAAGAACATGCATCGCGCCGTTTTACTTTTTAATACACTTTGATTGCAATGTATCAAAAAATATAAATTTGTCATATGCAATAAAAATTAAACTACGCGCTACATGTTGCGCCGTTTTACTTTTTAAGACTCATTGATCGTTATGTATCATTAAAATGCACATTTGTTAGATAGTTTGCAACCAATGTATATTAAAAAGTAAGAATACAGGAGAACATGCATCGCGCCATTTTACTTTTTAATACACATTAGTTGCAATGTGTCAGAAAAATACAATTCTTTCGATACATTGTATAAGAAGATTTGTAAAAGAACAATTTTTAAGATACATTGCATGCAAAGTATGGAAATAATAGCATTCATATGATTGAAATATGTGTCATTTAAATTCATTTGTATAGACAAACTGCAGGCGATGTGTACCAAAAAATAACTAGTCCAAAAATGTATGTGTATAAAATAGAAACTTGATTTAATTAATTGTATTTTTATCCCTTGGAATGAATGTGTCAAAAAATTAAGTGTCCAAAAAACTAAGTAACATTCTTTTGAAATGATCAGAATAACATGAATTCATAATTTCGGTGAAAATTATACGACTGTCCAAAGAAATAAAGTATAATTTTATTAAAATATCCGGTAAAATAAAGAATCATATTAATATAATTTCATGACAGTTACTTTCAGATAATGCATATATTGCGCCGTTTTATTTTTTAATACACATTGCAATCAAAGTACCTGGAAAGTAGTGGGCCATTTTAATTTTTATTATACTTGCATACCAATGTATCTACGTAAATATAATTTTTATGATATTTTGATGGCAAAGTGTATTAAAAAATAAAACGGCTTGCCATAGTACTGCACCCGTACATCGCCTATCGCATTTATTTTTTGCTGGATTGATTCAAGGACTAATTCCTTCGAGGCCCTTTTATATTCTTATTGGTCTTTCTAGAATAATACAGATTACAGAAGAAGATTCTTTCATGTTCCAAAATACTCTTTGTTATGAAGAAATAGAGCGTTATCCTAACAACATAACAACATAACAAGCTATAAATCACATCCACTGCGAGTTTTCGGGCACGTTCTAATTTAAATGTCACGATTTTCGCACCAACATTGTTTTTAACACTAGCTCATATCAGCTCAATTGGATGGGATTGGATGGTTGGAAGAAGCAAAACAGTGCGTCCGTGATGGAGCAATAAATTATCAAATTTATATGATGCTTTCTATGATATTTATCAATATCATGCAACTGCGGTTTCAACACGTTGGGCTGAAAATGGATGTTGTTTTCTGTTAACCACTTTACCATATCCGCCTTCTTCGAATTCGATGTTGGAACTGGATTAAGGTGCGTGTTATGATATGGAGTGTTAAGGCGGAAACATATTCGAGCGACGCGACGCGATGTGACGCGACGCGACGCGACGTGAAAATTTCGCGGGTGTTCATATTTAACCGACGCGACGCTACGCTACACTACGCAACGAGAGGTGACGGTGTGCATCATTTTTGTTGCTAGTTCATTTGAGTTTGTTCGTGCGTGTAGCCATCATGGAAACCTCGTCCTCTGAAGAGTTCGAAGACGAAATTGAAGAATGCGCTACTTACTACGTTATATTCTGCACTGATTTGATTCGATTCTTACCTGTTGTGTTAAGTTCCTTGCTAATTTCTTCCTACGCTTCAAGCCTCATTTGCTGATTTCTATAGTGCTTTGATTTTGAATTATATATACACTCATAATTCCTGACGTTTTCTATTAATACAGGTTCGTCCATTGTTATGTCCGCGTGTTTCGCGTTCACACTTGTCTGATGCTATGCGATGCCACGCTACGCGATGCTACAAAAATCTGAGAGGAAGGGATGTCGACAACGTCGTATCGCGTCGCGTGGCATGGCATCACGTTGCATCAGACAAGTGTGCACGGCGGGAGAGAATATCAACGTTTTCTTATGGAATAGATTTTGATCAGGTCACGTCGCGTGGTGTAGCGACGCGTCGCTCTAATATGTTTCCGCCTTTAGTTGTTACTACTACAGAATTTGGTGGCAAGTTCGGTATCAGCTTCTCTTCTACAGCCATTTGCGAATTCATCTCTGCATGGTAATCGTCGGTTTTCATCCAGGATTTAAAATTTTAAATGCTCTGAGATTGGTCAGTTCGCGTACTAACTAGAACTAATACTATTGTATTTCTGATAAATATATCCCGCAACCCATAGTTAACCCATGGTTAACAGGATGCACTTGTAAGTAATATTCCTCTCATTGTGGGTCCTTTACTGAATTTTGTGTTGATTTTGTGTTAAATTTTTTTACATAAATAGTCCGCCTCGACTACTTTTTTCGTTACTTTTGTCCCGTTCACTCAGGTCAGTTAAAGTCGTGTCACAGGAAAATGATTTTAATTATCCTCCTATTCCAATATTTCGCTTCCACTTGATCTAATTCACTTGGAATGTAGCATGGCTGAGTATAGATAATGGTTTGCTCTTTAAACAGACTAAAACGCATACTGAACTGCGCAGGTGGAATTTTAGTGCCACTGGTTTATTGGAATACAAACGTACGTCATATTGACATTTGTCAACATTTTAAGAATAACGTCAAAAAATAATTTGAATATTTGCATAATGAAGCGTTTTGTAAAAGGTTGCGCCAATTATCACAAGATGAACATAAAACAAAACCATATACATATTTTTTTTGAAATAAGGAATATCTGAATTAAGATTGAAAAAATGCATGGGTCTTTACTTTTCTATAAATGAACTATAGGTATGTTATGTATAGACCAAGCAGCAACTGAACCAGGATTTAAATTCCGCGCCACATTTTCCACCCGATGACGTGACACGGTGCACCCAGCGGTTTTCAACAAGTGCGCAATAGCAAACCACTATTTATACTCAGCCATGGAATGTAGTATACCACCGGGCGAGCAATCATAAGAGTTCAACTCAACGGGTTAAGTACAGATGCGATTGCATAGAACTAGAGTTCTTCATGGTGGCCCATTAAATTAGTTGGCCCAATTTTTCTGGATTTACACCATTATTTCTTATCCAAATTTATTGGCCAAATTTCTATCATATATTCGTGATAGAAGTGCGGTTGAAGAATTGATTTAAGTTCAAAACCGAATTTCTTATTCTTATTTTTAGGGCAACTGAAACAAGAAATTCACTTCTCCGAGTTCAATAAAGTAAGTATTAAAAATACATCTTTATGTTACCAAATCCAGCCAGAAGATAAAACGTAGTATAATTTTGAGCGCAACTATACAGGGTGGCCCGAAATTAGCGTGCAATATTTTACCAGCGTGTTCTGTGGTCAAAATTAAGACAAGAAATTCCTATAAGCGTATACCGAAATATGCTTCCCAAGGGAGCTATAGCTTTCTAAAAGAGAAGGCTTGAAGACGTTTTCTTCTAAGTATCTTCGAAACAAGTCCAGTTAAAATTATGAAATTTGATGGAATGTGTAAGTACCAAATGCTGAATCTTTTGGTGTAAACATCATTTTTAAAATTTAACAGGGGCGTCTCAAAGCTGCGGGTGGCGGAGGTAAGATTTATCCCAACTTTTTCAGAGCATGTCATTTTCAATTTTTTCATACAAATTTGCAACTTCAGCGTTTTTTGCAAAAAAATGTGCTCCTGTTTCGTTTTGATAGGAGGCACCGTTATCGAGCACAATCGATTCAAAAATTTCGCTGCATGCCCAAAAAATTCCTACAAGAAGTGGAGAACTTCGTTTGTATACTGACAGGAGCATATTTTTTGCAACCAAACCCCGAAGTTGCAAATTTTTACGGAAAAATTGAAAACGACATGCTCTAAAAAAAGTCGGGGTAAATCTTACCTCCGCCACTCCCAGCTTTGAGACGCCCCTGTTAAATTTTAAAAAGTATGTTTACAGCAAAAGATTTAGCATTTGGCACTTACACATTCCATTAAATTTCATGATTTTAACTGGACTTGTTTCGAAGATATTTAGAAAGCTATTGCTCCCTTGGGAAGCATATTTCGGTATACGCTTATAGGATCATTTTGTCTTATTTTTGACCATAGAACACGCCGGTAAAATATTGCACGCTAATTTCGGGCCACCTTGTATATTATGTTAGGGATGCTGCTTAAAGCGCAAAGACGCATTTCCCTCAAAACCACCCGAAATAAATAGCAAGTAATTATAATGTTGGTGTAATTTATGGTTCGCATTCCTTACGAATTTTAGTGCGCTACCCCCAATGCGATTTTATACCCGCATATACGTCAGAAGGTGTTATCGTAATGCTTTAACTCGACATACTGTGATGAGAGATTTTGTAAGTTACTAAAGTTTTAAAAGTATGGGAACTCCATCAAACTTTGTATATTGCAGTGACGTGAAAAGTATTTCAGAGTATATCTAACAATACAAATTATAAGTTTATAAGTAGGTAAAGTGCTCGCTAGTTCCAGTGGAAAGCTTACACGTTGTCTTTTAGAAGCACGTTCGTTGCGCCTCATGCTAAAACTTATAAAAAGTGTGCTTACATGTGATTTATTGGCATGACTGAAGTATTCGAAAGGGTTGCGACCCACCATGACATATGCTAGGAGAGGTAAGGGCAGGTACATCAAGGTTCATCAGGAAAACTACTAAATGAATGTAGAGTGTGCAGTACACCATATTCAATAACAGCATCTATACCAAATATACTCTTTTTACCGCTTTTGGTAGCGGCAATATATGTACGTACCTTTAGCACCTTACTTTCTCTTCACTATATTCCCTTAGGTTTGCATAAAGAATATAAACCACCTGACTTACGCGTTTTAATTTGATTAATATGCGATTTATGACCTCGCAATCCAATATGAAGAGAAGTGTAGTTAACTCCATTACGTAAATTATTTAGTCGATAGATTTGTATACATACGCGATACGATAAACCAATCCTCTTGTAAATCCCTACATATCAGAGAGTAACAATCAACAAAGAAACCCCTTGTTACATGCGATGCGCGTCGCAGATTTACGACCGGAAGACCTCTGAAAAAAGACCTCATTAGCACAAATCACTTTTTATCAAGTTTGGTTTCTCAAGAAAAACAAGATTCATCCTTCAGTGTTAGTGGCCTCGCAGAGATTGAAGACTGGAGAAATTTTCAGGAAGCGTAACGATTTCATCAGCCTTCACGCAACTGAACTAGCTCCACTGAAATCAATTTAATAAAGTGGCTTGTTTAGGAATTGTTTGTGACTGAGAATTGTTGGAATTAGATTGACGACGGTCACATGAAAGGGTATGTGTATAGGGATGTGCTCTTTGTACCTAGACACATGATTATTGAAATTATATATAGGTATGAAGAATCATCAAATCTACCTTCGGTCAGTTGGGCCTGCCCTAAGTGTTGCAGCCTAAGTCGAGCTAATGCATAGCAATTGCAGAGGATGTGTTCGGCGGATTCAACCTCCAGTTCACAAAGTCTGCATTTGTCACTGTCTGTCAGTTCCAGTATTTTGAGATGGTACCTCACTGGGCAGTGTCCAGTAAACAAACAAGTAATGAGTCTGATTTAATTCTTTGATAAAAGAAGAAGCTTTTTTGCATTCATAGTCGAGTACTCAATGAATTTCTCCGCCTGTCTATGTCCTGGTATGTTATACTAGAGAGTTTTTTATTCTCCATTTCCCATTTTTGAAGCTCCGCCCCACAAAACGGTTCGGGTCCAGCCGGGAATCTCTTTGAACCTGACCTAGCTAGTTCGTCAGCTATTTCATTCCCTTCAATTCCCTCATCACCTGGCACCCAATACATGGCAACTTTATTGCCCTTAGCCAGTTTCTTGAGGGATTGTCTGCATTCCCAGGTGGATAAAGACTCGAAGCTATTGGCTTTCAGTTCTTTTATCGCAGCCTGACTGTCAAACATTATATAGACATTTTTTACCCTTTGTGTTCCTTCGTAGGTGTTCTTGGGCACATATGTCTATTGCAAGTATGTGGGATAGGTTCCTAAGGCTATTGATGCCCTATATTTTGGGCCATATATAGCCGTAGTCGGGGTTGTGCGCATAGCCCCTGTTATACCCAGACACGCTAGCAGTTGCAATTTCTGCAACTTGCTTTGTGTCGTGATTTACTTGGTTTTTGTCCACCACACGAACGAAGCGTATGTGACAATGGGTCTCATTATCGATGTGTATGACAAATAGATCATTTTCTGTTTTAGTCCCCAGGTTTTTCAAAAAAGTTTGCGACAAGCCCAAAAGGCCCCCGTCACTTTGGAAAGGGTGTTATCTATATGAGGTCTCCAGGTGAGTTTAGCATCCAAAGTTACCCCTAAATACCTTACCTCTCCGGAAAATTGTGTCGATAGTCCTTGCAGCTGTGGAGCTTTTAGATTTAGCTTTCTGCGCTTAGTGAATCGAACTATGGTGGTTTTTGTGGGGTTTGCCGTAAGTTCCTCCTTTATACACCATTATCTTATTTTGTTTAGGGCAGTTTGAATTTGGTTTGAAATTATACCGTCATGCTTGCCCTTGATTTGGATTACGATGACGATGTATGTTATAATCGGAGACCTTTAAGTTTTGTCGGGTAAAATTTGCGTAGGTAGTTTTCGCACAATTTTGCCTGTAGGTAAATAGTTTCGACTAAATAATTCGACGATAAAAAATTTGCCTACGCAAATTTTGCCACCGAACATTTCTGTCTCTTCCTGCTTCGTTGAAGATTGTTAGATATTGATATGGAACTATTTTATGTTGAGGGATTGAATTGTTGCGTAACCTAGTTTGATTGTGCGGCTTTGCCTTGGGCTTTTCTTCGAATGACTGTTGGAACCTAGAAGGTCCTCTCTGTGTCGGTGGCAAATCTGATGAGGGGCCTTGGTCGGGCTTGTCGTCGTCCCTAAGTAACTGGTCTTCCTCCGTAATGAGGTGAGAATATGAACTCGTCATCTTGCTCACAGTTGACCATTTGATCGAGATATGAAATCTAAAATTTCAAATACAGACTCGACGCGAACCTATTGATATAAGCTAAAGACTGTTACATGATGTAACTGCTCAAAGTACAACTTCGCTTTAAAAAGATTATAACGGTTATACTGCTGCCAGGTCCAACGAATATTTCAAATAAATTTTATAGAAATTGTAATCTGCAAATGATATTTACCCATACCCAGTATTTTTCCCCTTCTTATTTGAGACAATACTACCATTGTATTTGGCCTTACCCTTGGATCCAAATACAATGTTACTGCTGACCTGAACGTTAGAAATGAATATCTAGAGAGAGAAATTCGGAAGTCTGCACTTAGGAAATAAGGTATTTGAAGAAACTGCGGATCTAGTTATTTATTTATCTTGTTTTACTATTCACTGCAATCTGAGACCTCTTGCGAGAGATGCAATCTCACTCTCGTGTAATACGATATCATTAATAATAAGAAACTTTCCGAAATCTCTGAACTCTCTTAAGTTGCAATTTACTGTAATACTAGTTTGCAGGATCAACCCCAGTCTGATTGGAGTAGTTTAGCAGAAAGAAAGCAAGATTCAACGTAGTTTTAGAAACCGAAAGGAGATTAACTCTGAATATGGAGTGAACAATTTAAGTAAAATAAAACAGTTTTATTCCAACATTTGTTACATTGATTCAAAACCGGCAATTCTAACTTACTATGATTAGTACTTTGTTAATACAGAATGTTCTCAAAGTTCAAGCATTTATTTTAACAAAATGTAGAAGACGTAGGTACCTAAGCAATTTTGCTAAGAATTGCCTAGGTAAAAGTTGAAAAATAACGGAGATATTCATTAAAAAAGTGTAAGTACGGTCCTGTAAGGGTGGTGGTCTAGTGGTAGAGCGGCAGACTACAAATACAGGGCGCGGGTTCAATCTCCAGTATCCGCAGTCATTATATATGACAGTTTTTCCGACTCTGGGTCGATTCAGCCTAAGGAAATGAGTAGCTGGGGTAATAATAGGCTAATAGGCGGCTTGAGGCGTAGCGCTTGCCCCACTACCTTCTGAATTGCACGAAAGTGAACTTCAATAAGTGGAGGCTAATTTAATCACGCGTACACTATCATCACACGGTATAAAAGGGAGACTATTATTAAGTACGGTCCTGGCCTCCTTTGGTTTTGAATAATAGTCACCACACTGAGCAATTTTATTTACAAATTGCATGATAAAAATACCGTATGTGCTCACATATGTGTTGTATGTCGTGCATAGCTAAATAAATTACGTCACTTACGGTAAATATGGTAGTAATTTTACACTTACGTTTTTTATGTTTAGTATTGCGACCCAAAAATGAGCCCAATTACAAATAAGGAAATTTTCAAATGAATTTTTTATATACTGCGCTAAATCTAAATGATTTTTAAAAACTGCGTTTGATGGCAAATGGTCTGTACATTCAATATTTCCAAAAATTAGAAAATCGGAAAAATGCACAGACGGTGTTTTTCCGTGCCACGGGAGTATAATAATCTTCCCATCATCATAAGGTTCTCAGTCCGAAGACTGGTTGGACGCGTACCTCCACTCTTTTCTATCCTGAGCTAACCTACGCATTTCCCTAAAAGTAGAACATCCTACATCCCTAACTATTTGAGAGCAGTAGTCTAATCTAGGCCTACCCCTACCTCTTTTCATTCCTATCTCTGACTCTAGTATGTCGCGAACTATTCCTTCGTGTCTTAGAAGGTGTCCTACCATCCTATCTCTCCTATTCTTTATTGTCTTCCATACCTTTCGCTTTTCCCCAACTCTTTCTAATACTTCCCTATTGCTAACCTTATCTATCCACGGTATCTTCATCATGCGTCTGAAGCACCACATTTCAAACGCTTCTACTCTTTTTCGATCCGCTTCTCCTATTGTCCAAGTTTCGCACCCGTATAATGCCGTACTCCATACATACGACTTTAAGAGTCTCTTCCTAGTCTCTATATTAACCGTTCTCGAACATAACAGTTGTTTCTTTTTGTTAAACGCAACTCGGCCCTGCGCTATTCTTTGTTTTATATCTTTAGTGCTCCTACCGTCTTGAGTTATTTTACTTCCTAAATAGCAAAAATCCGCGACCTCCTCTATCTTCTCATTTCCTATTTGTATGTCAACTTTAGTTCTATTTTCGCATCCCCTACATACCAAAATTTTAGTTTTCTTTTTATTGATTTTCATGCCGTAGCCCTGTGTCAAAACTGCTTCCATTTCATTCAAAGCCGCTCCTAATTCTTCTTTGCTAGATGCTAACACTGCTATGTCATCCGCAAATCTGAGCATGTTAATAGTTTGGCCCTGTACATTAATCCCTAAGGCTGTTCTGTCCTTAACAATATTAATCGCATCTTCGATGTATAAGTTGAAAACTAGAGGTGACAGTGCACATCCCTGTCTCACTCCCTTCCGGATATCTACTTCCCTTCGTTCCTGCTCACATTCTATAACTGCTTTTTGCTCTTTGTAGAGATTATGTATTATTCTTCTGACCCTATATTTCATCCCTACCTTTCTCAGCACTTCGAACATCTTCCCCCATTTTACGTTGTCGAAGGCTTTTTCTAAATCTACAAATCCTATATAGACGCTCTTTCTCTTTTCTATCGTTTTTTCTATAATTACTCGTAAAGCTAGAATAGCCTCGCGCGTTCCTCTATTTCGTCTAAATCCGAACTGATCTTCTCCTAATATTTCTTCCGCCTTTTTCTCCATCCTTCTTTGCACAATTCTAGTTAAAATTTTTGACGCATGGGAAGTTAAACTGATAGTTCTGAAATTGTTGCACCTATCCGCGCCTTTCCTTTTTGGCAAAGCTACCATGATGTTCCGTTTGTAATCCTCTGGAATCTCGCCTGTCAGGTATATGCGACTAACTAATTTAAATAAACGGTCTATTACCTCTTGACCTGCGCACTTTAAGATTTCTGCCTGCAAGCCATCTATACCTGGTGCTTTATTATTCCTTAAACTTTTTAGTGCTAGCTCAAACTCTTCTCTCATTATAGGATTCCCTAGGTTATCCCCCTCTACACTGCTTTCGCTTTCTAATATATCTTGCACTTCTGGTCCCGCATATAAGTTTCCTAAATATTCTTTCCACCTATCTGCCTTCTCACCGCTTTCGATTAGGATATCTCCTGCCTCATTCCTAATGTTTTTGGTACTAGATCCAATTTCTCTAAAATTTCTCCTAATTATGTTATATGCTTCATCAGTCTTTCCTACTTCGAACTTATCTTCCACTTCTTTGCATTTATTATCGATCCATTGCTCTTTCGCTTTCCTACATTTCCGAATAATTTCCCACTTGATCGCCTTATATCTTTGTTTCCCTATTTCATCTAACCTATTTTTATATTTTCGCCTTTCCTCTATTAGACTCACAATATGTTTTGTTATCCAGGGTTTCCTACTTTCATTCTGTTTATGGCCCAAAATATCCCTAGCTGAGGAAACTAAACTATTTTTAATGCAATTCCATTCTGCCTCTATGTCCCTAACAATATTTTCACCCGCGCCCTTTAGTACTTCGTTTGTCTTTTTCTTGAACTTATCGCGCGTATCATCATCTTTTAGTTTCTCTGGGTCAAGATACCTTCTTCCGCTTCGTTTTTTCAAAATCTTAAATTTAAGATTGGCTTTCATAACGACTATGTTGTGATCACTATCTATATCTGCTCCTGGATAACTTCTACAATCCCGAACTTGATTTCTAAATCTTTGCCTAACAAGAATGTAATCTATTTGATATCTCCCTAGGTCTCCTGGCATCTTCCACGTGTAGCGTCTCCTAACATGATGGTGAAATAAAGTGTTCGCGACCGTTAAGTTATGTTTATCGCAGAACTCTATCAGTCTAACTCCCCTATCGTTCCTATTGCCTAATCCAAAGGGACCAACTATTCCGCCCTCTCGCCCTGTGCCTACCACTGCATTGAAATCTCCTATAATTATTAAATTTTCGTCTCCTCTCTCAAAATCTAGCACATGTTCAATATCACTATAAACTGCCTCTACGACCTCATCACTGTAGTTAGAAGTGGGCATATATACCTGTATTATTACTGTTTTTACAGGTTTCGAATCTAACCTAACCATAACTACCCTGTCACTTTGCTGCAAGAAATTTTCTACACTCTGCCCTACTTTTTTCCTCATAACAATTCCTACTCCCGAATTTCCTCCTACAGATCCTGTGTGTATTACTCTAAAATCTCCGCTCCAGAAGTCTCCGGCTTCTGGCCATCGCACTTCACTAATACCTACTACGTCTAATGCTAACCTATCCATCTCAATTTTCAAATTCTCTAACTTTCCTACTTGTTTCATGCTTCTAACATTCCACGCTCCGACTTCCATATGTAGAATATTTGCCCTTGTTGATTGCTCAGTTGGCAGAATCCTAGGCCGTCGTCAGTTTAATTCACCATTTTAAAACATGTTTCACAGAGTGATAACGAAACTGTGAATAGTCTTTGTACAACACAAATAATGTTTTGATTACGCAATAATTTTACTTTTCAGGATTATCCAGTAGCACCAATTTAATGTTCGTAATTTTGCCCTCTGGAATATCCAGATACGCCCTTATTAAGTTTAATAAGCATTGCATGTAGTGTATCAGGGATTTCCAAACGTGGTGTCATATCGCTAATGCCGCGGTTATCATTTACAGGTGAACATCAGCAATACATGGGTCCTTCCGGAGGAGGGGTTTCCGGTGTTCTACCGCTATTTCCGCGATCGAATTTCTTGGTACGAAGCAGACGCAGTTTGCCAATTCCATCATGCTAACTTAGTAACCGGTAAGTGGTTGATCTCATTATCATGTTAGTATGCTCTAACGCTTCTGTCAATTTTCTCCCGTGTACCGATTGCTTCCCTCTAGTTAAACTCTACCATTAATTAGGAAGGGTAAAATGTGTACTGTAAAACCAATTTATGTAGAGTTTTAAATGAATTACATAATCAAGGGCGTTTTAATCGTGGATGACGTAGTGGTGATCCACAGGGAGGGAGTGTTATCCATATAAATGCATTACGTAACACGCCAAGAGCTTTACTGCTTCACTGCGTGGGGAAAACAGGATAATGTCAGCTAGGGAGAAATTAAGGGCAACCTAATTTTTAATTACTAAAATTCAAACTCATCAGTTTGATGCGTATGGTCAAGTAGAAAATTTAATATATTAACTTCTTATACATCCTTTGCAATATTCATCCATATTTACGTCGTGAATAACAAGGAGTGATTTATAAGGTACGGACATTTATCTGCGACTTTGTTGTAGTGAAAAAATGCTAATTCAATAGCTGGCCGAACACATTAAGTGACCTTTTAAGTTTAACAACTGGCGTTAAACCCATCGCTTACAAAGTATTTGAAAAGGAAGAAAGTTAAAATAACAAATTTTGGTACAAACAGAACATGGCGCATTTCAAACGTTATTGATCACTTGAAATCACACTTGACAAGAAATCATTACCTATGTTTAATGCTGGCCGACGTTCAATTTCCGAAATAAGTTCAGAACCCTGCGTTAAACATGCAAACATGCCGATAGCATTCAATAAAATAATGCTGCATTTTATATTTTACAATAAAAATTTCAGTTTGCAACCATTCACTGAAGCTAATACGGTCACGTCCTTTTAAAATAAAGGAGAGCCCCTAGGTCGCCATGACCAGACGTTGCGGTCTTTTGCGACATAAACACAGTCTCAGGCCACGAAACGCTTGATGCGACCAGGTCCTTAAGGTCCGTTGTCCGTTGCCACGTCCTCTAACGGATTTTCACACGACCGGGTTAAAAAATGCCTTGAACATTTAAGGTAACAAATGAGGCGATAATGCTCCTTATAATTAGGGAAAAGAAAGTTATGATTACGACAAAGAGAAGAAAACTGGAATATTTCTGACACTTGCATAATTCTACAGAAGCGCTCTGGTGTCACGTATTATTTATTTTCATTTTCCGTTATAACGGATTTTTGCCCGTTATAACGGATTTGTTTCCGTTATAACGGATTTGTTTCCGTTATAACGGATCTGTTTTTCCGTTATAACGGATCTCAGGTTGAGAAAAATTTGTCAAATATTTTACGTCAGTTTTATGGTTTTTATACTTTTTAAATAAGTAAATCTTGGCAAAGCCCCCGAACGGGGGCGAAATGTCGATCATCAGTTATTTATTTACGAGTATGCCAGAATTTCACAAAATTTAAAATATTAAAAGTTATGCTGGCACAAATTAAACAAGAATTTCTAGCAAATATAAATAATGCAACAGTCTGGACGGAAAAAGTGAAACATTAAAAATGACAAAACTTACAGTGACGTGGAAATTCTTACATGAATAAAGCAAGAAGAGCTGAACTCATCAGAAAAGGACACGAAAAACGTCCAGATGAAAATATGATCACAAAATTCTTAATCCACTAACATCCAACAGGTGTTAACCTAATGTAATAATTAATTCAGTGTAGAGTAAATCATGTAATAAACATATTATTAAGTCAAACAGCAAAAATGACACAGTGTAAAAATAAAATTTTAAGGTCCGGTTGTTCAAAGAAACCAACACCGGATTAAGTCTGAAACCGACTTCGTTGCTATGATACCGGCTTTCTGATTGGCTGTATCATAGCAACGAAGCCGGTGTCAGACTTAATCCGGTGTTGGTTTCTTTGAAAAACCGGGCCTAAGAATATAAAGGTTAAGACGCGCATTTGTCAAAATTTAAAATTATTCTAACCTAACTTTTCCAAAAAACGATCGGAAAATGACAAATGACAGAAAAAATATTAGATTTATAGAATGAAAAGTAACTATGACAATGAGAGGCTACCAACTTGATTGATAAAGGAGGGAAGAGGGAAGCCATGAAATTATGAATAATTTGGACAATATAATGTCCTAAATCAAAAATAACAATTAACAGCTTATATACATAAGAGGTTCACGATGGAAATGTAGATGTAATACAATAATACGATTAAAAATACCTGACAGAAACTCGAGGTAGGAATACAGATATAAGGGATACTTGAGAGGTCATTGACCTCAGAAGCAAATCATATGTGTTAAGGGTAAAAATAAAGTAAGCAGCCTGAACAGACAGGAATGGATTGACAGGATCAATAAGGAGAGGCAACCCAAAGCAGATGGGCGGTCTATAGTATGAGGGGGTATTGGTATCATAGAGACCAACTAGAAGAAAAGACACCCTTAGTCAAGGACAGATGGAATAGTGTTGTCTGCGCTGATCTGCAGAGAATCCCTGAGAAGATAAAGTAAGTATATGTAGATACTGCTCAAATTATTTGTATCAGTGCGTCTATTCATGCTAATATGAGTATCGATGAACAGCATTTCCAGAAAAAGGCGCTTTCGTAACTTTTCCTCTTTAATTAGGATGGACACCTTATCGAAGTTACATGTATGGTTTAAATCAATGCAATGTTGGGCCAAAGCACAGCTACCTAGAGATCTTCTGACATCACTTCTATGTGAGGCAAGGTGAGCACTCAAATATTGACAGGTCTGCCCTATATACACCTGGGGGCAGTCAGAGCATTCATCTCTATATACGACATTGGAACTGTGAAGTAAGGGAATGCAGTCCTTCGGATTACTGAAGAGATTCGCTATCTTAAAGTTATATGAGTAAACATTTCTCAAGTGAGCCTCATTTTTGAAAACAGAGTTTATGAGATATGACAACTCTTTTATATACGGAATGGTGATATAGATTTCACCAGAAAGACGTTCCCGTGGTTCTCGATCCAAAGGTGTTGAGCAATCTCCTCGGATAAGCATTCGTCGACTCAACCCAGATCGAAGGAAGGTAGGGTGAGAGATTCTCTGGCTGCATCCTCGTGTGCTCTTAGTATTTATAATTATCTTACCGCATAATCTCATGTATCTACCCTTAATACCTACATTTATAAAATAGTTTTAAAACAATTCTACGAGTTTTCATCAAAACTGAATGAACTCTTGTTTGTTTTAACTTATTGGTTTTATCCGCAATGGAATTTTGCAGAAATGAAACGAGATCTCGACGTCGAGAAGAGATTTTATGAGGCTGATATGAGATGACAAGATGCCATGTCGAGACTAAATAAGAAAAAACAATTTCTCGACTAGTCGAGTCCCGCGGCAACACTAATTTCAAGCACAACATTGCGAAGGCTTTAAGCTTTACTTTTAGTGTCAAAAATTCTCGCTCACAGGTAAATACATACACGACATGCACCCCTGCAAATTGCATTTTAAATCTTGGGTGGGACAATGACTGCTACACAAAGTCGTAGATGTGGCCGCATCCATAACCTAAGAAAAACGTGACTTTCCAAAATCTGGTCATGAAGTAGCTGGGTCATATTTCTATACAACTGTAGGCAGGTAGTATTATTAAATTCCGAGGCTCAGCACTGAGCAGACAGCAGACCTAGTCTGTGGCGAAGCTTGCACGGACATTTTAACAAAACAAAATAAGAAATAGAATAACTTTTCCAGCAAATGTGAGGAAAGTTCCCTTGCTTTGGCGTTTAGACCTGTTATTCGCACGGTTTAATAAGAAAACCGCTTGCAATTGCGCTGGAAACTCAAACTGAAATCATTTTCTCCATGTTGTGCAGAGAGGACTATAGGGTGCAGCTTCGTGATCCAAATATACAAAATGGACTACAATAAAATCCTATTTTATCCATTTCCTCCGTTTCGTCTTGATTTCCGCGATAGAATAAAATCCTTCCCGTAGAAAATTCGGAACCGTTGCTTGATCGATTTCTTCGGAGTTTTGTTACACTGCGGGATTTTTAATGAAAGAACTGCTTTAATGTCATCCGTTGTAACTAAACGATGAATTAAAGGTCAAGTTCGCTCCATTTAAGTTCCAACGGTAGGGTAATTGATCTCTTTTATGGTTCATAAATGTGTGAATAAATGCTCTCCTACCTAATAGACAAGCTACCTTTTGCACTTCGCGGCCTGTAATTACTTTTATATTTAAACATTAGTTATGACGCAGTTCGCCGGTTTTGTGACACTAAATTTAGCAGAAATTTATTCAGTTTTCGGGAAAGCGGTTTTGTATACAAGTTTGGTTCATGAAATTGTCTCAATTTCAGTTTAGATCTCTTGAATTACACTAAACAAATGTATCGTTTTTTTTATTTCACTCCCCACTCCGTTTATTTAAAAATTACTCAAATTTCTTTCACTTTTGCTTTGTAAATCAACAATTTTTTCTTTCAACGTCAGAAAAACATTACATTTTCTGACTCTGTTCACAAACTTAAAGGCGGGTTGAGAGGACCCAAAGTTATTATATAATAACTTTGGAGAGGACCAGGATCGGCTTAGACGCTCAGATTATCTGCGAAAATCGATTTGGGCAAGCCATATTATTCAAAGAAATCGTTGCGCCTAAATCATATGATATTGCGCAAGTCTTCCTAGCGAATAATCTGGCTGGTAACCTGCTGCTACAAAATTGAAATTAAAATTAAATTGAAATTGAAAGTGAAAGTGAAATTAAAATTAAAATTAAAATTAAAATTAAATTATAATTATAATTATAGGTAATTATAATCAAAATTAAAATAAAAAATTAAGCTTGAAATTGAAATTGAAATTAAAATTAAAATTATAATTATAATTATAATTATAATTATAAATAAAATTAAAATTAAATAAAATAAAATTGTTCTCCTTTTCAAAATTACAAGTTCTGCAGTCGAAATTACAAGAAACGTCCGGTAACAATTTGGTCTTACAAAAGTTCTAAAACCTAACCACACTTTTGCTTAACCGGCAGTGACATCGTGACGGGTAAAAAATGAGTTCATTTTCTGGAAACAAACATCTTTATCAGATAACTACATGTAGGTTTTGTGAAAGGTTACAAATGCATATAACTGCTATTCTCCTATGACTCCTTATTGCATTAAATCTTCTCATCTGGATATTTGTCTTAGAGACAAATATGCAGATGTGAAGATTTGGAATCGAACGATACATACTCTTTCTCTAGGGCGCTTCGAGATGCAGTGAAACCGAAACGGAATTCCCCCAGTTAATTATTTAGAACAGATTTGAGCATATTTCTAAAGAACATTGTGCGTGGATCGTTCCTGGAAAAGTTCACCCTACCCAATTTCGTACCCGGATAACAGTTTTATCCGGATATGAATCCCCCAGCTTCAAATAACCCTAGCAACGAACTGAGAAAAGCTGTTTTGTGTACATAGGTAACGATTTTATGAATAAATAACGCCATACTGTTCGAGAAATATTGGTCTCATCCGTGGTTCAAAGGTCACCGGGACTTTGGTTAATCCTCTAGAATCTGCAGTTACCTATTATTTTGCGCACTATTCGAGCAAGGGTCGGAAAATAAATTTCCGTCATCATTTCTAGTCCATGTTACCCGGATTCAGACATCAATTTCGTCTTACAACTCTGTTGGCACCCTGGCTCGTATTTACTGCGAATGTATGAAATGTATAAGGTAGAATTTGGGCAAACTGCTTGATAATTATTATCCCACCCAGCTCCGCGGCGCAGAACGTTGTCGCCATTGTTCTCAAAGCACAATGTCAGCTCAGTAGGAATCGTCAGACAAGATCACGCAAGGGGAAACCACCTTGAATTCAAGACAACTGACCACACTGCTGCAAATTCCGCTTCAAAATTTCCCCTATTTGGCGCAGTGCAAAGCATTGAATTTTGCCATGTCATGCTCTGCTGCTATGCGTTGGACATGTGGCGTTCGGGCACCTTCGGCTTGAGTCACACGAGCGTTTTAGTAACGTACGTTATAACGGACGTTGCGACGTACGTTGCTGCATTATACTAACATAAATGTTACCAGTCACATTAACAACGTACGTTGGATTTAGCGTCCGTTCAACGCTGACTACGGACGAGATATGCTAGAACGTACGTTAAGGAATGTAACGGACGTTGTAGCGTACCATATGAACATATCTATCAAGGCACACGGTGGACAGTTAACGTCCGTCGTCTGTTACGAAGACTGAAATTATCGGTAAAAATATACGTGTAATCACCTCAAGATGGGCATCAAATTATTAATAACAGAAGTAGAAAAGCGGCCAACATTGTGGAACGTATCTTGTAACGATTATAAAGATAAAAGTATAAAAAAATAATGGCTTGAAGTTACAAATTTATTAGTAGGAGACGTTCAATGTGTAAAAAGCTCCTCGCGATAGTCTTTCGCTGTTTATAAGATACACCCACCATTTTCGCCGTTTAGTTCTTTTTTTCGTATTTTCAGAAATAAATAAACAACAACTGCAGTTTCTACGTCATTCATTTCGAACAACACTAACGCTCTGTGTGACCACGATATCAACGCACGTTAAAAACAACGTCCGTTATAACATACGTTACTAAAACGCTCGTGTGACTCAGGGCTTCAGCAGCGTTCATAACGTACGTCACGTGGTGTTGAAAAACAGATACGAAGGTGTCGAGTGTGGAACCCAATTTTTATTAAGAAATTTACAGAATAATGTATACATAGATATACGTAAATTTAGATGACACGTGACCTAGTTAATGCAATAGACAAGGTTACAACTGTACCTAATTACGTAAATGCAATTATAATATTGCTGACACTGCAGAGAGTATTTCCAAGGAATATAGGTCATCTTGATATACAGAGTGACTGCCATAGACATTTAAAAATTTTCTAAATGTTTGTATACTCAATATATTCTAAATTTTCTGTATCAAAATTTTCAAGGATGTTCTAAAACTGCTGAAAATAAACGACTTAAATCAATAACTCGCTTGGATTAAATACCGAAAATTCATAATGCCTCCCATGATTCAGTCGTAGTATGCCACTATTTTGAATTCTTCACATATTTTAACTTATTTGCTTCTATCTGAGGATATACATATAACGTTCATGAAATTAATTGGTAAAATAACTTTGTAAACCTCAATTTACATTAAATGTAGGGTTATGTTAGCTATTGTGAATATTTTATATAGTTATGCATACATGATCGATTATTACAAACATGTTTTACTGAAAACGTTAAATTTTTATTGCGTTTTCATTCATGTAATAATACCTTGTTGTTGCGCGAATTTACACCTTTAGTGTTCATGCTCATTATTGCACAAATTACATTAGCTACCATGCATGCATAATGATAATGCAGTAGTGCACGTGGACTGCTGCATGAATCATATTGACTATCCCAGTACTCAGGTACAAATCCACATGTTGAAAACAAGAAGCGAATACTAATATAGAAAACCCTAAAATTTAAGGCGGGGAATGAAACCATATTCATGTCTGTGACAAAATTTGCAAACTTGATCGTCGAAAACCTACAAATACTTATTTAGAAACTGTGGTGGATGAAACTTTGATAAGTGGAAGAGAAGTGCAGATATAATGAATGGTATCCATTAAAAAGAAAATGTCGTTTTGCAGTAGTGGCGTAGATTTGGATTTCCGAATCGGATGTTGAACTGCTAGAAGCTAGATGTATTCCACTCTATTGAGTTTATAACATTACTATGCCCACTACCAATCATTACTATATAACTTATAGTCACTTTATTTATTCAGAACATTGGAGGTATTGGAAAAGTTGAGCTATAGAAGAATTAATTGTGGGTGTATCGAATTACAAACACAGAAGTACTCCATAGATGGGAGAGACAACAAAATGAAAAAGGTAACTAAATTATCTAGGCCATGTCATACGGGGAAGAGGCACATGCTGCCCTTCCTAGTCATGCACGGGGGAGATTAGGTCAAAATATTCTGGACGCAAGAGAACATTTCGGCAAAGGCATTTGAACAAATGGTGTGGGTGCAGCAGAAACAAAATATTGAAAAGAGTTGTGAATAAAGTAAAGTTAACGTTTTGTCAAAATATTCTCGAGCGTAATTAACCGAAAGGTTTTTATTTTGCCGGATAAATTTCTGTTTTGAACTAAAGTTTGTTGCCTAGCAATTTGAAGAGGAAAGCTGTCAGTCAACAAAAACGCCGACACCGCAGGAATTGCAGAAATGGTCACACGAAATTCACGATATGGTATTACAAGTCAGGTTATTAAAATTAATTGAAGATTTCAAAACAACGAATTTGCAATATTTTAACTCAGGAGTTAAGCATGACAAAGCTGTCCGCCCGATGGGTGCCGCGTTTGCGCACAAAAGCGTATGCGGATGAAACTTCGCAAGAGTGTTTGAACCGCTTTGGGAAAATTCCAACCGATTTTGTGCGTCGATTGGTGAAACCACTATACCCCCGAGGCAAAACTGCAGTCGGGTTGCCCGGCTCCAAAGGAAGCCATGGTCATAAAATCAGTGGGTAAGATAAGGACATCAGTTTTCTGGAATGCAAAAGCGATTTGATGATCGATTATCTACCAGTTGAAACAATATATCAGAAAAAAGGGGCCAGGACTTGCGCGTAAGAAAATAATTTTGAACTATGATCATTCTCGTCCCCATACCATGACATCAACCAATTAAAATAGGATTTACTTCCACATCTTCCATATTCTCCACATATGGTTCCCTCAGTCTTTTACTTGTTTCCAATGCTCAAAAGTTTCTTAGGACGACGAAGATTGTCATCCGATTATGAAGTGAAAACCGTCATTGACGCCTATCTTGCTCCTCTCGCAATGGGATCAACGCGTTAAAACATGCATCGCTGGACCAAGTGACCTGAGCGTGCGTTAGACCATGTTGAAAATATAAAATCTATCTTTCATTGCTAGGCTAACTATCATCCCGTCCTCGCATGAAAATCAAAGATCTACCACTGTCTCAAACTCAGAAATGTAATTGTTGAAACGTTCCATAATCGAGGTTATTTAAACAATAAGGGTGTAATTGAAAGTCCGATGATCCTCGACACTCTATATTGGTTACCGGTTTCGGGATCCTTATCTAACACCCCGTTATCAGACCGACCAAGAGCTACACAAAACAGGATAAATAGAAATAAGAACTATTCAAATCCTAAAAACTATACTACTGATAAAAAGTAGAGACCGCGTGAGCTTCTCAACAAAGAGCGAAATGAAATACTATATATAGGGAATTATGTGAAGTTCAAAACAAAATAGTGGATAAGAAACTGAGACCCTTCTGAACGAGGTGCCACAGAAACTTAAACACTCCTGAAGGAAGTGGAAAAAATGTAAAGTGAGAACAATCTCTCATCGAAACTGGACGAGCTGAGCATTATCCAACACTCCTCAAAAAGCACAGCAGTAGAAGTGCGTCATGGGGCTTCCATCACTGGGTTCACAATCAAAAATTTTTTAAATTCTTAAGTTGCTGCGGCACCTTCTTCACGGGGTTTTCAGTTTTTTATCCACTATTTTGTTTTGGACTTCGCATACGTCCCCGTATATAGTGTTTCATTTCGCTCCTTGTTGAGAAGCAGAAGCTCATGTGGTCTCTACTTTTTGGGTTTTGCTTCATTTTTATCAATGTAAGTATAGTTTTTAGGATTTGGATAGTTCATATTTCTGTTTATCCTGTTTTGTGTAGTTCTTGGTCGGTCTGATGATGGGGTGTTAGATAAAGATCCCAAAACTAGTAACCATCAGTTTAAATATGGAGTATCGAGGATCATAGAACTTTCAATTACACCCTTATTGTCAGAATTGTGGCTCCATTAAAAGTTTGGGTCAAAAAACAATCTTCTCAAATATCAGTCAAGCGAAACATACCTACTTATATAGAAAATAATTCTCCATGACTACAAATAAATTATTCGAGAGATATTCTACGAAACTTCTTCCAAAGTAATACAACCTTTGAGCAGTAGGTATCCGATAAATTAATAAATTAAATTTACTATTCAAATTTAACCAAAAGCAAATGAGCATCAAATTAAGGGTGAAGTATAAGACGGTGCGGAAATAAGGGGAGTCGAAACCCACAAACTTAAGATTCACCTACATCTCCGCGATATCTGCAACTCGATTACTAATTTTGTCGACATAGAACGTCACTTCTGATATACCTACATTCCTGGCAACCAATTCGTACTTCCATTTCATGCTTCAAAAAATTGTAATTGTAAAGTGAATTTATGGCTTCCGGTCAAAGAAGAGAGTTTATATAGAGAAAGAAATATTTCATTCAACGTTTGTTTGCGTTGCAAACTGTAGCTGAATTCAGTATTCAGCCACACGCTTTTCCGACTGTTAATTTGAATTTTAAGCGTGGTATTTTGATAATTAAAGCAAATTGCCCTTGGGTCAAAAACTGACAAATGCTCCTCTGATTAACTTATTAATTTTGGCGGCTCGAGGCCAGAACGATGATAACTTCAAGTTAGATTGGTGCTTTTGCATTGATCTGTACCGAAATAAATTGGAATTTAATATTCATAAATGTATTTTAAAATATAATGGAATAAAAGGTAGGTCCATTCAAAAGATATTCATTGGGAAATAAGTGTTTATAACTACGAGATTATTCATCAAAACATGAGGATATGTACCCATGTCATATAATAACTGCGGACAAAGATGCAGGCTGTTGAAGTTTCTAGAAAATAAGTAACTGATTGTCCGAAACTACGAGTCATTGAATTAAAATTTTGGGTGCTACCTATGGTTTTTTTTTGAAAAATGGCATCGCAATAATTGGTATCAAAACTTCAAAACAATCGATTGTTCATGAATTCTCCATCAGAAATACAGGTATACTGTATGATACTGTATGGTACTGGTGAGGATTGGTACTTATATTATAATTATAAAATTTAATTTAATTAATTAAATTAAAATTAAAATTAAAATTAGAATGAAAATGAAAATCAGAATTAAAATTAAAATAAGATTAAAATTAAAATTAAAATTAAAATTAAAATTAATTATTTAAAATTTTAAAATTTTCAGAAAAAATTCAGAGAAGTTTCTTCATGTCGGTAGAGAAATTGCTTGTTCAAATTTTAAAAATGAAACAAAAAGAGGCTTAACGAAGATGATACTGTTTCTATTTGATTTAAATGGCGCACTATTTAGCTAGGTACTTAAATATTCTGGAAAAAGTTTTTTTGAATTTAACAAGATTTTTATAAAAGTCCAAAAGACAAAAATTAGTATCAAATTTCCTGTGATAGTTGGATAAAAAATTGCATGTGCTAGGTATAGAAGTTTGGGAAAAGCAGGGTTTCTTATAAAGAGTGATTTTTTGAGAAATTAAAAATAATTATTTTTTGCCCTCTTTGTAACCCAATCAGTGAACATACTTTATACAGTGTGATTCAGAACGGGTACGCCAAACTTCAAAAGATATTATAGAGGAAGAATACAAGTTTCTATGAATGTGTGAACAAAAGTTACTACTAAAAAAGATACAGGGTCTTGAAGTTTCTCGAAGAAGAATGATTATCTCGGAAACTACGAAAGTCATTGAATTAAAATTATGGTGGCGATGCCGACCTCGATTCTTCTAAAAAAAATTTTGTTTTGGCAAATCTCATCGCAGGCAGTTTTAGGACAACCGATTGTTGAATTAATTAGTTAAGCAGAAGTGCAAATTATAAACGATTTCACAAAAATTGCATACTTAAATAAAAATGTATAATTCGACGTTTCGCCCCCGTTTGGGCCTTTGTCAAAATTTGTTTAGAATAGTTGTAAATACGGCAAAAATTAAAATGCAATTCAGAAGCGGGAAGTTAGAAAAAGTCGCGGAATTTTTCTATTTGTGAAGTCAAATAACTCGGGACTGTGGAAGTGGTAGATGTATTAAACAAAGAGAAACAAACATTATAATCGGGAAAGATTTGGAAACATGTATGAGACTCTTAAAACTGTACATGTGGAATACGGAATTATACGGTTCGAATGGTGGAAGTTAGGGGAAGTGGATAGGAAAAATTAGAAACGCTTTAAATATGGTGTTGCGGGCAGGAGAAGAATATATGGAGTGGCGATGGGGACGTATTAGAAAGAGTTGGGGAAAAGAGAAATATATGGGGAACGATAAAGAATAGAAGAGGTAGGACACCTTCTGAGACACGAGGAATTAGTTCGTGACATATTAGAGGTAAAATCAAGTATAAAAGGACGTAATGGTAGAAAGACCCGGATTAGACTACCGTTCGCATTTAGCTATCCACCCCAGAAATTTTTGGTCGCTGTTGGTCTGGGTAATCAAAAATTGATTATCAACAAAATTTGATTCAGATGAGATATTCACACGATTTGCAGGCAAAAAATATACAGGTAGAATCTACAAACTAGAGAGTTTCATAAACTTTATCCTTCCAACTGTGAGGGTACGAGGGGTAAAATACTTTAGGGTGCGTAAGCCGTCAATTTTCTTATCCGACACTGCCATCGGTTTTCAGACAAGGAAATTAATGGAAGTTCTAAAGTATTTAAATTTGTCAATAATGTTTGTATAGAATGAAGATAAACTAAGTTTGTTTATCCTCTGGCAACACCCGAAGGCATACAATACGTGCAAATTTTTACTGTTATAATAATTTTACGTTGGAGTTGAATGAATATGTGTACAAATACCTACATGCAATGTAGAGGAAACACGGACAATATGACATATTATATGGACTAAATAAACTATTGGTACTGTAAGAGAAGAATATCACGTCATGCGAGATGTGATCTTTGAATGCTTCGGCGATATGTACTCTGCGATATGAACGTAGACGTACTTAAAATAATTTGTTCGTGCCCCACAAATCGTGAAACAAGTCTTCACACCGTCTGAACACAATAGGGTTCTTGCAATAAGTATTCTTTTATACTTTCAATAGATTCTCGGGGTGTCCTTTAGTCACAATTATTTTTGTTTAAATATTATTCACGCTGAAATCAAAAAATATTAATTGTTAAATTTGAGATTGACAATTCCCGGCGAAATAACCCGAGAAAACCCGAGAGTAGCATATGTACTATCTGTGACGGGAAGCGGCCGTTTCCAGTTTACGATTGTCCCAGTAGCCAGCGTGGATTATCGAAGATTTAGTTTGTGGTTTGACCAGTGAAACATTAACAATGAGTACTTACTATTGTTGTTTCGTGCCTATGTGTAAAAATACCAGCATCAAGATACCAGAAAAACTTATATTCGCGTTCCTACTGACGAAAAACATAGGAAACGTTGGTTAAATGCTGCAAGAAGTGACTACAAATCCGTTTCTAAAAACAAAAAGTACTCAAACTCACAAACATTTTAAAATTTATACCTACGCCTTTAATGTAAACAATGAACTTAACCTAGTTAAAATTCTTAAAATACAAAAATACGGTCTTACTTAAGAGCCCGACACACAGGAATTTTGGGAGCACGGTAGAAGTTTGCCTGTTTGCAAATATTTCAAAAACTATAAATGATATTAAATTATTTTTGTTTGCAAACCGTTCTTAAAATACAAATCTACTATTGCTGTTTTGAAATTTGTTAAACAATATGAAAAAAATAACGATGTCGCATGTTACAAGTGGCGAAAAACTGCTTTTTATAGAACCTAATAAAGCTATACTGAAAAGGAAATCTCAAAATCTGGTTAACGGCATTTGTTATTGAGAAAAAAACATAAAGCGACATTTAAAAAGATAACATGCATTTACTGACACTTAAATAACCTAAAATTACATATCGTGAAACCCAATAGATCATTTTAGAATGTCGTCACACAATTGACAGCTGGAGGGCACACATTTGTTTGTATAAAGCTTATTGGAGGGAAGAAGGGGAGGAATAGCAAAGCAGATGTTTGTGTTACCATTTGGCACCAAAAAAGGAGCGTAACTTAAACTTAGTCGCTTTACGCCGAGAATTGAACGAAAATTCTTAAAATTATATGACTGGTTGCACTATTGCAAACGTTGTTTCGTTATTTTGAGTTAAATGATATGAACTCTAAACATCACAACTTTGTTTGGCACCAAATCTGCTCAAATTTTGGTAACACTCACGTGTATAACGTTGTGTGTCAGGCCATTCTAAAATAGTCTATAGACTGTTTTGGAATGGCCTGATTTTGACAGGCCGCCATTTTTTGTCGGAGGGCAGAGTATGGATACACAACGCTATGTACGTGAGTGTTACCAAAATTTGAGCAGATTTGGTGCCAAACAAAGTGGTGATACCAGGTTACTGTTTGGTGTTCATGTAATTTAACTTAAAATAACGAAAGCAACGTTTGCAATAGTGCAATAAGTCATATCATTTTAAGAATTTTCGTTCAATTTTCGGTGTAAAGCGAATAAGAAGTTTAAGTTACACAGCTTTTTTTTTGACGCCAAATGGTAACACAAACATTTGCTTTGTTATTCCTCCTCTTCTTTCCTCCAATAAGCCATAAACAAACAAATGTTTGCCCTCCAGCTGTCAAATGTGTGATGACATTCTAAAATGATCTATAAATATGATATAAGTATCAAATCTAATACACAGTATACCAAAAGAAGGTAGCAGTAAATAACATTTTTTTGGAAAGTTACCTACCTCTCAGCTTTTATTCCACGAATTTCTGCAGATGTATACAAAGGGATGTTTGCAAAAAAATCCACAATCATTAAGGAGTCCATTTTTGGTAAATTGTCAGACTGAGCCTTATTGAAACCTTCGTTAGTCATGGTCAAAGATTAAATAAATGTTTTACACAATTGTTCAAAACACATCGGCCACGGTACACTAATAATTCACAGCCCGACAACACAACGCACAATCGTATATGAAATGCCGGCTGCCGAATGTAAACACGTGCTGTATGTATTATCGGATGACGTCAACTAACGCGAACCAATAGGAGGGCGTCATTGCGCCATGTGCTTGCAGACGAAATTAGGCAAATTTAATTTATTTATTTTTTTGTTTATACGCACAAATAATATATTTTTTCTTTTAAATTGGTTAAATCATTAAATCTCCATAGTATTAAGGCATTTTTATGTAAATTAGTAACTCCTGCAAGAACCCTATTGTCAAAGTACAATCTTTTTCTCCCCAGGAGCAGAGTAGATAAGCTATGGAGGAACGGTGACACATTTAACATTGATTCTCCCATAAGAGCTAAAAAACTACTTTTGTTGCAAATCCCAACCAAGTTTTGCCAATGACTTGTAGATCCCAACTAGGTTTTGCCAATTCACTTAACATACGGATCCCAACTAGGTTTCGCCAATTACTTATGGTTTCCCATCTAGGTTTTGCCAAACTACTTTGTTTGTGGTTCCCAACTTGGTTTTGCCAATGCCTGCTATTATTCCCCCGTTTTCATTAATAATCGCGGATTAGTTCGAATCCTAACGGTTCCTTTTGCTACCCGGAAGCCAGTAGCGCCGCTGGTAGGTCACACTGCCTCATGCCGGTAAGGCAGATTCCTGCAACGTCGTGGTAGAATGGTCCCAGTCCTTAAGCCTTCGCCCCGCTGGAGGGCGACCCCAAGTGGGATTCGACAGATATAAATTCAGCGCCGCCGCCCGCAATCTCAGATAACTTATCTGTGCGCGCGTGTTGACTACTACAGGAGAGCGGCCAGTTCCTGCAACTGCCAGGTTTGTACCATCAACGCCACATCCGGCGTTCGCGTCGGCCCTTACGTTAAAGCTCTAGCTCCCACGCTGGGAAATCCGGAAAAGGTAAATAAACACCCGCAATTTTGCATTTTATGCCTTTCTGCCCCCCAAATCGAGCTCTTACGGGAGAATCAATGTTAATAGTGGTCCCGTATCCCGGGCCTACATCCAAGTTGACGCAATTATGACGTCAGCGTCCACGCAGGCGCCAGCGTTTGCACCAGCGCAACGTTAATAAAACACAAGCAATATCTTGGTCTGTTCCACTCTTTCTCGAAGGAACGATGACTAAAACACAGTTTAGTATATTATGTTGTTATACCGGCCCTAACGTTAGTGCCAAATAGGCTTTAACTCATAAGGAACGGAAGTAGCGCATGTGAGGAGAATCGGAATAAACAGTTATTTCGCCGCGATTACTATTGGTTACAGACAGCCGGCGCACCCAAGCCACTGCTACGTCATCCAAGATGGCCGCCACCGAGCAGTCAAGATGTAACGTACAATGCACCGCGATTACTATTGTTTGTGCCATAAGAACTGTTAAACGCAGACAGCCGGCTCCTACGTCAGAGCTGTAGTCCCCCTCAACCCCCCTGCCTACACCCACGATGATTTGAGTATGGCGTAACCAAGATGGCGGCGCAGCCCTGATGTTAGCATCCAACTCGCGGGTGCTTTCGCGATGCACACCCAAGCCACTGCTACGTCATCCAAGATGGCCGCCACCGAGCAGTCAAGATGTAACATACAATGCACCGCGATTACTATTGTTTGTGCCATAAGAACTGTTAAACGCAGACAGCCGGCTCCTACGTTAGAGCTCTAGCTCCCCTCAACCCCCCTGCCTACATCTACGATGATTTGAGTATGGCGTAACGAAGATGGCGGCGCAGCCCTGACGTCAGCATCCAACTTAAGGCTCACGCGGACACCCAAGTCACTGCTACGTTACCCAAGATGGCAGCCATCAAGATGGCGCCAACGTTTAGCCATAAGCCGGCGCCAGCGTTCAGCATTTGTGCATGTGAGAAGGTTAAATGAAACACTGTTGCGTATTATCTTTATTGGAACATATTGCACAACAGACCCTGTATGTCCTGACATGATGAAATTATATTAAAAATGTTTACGGGAATATAACACCCTGTATGTACTTACACAACGATGACATTTTATCGAACAAAGTTGTATTGGACTATAATTAACTAACACCCTGTATGTACGTTATACGACTAGCCAACTTGCGGGGGTGAATCTGTTGGCGATAATTTGCAGATTAACGATGGCGGACAGCGCCCAGTCTGCAACACATAAATATAAATTAAATAAAAAATAATAATAAAAGGGAAAAACTTTCCGATGCACGAAGGAATATTTCGCAACGTACTAGAGTCTGATATAGGAATAAAAAGAGGGATAGGTAGGCCCAGATTAGACTACTGCTTGGGGATGTACGATGTTCTACTTGCAGATTACCGAGAGCGTGACAAAATAAAAGTACGTACCAGAATTTCGAGCCTGAAACTCTTCCAAAAACATTTGCTTCACCATGGGATAAATAAGTTTCTGTTTCAAAGTTGGTGAATTAACGTAAGTACCTGAGGATCCGTGCGGGGGCGGCATAGAAAATTTCCACAATGCATTTTCACTACAAAATAACCTCTATAAGTTAATTGCAATGCGTAGAAATGAATAAAAAAATACATATTCAATTAGTAAGACTAGGTGAGAAACATATCAATAAACCCTCGTATTGAATAAATGTAAATTATATTTTCCACCAAATTCATTCGGATATACGTCGTGTAAACATTTGACAATCCTCACTGCTCAAAAATTATTACGATCGTGTATAACATATGTAAATAGGAACTTACCTGTGTAAAGCGTCGTCTAATTATTTCGGGGATCACTCATGCGAAATTTGGGGCACAAAATTTGCCATGTTCTACGATGTCGTAACAAATTCCAAAAACATTTGCTTCGCGATGGGATAAATACGTTTCTGTTTTAAAGTTGGTGAATTAACGTAAGTACCTGAGGATCCGTGCGGGGCGGCATAGAAAATTTCCACAATGCATTTTCCCTACAAAATAACCTCTGTTAGTTAATTGCAATATGTAGAAAGGAATAAAAAAATACAACTTAAATTAGTAAAACTAGGTGAGAAACATATCAATAAACCCTGGTATTTAATAAATGTAAATTATATTTTCCACCAATTAGTTAATTACAAATATGTAGATATGAATCAAAAAATACAACTTCAATTAGGTAGTAATACTAGGTGGGAAACATATCAGCAAACCCTGGTATTCCATATAAGTACCTGAGGATCCGTGCGGGGCGGCATAGAAAATTTTCACAATGCATTTTCCCTACAAAATAACCTCTGTTAGTTAATTGCAATATGTAGAAATGAATAAAAAAATACAACTTAAATTAGTAAAACTAGGTGAGAAACATATCAATAAACCCTGGTATTTAATAAATGTAAATTATATTTTCCACCAATTAGTTAATTGCAATATGTAGATATGAATCAAAAATACAACTTCAATTAGGTAGTAAGACTAGGTGGGAAACATATCAGCAAACCCTGGTATTCCATAAATGTAAATTATAATTTATTATTTTCCACCAAATTCATTCGGATATACGTCCAACAAACATTTGACAATCCTCACTACCCAAAAATTATTACGATCGTGTATAATATTTATAAATAGGAACTTACCTGTGTCTAATTATTTCGGGGGATCACTCATGTAAAATTTTGGGCACGATATATTGCCATGTTCTACTTGTACGAGTAGATTAACGATGACGTAACAAAATAAAAGTAAATAAAAAAAAAACTTTCGGAGACACGAAGGAATATTTTGTCACTATAGATTGCCTCATGTAACCACTGACCACCACTAAATCGAATCTCGTGAGTTACTCTCCGAATATTCATATTAGCACATCAGTTGGTATCATTTGTGAAAACTAGGTGCAGAATGTTAAAAATTTACTAATCTGGACGTTCTTTTATAACGTATTCTTGCGCAAGTTCGGCGTCTGCAAAGCCATAAATTACACATGGGAATGCTATTCTTTGATATAGGTACATGATGCAATGTCGCCAAATTAGTAGAATCAACGCGTTATTATTTTAATGAAACATAAACAATAATAAATTCATGTCCGAATTGAAAGTCTTATCAAAACAAATCATTATTTAGATTACCGAAGACACGCTGTGGGTAATAAAAATTACAATTTATAATGCTGACTCAATAAATAATTTCTGCTTAGGTATTTTATGTATGTCAGATCGAAAATTAATTCTGGAACATCATGAATCAAATAATGTTAAAATACGACAAGATCGTGTACTTCAATTCGGTGCGAAATAATAATAAGAAATTTCCAGAAAGTTATTAATATATGGAAGGAATGGGGTGCGAGGGGTTAAACGATTACTATAAGTACGACAATACAGTGTACTGGAATTCAATTAAGTTCTTCCATTGTGCGCGAATATATTTCTCTTTTCTCTGTTCATGTAAGGACGCGGCCAAGTACGGAGATACTAATAGATACTTCTATAAATAAAGTGTGTCCTTGTTGGAAGTCGGTACGTAAAACATGTGGCTAGCTTATAGACAACAAAACTGGCCCCAATCTGTGGACCTGAGTAGCGCCATACAACGGTTAGAATGCCAGTCTACCGATTTATCCTTCGAGGCGAGTCACGAAGCAGTGTATGGAAAAGGTGATCGGTATTCGGAACAAGATCTAAAAGAGCTGGCTGAACAGTACGATAAAATTGTGGCATGCTGTCACAAGTATTCAAATGGTGAATACTCGCTGGATACATTTTTAAATACCATGGTCACTGAGGGCAACGAGCATTTCTTAGAAGACATTGTCAAATATCTGCCGGGCGAAGTTATTGTAAAACATAATTTGATCAGTTTGCTGAAGCCGCAGGAATAATCTTATGTAAATGAAATATATGTATACCTGCTGTATGTTTGTACAAATAAAAGTAACTGCTAGTAAGTACCTACCGTGTATAATTCCCGCTTTACTTCTGATACACGAGGCACGAGGGCATAAATATTTCGCAACATACTAGAGAACCTCTATTAGATCATTGCAAATACATACATGTAGATATGAGTCAAAAATGCAACTTCAATTTATTAGTATGACTAGGTAAGAAACATGTCAGAAAACCCTGGTATTCAATACATGTATTTTATTTCGATCAAATTCATTCGGATATACGTCATATATAAACATTCGACAATCCTCACTGCCCTATGACGTAACAACATTTCTTAGAAGACATTGTCAATTATCTGACGGGTGAAGTTATTGTAAAACATAATTTGATCCGTTTGCTGAAGCCGCAGGAATAATCTTATGTAAATAAAATATATTATGTATACCTGCTGTATGTTTGTAACAAATAAAAGTAACTGCTAGTAAGTACCTACCGTGTATAATATTTTATTTTGCATTTTTAAATTGACCCCAAGAGATTAGTATAATAACCACTATACACACATACACATCCCACGCAATGCTCTAAAGTAAAGTAAATAAATAGGGACGCCGAACTTGTATCTGTAGGTACGAGGTACCTACCTTAAGTTTGTCAACTCAAAAGAACCTCATAAAAATTAATTGTGTATAAACAGATCGGGAAATGCATAGTCTTGTGTGTATATACAACTAAATATTCCCGCTTTATCTCTGTTACTTAATGAAGCCTGCGAAAATCTAAACAGAAAAATTCTTACGTTCACGTACCTCTATCTACTTACCTTAGCATCAAACCCAGAGAGATACTTGAAGATTGTGTTGAATAGTCTCCATGCTTGCTAAAGGGATATCTATTTATTGCAAAGACTGGTTCGACGTACCCCACACATTTTTTAGGTGGGTACATAGTTTTATAAACCGAAATTGCATTTTTTCTACTTACTAATAACTGAATATGAGTGTGCTTTTCTTCTTCTTATACAGGTAAATTCTAGGGAGCCGTCAAAGAAGTCGCTCGCATGTGCTAGTGGGAAGTTTTAAAATTTGTGATTAGGACCCAATGAACTATACAGTTTCATAATATTATTCCTTTGCGAACTAATGTTTGTTTTGATAAAAATCGCCAAATACAAACATGATTAGGCATATCAATATAAGTAATTATTCTGTATCTGCTCATATGGTAATTTAAAGAATTCCCGGACCTTTCGCTTGACCACGTATAACATCCACTTACCACAGTGGACTATGGTAATTATTTTGGTACCTATATACTAAGTAACGCTATTCTTGTGTCAAATCGATAATTTTAGAACATTATAAATAATTGTCAGAAGTTTTCATATGACAAATATTAAGAGTTTCCACCAACAGCAGACGCCACCGTCGCGTTGGGGCGAACGACCGTGACAAACGGGCGTTAACCCATAAGGATAGTAAAACAATGTCATGTGGGGTTTCAAATTATAGAACTCAACGAGGAGAATCGGAATAAACAGTTATTTCGCCGCAAAATGGACGCCCACCCATAAGCCCTGTTTTGGTCAAACGTAGATCATCATCATCATCACACCGCTCCGTCACTCTTATTCCCTTATGGTCGAGTGACGTCATGGGTTGAGATGTCACTTCCGGCCAAACCGTATCTGCGGTTTTGCCAATGCACTTTACTTGAGGTTCCCAACTGGGTTTTACCAATTACTTGCAGATCCCAACTAGGTTTTGTCAACGCACTTTACTTGCTGTTCCCAACTAGGTTTTGCCAATACGCTGAGAGGGCTTTTGCCCTGTGTACTGGAATCTACAATATTACCAAGCGGACTTCTGTAACACATTGTATGTGTATACAGGTGTAACACGAACATCCTGTATATACTGACAGATGTAACACAAAGGCCTTGTATATACGAGCAGATAAAACACAAGTGTCCTTTATGTACCATGCTATGTGCCCCTCCGGAATCGCATTACATGATTGACGCAACTTTTGTTCCCAACCGCTGGACCAATCAGAAGACAGGAACAAGATGGCCGCCATTGCAACGTGACGTCAGCGCCCGACGTGTTCCCAACCGCTGGACCAATCAGAAGACAGAAACAAGATGGCCGCCATTGCAACGTGACGTCAGCGCCCGACGTCACCGTCCACGTGGGCTATAAGACTTGTCTAAACTTGTCGCTGTACTGATCGCCCACGTGGACGGTGACGTCGGGCGCTGACGTCACGTTGCAATGGCGGCCATCTTGTTTCTGTCTTCTGATTGGTCCAGCGGTTGGGAACACGTCGGGCGCTGACGTCACGTTGCAATGGCGGCCATCTTGTTCCTGTCTTCTGATTGGTCCAGCGGTTGGGAACAAAAGTTGCGTCAATCATGTAATGCGATTCCGGAGGGGCACATAGCATGGTACATAAAGGACACTTGTGTTTTATCTGCTCGTATATACAAGGCCTTTGTGTTACATCTGTCAGTATATACAGGATGTTCGTGTTACACCTGTATACACATACAATGTGTTACAGAAGTCCGCTTGGTAATATTGTAGATTCCAGTACACAGGGCAAAAGCCCTCTCAGCGTATTGGCAAAACCTAGTTGGGAACAGCAAGTAAAGTGCGTTGACAAAACCTAGTTGGGATCTGCAAGTAATTGGTAAAACCCAGTTGGGAACCTCAAGTAAAGTGCATTGGCAAAACCGCAGATACGGTTTGGCCGGAAGTGACATCTCAACCCATGACGTCACTCGACCATAAGGGAATAAGAGTGACGGAGCGGTGTGATGATGATGATGATCTACGTTTGACCAAAACAGGGCTTATGGGTGGGCGTCCATTTTGCGGCGAAATAACTGTTTATTCCGATTCTCCTCGTTGAGTTCTATAATTTGAAACCCCACATGACATTGTTTTACTATCCTTATGGGTTAACGCCCGTTTGTCACGGTCGTTCGCCCCAACGCGACGGTGGCGTCTGCTGTTGGTGGAAACTCTTAATATTTGTCATATGAAAACTTCTGACAATTATTTATAATGTTCTAAAATTATCGATTTGACACAAGAATAGCGTTACTTAGTATATAGGTACCAAAATAATTACCATAGTCCACTGTGGTAAGTGGATGTTATACGTGGTCAAGCGAAAGGTCCGGGAATTCTTTAAATTACCATATGAGCAGATACAGAATAATTACTTATATTGATATGCCTAATCATGTTTGTATTTGGCGATTTTTATCAAAACAAACATTAGTTCGCAAAGGAATAATATTATGAAACTGTATAGTTCATTGGGTCCTAATCACAAATTTTAAAACTTCCCACTAGCACATGCGAGCGACTTCTTTGACGGCTCCCTAGAATTTACCTGTATAAGAAGAAGAAAAGCACACTCATATTCAGTTATTAGTAAGTAGAAAAAATGCAATTTCGGTTTATAAAACTATGTACCCACCTAAAAAATGTGTGGGGTACGTCGAACCAGTCTTTGCAATAAATAGATATCCCTTTAGCAAGCATGGAGACTATTCAACACAATCTTCAAGTATCTCTCTGGGTTTGATGCTAAGGTAAGTAGATAGAGGTACGTGAACGTAAGAATTTTTCTGTTTAGATTTTCGCAGGCTTCATTAAGTAACAGAGATAAAGCGGGAATATTTAGTTGTATATACACACAAGACTATGCATTTCCCGATCTGTTTATACACAATTAATTTTTATGAGGTTCTTTTGAGTTGACAAACTTAAGGTAGGTACCTCGTACCTACAGATACAAGTTCGGCGTCCCTATTTATTTACTTTACTTTAGAGCATTGCGTGGGATGTGTATGTGTGTATAGTGGTTATTATACTAATCTCTTGGGGTCAATTTAAAAATGCAAAATAAAATATTATACACGGTAGGTACTTACTAGCAGTTACTTTTATTTGTTACAAACATACAGCAGGTATACATAATATATTTTATTTACATAAGATTATTCCTGCGGCTTCAGCAAACGGATCAAATTATGTTTTACAATAACTTCACCCGTCAGATAATTGACAATGTCTTCTAAGAAATGTTGTTACGTCATAGGGCAGTGAGGATTGTCGAATGTTTATATATGACGTATATCCGAATGAATTTGATCGAAATAAAATACATGTATTGAATACCAGGGTTTTCTGACATGTTTCTTACCTAGTCATACTAATAAATTGAAGTTGCATTTTTGACTCATATCTACATGTATGTATTTGCAATGATCTAATAGAGGTTCTCTAGTATGTTGCGAAATATTTATGCCCTCGTGCCTCGTGTATCAGAAGTAAAGCGGGAATTATACACGGTAGGTACTTACTAGCAGTTACTTTTATTTGTACAAACATACAGCAGGTATACATATATTTCATTTACATAAGATTATTCCTGCGGCTTCAGCAAACTGATCAAATTATGTTTTACAATAACTTCGCCCGGCAGATATTTGACAATGTCTTCTAAGAAATGCTCGTTGCCCTCAGTGACCATGGTATTTAAAAATGTATCCAGCGAGTATTCACCATTTGAATACTTGTGACAGCATGCCACAATTTTATCGTACTGTTCAGCCAGCTCTTTTAGATCTTGTTCCGAATACCGATCACCTTTTCCATACACTGCTTCGTGACTCGCCTCGAAGGATAAATCGGTAGACTGGCATTCTAACCGTTGTATGGCGCTACTCAGGTCCACAGATTGGGGCCAGTTTTGTTGTCTATAAGCTAGCCACATGTTTTACGTACCGACTTCCAACAAGGACACACTTTATTTATAGAAGTATCTATTAGTATCTCCGTACTTGGCCGCGTCCTTACATGAACAGAGAAAAGAGAAATATATTCGCGCACAATGGAAGAACTTAATTGAATTCCAGTACACTGTATTGTCGTACTTATAGTAATCGTTTAACCCCTCGCACCCCATTCCTTCCATATATTAATAACTTTCTGGAAATTTCTTATTATTATTTCGCACCGAATTGAAGTACACGATCTTGTCGTATTTTAACATTATTTGATTCATGATGTTCCAGAATTAATTTTCGATCTGACATACATAAAATACCTAAGCAGAAATTATTTATTGAGTCAGCATTATAAATTGTAATTTTTATTACCCACAGCGTGTCTTCGGTAATCTAAATAATGATTTGTTTTGATAAGACTTTCAATTCGGACATGAATTTATTATTGTTTATGTTTCATTAAAATAATAACGCGTTGATTCTACTAATTTGGCGACATTGCATCATGTACCTATATCAAAGAATAGCATTCCCATGTGTAATTTATGGCTTTGCAGACGCCGAACTTGCGCAAGAATACGTTATAAAAGAACGTCCAGATTAGTAAATTTTTAACATTCTGCACCTAGTTTTCACAAATGATACCAACTGATGTGCTAATATGAATATTCGGAGAGTAACTCACGAGATTCGATTTAGTGGTGGTCAGTGGTTACATGAGGCAATCTATAGTGACAAAATATTCCTTCGTGTCTCCGAAAGTTTTTTTTTTATTTACTTTTATTTTGTTACGTCATCGTTAATCTACTCGTACAAGTAGAACATGGCAATATATCGTGCCCAAAATTTTACATGAGTGATCCCCCGAAATAATTAGACACAGGTAAGTTCCTATTTATAAATATTATACACGATCGTAATAATTTTTGGGTAGTGAGGATTGTCAAATGTTTGTTGGACGTATATCCGAATGAATTTGGTGGAAAATAATAAATTATAATTTACATTTATGGAATACCAGGGTTTGCTGATATGTTTCCCACCTAGTCTTACTACCTAATTGAAGTTGTATTTTTGATTCATATCTACATATTGCAATTAACTAATTGGTGGAAAATATAATTTACATTTATTAAATACCAGGGTTTATTGATATGTTTCTCACCTAGTTTTACTAATTTAAGTTGTATTTTTTTATTCATTTCTACATATTGCAATTAACTAACAGAGGTTATTTTGTAGGGAAAATGCATTGTGAAAATTTTCTATGCCGCCCCGCACGGATCCTCAGGTACTTATATGGAATACCAGGGTTTGCTGATATGTTTCCCACCTAGTATTACTACCTAATTGAAGTTGTATTTTTTGATTCATATCTAGGTACATATTTGTAATTAACTAATTGGTGGAAAATATAATTTACATTTATTAAATACCAGGGTTTATTGATATGTTTCTCACCTAGTTTTACTAATTTAAGTTGTATTTTTTTATTCCTTTCTACATATTGCAATTAACTAACAGAGGTTATTTTGTAGGGAAAATGCATTGTGGAAATTTTCTATGCCGCCCCGCACGGATCCTCAGGTACTTACGTTAATTCACCAACTTTAAAACAGAAACGTATTTATCCCATCGCGAAGCAAATGTTTTTGGAATTTGTTACGACATCGTAGAACATGGCAAATTTTGTGCCCCAAATTTCGCATGAGTGATCCCCGAAATAATTAGACGACGCTTTACACAGGTAAGTTCCTATTTACATATGTTATACACGATCGTAATAATTTTTGAGCAGTGAGGATTGTCAAATGTTTACACGACGTATATCCGAATGAATTTGGTGGAAAATATAATTTACATTTATTAAATACGAGGGTTTATTGATATGTTTCTCACCTAGTCTTACTAATTGAATATGTATTTTTTTATTCATTTCTACGCATTGCAATTAACTTATAGAGGTTATTTTGTAGTGAAAATGCATTGTGGAAATTTTCTATGCCGCCCCCGCACGGATCCTCAGGTACTTACGTTAATTCACCAACTTTGAAACAGAAATTTATTTATCCCATGGTGAAGCAAATGTTTTTGGAAGAGTTTCAGGCTCGAAATTCTGGTACGTACTTTTATTTTGTCACGCTCTCGGTAATCTGCAAGTAGAACATCGTACATCCCCAAGCAGTAGTCTAATCTGGGCCTACCTATCCCTCTTTTTATTCCTATATCAGACTCTAGTACGTTGCGAAATATTCCTTCGTGCATCGGAAAGTTTTTCCCTTTTATTATTATTTTTTATTTAATTTATATTTATGTGTTGCAGACTGGGCGCTGTCCGCCATCGTTAATCTGCAAATTATCGCCAACAGATTCACCCCCGCAAGTTGGCTAGTCGTATAACGTACATACAGGGTGTTAGTTAATTATAGTCCAATACAACTTTGTTCGATAAAATGTCATCGTTGTGTAAGTACATACAGGGTGTTATATTCCCGTAAACATTTTTAATATAATTTCATCATGTCAGGACATACAGGGTCTGTTGTGCAATATGTTCCAATAAAGATAATACGCAACAGTGTTTCATTTAACCTTCTCACATGCACAAATGCTGAACGCTGGCGCCGGCTTATGGCTAAACGTTGGCGCCATCTTGATGGCTGCCATCTTGGGTAACGTAGCAGTGACTTGGGTGTCCGCGTGAGCCTTAAGTTGGATGCTGACGTCAGGGCTGCGCCGCCATCTTCGTTACGCCATACTCAAATCATCGTAGATGTAGGCAGGGGGGTTGAGGGGAGCTAGAGCTCTAACGTAGGAGCCGGCTGTCTGCGTTTAACAGTTCTTATGGCACAAACAATAGTAATCGCGGTGCATTGTATGTTACATCTTGACTGCTCGGTGGCGGCCATCTTGGATGACGTAGCAGTGGCTTGGGTGTGCATCGCGAAAGCACCCGCGAGTTGGATGCTAACATCAGGGCTGCGCCGCCATCTTGGTTACGCCATACTCAAATCATCGTGGGTGTAGGCAGGGGGGTTGAGGGGGACTACAGCTCTGACGTAGGAGCCGGCTGTCTGCGTTTAACAGTTCTTATGGCACAAACAATAGTAATCGCGGTGCATTGTACGTTACATCTTGACTGCTCGGTGGCGGCCATCTTGGATGACGTAGCAGTGGCTTGGGTGCGCCGGCTGTCTGTAACCAATAGTAATCGCGGCGAAATAACTGTTTATTCCGATTCTCCTCACATGCGCTACTTCCGTTCCTTATGAGTTAAAGCCTATTTGGCACTAACGTTAGGGCCGGTATAACAACATAATATACTAAACTGTGTTTTAGTCATCGTTCCTTCGAGAAAGAGTGGAACAGACCAAGATATTGCTCGTGTTTTATTAACGTTGCGCTGGTGCAAACGCTGGCGCCTGCGTGGACGCTGACGTCATAATTGCGTCAACTTGGATGTAGGCCCGGGATACGGGACCACTATTAACATTGATTCTCCCGTAAGAGCTCGATTTGGGGGGCAGAAAGGCATAAAATGCAAAATTGCGGGTGTTTATTTACCTTTTCCGGATTTCCCAGCGTGGGAGCTAGAGCTTTGACGTAAGGGCCGACTCGAACGCCGGCTGTCGACTCTATGTGGCGCCGATGGTACAAACCTGGCAGTTGCAGGAACTGGCCGCTAGATGACTCCTGTAGCCAACACGCGCGCACAGATAAGTTATCTGAGATTGCGGGCGGCGGCGCTGAATTTATATCTGTCGAATCCCACTTGGGGTCGCCCTCCAGCGGGGCGAAGGCTTAAGGACTGGGACCATTCTACCACGACGTTGCAGGAATCTGCCTTACCGGCATGAGGCAGTGTGACCTACCAGCGGCACTACTGGCTTCCGGGTAGCCCGCGACTACTAATGAAAACAAGAGAATAATAGCACGCATTGGAAAAACCTAGTTGGGAACCGTAAGTAATTGGCAAAACCCAGTTGGGAACCGCAAGTGGCAAACCCTTGTTCAGAACCTCAAGTAATTGACAAAACCCAGTTGGGAACCGCAAGTGGCAAACCCTAGTTGAGAACCTCAAGTAATTGACAAACCCTAGTTCAGAACCACTCGAAAAGCAGTTTTTTTGCTCTTATGGGAGAATCAATGTTAATCGTGGTCCCGCTCCTCCATAGTATATCTACTTAAATATTTTAATAATCTTTTGATTGTGAAGTAATTTTAATTATTGGACTAGTGTAATTGATGGTGATGTATATGTCTTAAGTGTTATTTATACCAAACAAATGCAGTGTTCGGGAATTTCGCTGGTTTTCTTCACATAACCTCACATTCTAAACCCTGATGAAGGAATAAAAGTATTCCGAAAGCTTGGTACAGAATAAAGAGTCTCTTTATTTCTAATAAATAATCCACATTATTCACGGCTGAAAACCCTGAACAAAACTTTGAAATTCAACGAAGTCGCCGTTACTTATTCTTCAGTTATAACTGGTTAATATTCAATTCAAGAATCAATTGTATCCCTAACCACATAAATTTTGAAATACTATATACGCATTTCGGCAGCTAAGCTGCCATCTTCAGTAGCACGGAAAAACCTATAGTAATAAAAATAGCAATAACAATATTAATGAAAAAAAAAATATATATATGACAATAATAATAACAACAATAATGATGATGTGAAACAATGATAGTGACAATAACAATAATATAGGTCAAGTATTTTCTGCTCACCACTCCGAAAGAATCGAAGTGCACTCGATCAGCTCTCTAGCTCAGCTCTAGCTTATTGTTGTTATTATTATTGTCATATATATATATATTTTTTTTTTCATTAATATTGTTATTGCTATTTTTATTAC